>CM029018.1:110643444-111843444 GCA_016801055.1 Panax notoginseng
GAAGCTAACATGTAGGTTTTGACCTTAGGTGAGTTGGTGACCAAATCCAACCACCCCATGTTACAAATACCAACTGATCAGCAGCAAATCCCAGCCAAATCCATTTCATCCATGAATTATATAAGGAGCAAGAGAGAGAAAAGTCCATTATTTTAGCCATTTGTTCATCATATGCTCAAGCAACTCTCTCTCTCTCTCTTCAAACCCACAAAAATTAAAACTATACCAGTCCCATATTCAAGCCCCACTATCACCATAACAGATCTAGAAGCCCAGAATCATGAATCAAAGCATAAAGGTATAAACCCTAGAATTTAAAATTTTTATGATCTGATGTTAGATCTTGTTGTTTGTTGTTTAATGTTGTGTTATAAGATGTTATTTAGTGATTTAAGCTGTTAGATACCAGATCCATAACATCAAAGTTCTCGAAATTGATGATTTTGAAAATTTGGAAAATTTTTAAAATGAGTCTGACAACCAAATGTCAGGCCCATTAAATCTTTGGTTGTTAATGATTTTGGGTGTTTTATGTTTTGTATTTGTAGTATGCTAGGAGGACTTTGATCTGGAATTAAAACCATACTTATATCATGTTTAGATTGCAAGTTATGGAAGGTCAAACTACTTTGATCGACCATGACTTTGCATTTTCTGGGAAACACAGAACTTGTTCTTCAGTGTCTGACAACAAGTTCATGGGCCCAGATCTTGCGTTTGTTTGATGTTTTGATGTTGTTAGTGTATCAGGGTTATTTCTGGTTATGTGTTCTACAGATTCATTCTCCTAGATAAACAAGATATTGAAAGTAATTGATGGTCAAAGTAGCATTCTCGATCAGGTTTTTAAGTTTCTGGAATTTCCAGAAACCGAATGAATGTTCTTTCTGACATAGTTTGACTCAGAAATATCTAGCGATCATGTTATTGTTTTCTTGGTTTTATGTTTTTTATCTCTACCCTTACATGTTGTTTACAAACTGAAACCTTCAGATCACATATACAGTGAATGTGTTGCAAGTTATGAATATCATAACTGGTCAACTCGGACTGTTCTTCATTTCTGGAAAACCTAGAAATGAAGAATAGCCTCTGACATGATTTTCTGAAGCTTAGATCTTTCTATTGTGTTATGATTTGGCTATGAAACTTGTTTAGAGTTGTAGTACTACATGATTACAACAATATTAACTAAATTTATAACCCAGAAACCGAATGATCTACGATCCAAGCTTGGTCAAACCCCGTACCTTGATAACTGTCTATGAATTTCTGGGCAGCTCAAGAATAGCTCAAGAACACCTATAGCGACAGTTGCGTCGCTATAAGGTCCTTTAGCGACAGTTTATTTCTAAAACTCATTATTTTTATTAAATAAATAGAAAAATTAGTTTTTAATTATTAAAAATAAAAAAAAATTATTAAAAATTGTTTTAAAATCTAAAAATTAGTTTTTAATTATTTTGAATATATTTCATAAATATTTAATATTTTTGGAATATTAAAAGTATTTAATTTATTTAATTATAATATTAAATAAATTATTTAAAAATGATTTTAATACATGAAAAATTATTTAAAATTATATTATGGTATAAAAAAATAATTTAAGTTATTTTTGATAACTTTTAATATTTTGTAATGAATTTGATTAATTAATTAATATTAATGATAATTAAGTTATTTAATAAATATATTAAATAAATTATAAAAAATAGAATTAATGATTTAAAAATTATTTAAAGGTTATAAAAATATGTTAAGATATAAAATATGACTTTTGATATTTTGTCATGAAAAATATTAATATTTTCATATTAATGATATTAGATTTATTTAATAATTTTATTAAATAAATTAGTTTAAAAATGATTTTAATATTAGAAAAATTATTTTAAATGAAAATAAATAGTTTAATAGTATTTTAAGTTATAAAATTTAACTTTCAATATTTAAAGGTAAATTTCATTAATTATTTAATGTTAATGATATTAGAATTATTTAATAATTATATTAAATAAATTAGTTTAAAAATGATTTTATTATTATAAAAATCGTTTTAAATGATAATAAATTGTTTAAAGGTATTTAAAGTTATAAAATATAATTTTTAATATTTAAAGAATAATTACATTAATAATTTAATATTAATGATTATTAATTCAATATTAATGATATTAAATTTATTTAATAATTATATTAAATAAATAGTTTTAAAATGGTTTTATTACTTTAAAAATCATTTAAAAAGGGTATAAATGAATTAAACATATTTTAAGTTATAATTAATGACTTTTAATATTTTGATAAATAATACATTAATACTTTAATATTAATGATAATTATTTAAAAATAATTTTAATTCTTTTAAAAATCATTTATGGGTAATATTAATACTTTAAAAGTATTTTGAATAACTTTAACCTTTTGGCAATAGTTTCATTAAGAGTTAAATATTAATTAAATATTAATGATAATAGAATTGTTTAATATTTAAATCATTTAATAATGATTCCGGTGTTTGAAAATTCATGATAAATTATAATAAATGTTTAAAAATTATTATAAGTAATTTAAAAATAATTTGACTGATACGTATAGATGTTGAATTACAAGATAGAGTCTTAGACTCGATAATTACCCGATAAAGCCGTCGGTACACCGACATGTTTCAGAAATTGATCTAGACTTAGATATTTTAACTGTATTAATGTTTGATTGTGATTCAATGACTGTGGAATATGTGAGTTACAATGTGATTAGGTTATGTGCTGACTGCAATAAGCACTACTATGTGTTATAGTATGTTATTCTAATCGATCAAATGGTATTATCAATGATAAGTTTCGGTGTAAAAGATAAAACTAAATTACGTAACTGTAAGCAGCAAACCAGGCAAGTATCCTACCTTTGCATTTCCTTTATGCAATGGACATGAGTAAGAAAGTTTTAGAATTATATTATTATTATACTACATTATTAAACCCTATTGTCGTATATATTATATCCGATCATTGTTTATCAACATGATATTATATTATATAACTCATATATATATATATATATATATATATATATATATATATATATATACAAGTGTCCTCACTTGGATAATCATTGTATTCAAATACATGTTGATATATATATATATATATATATATATATATATATATATATATATATATATATATATATATATACGTCTAAGCTATTTGACCAGCTAGACACAAATTTATAAATATCGTTGAATATGGTAAAACCTTTTTGTATCCAATCAAATTGTTTTGGTTCGGATTCCATACTAAGTATGAACATCCTGATCACGGGAAAACTTTTATACGCCCAAGGCGGACAGAGTGAATGATCATATCGTTCTTGCAATGTATAGCAGATAGGTAGAGTATGGTTACAGAATATAGGGCCAAGCTCGAGTTCTTAAACTCATATGTTTGTGATGAGTTCTTAAACTCATAATATGTGGTAAGTTTGACGAACTAGGTATAGTTAGGTGTTAATGGATTATTGAGGATAATGAGAATATATATAATACGAAGCAAATGTTCATTAATGAAGGCGTAAGAAATAAGTAGTATTAGTATTATTTGAGTAGGTATGATTCTATATTGTGTATATGATAGGTAGGTTGGTATAAGGTAATATTTTCAACTTTTGTATAAGTTGGGGCAGCGATTCCCGACTTTTGAGTCACAAAGGGATATCGAATGTTTAAAGAAATATGTGCTAAGGTATGTCAAGTGTTATGAATATGAATCTATGATGGATTAATAAAATAAGTTAGTATAAAGATAGTAGACATTTATCTGAATACAGGTTAATATGGTAAACCAAAGTTGTCAAAGTCTAATATTTTGAGTACATGACTATTTGAATAGAAAATTTAGCGTATACGATAAGGTTTAGAATGTAAGTTAATAAGAATAATTTACGATAATGCCGCCAAGATGAAAACGAAATACACGGACAGAAGAACCTGTCAACAAAGCTGGAAGACAACCAGATTCGATACCGAATTTCTCTAATATGGTCAATCAAGCTATGCAGAACGAAATACAAGCCGCGGGAAATCAGCCAGGTAATCGACCGGCAAACGTCAAAGACTTCAAGGCAGTCATACTGCCAAGATCTAGAAGATCAACTGACCTTGTAGAAGCGTTTAGGATAGCTAGGATAACGGATGGGCAAAAGACAGCTTTTGCCACCTATACGATAAAAAGGAAGACGAATTTTTGGTGGAAGGAAAATCAAGCTAGAGCTGGAAAAGGGAGAAGAGGTAGTATAGTGTGTTACAAGTGCGTGCAGGAGGGACATATCTCTCCTAATTGACCCAACCCAAGAATGTATAGTGAGTGTTTTATTTGTGAATTAATGGAGTATAAGTTGGGAGACTGTCCAAGAAGGAGAAGGGAGGCAAGGAATGCGAATACGGGAAAAGGCAGCAGGACATTGGCGATAACGGGACCGACTTCAACAAACAAACAAACAAAATCAACCGCAAGAGTCTTTAACGTGACTGTTCAGGATTCGGTAGCAGCCAAGGATGCAACTCCAGGTATTATTCAAACAAAATTTATTTTCTTATATATAGTAAAATATTTTATAAAGAAATTTTGAGGGAGGAATTTGAGTTCTTTTAGAAATCAAATTTCTGTTAAATCAGATAGACAAGATTTATGTGAAGAGTTAAAGATCAGTTCGATCAAAGTTGATCGAGATCTACTTGCAATGATGGTGTATGCTATTTACCCTTGTATGTATAGGTTTTAAAACGGTGATTCTGGGGATGAAATCTTTATAAGGGAGGGTGAATGTAACAACCCGATATTTTTTATATAATTAAATCAAAAATTTTGCGTATAAATTTTCATTTTATTTTAAAGATGACGATTTGTACAAGATAATGTATGTATGTATTTATATGATGAATATAAAATATATTTATTACATGAATGATTATAAATAATTTTATTTTAGAATTATTGCTCATTATAAATTATATTCTAATAATAATTAATTTTACAGTAAAAATATTTTTATTAATTATTTTCTATGAAAATATGTTTATATATTATTTAAATAATATATGAAATGGTTATTAGAATTATTATAATAATTTTTTTTATTATATGAATTTAATTTGTATAAATTAAGTTAATTATTTTAACTTAATTAATAAAGGTATATAAGCCAGATAAAATGTTTAATTATGGTGAAGATTAAAGTATTAACTCCATCTGGCAGACCCATACCAACTTCTTCATTAAAGATGGGATTGCCATCATCATCTCTTTGGATAGCATGAATTATTGATATCCTAATGTCTTCTGTGAGATGTTTCTCCCACCAAGACCTAAGAATACCAGTAAATCCACTAGCTATTAATTCAACTATGTCTGGTTGGGATAAATTGTTGAATTTGGTGATATAGCTATTTGCTACCATTGACATATGATTTAATTTATTAAGGATTTCTTGTTCACTAAATCCATCAATATTCCATTCATATACTTTATTGGACGAAACAGAGAATTGCTTATCTAGATTTCTCTCTTCGAATTGTAGATCCGGAGGAGTAGGTCTAGAGTACCAATTTCTGGTGATACTAGTGTTATTAACAGTTAATTTATTTAGCTGTTCATTAAGGTTAGAGGTTGATGAGTGAATTGAAGAACTGTCGTCGTCATTATCAGACTCTACTTGATCAATGACTGCAATAGTTCCACTCGTACCGGCTTCAGATTTAATTTTTTTAAATAACTTATCTATGGACTGAACTAATTCTTCATCCTTATTAGGTAAACCTAATTTGTTTCTATTTTCTGGTAATTTTATTAAGGGCTGTTCAATCTTTGAATCAGGTTTTTTAATAATATTTTCTTCAAATTTTTCCTCTATTCTGTCAAGCTGTTTTCCAACAGTTGCTAGATACTGATTGCTAAAGTTTAATTGTTCAATTATCTTTTTATCATCTTTAATTCCGTCGGGAATTTTAAAGGGACTGGCGATAACTGAGGTGTTCTTGACTGGGATTAAAACTGTCTCTAAGGGTGGGTGGCTAGACGAAATTTTTGTTTTGTCTTCTTTAATCCATTGTGTCTTACTAATAACATTACACTTACTTTGGTACTGTTCATACCAATCGTAAAACGTAATGTTAATCTGTTCATTTTGAATGAATCGCTTCCATCTATTGACTATCTTATCTCTTTCTTTTTCAGTAGGGTGGTTAGATCTAAATAGATGTCGTTTTTCTTTATTCGATTTTGAATTGAAATCTTTTACTAAGTTATCCCATTCTAAAATAAATTCTTTTTTAATGACTCTTAGTTGATTATGAATAGGGGCATTAAAGTCAGACTGTGTGGGATACACAGACGACGCTGGGGAAGAAGATCCTTCATCTCCATCAAGGTCGTTATGGGTATAACAGGGATGACTAACTTATCCTTGATTAAAAATTCCTTTTAGTTTGACGTTTTTAATCAAAGGGTTACCAATTATTTCTGAATCTCTCCTTGTATGAATAACTGAAGGGGTTGAAGAACTGGAAATATCTTCAATAATAACTGGAGTTCTAGTGCGTTCAAAACTAATTTTAACAGTTCCATCAGAAAACTGTTTGATGTTTTCAATATTTAATAAATTATTAACTATGGGTTGTTGTGGTAACTCATTTGGCAAAGTCCATTGACTGGGTAACGTAATATCCTTCCAGAGGATTGTTCTCGGGATCTGGATATTAGCATCACTAGTTGAACTTTGAATTAAAACTGTCTGATCCTTAGGACTCTTATTAAGAGCATGAACATTCAGGTTTGACTTCATGGTCTTATAGTAAATCCGGTAGATCAAAGCAATAGGCTGAGATCCCTCAATCATATGAGTAATCTCTCCTTCAGTTTTAATATTTAATGTTAACGCTTTAAATAAGTTTTGATCACTAAGACTTAAAGTGAAATCTGGAAAACAATTAAAGTGAATTGGTCCATATCAACATGTATGTAGATTGATGAATTAATTCCTTTCCTATTAAGTGGTTTAACCGCAACTTGAATTAATCCTATATGAATAAAATTATAACCCTTTTTTCTGTGTTTTTTAATAACTTCTGGGGATAACAGGCTACAATTTTCATATTCTTTGTTAATTGCAAAAACTCTTTCGAACACCTCAGTTATCGCCAGTCCCTTTAAAATTCCCGACGGAATTAAAGATGATAAAAAGATAATTGAACAATTAAACTTTAGCAATCAGTATCTAGCAACTGTTGGAAAACAGCTTGACAGAATAGAGGAAAAATTTGAAGAAAATATTATTAAAAAACCTGATTCAAAGATTGAACAGCCCTTAATAAAATTACCAGAAAATAGAAACAAATTAGGTTTACCTAATAAGGATGAAGAATTAGTTTAGTCCATAGATAAGTTATTTAAAAAAATTAAATCTGAAGCCGGTACTATTTACAAGTGCAGAAGTAAAATTAACTTACAAGATAACTAAATTAAGAACATGAGAAGAAGAGGGGCTAGGTAGGCTTAACAGCGGTGGAGGCTAAAGATTATATATATATATATATATATATATATATATATATATATATATATATATATATATATATATATATATGTCTAAGCTATTTGACCAGCTAGACACAAATTTATAAATATCGTTGAATATGGTAAAACCTTTTTGTATCCAATCAAATTGTTTTGGTTCGGATTCCATACTAAGTATGAACATCACGATCACGGGAAAACTTTTATACGCCCAAGGCGGACAGAGTGAATGATCCTATCGTTCTTGCAATGTATAGCAGATAGGTAGAGTATGGTTACAGAATATAGGGCCAAGCTCGAGTTCTTAAACTCATATGTTTGTGATGAGTTCTTAAACTCATAATATGTGGTAGGTTTGACGAACTAGGTATAGTTAGGTGTTAATGGATTATTGAGGATAATGAGAATATATATAATACGAAGCAAATGTTCATTAATAAAGGCGTAAGAAATAAGTAGTATTAGTATTATTTGAGTAGGTATGATTCTATATTGTGTATATGATAGGTAGGTTGGTATAAGGTAATATTTTCAACTTTTGTATAAGTTGGGGCAGCGATTCCCGACTTTTGAGTCACAAAGGGATATCGAATGTTTAAAGAAATATGTGCTAAGGTATGTCAAGTGTTATGAATATGAATCTATGATGGATTAATAAAATAAGTTAGTATAAAGATAGTAGACATTTATCTGAATACAGGTTAATATGGTAAACCAAAGTTGTCAAAGTCTAATATTTTGAGTACATGACTATTTGAATAGAAAATTTAGCGTATACGATAAGGTTTAGAATGTAAGTTAATAAGAATAATTTACGATAATGCTGCCAAGATGAAAACGAAATACACGGACAGAAGAACCTGTCAACAAAGCTGGAAGACAACCAGATCTGATACCGAATTTCTCTAATATGGTCAATCAAGCTATGCAGAACGAAATACAAGCCGCGGGAAATCAGCCAGGTAATCGACCGGCAAACGTCAAAGACTTCAAGGCAGTCATACTGCCAGGATCTAGAAGATCAACTGACCTTGTAGAAGCGTTTAGGATAGGTAGGATAACGGATGGGCAAAAGACAGCTTTTGCCACCTATACGATAAAAAGGAAGATGAATTTTTGGTGGAAGGAAAATCAAGCTAGAGCTGGAAAAGGGAGAAGAGGTAGTATAGTGTGTTACAAGTGCGTGTAGGAGGGACATATCTCTCCTAATTGCCCCAACCCAAGAATGTATAGTGAGTATTTTATTTGTGAATTAATGGAGTATAAGTTGGGAGACTGTCCAAAAAGGAGAAGGGAGGCAAGGAATGCGAATACGGGAAAAGGCAGCAGGACATTGGCGATAACGGGACCGACTTCAACAAACAAACAAACAAAATCAACCGCAAGAGTCTTTAACGTGACTGTTCAGGATTCGGTAGCAGCCAAGGATGCAACTCCAGGTATTATTCAAACAAAATTTATTTTCTTATATATAGTAAAATATTTTATAAAGAAATTTTGAGGGAGGAATTTGAGTTCTTTTAGAAATCAAATTTCTGTTAAATCAGATAGACAAGATTTATGTGAAGAGTTAAAGATCAGTTCGATCAAAGTTGATCGAGATCTACTTGCAATGATGGTGTATGCTATTTACCCTTGTATGTATAGGTTTTAAAACGGTGATTCCGGTGATAAAATCTTTATAAGGGAGGGTGAATGTAACAACCCGATATTTTTTATATAATTAAATCAAAAATTTTGCGTATAAATTTTCATTTTATTTTAAAGATGACGATTTGTACAAGATAATGTATGTATATATTTATTTGATGAATATAAAATATATTTATTACATGAATGATTATAAATAATTTTATTTTAGAATTATTGCTCATTATAAATTATATTCTAATAATAATTAATTTTACAGTAAAAATATTTTTATTAATTATTTTCTATGAAAATATGTTTATATATTATTTAAATAATATATGAAATGGTTATTAGAATTATTATAATAATTTTTTTTATTATATGAATTTAATTTGTATAAATTAAGTTAATTATTTTAACTTAATTAATAAAGGTATATAAGCCAGATAAATCAGATATGGAATCTAAACCCTAATTTTGGATTTTTATCAAGGAATAAGAATAATTATATAATATTAATTATATTTTGATTTTTCAGTGCTATAAATAGGTACTATATATGTGTGAACTGATAATGGTTGTTCAATTATGTTGTATCATGACCAAACCCTAGTTTTAAGCTATTAAACCCTAATTCAAAAGTCGAATGCCAGCTTAGGAATGTTATGTAATCATGTTAATGTGATTAACGACCGGTGTTATAGATATTAACCCTAATTAGGGAGAACCCTAATATTCAAAACCCTAATTTCTTAAATTACAAACCTTAAACAATAATTAACTGATTGATAAATGAAAACCCTAGTTTGAAACTCAAATATGAGTTCAAGCATGTTTTGTAATTGTATTATTATGATTAAGGATACGTATTATGGAATTTAACGTTAATTAGGAAAACCATAATTTTTGAAACCCTAATTAATATTTATAAATCCTAATAATTATATTATAAACCCTAATTTTCTAATTGGTGCCCTAATTTCTAAATTAGCAAGGTTAATTATAATTAGTAAATTCTTAATTTAATTTTCAAGTTTAGATAATTAGAAATCTAATTTAATTAAGGAAAACCTAATTTTATTTTTTTAGAAACTAAAATTTTGCACAAACCCTAAATAAAAATCCTAGAATTTCAAATTTGTGCTAACGTTAGGGTTAAACCCTAAGGGCCAAACCCTAAGGATTTGTCATGTTTACAAGATTGCCATTAAAAATAAAAGCAAAAAGACCAAATTGCCCCCATTGCATAATTGAAGCTAACATGTAGGTTTTGACCTTAGGTGAGTTGGTGACCAAATCCAACCACCCCATGTTACAAATACCAACTGATCAGCAGCAAATTCCAGCCAAATCCATTTCATCCATGAATTATATAAGGAGCAAGAGAGAGAAAAGTCCATTATTTTAGCCATTTGTTCATCATATGTTCAAGCAACTCTCTCTCTCTCTCTCTTCAAACCCACAAAAATTAAAAATATACCAGTCCCATATTCAAGCCCCACTATCACTATAACAGATCTAGAAGCCCAGAATCATGAATCAAAGCATAAAGGTATAAACCCTAGAATTTAAACTTTTTATGATCTGATGTTAGATCTTGTTGTTTGCTGTTTAATTTTGTGTTATAAGATGTTATTTAGTGGTCTGAGTTGTTAGATACCAGATCCATAACATCAAAGTTCTCGAAATTGATGATTTTAAAAATATGAAAGAATTTTAAAATGAGTCTGACAACCAAATGTCAAGCCCATTAAATCTTTGGTTGTTAATGATTTTGGGTGTTTTATGTTTTGTATTTGTAGTATGCTAGGAGGACTTTGATCTGGAATTAAAACCATACTTATATCATGTTTAGATTGCAAGTTATGGAAGGTCAAACTACTTTGACCGACCATGACTTTGCATTTTCTGGGAAACACAGAACTTGTTCTTCAGTGTCTGACAACAAGTTCATGGGCCCAGATCTTGCGTTTGTTTGATGTTTTGATGTTGTTAGTGTATCAGGGTTATTTCTGGTTATGTGTTCTACAGATTCATTCTCCTAGATCTCTTAGATAAACAAGATATTGAAAGTAATTGATGGTCAAAGTAGCATTCTCGATCAGGTTTTTAAGTTTCTGGAATTTCCAGAAACCGAATGAATGTTCTTTCTGACATAGTTTGACTCAGAAATATCTAGCGATCATGTTATTGTTTTCTTGGTTTTATGTTTTTTATCTCTACCCTTACATGTTGTTTACAAACTGAAACATTCAGATCACATATACAGTTCATGTGTTGCAAGTTATGAAGATCATAAATGGTCAACTCGGACTGTTCTTCATTTTTGGAAAACCTAGAAATGAAGAACAGCCTTTGACATGATTTTCTGAAGCTTAGATCTTTCTATTGTGTTATAATTTGGCTATGAAACTTGTTTAGAGTTGTAGTACTACATGATTACAACAATATTAACTAAATTTATAACTTATAAATGATCTAAATTTATAAGTCATTTAAAAATAATATGACTGATACTTATAGATGTTGAACTACAGGATAGAGTCT
The DNA here is from genome assembly GCA_016801055.1 of Panax notoginseng. Taxonomy (NCBI): domain Eukaryota; kingdom Viridiplantae; phylum Streptophyta; class Magnoliopsida; order Apiales; family Araliaceae; genus Panax; species Panax notoginseng. The sequence goes on from CM029018.1 coordinate 110,655,198, forward strand.
TAGACTCGATAATTATCCGACAAAGCCGTCGGTACACCGACATGTTTCAGAAATTGTTCTAGACTTAGATATTTTGACTATATTAATGTTTGCTTGTGATTCAATGACTGTGGAATATATGAGTTACAATGTGATTAGGTTATGTGCTGACTGTAATAAGCAGTAATATGTATTATAGTATGTTATTCTAATCGATCAAATGATATTATCAATGATAGGTTTCGGTGTAAAAGATAAAACTAAATTGCGTAACTGTAAGCAGCAGACCAGGCAAGTATCCTACCTTTGTATTTCCTTTATACAATGGATATGAGTAAGAAAGTTTCAGAATTATATTATTATTGTACTATATTATTAAACCCTATTGTCGTATATATTATATCCGATCATTGTTTATCAACATGATATTATATTATATAACTCATATATATATATATATATATATATATATATATATATATATATATACGTCTAAGCTATTTGACCAGCTAGACATAGATTTATAAATATCGTTGAATATGATAAAACCTTTTTGTATCCAATCAAATTGTTTTGGTTTGGATTCCAGACTAAGTATGAACATCCCGATCACGAGAAAACTTTTATGTGCCCAAGGCGGACAGAGTGAATGATCCTATCGTTCTTGCAATGTAGTATTGATCAATACAGGGCCCATGGGATGTACACCCTCGCGCTCGTGAGTTATGACGGTTTGCAGATGAAGTTCTGCTAGATCTTATCGAAAATTTAAAACAATTTTCATAGTATGTCAACTACCCTATATATATAGTCAATACGTAGTTTCAAAAATTTGAGATAGAATTATTATGTTATTATTATCGGTTCAGTTTACTTCATAACTATAAATTCATTGTAGAAGTGATGTATAAAGAAAATATTTATTTCTTTCAGCTAATTATATTTATAATTGTTATTACTTGCTAGGCACCCAAATGTTCATTCTTGCTTTAAATTTAAATATTTTCAGCTAGGCATGATCAACCTGAAGGTTCAGACAAGAACAAGTGAACAGGAAAGCAAACATATTATGTTTAATGGTATCTTTTGTAATAGTTAAACAATATATAGACCATGATATTTATTATCTATCATGTAATATATTGTAGTAAAGGTTGCGTACTTGGGATTAGACTCTGATGAATGTAAGATAAGTTTGACATTTATATTATTGTTATTATTATTAGTCTTATTCCGCTCATAGAAATGGTATCGTAAAACACCGAGTTCAAGTTTCAAGTACCTGAATTTTTGGGCGTTACATCAAGAATATTCCCGCTATACTAGTTGAAATACTCTTCTTTTCAAGTTAAGGGGTATTATTTATTTCACATTCTGAAGAGAGATTATTTTTCGTATTCGCATGAATATTATTTCCATTCAATATTCATAAGAAATTTTATTTCGTTCAATATTCGCATGAAATATTATATTCGTTTAATATTCGTAATGAATATTATTTTCGTTTAATATTCGTAAGGGATGTTATTTTTGTTCAATATTCGCTTGAAATAATATTTTCTTCCATACTCTGTAGTATTTAAGTAATATTATTTTATTTCAGATTTCGAATTCTATACTCATTTTGTTAAATTTTTGGCTTCTATACTTCATGAAATTAGTAGAATATCATTGATATTTGCGCTTCATCCAGTAGTATCTTTTCATGGAAATATTATTCTGAGCATTCTTGATAAGGATTAACTTTTTCATGCCGAAGTACTATTCACGAGTTATTATTCACGAAGTACTATTCACTCGAGTACTATTCACCTAGAGTACTATTAATGATAAAAATTAATTCGTTTTCGGTCCAAATCATTTTTGGTACAATATTATTCTTGAATTTTATTTCACAAAGCAGTATCATGTTGACAATTTGAATGTTATTGAATCCTGGATAAATTAAATTATAAATCTTTAAAATTTATCTTTGAACTTGTTTTCTTGAATTATTATGTCATTGTCATCATCCTCGTGCTTATATTGTTATGAAAGTCATCTTTAGCCGTAGTGCATAGATGGACTTGGTATGATTATGACCAGGGATTATTCGGTATAATCATGACCGTAATGTTACAAATGATGTGGTAAAAGTCCTCATTGGCCCGTAGTGCATTGATGAACAGTTTTTGGTATGATTATGGCCATGAATTCTCTTCGGCCAAGGGTGCAAAGATGAATTATTTTATGGTATGATCATGACTATTGATGAATACACGAATATTCTTGACCCGTAGTGCATGGATAATTTGTGATCGTGATACTAAAGAATATCCTTGGCCGTAGTGCGAGGGTGATTCGATGATGTGGATTATTTATTAAGCTGAATCTCAGGGATAAAATTTATGATAAATTCTTTTTTAATCATAAAAGATAGTAGATTTCATGTTCTACTTGACTCTTATAATGGATTGCTTGTTTCGCTATAGTTAAACTTGATTTCTATTGTATTTTATCAGTTTAACACTGTTGAAGGCTAACGATAATTTATTTTGCATTATCTTAGTCATAATGTTTCTTACTGGGCTAGTTGAGCTCACCCTTTGCTTTCGTTGTTCTCTTCAGGAAATGAGAATATAGTTGGGACTAGTCGGAGAACGGAGTGACGGTCCAGATGTTTGTTTTGTAGTCCTCACTATTCTGTAAAATAGTGTGATAATAAATGTATTGAGGGCTTATTTTGAGTTTTAATACTGTCTAGAAGACAATATTTGTATTAAAACTCACAACTCATGTTGTATATTTAAGTTTGTATTTGTATTCAGTACCATATATTTGGCGACTCAGAATGGGTGATGTATACCTATTTTGGGGGCGTCATAGTGGCCTTTTTATTGCTTATATATATATGGTCCGGATCTTAAGCTCACCCCTTATCTAGCTCACCTTGCTCACCCCCCCTTTAGCGACGGACTGGGTGACAATTCAGTCCGACGCTATATATAGAACCGTCGTCTTAGCTTTTAGCGACGAACAACATAAGACGACGGACCAAATTGTCGTCCGGTTCGTCTATATATATATATATATATATATATATATATATATATATATATATATCAACAAAGGATTGCTCGGTCATACAACAAGAAAGTCTGACTTTTGGTAATTTAAAGAAAATGACTTGGCATTGAAGAAAGTCCTTGCTAATCAAGAGCAATCTAAAGGAAAGTTTGCCCTGCATTGGGAAGGCCATTTCATTGTTAAGGAAGTATTGACAGGAGGAGCCCTCAGATTGCAAGAAATGGACAACGAAGAATTTCCCCAGCTTATCAACTTAAACATCGTGAAGAGGTACTATCTCTAAAATGCTTGCAAACCACCATCCTGGTCATGGAAAAAAAAAAGAAAGAAAAAAAAATCAATTAAGTCAATTCAAGTTGTAACTACAAAGCTTGAACTACGAAAAACCTGATCTCCCCCATTAATGGGAGTACGTAGGCAATCATCTATGGTGCTGTCAAACCAAACAAAAAACCCTAATAAACACCTCTCAAATTCCCAGAATATTTCTCTCTCTGCATAAAGTTACATCTTCAAACCATTCAAGCCAGTTTAAACTACGTAAGACTTGATCTCTCATCCAGGGGAGTACATAGGCAACCATCTATGGTGTAGTTGAATTCTCAAAAGAAAGCCAAATACTATGTTGGGTAAAATATAGTTACGCACAACACGCAAGTATACGAGGTCAACAAGTAATAAAGTGATGAGTAGAGTAGCGTTCCCACAGAGAAAATAACTGAAATTTATCCTAACAATTACCAATTTTATATTATCTTAATTTTATTAAACCAATAATCAAGTTTTTGAAATTCTATGAAAAAGTACTAATTACTTAAACTAATTAATTACCACAAGTTTGAATAAAAAATTGGAGATTTAAACCTACAACTTCACTTAATGTTTCACTTAGATCAACAAACTTCTTATTAATTCGAATTAACTAATCCAACTTGTTAATCATGAACACAATGGTAGACGTAACCATCTCTCAATGCATTATACCCATATCAACTTAAATCCACATATGATAGAGTTAAGAAGAACACCCTAATTAACTAATTCACTATATCTCTATGTGAATTACAATTAAAGAAGGTTTAAACACAATTTCTTAATCTGATTACATGTGATGCATAGGTATATATCTATTATAAGCATAAATTATGAATCCCAAAATCTTGCAAAAATCAAAATCATAAGCTACTATGATTAGGTCTAAGCCCATATTCTATCTCTTGAGTTCATATGAGTTATCAAGTAATTGGTGATCAAGAAATTCATTAATTAAGTATAAACAATAGTAGACAAATCCAGAAATAGTCTCAATGAATTAACATAGAAGCATGTCAATCTTTGTTACACAAAAAGATCCATCGTAGACTAAAAATAGAAAATTAGTTCATGTTAGACGAAATAAAACTCAAAATCCACAAATATTTAGACATTATGAATACAAGAGAAGATGAAGAAAGAGAATTAAAACTGATAAATAAGTTGCTGCTTTTCTCCACGTTTGTCTTGAATTCTTCACACTAATCTTCTTGCTTTAATTCTCCAAAATGTAATCCAAAACTAGGGTTTGATTAATTATGTTCCAAGTCGTCTTTTTTGCCCTTCAAATAATTATGAGTCACGAACCTACCATAAGTATGAGTTTTAAGAACTCGCACTTAACCTTATAATATTCTCTAACTATACCCTACCTATCTGTTATACACATGAGAAAAGAATCACCTTCTCAACAGGCATATAACAAATAGCGCGACACAAATATTCCAATGATTATCAATGTGATAAACTGAGTGCAAGCACAAAACCATCGCCCATACAAAGGTTTGTACAACTCAGCCACCACCTGAGTCCTCAATTGAAATCCCACCTAACTCTATCTTGCTCATAACTTGCTCTTTGCTCGATACGAATTCCTCGTATCACATCATCTATAACTCCTCATGAGTTATCTCGTACTATTTCATAGTACACCATCTTCATAGCATTAAGATATAATCATTCAAACATTACAGACCATCTTTCCTTTATAACTTAAACAGATCACGTCGTGACCTTATTCTATAATCATCTCTCTTAAAATTCTTTTGTTAACTCGTGATCGTTTTGTTTTACGATCCTCATTCTTTCCTTTTTTTTCATCATTTACGATATTATTCGTTATCCTGGCTATTGGAGTTAGGAAACTCCCATTTCTTATCTTTATATCTCTTCAAGATTCTTCTTTGAATCTTCTTGTTTATATAACAATTCTTACTTTAAGAATTCCTAACTTCAGTTACATCGCTCAAAATTTTATTCGAGTTCTACACTTTCATCATACATATCTATTTCTACACTTGGTACACCATAAGTCTCTAACAGTTTCAATATGGTAAGCTGAGTGGTTTCCCACAAACAACCAATAAACTAGGTTTCGAGTTGCTAGTTCGTATATACCTCCGCTCTATGAAGGAATCGTTTAGCCCAGATACCATACATCAACTACTAAAGAGTACAATTGTACCACACTTAGACATAACTCTCTATTCATAACTTCTTTATCATTCTCTTTTTATAGACATTGTCTATTTATTATCACCTTACATCCTTATTATTGGATTTGGGTAACCCCACATTTATATTCCTTATAACTCTGCGAGATTCTTCTTTGAATCCTTTCACGCAAGTTTTAATCCCTTATTGTTCAAACTCTATTTGAGCTTATTCGTTCATTATCTTCACCTCTCTTCTCTAAGGTTATAGCCTACGGTACTCCTACCTAAGGTTTATAACCTACAGCTTTGATACCAACTGTAACATAGTTATTTGTAACATAGTTATTTGTCACACTTTATTTAATTAAGTTTTCATACTTAATTTAATTAATTCTAATAACAATCCATTGCATAATATAATAATTTATTTAATTATTATAAACTCTCTAACTTAATTATTAAATTAAATTAGATTACTATTTCAAAATAATTACTTTCCTTAACTCATTAATTATTTATTAAACAAATAAATAATTAAATCACATCAAATCAATTAAACAAATACTTATTCAACGATAAACACAACCATTAAATATTTATATAATTCAATAAATATTTAAATATTATAATTAAAAATCTGGATTGTTACATCATTCCCTCCTTACAAGGATTCTGTCCTCAGAATCACAACTTAAATCACTCATTCGTTACAATCTTCCCTACTTACAAAGATTCTGTCCCCAGAATCGAAGACAAATTAAACAAATAACTCAGAGAAATCTTTCATCATTTTATCTAAATATAGATTTTATATTTCCTACTACATTCATTACATAACAACCCCAAAATTTATACAATTTAAATCCCGACTTCGGTCGTTAACCATACATTCAACCTCTAAATAATACATCATTATTCGATGTTAAACTTAATAAAATTGCAAAATATTTAAAACTTTTATACATTTCCTTCTTTCTTGCCCTGAATCGCAACCTTTACATTACATCTCTTTGATTCAATCTTATATCATGAATCGTTACAACAAAATGACTATACAAAGTCTTACATCATAACTAAATATTTATATATATTGGATAGCTCAATTTACAATTTAACAACATGTTACGTTCAAAATATGAAATACATTTCTCATAAACCATAAGTAATCTTCGTGAATATAGATCTCTAAAACTCACTTAGCACATATCTTTACCTTAAAATCTTGACCTACAAAAGTGGTTATTTGCAAGAGTGAGCTCGACAGCCCAGCAAAGTCTAACAGTTTTCATGCATCACATAGCACATAATAACATGCTCAACATACATCTCATTAAAGTAACATGATGTACATGCTTTTAATTCACATAACAAATATAAAGTTTGAGTTCCTTACTCAATCATCATTACTTAGCCAAAACTATGCAGTAATATATTGACTTTAAGATTTCATGATTTCAACATGCATAACATTCATGCAATTTAAAACAGTTCATCAAGTCCACGTAGAAAATAGGAACCGAAAGACTTGCCTTGATCGTTGTTTACCAATAACAGTTTAACAGTTTACAGTTATCTGTACTTCACGTGCCCTACACAATTATGTAACCATACACATCAACTATTAGTCACATAACAACACATAGTAATTTTAATGTAAACTCTACTCCACATCTCATAATCTTTCCTATTAATTAGCACACAATGTTCAATTAGATTGTGTAAACTTTAGACTTATAACTCACTATATTTCACATTCGAAGTTCATTCAAGTGCTTAAGTCTTGCTAGGACTACTTATTAGCTTTATATTAAATCCACTCCATATCTTGTAATATTCATTTCAATTGAATTGAAATACTTTTTAAGTTCATTAACACTTGGCACGACGTTTCGACGTTCATTCGTCACACGCCCGATTTGCCTCTCTTGTGTATGCTTACTATGCTTCTATAACTCATCTAATACATTATTTATTAATGTTAAACATCATTATATTTACTATTATTCATGTTTTACAACTTAGGACATCATCTTTTACGGTCTGGAGCACTACACATGCATATGTGCATGCCCGACACCCTCCGATTGCCTCTGAAAACACAACAGTCCTAAATATGACCATTTTGACCCATCCTAATGACCTCAAATTGAAAAACTTAAAGAACTAAAGTTGTAGATCTGCTCGTCCTCGTTCCGGATCATCTAGAATCACCTCAATCAGAGTTCGTATGAGGAAGTTATGGCCATTTTACTACAAGAGATCAAAACTGTCCAAGTCAGACTACAAATCCGGCGCTGGGGCGCGAGGACTAGGCTATACAGTGGCGCTGGGGCGCGAAATTGGCGTTGGGGCGCAAATTTCAGTGCTGGGGCGCGAACTTCTGGCGCTGGGGTCGAATTTTGGCGTCGGGGCGCGAATTTTGGCGCTAGGGCTCAAATTTTGGCGTTGGGGCGCCGAAACTTGCATAACCCAACCACGAAGAACAGAATAACTAACTCTGGACTAATTAGTACTGCTAACATCTAAATTAAGACGTAAAACTTATAAAGATTACTCATAAACATTTACTTATCATACATATACCAATTTAAAACAGTTAAATAATAATTTAAATCCTTGAATTCATAGTTTAAACCCAAAAACTCCATTGTTAACACAGTGAGCACTGTAATCATAGTTATAAAACAATTTGATTTATTCTAACTATATTCTATTAAATTCTTACCCAATTCATATAATCACAGTTCAATTTCATGATTATCATACAATACAAGTATAATATTTGGTACTCTGCAAACCACGTTTATACATATATGTTCACTATAATTCCACTTCCTTTTTTTCTTTAACACGTAATTAATATGAAATCTTATAAGCATACTACACATACAATCACATATCTATATATGCCAGTATAACAATTACAAAAACATAGTTTTACAAGAATTTTGTAAAAACTTTCTACTCAGTGAAAAAGAAATAGACAGAGACATAAATTATATGTGTATCTAGTATTAAGGTCATAGACATACCTTTTGTTGTTAAGAAATTCGTGTTAAAGTCTTATAATAGCTTATAGAACTCAGCTCTTGTTGCTTCTCTTTCTCAGACTCTCTCAAAATCTCTGCACCCTTCTTTTAGCAGACAACTCTTTTCTTAGACTCAAGTTTAACAATAAGACGTAAACCCAAAACCCAACTGATAACTCAGTGGTAAACACAATAACGGTTATGGCCATAATAAGCCTAATAATTGACATCGGTTATAAAACGTATAACTTATAAATATATATATTTTATTTATTAATAATTTAAATTTCAAAATTCAAAAGCCGTAGGGCTTTGTTTGGTAAAAACCATTTAAAAGTTAACACACTTAATACTAATAAGTCTTGTTTGACACAAATCAAATTAAACTACTTTGATTTATTTTAATAACTCCTTATAACATAGTTATTTGTCACACTTTATTTGATTAAGTTTTCATACTTAATTTAATTAATTCTAATAACAATCCATTGCATAATATAATAATTTATTTAATCATTATAAACTCTAACTTAATTATTAAATTAAATTAGATTACTATTTCAAAATAATTACTTTCCTTAACTCATTAATTATTTATTAAACAAATAAATAATCAAATCACATCAAATCAATTAAACAAATACTTATTCAACGATAAACACAACCATTAAATATTTATATAATTCAATAAATATTTAAATATTATAATTAAAAATCTGGATTGTTACAGCGCAATCATTGGTGGATCCCACAACGAAATTATTGTCGAAATGAAAAAACGACAGAAATATCTTTTTATGAAAATAACGGCGGAAGTTTTACCGTTAACTATTGAAATACCCGGTGTTAAAAGTACGGTAATACGCGTGGTTGCATAGTAGCACGCGGTACTGATTATTGATGCTTACGTGAGAAGTCACTCAGTAATTGTTGCATGGTATCTCACGTTATATGATTCAATTATTGTCAATATTTTATTTATTATTAAATCAATAATTGAGATGACAAGTTATTCTAATTATTATATGCATACTTAACAATGTCTAGAAAGTTTTGTCGAGGAAAGGAGTTTGGTCACCTAATTGCGCGCCAATAGGGAGAAATCCTTATTGGAAAGCCCCCTCTTTCCTGGGAACGATCTGGTTATTAATATTGCGAGTTATAAAAATATGAATAAAGGTTGTTAAAACTATTGAAGGGATTTTTATGAAGTATTTGTTGTAAATTTTGCTTATTTTAGGGACCCCCATTTACTTATTTTTCAAAATAATCGGTAGATTTTTTTTTAAATATAATAAAGGTGGGACCCACGTGTGGGGACCACATGTGGGGCCCATATATATTGAAAATCTGATTTGGGAAATGGGGGTGGGATGAAGTTACGTAAAAGAAAGGTAAATATATATATAAATATATAAGTTTTATATATATATATATATATATATATATATATATATATATATATATATATATATATATATATATATATATATATATATATTGGAGACTTGGAATCAGGGGTTCACGGGATGAATCCCATGACTTGTTTTTTTAAGCAGGTGTTATATATTTATAATATATTATATTTTATTTAAAAGTTTTCGTTTTATTAGAATATTTTATTGCATAGTACTGCATAGTAAATTAAAATTTTTAAACGTTTTCGCCGGCTAAATTCACCCGTGAATATAGTCACTGTGCGTCCGTGATTTTAATATTCAAATAGTATCCTTTCATTCTCCTATAAATAGGATGCTTAGTTAGAATTGAAAATCACATTAGAATCAGAGAATTCTTCTTCTATAATATTGAGCATATTTCTTTCGAGTTAAAAAGCTTTGAGCGTAGAAAACAGTGAAAGTTTTCTTCAAAAATATCCCTAGTATACGAGTTGAAATACTCTTCTTTTCAAGGTAAAGAGTATTATTTCTTTCACATTCTGAAGAGATATTATTTTTCATATTCGTATGAATATTATTTCCGTTCAATATTCATAAGAAATTTTATTTCGTTCAATATTCTTAAGAAATATTGTATTCGTTTAATATTCGTAATGAATATTATTTTGGTTTAATATTCGTAAGGGATGTTATTTTTGTTCAATATTCGCTTGAAATAATATTTTCTTACATACTCTTTAGTATGTAAGTAATATTATTTTGTTTCAGATTTCGAATTCTATACTCATTTTGTTAAAGTTTTGGTTTCTATACTCCATGAAATTAATAGAATATCCTTGATATTTACGCTTCATTCAGTATCTTTTCATGGAAATATTATTCTGAGCATTCTTGATAAGTTTTAACTTTTTCATGTCGGAGTACTATTCATGGGTTACTATTCATAAAGTACTATTCACCCAGGGTACTATTCATAATAAAAATTGATTCGTTTTCGGTCTAAATCATTTTTGGTACAATATTATTCTTGAATTCTACTCCACAAAGCAGTATCATGTTGATAATTTGAACGTTATTGAATTCTAGATAAATTAAATTATAAATCTTTAAAATTTATCATTGAACTTGTTTTATTGAATTATTATGTCATTGTCATCATTCTAATGCTTATATTGTTATGAAAGTCATCTTTGGCCGTAGTGCATAGATGGACTTGGTATGATTATGACCAGGGATTATTCGGTATAATCATGACCGTAATGTTACAAATGATGTTATAAAAGTCCTCATTGGCTTATAGTGCATTGATGGACAATTTTTGGTATGATTATGGCCATGGATTCTCTTCGGCTAAGGGTGCAAAGATGAATTATTTTATGGCATGATCATGACCATTGATGAATACACGAATATCCTTGGCCCGTAGTGCATGGATAATTTGTGGTCGTGATACTAAAGAATATCCTTGGCTGTAGTGCAGGGGTGATTCGATGATGTGGATTATTTATTAAGCTGAGTCTCAACGATAAAATTTATGATAAATTCTTTTTAAATCATAAGAAATAGTAGATTTCATGTTCTACTTGACTCTTATAATGGATTGCTTATTCCGCTGCAGTTAAACTTGATGTCTATTGTATTTTATCAGTTTAACACTGTTGAAGGCTAACGATAATTTATTTTGCATTATCTTAGTCATAATGTTTCTTACTGGGCTAGTTCAGCTCACCCTTTGCTTTCATTGTTCTCTTCAGGAAATGAGAATATAGCTGGGACTAGTCGGGGAACGAAGTGACGGTCAAGATGTTTGTTTAGTAGTCCTCACTATTCTGTAAAATAGTTTGATAATAAATGTATTGAGGACTTATTTTGAGTTTTAATACTATCTGAAGACAATATTTGTATTAAAACTCACAGTTCATGTTGTATATTTAAGTTTGTATTTGTATTCAGTACCATGTATTTGGCGACTCAGAATGGGTGATGTATACCTATTTTGGGGGCGTCACAGTTGGTATCAAACCTTAGGGATATGATCCCTGGCTAAGATGTGAGACTAGAACTAGGGGGAGAGACGGGAAAATCATTCGCTAGTATGATCTACATAATTTATTTGTTATGTAATTAGTCGGTCAGAATATAGGAATAATATGTTGCATGTTAATTAACCCTTATTTTGTGGCAGTATTTAAAAATGATATCCGAGAATGTTGAGAATAGCAATGGAGCACATGAGACCGTTGAATCATCAACGATCAATAACCAGGAAAATGTGCATCAGGAAGGTAACAATCATCAGCAAATAACAACACCGACCAAATGATGAACGACAGAATATTTAGGGGCTTTTTGCAATTCATGCAACATCAGGCGAGAGAGACTACTATCCAAAATACAGGTGGAAACACTGGCAACTCTCAGACGGTCACCGCTAAACAGTTCAAGGAGCTGGGACCACCGGAGTTTTTTAGAGAGCCAAAACCATTTAAGGCGAAGACGTGGATAAAGCAGATCAACAAGATATTTAATGTCTTGGGATGCTCCGAGGAGCAAAAGGTTTCCTTTGCCACCTTCATGTTGCGAGCAGAGGCAGATTACTGGTGAGAATCTGTAAAGCGTACTCAACCTGTCTCACTGAAGATGTCTTGGCAGAAGTTTCAAGAACTGTTCAACGACAAGTACTTTTCCGAAAGTATTCGTCACATGAAAGAGGTAGAGTTCATTAAACTGGAGCAAAACAACATGACCGTGTCGCATTACGAAGCCAAGTTTGTCGAGTTGTCCATGTTTGCGTCCCATTTAGTTGATAACGAGGAAAGAATGACACGGATGTTTCTAAGAGGTTTACAACCTGAGATACGCTAATACTTAATTTCTCACAAACTGTGTTTATATTCAGATGTTGTAAATAGGGCTCAGCTATTGGAGCGCGATAATGAGTCAACCCAACCAAGAGAGAACAGCCAACAAAATGATAATACCAGTGGTAGCAGTCATCGAAGCGGTGACAACAAACGTGGAGGGAATCAACATGCCTGAAATGGTAACCACTTCGGTGGTAATCATGGCCAAGACAATAAGAGTGGACATTTGAAGAAGAGGAGATTCAACAATAATGAAAAAGACGTCAGCACCAGCACTCGTTATTAAGAAAGGAGAATGACCACTTATCATATGCTTTAAATGCGGATGAGAGGGACACATTAGTCCAAACTGCGCGATGCAGTCCAAAGCGTGTTACAATTATGGAAGAGAAGGTCACCTAGCTCGATTTTTTCTTACACCAAAGTCAAGACAAAACCGGCAGTTCAAGGGAGAGCGTTTGTTATAACTACCCAAAAAGCGAGGAATCCGAACGAGGTCATCACGGGTAAGCTTATCATAAACTCTAGCGAAGTCTATACCTTATTTGATACCGGTTCTACCCATTCTTTTATTTCTCCTACTTGCGCTCAACGTTTAATTTGACTCCAGATAAATTAGACTTTGACTTATCTGTTGAAACTCCGTTGGGGGAAATATTTATTACATCCACTATTTATAAGTCTTGTTTGGTTTAAATCGGTACCCTCACATTACCTGTCGACCTTATTTCCTTAAAAATACTTGTATTTGACATAATTCTAGGGATTGATTGGTTAACTACTCATCATGCAAAAATTGATTATTTTCGTAAGGTTGTTAGCTTTCATATTCCTAACCAACCTATTAAGCGAATTCAAGCAACCAAACCATTAAAATCAATCACTATCATCTCAAGCCATAAAGTTATTTGTTTATTGAAAAATGGATGTCAAGCTTTCTTAGCTCATGTCACGGATTTAAACAAAAATACATCAGTTTTTAATGATATTTCTATTGTTAATAAATTTCCTGACGTATTCACTGAAGAACTTCCTTGCCTGCCCCCAGAGTGTGAAATTGAATTTTGTATCGACCTTGAACTCGGTACAAAACCCATTTCCAAGGCCCCATATCGAATGGCTCCTATTGAACTTCAGGAGTTAAAATACAACTGCAGGAATTGTTAGACATTGGTTTCATTCGTCCTAGTACGTCCCCTTGGGGTGCTCCTGTTCTATTCGTGAAGAAGAAAGATGGAAGTATGCGACTTTGTATTGATTATCGGGAGTTGAACCATGTCACCATCAAAAATAGGTACCCATTTCCACGTATTGATGACCTATTTGACGAGTTGCAAGGTGCCAAATTCTTTTCAAAGATTGATCTTCGTTCCGGATATCACCAATTGAAGATTAAAACTGATGACATTCCAAAGATGGCTTTTAGAACTCGGTACGGACATTATGAATTCCTAGTCATGTCTTTTGGATTGACTAATGCTTCTGCTGCCTTCATGGACATGATGAACTGAGTATTCAAGGAATATTTGGATCATTTTATGGTTCTCTTTATTGATGACATTCTCATATACTCTAAAAGCCATGAAGATCATGAGCAACACTTGAGGCTGATACTCCAAAAGCTTCATGAGAATAAGTTATATGCCAAGTTAAAGAAATGCGAGTTCTACCTTGAGGAAGTAGCATTTCTTGGGCACGTGATATCCAATCACGGAATATCTGTTGACACGGCAAAGATTGAAGCAATTCAAAGCTGGGAACAACCTAAATTAGTGACCGAAGTATGTAGCTTTCTCGGCTTAGCTGGTTATTATCGGAGATTTATAGAAGGGTTTTTTCGAATCACTACACCATTAATTCAGCTGACTCGGAAAGATACAAAATTCGGTTGGAGCGAGGAATGTGAGAAGAGTTTTCAAAAACTCAAGAGAAGACTCATTTTAGCACCTGTTTTGACAATACCATATGGCTCGGACGGATTTGTCATCTACAGTGATGCTTCGGGCAAGGGGTTAGGATGTGTTCTCATGCAACATAGGAAAGTCATAGCCTATGCCTCTCGACAACTCAAAGAATATGAGAGAAATTATCCTACTCATGATCTAGAGTTGGCAGCTGTTGTTTTCGCACTAAAAATTTGGAGGCATTACCTGTATGGGGAGAAAGTGGAGATCTATACGGATCATAAAAGCCTCAAATATTTCTTCACTCAAAAGGAACTTAACATGTGACAACGACGTTGGCTTGAACTGCTAAAAGATTTAAAGGATCCGGTACCGTATAGAGACCTCACAAGATCGATAAAACAGTTATGTTAATCTTCATCGAAAAGACGTGGAATTTAATGTTGGAGAGCATGTGTTGTTACGTGTGGCACCATGGAAAGCAGTTACGAGATTTGAAAAGAGAGGAAAGCTCAATCCTCGATTCATTGGCCTATTTGAAATCCTTGACCAAGTAAGAACTGTGGCCTATAGACTCGCTTTACCGCCAAGTATGTCTCATGTTCATAACATTTTTCACATATCCATGTTACGTAAATATGTGGAAGACCCGAACCACATTATTTATTTGGAACCGGATGAAATAGCGGAAGATTTAACATATGAGGAGGTTCCTGTTAAAATCTTGGATAAGAAGGAGCATATTTTACGCTCGAAGGTTATACCCCAAGCCAAAGTTTTGTGGAGAAACCACGATGTTGAGGAAATGACCTGGGAGTTAGAATCCGAAATGAGATCAAGGTATCCTCACCTCTTCGTTATACCATGTATGTAACCTAATTTTGAGGGCAAAATTTCATAAGAAGGGGAGGTTGTAAGACCCCAACTTTTATGAATAAAGATGAATTTTCTATAAATATCATTTTTGAATATTAAGTAGTGAATTTAATATAATGTTATAGTTGTGGGTAATATTTATAAATTTTACAAAGTACGCAAGTTGTTATAGTATATTCGATTGGTTGGGGAATATTCGTTTTAACAGGAAATATTCGTACGACGGCACAATCATTGGTGGATCCCACAACAGAATTATTATCGGAATGAGAAAACAACATAAATATATTTTTATGAAAATAACGGCAGAAGTTTTACCGTTAACTATTGAAATACCCAGTGTTAAAAGTACAGTAATACGCGTGATTGCATAGTAGCACACGATATTGATTATTGATGCTTACGTGAGAAGTCACTTAGTTTTGTTCAATTATTGCTACAGTAATTGCTGCAAGGTATCTCACGTTATTTGATTCAATTATTTTCAATATTTTATATATTATTAAATCAATAATTGAGATGACAAGCTATTCTAATTATTATATGCATAATTAATAATGTCTAGAAAGTTCTGTCAAGGAAAGGAGTTTGGTCACCTAATTGCGCGCCAACAGGGAGAAATTCTTATTGGAAAGTCCCCTCTTTCCTGGAAACGATCTGGTTGTTAATATTGTGAGTTATAATAATATGAATAAAGGTTGTTAAAAATATTGAAGGGATTTTTATGAAGTATTTGTTATAAATTTTGCTTATTTTATGGACCCCCATTTACCCATTTTTCAAAATAATTGGTAGAATTTTTTTTTAATATAATAAAGTTGGGGCCCATATGTGGGGACCACATGTGGGGCCCATATATGTTTAAAATCTGATTTGGGAAATGGGGGTTGGATGAAGTTACGTAAAAGAAAGGTAAGTATATATATAAATATATAAGTTTTGTTGTTTTATATATATACTAGTGATAACCCGTGCCTGAAGGCACTGAATAATTCAAAAATAAATAAAAATAAATTATGAACAAAAAAAATAAAGCATTGAATATGGACACACACTAAACTAAAAGCTTAAATTAATTCTTAGCACACCCGCACTTCTCATACATACTCTACAAAGCCTTTAAATGAAAATTCTTATAAAGACAAATTTCAATGAATAAATAAAGAATATCCAATTTTAATAGTCAAATTCTCATAAATTTAAAATAAGTTTAACTATATTTCAAATTTATTTTTTATTATTTATAAGCCTTTTTGATTGATTGTAACTTTTTAGATAGTAACTTGACAATTAAAAATTATTGTTTGCTTGTTAGAACAACTCTTTTTTTTGTCGCACGTAGATGAGTATACAATTTCACAGAGCCGTAACTTGATATAAAAACTGATTGCAGGTCGTTATATAAATTTAGGATTAGCTCAGCAACAAAGTTTAAAAATAAAAAACCAAGACAAATAAGAGAGAGAGAGAGGTCAAACAAATAAGATGATGAATGACTAATGGTTAGGTTATATGGTCAATTTTACAACTTGCTAATGTAACAGATTGCAGGATCAAATCTTTATGAATTTTCATCCATATATATTTGGATGACCCATGTAGCTTCCTTTATTAAATCAATCAAATAATGGTAAACAACTATAAAAGGACATGTAGAAACAAAACTTTTTAAACCAGCCAAAGAAAAAATACATCCATCCAAAAGGACGGCACAAGAGCACACAGTGAGGTCAACAGACGAGGTCACCCACAAAAAAACTTTTTCAAATAAGGGAAATAGGAAATAGGATGAGGGAACGTAAACCAGTAGTCTTACTTTGACCATTTAGGCAAAATGACAAGGGCTCTAACAGGGACATGTCAATAAAAGCATATAATCTCAAGCCAAATAATTTTAAAAGCAATTGTTCTCCTCCAACCCATATCAAAAAATACAGAAGATGGAAAACAACAAGAATTTACAATTTCAAATCACATGTATTCAAACAAATTCAAAAAAATGGGTAAATTCCAGCTGGCTCAATTACTCGATATAATTGAAGTAGCAGTAAAATAAGAAACATCAAGCAAACATAAATATTGTTAGCTTAAGAATATGAGCAATAGAAGTAATAACAACATAGAAAAGCTTAAATTTTTTTCATGTCCTGACACCAGAGAAAACAAACATCAACCCAAGGAGGCATAACACAGCCTTTTGACTCTAAGCTGTGATTTTGTTTCTTTCATTCTTTCTTGGGAAGTCGGAATCAGCATAATGACTACACCCAACAATCAATATAGTTCTATTTATTGTTTTAAAAATAAAGAACACCCATAAATCCATTTATCAAAATAAGAAAACTGAACAAAAAATCATAATCACTAAAAAAGGTAAAAGAAATGACTCAAAACTTTTCAATCAAATTTCTACTAGTTTATTCTACTTTCCCCGTTACCAAACAAGTCCAAAGTTTTAATTGGAATTTCTAATTAAATACATATAATAAAGTGCCTTCAGGAAACATGCTATATTTATTAATTTATAATAATTATATCAAAAATATTTGAATTATTATAATAATAATAATAATTAATTATTACTTGGTAGAAATAAATTAGTGTAGATAATAAACATACAAATATTCGTACGACGGCGCAGCCTTTTATGGGCCCCATAACGGAAAGCGATTGGATGAAGAAAACGACAAGTATAAGTTATTTATAAATAACGGTGTAGTTGTTACCGTTACTACTATTGGAATACTCGGTGGTTAAAAGACAGTAATACGCGTTGTTGCACAGTAGCACAAGGTATTGCACTAATTATTGATTCTTACGTAAGAATGCACTACTCAATAATTGTTACAGTAGTTACTGTTCAATATTTTATTTTATTGATTCAATAATTGCTACGTTGATATTTTATATTATTGTTGTTTCAATAATTGTCACTAAACAATATTTTCCATTATCGGAGCAATAATTCATATTATCTGAATAATATTATTAGATAACATTATTGGCAATGTCTAGAGAGTTCTGTCTAAAGAGAGGTTTGGTAACCTAATTGCGCGCCAGTAAGGAGAAATCCTTATTGGAAAGCCCCCTCTTTCTAAGGAATGGCCTGGTTGTCAGTATTGCGATTCTGTAATATTATTTGTGAATAATTAATTATTAATTTATATGATATGTTAATATAGATGGAGAAAATTTTTAATGTGACAATTGTTAAAAATTGATTTTTTATCTTTTTGATAAAATAATTCATTTAAATATATTATTATATTATAATAATATAATAATGGTGATATTTTAACAATGAATGGGTGATATATGAATAAATGAGGAGGAAGAGTATTTTTGTTATTAAAAATATTTAAAAAAAGGTTTTTCATGCTTGTGGACCCCATTTCTTGACTAAAATTTGATTTTAGACTGTAAAATCGTTTGTATGTGGATTTCAGTCAATTTCTGTTTGGAATTTGGAAAAACTTAAACTTACAAAGTTGTAGAGAATTGAATTTCTAATGGAAGGAAATAAGATTTGAATTTTTCTGATAAAAGGGCTATTTATTATGAATTATTAAAGTTCCGAAGTTCCGAAATAATTGATTTTTAGAAGTTTTAATTATGTTTATTAAGAAAAACATTTTTTTTTGTTTTGTGGGCTACACTAACATGTGCATAATGAGCTGAGATCAGTTGTCTAAGGTGGGCTTGAAAATTATATATATATATATATATATATATATATATATATATATATATATATATATATATATATATATATTAAATTTTCTGCTTTGGTGTTCTAAGTATTTTCCTATAAATAGGGTGCTTAGGTTATAATTGAAAATCACACCAGAAACTGAAGTTTTATCTCTCTTTCTCTCTCTATATTATCAAGCGTATTCTTGTGAGTATTTTGATACTTTGAGTGTTGCTATACGGTGTAAGTTCCCTTCAGCTCTATATCCAGTATTTCAGTTAGAAGTACTGTCTTTTCGAGGTTTTTTATAAATGATATTATTTCTTTCAATATCATTATACCGGAATATTGGTAAGATTTTTCTTATGGAATTCTTATCTTTTCATGTCGGGGTTACCATTCACGAGTTACTATTCATGAATTACTTTTCACGAGTACTATTAACAAAGCATGATGATTTTTCTTGTAAAATTTCTACCTTTTGGTGTCGGGTTAGTATTCACGTATATATCACTATTCACGTATACGACACTATTCATGAATACGACACTATTTACATAAAAAAATTAATTTTTCTTTTCTGTGTCCAAGATTGTCTGTTATGGTTCCTATCTTTGATTGGATCTATGTTTTGATCTTCATTTTTGAATTCTGCTCCACAATAGTTATTATGGAGTATTTTTAAGCATGGATAAACCGAAGTACGAATCCTTACTGTTTGTTCTTTTATCTCACTGGATTCGTTTTTTTTAAAATATATTTTTCATCATCCTCGGTTCTAAATGATGATATTACTGAATATCTTTGGCATGTAGTGCAAAGATGAATAATTTCTTGATGAATATCTTTGGCCCGTAGTGCAAAGATGAACAGGTGTTGAGATGAACATGACCCACTGATTAATATCTTTGGCCTATAGTGCAAAGATGACTATTTGATTCAAGATGTATATTGATTGATGTTACAAGGATAAAATATCGATGATGGACTTTTAAATTCATATATGATAGTAGATTTCATTCTCTACTTAACTCTTCTAATGAATTGTTGTTTCCGCTGCAGTTGTTGATCTAAAACTTGTTGTCTATTGTATTCTATCAGATTTTTCCATGTTGAGGACTAACGATAATTTGTTCTATATTATCTTAGTCATAATATTCTTTACTGGGCTAGTTGAGCTCACCCTTTCCTTTTTGTTCCATTTTTCTTTTCAGGAGGCGAGAATGTAGCGGGTACTATTCGGGGTATGGAATGATGGTTCAAGATAGTTGTTTTAGTAGTCCTCACTATTTTGTAAAATAGTGTATGAATAATTGTAATGAGGACTCCATTTGAGTTTGAATACTATTTAGCTGACAATATTTGTATTTAAACTCACAGTATATGTGTTGTCGTATTTTGCACGACAATTGTAATAATAAAGTTGTAGTTGTTTTCTGTACCATGTATTTGGCGACTCAGAATGGATTGGGTGGAATGAACCTATTTTGGGGGCATCACAGTTGGTATCAGAGCTATAAGAAAAGAGCCCCGAGCCTCTCGCTGGTGACTTCCTTGTGTGGGATGCACCGAAGCCAGACTCTCCGTAGGGGACACCATTCTGCAATGGCAAACTAATAGGTACCACTGTGAGGTGCTGTCCACGGTTGGGACATGAGTTACAGTTGGTATCAGAGCTTAGGGCTATGGTCTCTGGCGGAGATCAGGGAATAGAACTAGGAGGGGAGAGACGAGTAAATCCTTCGCTAGTATGTCCTACCTAAGCTTATTTGTTGGTTGGTCAGAATATAGGGATATTATGTGACATGTTAATTTCTTTCATTAACCCTTATTTTATGGAAGTAATTGAGAATGACAACTGAGAATGTTAACAGTTGAGTAAATGAGACCGTGGAGACACCTTTGCTCACCAATGAGGAAAACGTGCAACAGGCTGGCAATGTTCCTCCTGTAAACAACACCACTGATCAGACGATGAACGATGGGATAATTAGAAGCTTTTTGCAGTTCATGCAAAATCAATCGAGGGAGACTCGTGTACAAAATACCGTTGGAAATAATAGCAACGCACGGTTTATCACAGGCAAACAGTTTAAAGAGTTGGGACCACCAGAATTCTGGGGAAAGCCGGATCCGATTAAGACGGAGGCATGGGTCAAGCAAATTACCAAGATATTCGATGTCTTGGGATGCACGGAGGAACAGAAGGTTCCATTCGCCACTTTTATGTTTCGTAACAAGGCAGATTACTGGTGGGAATCTGTGAAGCGTACCCAGCCAGCCGCACTCAGCATGTCTTGGGAAACATTTCAGAAACTGTTCAATGACAAGTACTTTGCTGAAAGTATTCATTTTATGAAGGAAGTAGAGTTTATTAGACTAGAACAGAACAATATGACGGTGTCCCAATATGAAGCAAAGTTCACGGAGTTATCCAGGTTTGCACCTCATTTGGTGGAGAATGAGGAACGTATGATACGGATGTTTCTGAGAGGTTTAAAACACGACATACGTCAATGTCTCATATCTCACAAATTTTCTCTGTATTCAGACGTTTTCAACAGGGCTCAATTATTAGAGCGAGATAATGAGTACATTCAATCGGGGGACCACAACTAGGGTCGTACCGATGGCAACAATCATCAGAGCAATGATAACCATCGTGGAGGAAATTATCGTGCCAGAAATGGTAACCACTTCGGTGGTAATCATGGCCAAGATGATAGAAGAAATGATTCAAGTGGAAATTTCAAGAAGAGAATATTTAACGATGACGGGAAGACATCGGCAGCAGCACTAGCACCAGCAACAAATTCTAGGGGAGGAGAACGAACGCCAGTTAGATGCTACAAATGCGGAGAGGAGGGACACATAAGTCCAAACTGTCCACAGCCTTCCAAGGTATGTTTTAGTTGTGGAAAAGACGGTCACATAGCTTGATTTTGTCCTATAGCGAAATCAAGTCCAGGTGGGACGGTGGCACCAAAGGCGGATACGGACAAAACAAAGTCGGTGGTTTCAGGAAAAGCGTTTGTCATGACTGGCCAAAACGCGAGGAACCGAACGAAGTTATCACGAGTTAGTTAATCATAAAGTATTCTTGCGAAGTCTATACCCTATTAGATATCGTTTCTATCCATTCTTTTATCTCTCCTACTTGTGCTCAACGTTTGAACTTGACTCTTGAGAAATTAGACTTTGACTTATTTGTTGAAACTTTGTTAAGAGAAACCTTCATTACATCTACTGTTTATAAATTTTGCTTGATTCAGGATGGCACCATCACATTACCTGTTGATCTTATCTCTTTAAAGATACTTTCTTTTGATGTGATTTTAGGGATTGATTGGTTAACTACTCATCATGCTAAAATTTATTGCTTTCGTAAGGTTGTTAGTTTTCATATTCCTAAGCAACCTGTTATTCAAATTCAAGCAACCAAACCATTGAAGTCAAACTCTTTCATATCAATCCATAAAGCCATTCGTTTATTAAAAAATGGATGTCAAGCTTTCTTAGCCCATGTCATGGACTTGAACAAAAATACGTCAGATTTGAATGATATTTCTGTTGTTAGTAAATTTTTTGACATATTTCCTGAAGAATTTATTGGCCTACTCCCAGAGCGTGATATTGAATTTTGTATCGACTTTGAACCCGGTACAAAACCCATTTCTAAAACCTCATATCGAATGGATCCTATTGAACTTTAGGAGTTAGAAACCCAACTACAGGAGTTGGTACCCTAGCCTCTATTTGGTGACTTCCTTTGTGGAATGCACCGAAGCCAGACTCTCTGTAGGGGACGCCATATTCGTACAGTAGTAAACTGATAGGTGCCATTGTCACGTGCTATCCAAGATTGGGATATGAGTCATAGTTGAGAGCAACCTAAGTTAGTAATCAAAATGCGTAGCTTTCTAGGCTTAGTTGGTTATTATCGGAGATTCGTGGAAATATTTTCTCGAATCGCTACTCCATTAACTCAGCTGACTCGTAGAGATACAAAATTTAAATGGAGCAAGGAATGTGGGAAGAGCTTCGAAGAATTCAAGAGGAGACTCATTTCGGCACCTGTTCTGACCATACCATCCTGGAAAAGCGAACGTGGTAGCTGACGTGTTGAGTAGAAGATCGTATACGAGTACGAGTGCGATATTGTCAAAGACCCATTTCGTATAACTTACAAATGATAGAGATAGAGTTAAAAAACTCTAGGGACCCACGTGATGATATACGAGTAGAATCGACTTTAATCGATAAAGTTAAAGCTGCTCAAGCTACACACCAGAGCTGATGAATATGAAGAAGGAGGTGCAAGAAGTTGTTATTCCAAAAGCGAGAATTGGCGATGTGAGAAAAGCTCAAACCTTCGATTTATTAGTCCATTTGAAATCCTCGATTGAATAGGAACTGTGGCCTATAGACTCGTTTTACCACCAAGTATATCGCGTGTTCATAACGTTTTTCATGTATCGAAGTTAGGAAATTATGTGGACGAGCCGAACCACGTTATTGAGTTAGAACCAGACGAAATAGCCGAAGATTTAACGTACGAGGAGGTACCTGTCAAGATATTAGATAGGAAGGAGCATGTCATACGCACAAAGGTCATACCGCAAGTTAAGGTTTTGTGGAGGAACCATGCTATTGAAGAAATGACCTAGGAGTTGGAAACAGAAATGAAAGCGAGGTATCCTTACCTTTTCGAAACACCAGGTACGCACGTCAATTTCGAGGACGAAATTTCACAAGGAGGGGAGGTTGTAAGACCCCGAATTTTTTTTTAATAAAATGGAATTTCCTTTATTTATTATTTTGAAATATTAAGGGTTTATTTGATTAATGTGGTTAGTTATGGATAAAATACGCAAATATTTTTAAATAAGCAAGTGGTTATAAAATATTCATTGTTGTCGGAAAATATTTCGTTTGGTCGTGGAATATTCTTGATGTCGGGGAATATTCGTACGACGGCGCAGCCTTTTGTGGGCCCCATAACGAAAAGCGATTAGATGAAGAAAATGACAAGTATAAGTTGTTTATAAATAACGGCATAGTTGTTACCGTTAATACTGTTAGAATATCCGGTGGTTAAAACACAGTAATACGCGTTGTTGCACAGTAGCACACGGTATTACACCAATTATTGAGTCTTACGTAAGAAGGCACTACTCAATAATTGTTATAGTAGTTACTGTTCAATATTTTATTTTATTGATTCAATAATTGCTACGTTGATATTTTATATTATTGTTGTTTCAATAATTGTCACTACACAATATTTTCCATTATCGGAGCAATAATTCATATTATCTGAATAGTATTATTAGATAACATTATTGGCAATGTCTAGAAAGTTCTGTCTAAGGAGAGGTTTGGTAACTTAATTGCACGCCAGTAAGGAGAAATCCTTATTGGAAAGCCCCCTCTTTCCTAGGAACGACTTGGTTGTCAGTATTGTGATTCTGTAATATTATTTGTGAATAATTAATTATTGATTTATATGATATGTGAATATAGATGGAAAAAATTTTTAATATGACAATTGTTGAAAATTAATATTTTATCTTTTCTGATAAAATAATTCATTTAAATATATTATTATATTATAATAATATAATAATGGTGATATTTTTATAATAAATGAGTGATATATGAATAAATGAGGAGGAAGAGTATTTTTGTTACTAAAAATATTTAAAAAAGGTTTTTCATGTTTGTGGACCCTATTTCTTGACTGAAATTTGATTTTAGCTTGTAAAATCGTCCGTATGTGGATTTCGATCAATTTCTGTTTGGAATTTAGAAAAACTTAAACTTACAAAGTTGTAGAGAATTGAATTTTCTATGGAAGGACATAAGATTCAAATTTTTCTGATAAAAGGGCTTTTTATTATGAATTATTGAAGTTCCGAAGTTCTGAAATAATTAATTTTTGGAAATTTTAATTATGTTTATTAAGAAAAACTTTTTTTTTATTTTGTGGGCTACACTAACATGTGCATAATGAGTTGAGATCAGTTGTCTAAGGTGGACTTGAAAATTATATATATATATATATATATATATATATATATATATATATATATATATATATATATATATATATATATATATATTATTATTTTCTTTTTGGTGTTCTAAGCATTTTCTTATAAATAGGGTGCTTAGGTTAGAATTGAAAATCACACCAAAAACTGAAGTTTTCTCTCACTTTCTCTCTCTATATTATCGAGCACATTCTTGTGAGTATTTTGATACTTTAAGTGTTGTTATACGGTGCAAGTTCCCTTCAGCTCTATATCTAGTATTACAGTCAGAAGTACTGTCTTTTCGAGGTAAGGGATGTTATTTTTTTTATAAATGATATTATTTCTTTCAATATCATTATGCCGAAATATTGGTAAGATTTTTCTTGTGAAATTCTTATCTTTTCATGTCGCGATTACCATTCATGAGTTACTATTCACGAGTTACTATTCATGAGTTACTATTCACGAGTTACTATTCATAAATTACTATTCACGAGTACTATTCACAAAGCACGATGATTATTATTATAAAATTTCTACCTTTTGGTGTCGGGTTAGTATTCACGTATACGGCACTATTCACGTATACGACACTATTCATATAAAAAATTAATTTTTCTTTTCAGTGTCCAAGATTATCTGTTATGGTTTCTATCTTTGATTGGATCAATGTTTTGATCTTCATTTTTGAATTATGCTCCCAATAGTTATTATGGAGTATTTTTAAACATGAATAAACCGAAGTACGAATCCTTACTATTTGTTATTTTGTCTCACTGGATTCGTTTTCTTTAAAATATATTTTTCATATTTCTCGGTCCTAAATGATGATATTACTGAATATCTTTGGCCTGTAGTGCAAAGATGAATGATTTCTTGATGAATATCTTTGGCCCGTAGTGCAAAGAAGAACAGGTGTTGAGATGAACATGACCGACTGATTAATATCTTTGGCCTGTAGTGCAAAGATGACTATTTGATTCAAGATGTATATTGATTGATGTTACATGGATAAAGTATCGATGATGGACTTTTAAATTCATAGATGATAGTAGATTTCATTCTCTACTTAACTCTTCTAATGAATTGTTGTTTCCGCTGTAGTTGTTGATCTAAAACTTGTTGTCTATTGTATTCTATCAGATTTTTCCTTGTTGAGGACTAACGATAATTTGTTCTATATTGTCTTAGTCATAATATTCTTTACTGGGCTAGTTGAGCTCACCCTTTCCTTTCTGTTCCATTTTTCTTCTCAGGAGGCGAGAATGTAGCGGGTACTAGATGGGGTATGGAATGATAGTTCGAGATAGTTGTTTTAGTAGTCCTCACTATTTTATAAAATAGTGTATCAATAATTGTAATGATGACTCTATTTGAGTTTGAATACTGTCTAGATAATAATATTTGTATTTAAACTCACAGTATATGTGTTGTCGTATTTTGCATGACAATTATAATAATAAAGTTGTAGTTATTTTCTGTACCATGTATTTGACGACTCAGAATGGGTTGGGTGGAATGAACCTATTTTGGGGGCGTCACATTAACATTGAAATTTAGTAAATTGAGCAGTGTAAAGTTGGTTGTAGTTTGGCAAAAAAAAATTTTAATTTTTAATTTTAATTTTAAAATTAAAGATTAGTTTTAAATAATAATTTTTAATTAAAAAATTAATAATGATAATGTGATACACTAAAAAGGTTAAGAATTTTATGCTACGTTGTAATATTAAAATAAAAAATTATAATCAAATTTAAAATTCGAGTGACTTGTTCTATCTATCCGTGCGTCTAACTTAGTAAGGCTATGGAATATGGAATATGGAATATGGAATATGGAATATGGAATATGGAATAATGAAATATTGGATTCACCGTCTTAAACACTAATTTAAGTTAAGTTATTGGAATACATCCTACATTATAGTAAGTTAAGTTATGAAAAATGTTACTTTCACACTAATTTCATAATTACTTGTATTTAAATATAATTCCCTATTTTTAAGAATAATAAAAAATTTTACGCTACTTTTATGAATTTATTTTCAATCATTTTAGAGTTTATTATACACTCTTGTCTTGTTTACTTTAAATTTTCTATTAAGGGTTAAAACTCTCCCTTTCAAAGTTTTACAAAAAATTACTTTTAACTTTAAAGTATCACTTTTCTCAATGTTGATTAATTTTTTTTTATAAAACTGATTCATTTTAAGTGTGTGTGTTCAAATAATGGTGTTTTTTGGGAAGTGAGAGAGTGAGAGAGTAAGATGATAGATGTGAGTTTGAATGTTTGAAAGATAAATTTTTGGCCGTCGGATGTTGAAGCCCCAAATGATTTGAGGCCGTTAGATGTTGAAGCCTTGGAATTGATTTGAGACCGTTGGATGTTGAATTCTTGGGATTTGACCCACTCTGTTTTATTTTATATATATATATATATATATATATATATATATATATATATATATATATATATATATATTATATTTTATTTAAAAGTTTTCGTTTTATTAGAATATTTTATTGCATAGTGCTGCATAGTAAATCAAAATTTTTAAACGTTTTCACCGGCTGAATTCACCCGTGAATATAACCACTATGCGTCCGTGATTTTAATATTCAAATAGTATCCTTTTATTCTCCTATAAATAGGATGCTTAGTTAGAATTGAAAATCACACCAAAATCAGAGAATTCTTCTTATATAATATTGAGCGTATTTCTTTCGAGTTTTAGAAAGCTTTGAGGGTAGAAAACCCTGAAAGTTTTCTTCAAGTGTAACAACCCGATATTTTCTATATAATTAAATCAGAAATTTTGTGTATAATTTTTTTATTTATTTTAAAGATGAGGATTTGTACAAGATAATGTGTGTATGTATTTATATTATGAATATAAAATATATTTATTACATGAATGATTATAAATAATTTTATTTTAGAATTATTGCTCATTATAAATTATAATCTAATAATAATTAATTTTTTACAGTAAAAATGTTTTTATTAATTATTTTCTATGAAAATATGTTTATATATTATTTAAATAATATATGAAATGGTTATTAGAATTATTATAATAATTTTTTTATTATTATATGAATTTAATTTATATTAATTAAGTTAATTATTTTAACTTAATTAATAACGGTATATAAGCCAGATAAATCAGATATGGAATCCAAACCCTAATTTTGGATTTTTATCAAGGAATAAGAATAATAATATAATATTAATTATATTTGGATTTTTCAGTGCTATAAATAGGTACTATATATGTGTGGACTGATAATGGTTGTTCAATCATGTTGTATCATGACTAAACCCTAGTTTTAAGCTGTTAAACCCTAATTCAAAAGTCGAATGCCAGCTTAGGAATGTTATGTAATCATGTTAGTGTGATTAACGACCGGTGTTATAGATATTAACCCTAATTAGGGAGAACCCTACTTTTCAAATCCCTAATTTCTTAAATTACAAATTTTAAACAATAATTAACTGATTGATAAATGGAAACCCTAGTTTGAAACTCAATTACGAGTTTGAGAATGTTTTGTAATTGTATTATTATGATTAAGGATAAGTATTATGGAATTTAACGTTAATTATGAAATCCTAATTTTTGAAACCCTAGTTAATATTTATAAATCCTAATATTTATATTATAAATCCTAATTTGCCAATTGGTGCCCTAATTGCTAAATTAGCGAGGTTAATTATAATTAGTAAATTCTTAATTTAATTTTCAAGTTTAGATAATTAGAAATCTAATTTAGTTAAGGAAAACCCTAATTTTATTTTTTTAGAAACTAAAATTTTGCACAAACCCTAAATAAAACTTCTAGAATTTCAAATTTGTGCTAACCTTAGGGTTAAACCCTAAGGGCTAAACCCTAAGGGCTTGCCATGTTTACAAGATTGCCATTAAAAATAAAAGCAAAAAGACCAAATTGCCCCCCTTGCATAATTGAAGCTAACATGTAGGTTTTGACCTTAGGTGAGTTGGTGACCAAATCCAACCACCCCATGTTACAAATACCAACTGATCAGCAGCAAATCCCAGCCAAATCCATTTCATCCATGAATTATATAAGGAGCAAGAGAGAGAAAAGTCCATTATTTTAGCCATTTGTTCATCATATGCTCAAGCAACTCTCTCTCTCTTCAAACCCACAAAAATTAAAACTATACCAGTCCCATATTCAAGCCCCACTATCACCATAACAGATCTAGAAGCCCAGAATCATGAATCAAAGCATAAAGGTATAAACCCTAGAATTTAAAATTTTTATGATCTGATGTTAGATCTTGTTGTTTGTTGTTTAATGTTGTGTTATAAGATGTTATTTAGTGATTTAAGCTGTTAGATACCAGATCCATAACATCAAAGTTCTCGAAATTGATGATTTTGAAAATTTGGAAAATTTTTAAAATGAGTCTGACAACCAAATGTCAGGCCCATTAAATCTTTGGTTGTTAATGATTTTGGGTGTTTTATGTTTTGTATTTGTAGTATGCTAGGAGGACTTTGATCTGGAATTAAAACCATACTTATATCATGTTTAGATTGCAAGTTATGGAAGGTCAAACTACTTTGACCGACCATGACTTTGCATTTTCTGGGAAACACAGAACTTGTTCTTTAGTGTCTGACAACAAGTTCATGGGCCCAGATCTTGCGTTTGTTTGATGTTTTGATGTTGTTAGTGTATCAGGGTTATTTCTGGTTATGTGTTCTACAGATTCATTCTCCTAGATCTCTTAGATAAACAAGATATTGAAAGTAATTGATGGTCAAAGTAGCATTCTCGATCAGGTTTTTAAGTTTCTGGAATTTCCAGAAACCGAATGAATGTTCTTTCTGACATAGTTTGACTCAGAAATATCTAGCGATCGTGTTATTGTTTTCTTGGTTTTATGTTTTTTATCTCTACCCTTACATGTTGTTTACAAACTGAAACCTTCAGATCACATATTTAGTGAATGTGTTGCAAGTTATGAATATCATAATTGGTCAACTCGGACTGTTCTTCATTTCTGGAACACCCAGAAATGAAGAACAGCCTCTGACATGATTTTCTGAAGCTTAGATCTTTCTATTGTGTTATGATTTGGCTATGAAACTTGTTTAGAGTTGTAGTACTACATGATTACAACAATATTAACTAAATTTATAACCCAGAAACCGAATGATCTACGATCCAAGCTTGGTCAAACCCCGTACCTTGATAACTGTCTATGAATTTCTGGGCAGCTCAAGAATAGCTCAAGAACACCTATAGCGACAATTAATTTCTAAAACTCATTATTTTTATTAAATAAATAGAAAAATTAGTTTTTAATTATTAAAAATACAAAATAAATTATTAAAAATTATTTTAAAATCTAAAAATTAGTTTTTAATTATTTTGAATATATTTCATAAATATTTAATATTTTTGGAATATTAAAAGTATTTAATTTATTTAATTATAATATTAAATAAATTATTTAAAAATGATTTTAATACATGAAAAATTATTTAAAATTATATTATGGTATAAAAAAATAATTTAAGTTATTTTTGATAACTTTTAATATTTTGTAATGAATTTGATTAATTAATTAATATTAATGATAATTAAGTTATTTAATAAATATATTAAATAAATTATAAAAAATAGAATTAATGATTTAAAAATTATTTAAAGGTTATAAAAATATGTTAAGATATAAAATATGACTTTTGATATTTTGTCATGAAAAATATTAATATTTTCATATTAATGATATTAGATTTATTTAATAATTTTATTAAATAAATTAGTTTAAAAATAATTTTAATATTAGAAAAATTATTTTAAATGAAAATAAATAGTTTAATAGTATTTTAAGTTATAAAATTTAACTTTCAATATTTAAAGGTAAATTTCATTAATTATTTAATGTTAATGATATTAGAATTATTTAATAATTATATTAAATAAATTAGTTTAAAAATGATTTTATTATTATAAAAATCGTTTTAAATGATAATAAATTGTTTAAAGGTATTTAAAGTTATAAAATATAATTTTTAATATTTAAAGAATAATTTCATTAATAATTTAATATTAATGATTATTAATTCAATATTAATGATATTAAATTTATTTAATAATTATATTAAATAAATAGTTTTAAAATGGTTTTATTACTTTAAAAATCATTTAAAAAGGGTATAAATGAATTAAACATATTTTAAGTTATAATTAATGACTTTTAATATTTTGATAAATAATACATTAATACTTTAATATTAATGATAATTATTTAAAAATAATTTTAATTCTTTTAAAAATTATTTATGGGTAATATTAATACTTTAAAAGTATTTTGAATAACTTTAACCTTTTGGCAATAGTTTCATTAAGAGTTAAATATTAATTAAATATTAATGATAATATAATTGTTTAATATTTAAATCATTTAATAATGATTCCGGTGTTTGAAAATTCATGTTAAATTATAATAAATGTTTAAAAATTATTATAAGTAATTTAAAAATAATATGACTGATACGTATAGATGTTGAACTACAAGATAGAGTCTTAGACTCGATAATTACCCGATAAAGCCGTCGGTACACCGACATGTTTCAGAAATTGATCTAGACTTAGATATTTTAACTGTATTAATGTTTGATTGTGATTCAATGACTGTGGAATATGTGAGTTACAATGTGATTAGGTTATGTGCTGACTGCAATAAGCACTACTATGTGTTATAGTATGTTATTCTAATCGATCAAATGATATTATCAATGATAAGTTTCGGTGTAAAAGATAAAACTAAATTACGTAACTGTAAGCAGCAGACCAGGCAAGTATCCTACCTTTGCATTTTTTTTATGCAATGGACATGAGTAAGAAAGTTTTAGAATTATATTATTATTATACTACATTATTAAACCCTATTGTCGTATATATTATATCCGATCATTGTTTATCAACATGATATTATATTATATAACTCATATATATATATATATATATATATATATATATAAGTGTCCTCACTTGGATAATCATTGTATTCAAATACATGTTGATATATATAAAGCGTACCAATTTATTCAAATAGATGTATTCAAATACATGTAAAAAAGAATTTATTTTAGAATGGGATAACTTAGTAAAAGATTTCAATTCAAAATCGAATAAAGAAAAACGACATCTATTTAGATCTAACCACCCTACTGGAGTTCAAATACATGTATTCAAATACATGTATTCAAATAGAATTAATGTAATTACTAAAGAAGACGAAGAGTGTTCGTTATTAGTTGATCTAATTAGTAAAATCATAGACCCAGGATTAAAGACCCAGTATCTAAATCAATTGAAAGATTTATTAAATAAGGATAAGAAAGTTACTGATAAGGTTCTTAAAGCCAATTCTCTCTTCGAATTGTAGATCCGGAGGAGTAGGTCTAGAGTACCAATTTCTGGCGATACTAGTGTTATTAACAGTTAATTTATTTAGCTGTTCATTAAGGTTAGAGGTTGATGAGTGAATTGAAGAACTGTCGTCGTCATTATCAGACTCTACTTGATCAATGACTGCAATAGTTCCACTCGTACCGGCTTCAGATTTAATTTTTTTAAATAACTTATCTATGGACTGAACTAATTCTTCATCCTTATTAGGTAAACCTAATTTGTTCCTATTTTCTGGTAATTTTATTAAGGGCTGTTCAATCTTAGGACACTTTAAAAGTGAGTGTAGAGTTAAGCAAAAATTAAGTCAATTAAACATCTCAGCCGAAGACACTGAGCATATACTTGAGTTAATGAGAATTGAAAATAACGATAGTAGTAATGAAGTTTCAGATGCCCCTGAATCTTCTAGCACTAGCAGTACTTGTAACGATGAATCAAATACAGAAAACGAAGTTACTGTCTGCACTGAAAATTGCAGTAACAATTGTTGCAAAAGAATTAATGTAATTACTAAAGAAGACGAAGAGTGTTCGTTATTAGTTGATCTAATTAGTAAAATCATAGACCCAGGATTAAAGACCCAGTATCTAAATCAATTGAAAGATTTATTAAATAAGGATAAGAAAGTTACTGATAAGGTTCTTAAAGCCAAAGAAAAGCCAGTTTTTAGTCTTAATAAAACACTTGAGAGATTTAAATCACCAGCTAGAGAAATTACACTCCCTGAATTAAATCATGAAGTCAATAAACTAAAGAAAGAGATTTCCAATCAAAAATTAGATATTTCTAGTCTGAGAAAAGAAATTGATGATAAAAAATCAGATCTTCAAATAGACGATTCTTCTTCCAGTGATGGAAGTCATGAAGAACCAGAATCATCAGGTGTTAAAGATGAACCTGATCTTTTTATTCAAGGTCTTTAACTTAAAAGAATTAAAGACATTACCATTCAAAAGTGGTACATCTCTATTAAGTTAGTTATTGATAAAACCTTCTCTATTCAGCTCCCTGCCCTGGTCGATACTGGAGCAGATCTGAACTGTATTCAAGAAGGTCTTATTCCCACTAGGTACTACAGAAAAACTACTGAAAAACTTAATTCAGCTAATGGTAGTAATATGGAAATAAAATATAAATTACCTAGAGTCCATATCTGTCAAGATGATATGTGTTTTAAAACTTCTTTTGTTTTAATCCGCAATCTTACAGATAAAATTATTTTAGGTTTACCATTTATATATTTATTGTATCCATTCACTACCAGTAATAAAGGATTAAGCTGTGAACATTTAGGAAAGAAAATAACATTTAAATTCCTAATCAAACCTAAAGAACGAGATTTAAAATTTATTCAAGAAGAATCAATTTCTAAATCAGTGAATCTGTTAAACTGCAAAGTTACCCACTTAAGTTTCCTCAAGGAAGAAGTTAAGTATCAACAAGTTGAAGAACACCTTAAAAGCAACAGGGTTCAAGAAAAAATTAGTGAATTAAAAGAATATTTAACAAAAAATCTATGTTCTGACTCTCCCAATGCTAT
The DNA here is from genome assembly GCA_016801055.1 of Panax notoginseng. Taxonomy (NCBI): domain Eukaryota; kingdom Viridiplantae; phylum Streptophyta; class Magnoliopsida; order Apiales; family Araliaceae; genus Panax; species Panax notoginseng. The sequence continues at coordinate 110,689,507 of CM029018.1, forward strand.
TTGGCATAGGAAGAAGCACACAGTTAGATTACCATATGCAAAAGAATTTAAAGAACACTTAATTCCCACTAAAGCCAGACCAATTCAAATGAGTCATGAACAAATGGAATTATGTAAAAAGGAGATTAATGATCTCCTTAGTAAAGGATTAATTAGACATAGTAAGTCACCATGGTCTTGCCCAGCCTTCTATGTTAATAATGAAGCTGAGAAGGAGAGAGGTGTCCCTCGTCTAGTTATTAATTACAAACCATTAAACAAGGTTCTTGAATGGATTAGATACCCTTTACCTAATAAGGAAGACCTTCTTAGCAGGTTAAGTGTTTCCACCATCTTTAGTAAATTTGACCTTAAATCAGGATTCTGGCAAGTTGCTATTCATCCCGACGATAGGTATAAAACAGCATTCACCACTCCGTTCGGACATTACGAATGGAATGTTCAGTCATTTGGACTAAAAAACGCACCTAGTGAATTTCAGAATATTCTCAATAATATTTTGAATCCTTTCAGTCATTTTATTATTGTTTACATCGATGATATCCTTGTATTCTCCAAGACTATTGAAGAACATATTAAACATTTAAATTCTTTCTTCAAAACAGTTAAAACCAATGGTCTTGTTCTTTCACCTTCCAAGTGTAGTCTGTTTCTGACAAAAGTCAGGTTTCTCGGTCTAATCCTCTATCACGGACTTACTCGGCCTATTGACAGAGCTATTCAATTTGCCGACAGATTTCCAGATAAGATTACCGACAAAACTCAGCTACAGAGATTTCTTGGCTCGCTTAATTATATAGGCAAGTTCTACAAGAATCTCAGGAAGATTTGTAAGCCTCTTTTTCAGCGCTTACAAAGTAATCCCCCTCTATGGACTGACATTCATACTTCTGTAGTCCAACAAGTTAAAAAATATGTCAAGGTTTTGCCTTGCCTTGGCATCTCTAATGATTCAGCATTCAAAATAGTTAAAACAGATGCCTCCGACATTGGATTTGGTGGCATTCTCAAACAACAGTTAACCCCCACTTCTGACGAACAAATTGTTCATTTCCATTCGGGCGCATGGAACCCTACACAGTTAAAATATAGTACTATTAAAAAAGAAATTTTGTCACTTGTATTGTGCATTAAAAAATTTCAGAGAGATTTACTGAATCAGAAATTCTTAGTTAGGATAGATTGCAAATCAGCCAAGTTCATTCTTGAAAAAGACGTTGAAAACGTCGCCTCTAAGCATTCTTTCGCTAGATGGCAAGTTATATTAAGTATTTTTGATTTTGATATTGAATATATTAAAGGTAGTAACAACTCAGTTCCTGATTTTCTCACACGTGAATTCATTAATACAGGTACTATTGCAGCACCATGAGTGTTCGAGGAGGATCATCTTCTCGAGGTCATGGCCGTTCCTCAGGCCCAGTCCTTCTTCCATAGGAATTAGGTCAGCTCAAACAGTTATCTCCCCAATTTCTCAGGTCTCTCGCCGTTTTTATATCAAATGGTGGGATAAATTTGGTGTCGATAGGATATATGGTCAAGTTCAGAAGGAATTTCCACCTTCTCCATCTACTCCCTTGACCCCTTCAGTTACCAAAACTCCAGCCATTGAATCTTCCAGTAAATCTTCAGTTAAAGCGTCTGAAAAATTAAAGTCAGTCGCTCCGTCTAGTCCACAAAAGGTCACTGATGTTTCCAGTTATTCTAGCTCTCAGTTAAAAGTTCTTACCGATGCCATCCAGGCACGTTTAGATCAGTTAGATGAAAAATCAGATGCAATTTCTTCTCATTCCAGAGGAGAAAATGATAGTCAAAATTTAGATGATGATGATGAGGAGGATTGTGACCCCTATGGCACGATCAATCTTTAGGATGCTCAGGATCCTTTTGCCTGAACATCTCAGTCAGCACCTGCTCCGGCAGCCTAGTCAGCTCAGTTAGCCAGTACCTGCATGCTCAGGATCCTTTAGCCTGAACATTTCAGTCTGCACCTGCTCCGGCAGCCTAGTCAGCACACCTGCTCCGGCAGCTTCGTCAGCAGCATCTTTTGCTCAGACAGCCTCGCCAGCAGCATCTGCTTTTCCACCGAAAGCAGTCCTCAGTCAAATATCTGGCCCCACGACCCCTTTATTCAAAAGAAGACGTCTGCTTTTCCACTGCTTTTCCACCGAAAGCAGCCCTCAGTCAAATATCTGGCCCCACGGCCCCTTTATTCAAAAGAAGACGTCTGCTTTTCCACCGAAAGTAGAATCTTTTACTTTTACTTTAACTTTAGTAAATGTAATATGTTTTTTACTTTACCTCAGTCATTGTAATAGTTCGTTTCCTTAGTCTATAAAAGGAATTCGAATTCATTTGTGTGAGGCAGACTTAGAAAGGCTCAGAGCTCCTTCTCTGACTAATCTTTAGCCTCCACCGCTGTTAAGCCTACCTAGCCCCTCTTCTTCTCATGTTCTTAATTTAGTTATCTTGTAAGTTAATTTTACTTCTGCACTTGTAAATAGTTTGAATCAATAAAACTTATTTTATTCAAGTATTTAACTTGTGTTTGTATGCGCATCTCTATTCTGTTCATCTATTCCTGCTTCCAATAGTTTGAATCAATAAAACTTATTTTATTCAAGTATTTAACTTGTGTTTGTATGCGTATCTCTATTCTGTTCATCTATTCCTGCTTCCACCCCCAAATGGTATCAGAGCCAAGTTGTATGTTGTTTCTAACTGCCTAGTTAGATCTATTTAATCAAATTCATCTTTCTCTTTCAAAATTATCTTCTTCTTCAAGTATTCTGAAGTCACCTTATTTACCTGTAGACCACCTAGTTCGTGTCTAACCTTTTGTAAGTCTCCAGGGTGTGAGCAGTGTCGGGTTATAGAACATAGGTATGAGTTTACTAAGGGTAAAAGGGGTATGCATGAATGAACCTTGAGGCAGAATTTATTTTGAAACAGTCAAGATGAGTAGGTTATTTAGATCCAACTCTTCAGTTAGTAACATGTCGACTTTACCTCCAGTCCCAGATATTGTCAACCAGGAAGAACAGAGTTATGAAAACCTTAATCAAGTTTTGAATAATTGGAACATACCTAGGGTTTCCCCTAAAGAAATTTATCAGTCAACATTTTCAGATAAATTTAAAACAGATTACAATGTTAAAACGGTTGAAAGAGTTTTTGCAATTAACAAAGAATATGAAAATTGTATCCTGTTATCCCCAGAAGTTATTAAAAAACACAGAAAAAAGGGTTATAATTTTATTCATATAGGATTAATTCAAGACGCCAGATTTTTAAATTATTATCCTAGTATAATTGGTGCCATGGAAGCCAGTTTGCATAATGGACCAATTCACTTTAATTGTTTTCCAGATTTCACTTTAAGACGCCAGATTTTTAAATTATTATCCTAGTATAATTGGTGCCATGGAAGCCAGTTTGCATAATGGACCAATTCACTTTAATTGTTTTCCAGATTTCACTTTAAGTCTTAGTGATCAAAACTTATTTAAAGCGTTAACATTAAATATTAAATTATTATCCTAGTATAATTGGTGCCATGGAAGCCAGTTTGCATAATGGACCAATTACCATTTGGGGGTGGAAGCAGGAATAGATGAACAGAATAGAGATGCGCATACAAACACAAGTTAAATACTTGAATAAAATAAGTTTTATTGATTCAAACTATTGGAAGCAGGAATAGATGAACAGAATAGAGATGCGCATACAAACACAAGTTAAATACTTGAATAAAATAAGTTTTATTGATTCAAACTATTTACAAGTGCAGAAGTAAAATTAACTTACAAGATAACTAAATTAAGAACATGAGAAGAAGAGGGGCTAGGTAGGCTTAACAGCGGTGGAGGCTAAAGATTAGTCAGAGAAGGAGCTCTGAGTCTTTCTAAGTCTGCCTCACACAAATGAATTCGAATTCCTTTTATAGACTAAGGAAACGAACTATTACAATGACTGAGGTAAAGTAAAAAACATATTACATTTACTAAAGTTAAAGTAAAAGTAAAAGATTCTACTTTCGGTGGAAAAGCAGACGTCTTCTTTTGAATAAAGGGGCCGTGGGGCCAGATATTTGACTGAGGGCTGCTTTCGGTGGAAAAGCAGTGGAAAAGCAGACGTCTTCTTTTGAATAAAGGGGTCGTGGGGCCAGATATTTGACTGAGGGCTGCTTTCGGTGGAAAAGCAGATGCTGCTGGCGAGGCTGTCTGAGCAAAAGATGCTGCTGACGAAGCTGCCGGAGCAGGTGTGCTGACTAGGCTGCCGGAGCAGGTGTAGACTGAAATGTTCAGGCTAAAGGATCCTGAGCATGCAGGTACTGGCTAACTGAGCTGACTAGGCTGCCGGAGCAGGTGCTGACTGAGATGTTCAGGCAAAAGGATCCTGAGCATCCTGAAGATTGATCGTGCCATAGGGGTCACAATCCTCCTCATCATCATCATCTAAATTTTGACTATCATTTTCTCCTCTGGAATGAGAAGAAATTGCATCTGATTTTTCATCTAACTGATCTAAACGTGCCTAGATGGCATCGGTAAGAACTTTTAACTGAGAGCTAGAATAGCTGGAAACATCAGTGACCTTTTGTGGACTAGACGGAGCGACTGACTTTAATTTTTCAGACGCTTTAACTGAAGATTTACTGGAAGATTCAATGGCTGGAGTTTTGGTAACTGAAGGGGTCAAGGGAGTAGATGGAGAAGGTGGAAATTCCTTCTGAACTTGACCAACTATCCTATCGACACCAAATTTATCCCACCATTTGATATAAAAACGGCGAGAGACCTGAGAAATTGGGGAGATAACTGTTTGAGCTGACCTAATTCCTATGGAAGAAGGAGGCTGGAAAACTATGACTTCTTGGGTGGCCGTAATGACATATTGCCATTTAAGGATCCAAGGGATTTTATATTTACTACAAAATATAAGGAATGCAGGAATTTCCTCATATTTCGGGAGATAGTTACTATAATGACAAAAATGTTCTAATTGAACCATAAGTGGTTCTGGGAAAATTGCATGATCAAGCCCATGCCTAGTCCACCAGAGAATGAACCACTTGGGAAACTGACTTTTGAACTTTTGATCGAATTGGAAAAACCAAGAATGACTATGATCATCATTCTGATGAAGCATGATTTTGAACCAAGCCTCAATATAATCATAATAGCAATAGGGGCTAGAATGATTAGAGAGCGACTTGAGATCGGAAGGATGACTACCCCAATCAGAAAGATTGAGAACCTGTTTAATATACAACGAATGATAAAGAAGCTTGGAGCTATCATCGTTGGCATAAATAGGTTTGATAAATACTGACTCTGTTTCAATAAGAATATCCTTATAAAAGACCAAAGATTTATAAGGAGCGAGAGGAAGAAAATGCCATCCAGCAGGAAAATACTGGGCAGCTAATTTGACTGGGTCATTTTTAGGTTTCATGGGTAATTCGATGTGGAATAAGTGCTGATCATACTTAGCACGATACTCCGAAGCTGGGTTACTAGGGTTTGACGAAGTCGCTTTGGATTGATTAGCAAAAATATCAAACGGTTTAGGTTGACTAGCAAGAACTGACGCATAGGGTTTGGGGACTGTGCCAAGCACCTGGAATTTATTATGTGTTTGAGTAACTGGATGAGGAACAACAGTTCCTTTTGACTGATTAACTGGGCCTGAGGAACGACCATGACCTCGAGAAGATGATCCTCCTCGAACACTCATGGTGCTGCAATAGTACCTGTGTTAATGAATTCACGTGTGAGAAAATCAGGAACTGAGTTGTTACTACCTTTAATATATTCAATATCAAAATCAAAAATACTTAATATAGCTTGCCATCTAGCGAAAGAATGCTTAGAGGCGACGTTTTCAACGTCTTTTTCAAGAATGAACTTGGCTGATTTGCAATCTATCCTAACTAAGAATTTCTGATTCAGTAAATCTCTCTGAAATTTTTTAATACACAATACAAGTGACAAAATTTCTTTTTTAATAGTACTATATTTTAACTGTGTAGGGTTCCATGCGCCCGAATGGAAACGAACAATTTGTTCGTCAGAAGTGGGGGTTTACTGTTGTTTGAGAATGCCACCAAATCCAATGTCGGAGGCATCTGTTTCAACTATTTTGAATGCTGAATCATTAGAGATGCCAAGGCAAGGCAAAACCTTGACATATTTTTTAACTTGTTGGACTACAAAAGTATGAATGTCAGTCCATGGAGGGGGATTACTTTGTAAGCGCTGAAAAAGAGGCTTACAAATCTTCCTGAGATTCTTGTAGAACTTGCCTATATAATTAAGCGAGCCAAGAAATCTCTGTAGCTGAGTTTTGTCGGTAATCTTATCTGGAAATCTGTCGGCAAATTGAATTGCTCTGTCAATAGGCCGAGTAAGTCCGTGATAGAGGATTAGACCGAGAAACCTGACTTTTGTCAGAAACAGACTACACTTGGAAGGTGAAAGAACAAGACCATTGGTTTTAACTGTTTTGAAGAAAGAATTTAAATGTTTAATATGTTCTTCAATAGTCTTGGAGAATACAAGGATATCATCGATGTAAACAATAATAAAATGACTGAAAGGATTCAAAATATTATTGAGAATATTCTGAAATTCACTAGGTGCGCTTTTTAGTCCAAATGACTGAACATTCCATTCGTAATGTCCGAACGGAGTGGTGAATGCTGTTTTATACCTATCGTCGGGATGAATAGCAACTTGCCAGAATCCTGATTTAAGGTCAAATTTACTAAAGATGGTGGAAACACTTAACCTGCTAAGAAGGTCTTCCTTATTAGGTAAAGGGTATCTAATCCATTCAAGAACCTTGTTTAATGGTTTGTAATTAATAACTAGACGAGGGACACCTCTCTCCTTCTCAGCTTCATTATTAACATAGAAGGCTGGGCAAGACCATGGTGACTTACTATGTCTAATTAATCCTTTACTAAGGAGATCATTAATCTCCTTTTTACATAATTCCATTTGTTCATGACTCATTTGAATTGGTCTGGCTTTAGTGGGAATTAAGTGTTCTTTAAATTCTTTTGCATATGGTAATCTAACTGTGTGCTTCTTCCTATGCCAAAAAGCATTGGGAGAGTCAGAACATAGATTTTTTGTTAAATATTCTTTTAATTCACTAATTTTTTCTTGAACCCTGTTGCTTTTAAGTTGTTCTTCAACTTGTTGATACTTAACTTCTTCCTTGAGGAAACTTAAGTGGGTAACTTTGCAGTTTAACATATTCACTGATTTAGAAATTGATTCTTCTTGAATAAATTTTAAATCTCGTTCTTTAGGTTTGATTAGGAATTTAAATGTTATTTTCTTTCCTAAATGTTCACAGCTTAATCCTTTTTTACTGGTAGTGAATGGATACAATAAATATATAAATGGTAAACCTAAAATAATTTTATCTGTAAGATTGCGGATTAAAACAAAAGAAGTTTTAAAACACATATCATCTTGACAGATATGGACTCTAGGTAATTTATATTTTATTTCCATATTACTACCATTAGCTGAATTAAGTTTTTCAGTAGTTTTTCTGTAGTACCTAGTGGGAATAAGACCTTCTTGAATACAGTTCAGATATGCTCCAGTATCGACCAGGGCAGGGAGCTGAATAGAGAAGGTTTTATCAATAACTAACTTAATAGAGATGTACCACTTTTGAATGGTAATGTCTTTAATTCTTTTAAGTGAAAGACCTTGAATAAAAAGATCAGGTTCATCTTTAACACCTGATGATTCTGGTTCTTCATGACTTTCATCACTAGAAGAAGAATCGTGTATTTGAAGATCTGACTTTTTATCATCAATTTCTTTTCTCAGACTAGAAATATCTAATTTTAGATTGGAAATCTCTTTCTTTAGTTTATTGACTTCATGATTTAATTCAGGGAGTGTAATTTCTCTAGCTGGTGATTTAAATCTCTCAAGTATTTTATTAAGACTAAAAACTGGCTTTTCTTTGGCTTTAAGAACCTTATCAGTAACTTTCTTATCCTTATTTAATAAATCTTTCAATTGATTTAGATACTGGGTCTTTAATCCTGGGTCTATGATTTTACTAATTAGATCAACTAATAACGAACACTCTTCGTCTTCTTTAGTAATTACATTAATTCTTTTGCAACAATTGTTACTGTAATTTTCAGTGCAGACAGTAACTTCGTTTTCTGTATTTGATTCATCGTTACAAGTACTGCTAGTGCTAGAAGATTCAGGGGCATCTGAAACTTCATTACTACTATCGTTATTTTCAATTCTCATTAACTCAAGTATATGCTCAGTGTCTTCGGCTGAGATGTTTAATTGACTTAATTTTTGCTTAACTCTACACTCACTTTTAAAGTGTCCTTTCTGCCCACAATTGTGACAGACAATTTTACTTTTATCAAATTGTTTTGATTTTTTAGTTGATTTCTTGTGTGTTGACTGAGGTTTTTTATAGTAAGAGTCTTTATTAATTATTTTCTTATCTTGAGTATACCGTCTTTTACGATGTTTGTGACTCTTTTGCGACTCAATATGCTTATGGGGATGCCGGTGCTTTCTTCTAGAGGGAGCAACGGGCGGTAAACCATATTGTTCACAGAAGGTGCCTAACTCATATTTAGCTTTCCTTTTATCCTTATTGGCTTGTTTAGCTAATTTAAAGTCAATACACATTTTTAATCCAATTTTCTGAATGTAACTTATAATGTCTCCATAAGTTAAATTATCGTAATCAATATATCCTAAATTTTTACTTAATTCTTCTCTAACTTTATGTGCAAATAACGACGGTAAACCATTAACAAACTTTTTTTTCCAAAATGGCTTATTACTGTCATTTCGCATCATAACTCTAGAGGTGAACACATCCTTGTACCATCTAAAATCACTTAGAGTGGGACAAGTAAGATTACTTAATTGGTCATGAATTCGCTCTGTGATGTTACTAGGAGTTCCAATAAAATGTTTAATTATGGTGAAGATTAAAGTATTAACTCCATCTGGCAGACCCATACCAACTTCTTCATTAAAGATGGGATTGCCATCATCATCTCTTTGGATAGCATGAATTATTGATATCCTAATGTCTTCTGTGAGATGTTTCTCCCACCAAGACCTAAGAATACCAGTAAATCCACTAGCTATTAATTCAACTATGTCTGGTTGGGATAAATTGTTGAATTTGGTGATATAGCTATTTGCTACCATTGACATATGATTTAATTTATTAAGGATTTCTTGTTCACTAAATCCATCAATATTCCATTCATATACTTTATTGGACGAAACAGAGAATTGCTTATCTAGATTTCTCTCTTCGAATTGTAGATCCGGAGGAGTAGGTCTAGAGTACCAATTTCTGGTGATACTAGTGTTATTAACAGCTAATTTATTTAGCTGTTCATTAAGGTTAGAGGTTGATGAGTGAATTGAAGAACTGTCGTCGTCATTATCAAACTCTACTTGATCAATGACTGCAATAGTTCCACTCGTACCGGCTTCAGATTTAATTTTTTTAAATAACTTATCTATGGACTGAACTAATTCTTCATCCTTATTAGGTAAACCTAATTTGTTTCTATTTTCTGGTAATTTTATTAAGGGCTGTTCAATCTTTGAATCAGGTTTTTTAATAATATTTTCTTCAAATTTTTCCTCTATTCTGTCAAGCTGTTTTCCAACAGTTGCTAGATACTGATTGCTAAAGTTTAATTGTTCAATTATCTTTTTATCATCTTTAATTCCGTCGAGAATTTTAAAGGGACTGGCGATAACTGAGGTGTTCTTGACTGGGATTAAAACTGTCTCTAAGGGTGGGTGGCTAGACGAAATTTTTGTTTTGTCTTCTTTAATCCATTGTGTCTTACTAATAACATTACACTTACTTTGGTACTGTTCATACCAATCGTAAAACGTAATGTTAATCTGTTCATTTTGAATGAATCGCTTCCATCTATTGACTATCTTATCTCTTTCTTTTTCAGTAGGGTGGTTAGATCTAAATAGATGTCGTTTTTCTTTATTCGATTTTGAATTGAAATCTTTTACTAAGTTATCCCATTCTAAAATAAATTCTTTTTTAATGACTCTTAGTTGATTATGAATAGGGGCATTAAAGTCAGACTGTGTGGGATACACAGACGACGCTGGGGAAGAAGATCCTTCATCTCCATCAAGGTCGTTATGGGTATAACAGGGATGACTAACTTGTCCTTGATTAAAAATTCCTTTTAGTTTGACGTCTTTAATCGAAGGGTTACCAATTATTTCTGAATCTCTCCTTGTATGAATAACTGAAGGGGTTGAAGAACTGGAAATATCTTCAATAATAACTGGAGTTCTAGTGCGTTCAAAACTAATTTTAACAGTTCCATCAGAAAACTGTTTGATGTTTTCAATATTTAATAAATTATTAACTATGGGTTGTTGTGGTAACTCATTTGGCAAAGTCCATTGACTGGGTAACGTAATATCCTTCCAGAGGATTGTTCTCGGGATCTGGATATTAGCATCACTAGTTGAACTTTGAATTAAAACTGTCTGATCCTTAGGACTCTTATTAAGAGCATGAACATTCAGGTTTGACTTCATGGTCTTATAGTAAATCCGGTAGATCAAAGCAATAGGCTGAGATCCCTCAATCATATGAGTAATCTCTCCTTCAGTTTTAATATTTAATGTTAACGCTTTAAATAAGTTTTGATCACTAAGACTTAAAGTGAAATCTGGAAAACAATTAAAGTGAATTGGTCCATATCAACATGTATGTAGATTGATGAATTAATTCCTTTCCTATTAAGTGGTTTAACCGCAACTTGAATTAATCCTATATGAATAAAATTATAACCCTTTTTTCTGTGTTTTTTAATAACTTCTGGGGATAACAGGCTACAATTTTCATATTCTTTGTTAATTGCAAAAACTCTTTCGAACACCTCAGTTATCGCCAGTCCCTTTAAAATTCCCGACGGAATTAAAGATGATAAAAAGATAATTGAACAATTAAACTTTAGCAATCAGTATCTAGCAACTGTTGGAAAACAGCTTGACAGAATAGAGGAAAAATTTGAAGAAAATATTATTAAAAAACCTGATTCAAAGATTGAACAGCCCTTAATAAAATTACCAGAAAATAGAAACAAATTAGGTTTACCTAATAAGGATGAAGAATTAGTTCAGTCCATAGATAAGTTATTTAAAAAAATTAAATCTGAAGCCGGTACTATTTACAAGTGCAGAAGTAAAATTAACTTACAAGATAACTAAATTAAGAACATGAGAAGAAGAGGGGCTAGGTAGGCTTAACAGCGGTGGAGGCTAAAGATTATATTTATATATATATATATATATATATATATATATATACGTCTAAGCTATTTGACCAGCTAGACACAAATTTATAAATATCGTTGAATATGATAAAACCTTTTTGTATCCAATCAAATTGTTTTGGTTCGGATTCCATACTAAGTATGAACATCCCGATCACGGGAAAACTTTTATACGCCCAAGGCGGACAGAGTGAATGATCATATCGTTCTTGCAATGTATAGCAGATAGGTAGAGTATGGTTACAGAATATAGGGCCAAGCTCGAGTTCTTAAACTCATATGTTTGTGATGAGTTCTTAAACTCATAATATGTGGTAAGTTTGACGAACTAGGTATAGTTAGGTGTTAATGGATTATTGAGGATAATGAGAATATATATAATACGAAGCAAATGTTCATTAATAAAGGCGTAAGAAATAAGTAGTATTAGTATTATTTGAGTAGGAATGATTCTATATTGTGTATATGATAGGTAGGTTGGTATAAGGTAATATTTTCAACTTTTGTATAAGTTGGGGCAGCGATTCCCGACTTTTGAGTCACAAAGGGATATCGAATGTTTAAAGAAATATGTGCTAAGGTATGTCAAGTGTTATGAATATGAATCTATGATGGATTAATAAAATAAGTTAGTATAAAGATAGTAGACATTTATCTGAATACAGGTTAATATGGTAAACCAAAGTTGTCAAAGTCTAATATTTTGAGTACATGACTATTTGAATAGAAAATTTAGCGTATACGATAAGGTTTAGAATGTAAGTTAATAAGAATAATTTACGATAATGCTGCCAAGATGAAAAAGAAATACACGGACAGAAGAACCTGTCAACAAAGCTGGAAGACAACCAGATCTGATACCGAATTTCTCTAATATGGTCAATCAAGCTATGCAGAACGAAATACAAGCCGCGGGAAATCAGCCAGGTAATCGACCGGCAAACGTCAAAGACTTCAAGGCAGTCATACTGCCAGGATCTAGAAGATCAACTGACCTTGTAGAAGCGTTTAGGATAGGTAGGATAACGGATGGGCAAAAGACAGCTTTTGCCACCTATACGATAAAAAGGAAGACGAATTTTTGGTGGAAGGAAAATCAAGCTAGAGCTGGAAAAGGGAGAAGAGGTAGTATAGTGTGTTACAAGTGCGTGTAGGAGGGACATATCTCTCCTAATTGCCCCAACCCAAGAATGTATAGTGAGTGTTTTATTTGTGAATTAATGGAGTATAAGTTGGGAGACTGTCCAAAAAGGAGAAGGGAGGCAAGGAATGCGAATACGGGAAAAGGCAGCAGGACATTGGCGATAACGGGACCGACTTCAACAAACAAACAAACAAAATCAACCGCAAGAGTCTTTAACGTGACTGTTCAGGATTCGGTAGCAGCCAAGGATGCAACTCCAGGTATTATTCAAACAAAATTTATTTTCTTATATATAGTAAAATATTTTATAAAGAAATTTTGAGGGAGGAATTTGAGTTCTTTTAGAAATCAAATTTCTGTTAAATCAGATAGACAAGATTTATGTGAAGAGTTAAAGATCAGTTCGATCAAAGTTGATCGAGATCTACTTGCAATGATGGTGTATGCTATTTACCCTTGTATGTATAGGTTTTAAAACGGTGATTCCGGGGATAAAATCTTTATAAGGGAGGGTGAATGTAACAACCCGATATTTTTTATATAATTAAATCAAAAATTTTGCGTATAAATTTTCATTTTATTTTAAAGATGACGATTTGTACAAGATAATGTATGTATGTATTTATTTGATGAATATAAAATATATTTATTACATGAATGATTATAAATAATTTTATTTTAGAATTATTGCTCATTATAAATTATATTCTAATAATAATTAATTTTACAGTAAAAATATTTTTATTAATTATTTTCTATGAAAATATGTTTATATATTATTTAAATAATATATGAAATGGTTATTAGAATTATTATAATAATTTTTTTTATTATATGAATTTAATTTGTATAAATTAAGTTAATTATTTTAACTTAATTAATAAAGGTATATAAGCCAGATAAATCAGATATGGAATCTAAACCCTAATTTTGGATTTTTATCAAGGAATAAGAATAATTATATAATATTAATTATATTTTGATTTTTCAGTGCTATAAATAGGTACTATATATGTGTGAACTGATAATGGTTGTTCAATTATGTTGTATCATGACCAAACCCTAGTTTTAAGCTATTAAACCCTAATTCAAAAGTCGAATGCCAGCTTAGGAATGTTATGTAATCATGTTAATGTGATTAACGACCGGTGTTATAGATATTAACCCTAATTAGGGAGAACCCTAATATTCAAAACCCTAATTTCTTAAATTACAAACCTTAAACAATAATTAACTGATTGATAAATGGAAACCCTAGTTTGAAACTCAAATATGAGTTCGAGCATGTTTTGTAATTGTATTATTATGATTAAGGATAAGTATTATGGAATTTAACGTTAATTAGGAAAACCATAATTTTTGAAACCCTAATTAATATTTATAAATCCTAATAATTATATTATAAACCCTAATTTGCTAATTGGTGCCCTAATTGCTAAATTAGCAAGGTTAATTATAATTAGTAAATTCTTAATTTAATTTTCAAGTTTAGATAATTAGAAATCTAATTTAATTAAGGAAAACCTAATTTTATTTTTTTAGAAACTAAAATTTTGCACAAACCCTAAATAAAAATCCTAGAATTTCAAATTTGTGCTAACGTTACGGTTAAACCCTAAGGGCCAAACCCTAAGGATTTGTCATGTTTACAAGATTGCCATTAAAAATAAAAACAAAAAGACCAAATTGCCCCTCTTATATAATTGAAGCTAACATGTAGGTTTTAACCTTAGGTGAGTTGGTTTCCAAATCCAACCACCCCATGTTACAAATACCAACTGATCAGCAGCAAATCCCAGCCAAATCCATTGCATCCATGAATTATATAAGGAGCAAGAGAGAGAAAAGTCCATTATTTTAGCTATTTGTTCATCATATGTTCAAGCAACTCTCTCTCTCTCTCTCTTCAAACCCACAAAAATTAAAAATATACCAGTCCCATATTCAAGCCCCACTATCACTATAACAGATCTAGAAGCCCAGAATCATGAATCAAAGCATAAAGGTATAAACCCTAGAATTTAAACTTTTTATGATCTGATGTTAGATCTTGTTGTTTGTTGTTTAATGTTGTGTTATAAGATGTTATTTAGTGGTCTGAGTTGTTAGATACCAGATCCATAACATCAAAGTTCTCGAAATTGATGATTTTAAAAATATGAAAGAATTTTAAAATGAGTCTGACAACCAAATGTCAAGCCCATTAAATCTTTGGTTGTTAATGATTTTGGGTGTTTTATGTTTTGTATTTGTAGTATGCTAGGAGGACTTTGATCTGGAATTAAAACCATACTTATATCATGTTTAGATTGCAAGTTATGGAAGGTCAAACTGCTTTGACCGACCATGACTTTGCATTTTCTGGGAAACCCAGAACTTGTTCTTCAGTGTCTGACACCAAGTTCATGGGCCCAGATCTTACGTTTGTTTGATGTTTTGATGTTGTTAGTGTATCAGGGTTATTTCTGGTTATGTGTTCTACAGATTCATTCTCCTAGATCTCTTAGATAAACAAGATATTGAAAGTAACTAATGGTCAAAGTAGCATTCTCGATCAGGTTTTTAAGTTTCTGGAATTTCCAGAAACCGAATCAATGTTCTTTCTGACATAGTTTGACTCGGAAATATCTAGCGATCATGTTGTTTTCTTGGTTTTATGTTTTTTATCTCTACCCTTACATGTTGTTTACAAACTGAAACATTCAGATCACATATACAGTTCATGTGTTGCAAGTTATGAAGATCATAAATGGTCAACTCGGACTGTTCTTCATTTTTGGAAAACCTAGAAATGAAGAACAGCCTTTGACATGATTTTCTGAAGCTTAGATCTTTCTATTGTGTTATAATTTGGCTATGAAACTTGTTTAGAGTTGTAGTACTACATGATTACAACAATATTAACTAAATTTATAACTTATAAATGATCTAAATTTATAAGTCATTTAAAAATAATATGACTGATACTTATAGATGTTGAACTACAGGATAGAGTCTTAGACTCGATAATTATCTGACAAAGCCGTCGGTACACCGACATGTTTTAGAAATTGTTCTAGACTTAGATATTTTGACTATATTAATGTTTGTTTGTGATTCAATGACTGTGGAATATATGAGTTACAATGTGATTAGGTTATGTGCTGACTGTAATAAGCAGTAATATGTGTTATAGTATGTTATTCTAATCGATCAAATGATATTATCAATGATAGGTTTCGGTGTAAAAGATAAAACTAAATTGCGTAACTGTAAGCAGCAGACCAGGCAAGTATCCTACCTTTGTATTTCCTTTATACAATAGATATGAGTAAGAAAGTTTCAGAATTATATTATTATTGTACTATATTATTAAACCCTATTGTCGTATATATTATATCCGATCATTGTTTATCAACATGATATTATATTATATAACTTATATATATATATATATATATATATATATATATATATATATGTCTAAGCTATTTGACCAGCTAGACATAGATTTATAAATATCGTTGAATATGATAAAACCTTTTTGTATCCAATCAAATTGTTTTGGTTTGGATTCCAGACTAAGCATGGACATCCCGATCACGGGAAAACTTTTATGTGCCCAAGGCGGACAGAGTGAATGATCCTATCGTTCTTGCAATGTAGTATTGATCAATACAGGGCCCATGGGATGTACACCCTCGCGCTCGTGAGTTATGACGGTTTACAGATGAAGTTCTGCAAAACCTTATCGAAAATTTAAAACAATTTTCATAGTATGTCAACTACCCTATATATATAGTCAATACGTAGTTTCAAAAATTTGAGATAGAATTATTATGTTATTATTATCGGTTCAGTTTACTTCATAACTATAAATTCATTGTAGAAGTGATGTATAAAGAAAATATTTATTTCTTTCAGCTAATTATATTTATAATTGTTATTACTTGCTGGGCACCCAAATGTTCATTCTTGCTTTAAATTTAAATATTTTCAGCTAGGCATGATCAACCTGAAGGTTCAGACAAGAACAAGTGAACAGGAAAGCAAACATATTATGTTTAATGGTATCTTTTGTAATAGTTAAACAATATATAGACCATGATATTTATTATCTATCATGTAATATATTATAGTAAAGGTTGCGTACTTGGGATTAGACTCTGATGAATGTAAGATAAGTTTGACATTTATATTATTGTTATTATTATTAGTCTTATTCCGCTCATAGAAATGGTATCGTAAAACACCGAGTTCAAGTTTCAAGTACCTGAATTTTTGGGCGTTACATCAATAATATCTCCGCTATAATAGTTGAAATACTCTTCTTTTCAAGTTAAGGGGTATTATTTATTTCACATTCTGAAGAGAGATTATTTTTCGTATTCGCATGAATATTATTTCCATTCAATATTCATAAGAAATTTTATTTCGTTCAATATTCGCATGAAATATTATATTCGTTTAATATTCGTAATGAATATTATTTTCGTTTAATATTCGTAAGGGATGTTATTTTTGTTCAATATTCGCTTGAAATAATATTTTCTTCCATACTCTGTAGTATTTAAGTAATATTATTTTATTTCAGATTTCGAATTCTATACTCATTTTGTTAAATTTTTGGCTTCTATACTTCATGAAATTAGTAGAATATCATTGATATTTGCGCTTCATCCAGTAGTATCTTTTCATGGAAATATTATTCTGAGCATTCTTGATAAGGATTAACTTTTTCATGCCGGAGTACTATTCACGAGTTATTATTCACGAAGTACTATTCACTCGAGTACTATTCACCTAGAGTACTATTAATGATAAAAATTAATTCGTTTTCGGTCCAAATCATTTTTGGTACAATATTATTCTTGAATTTTATTTCACAAAGCAGTATCATGTTGACAATTTGAATGTTATTGAATCCTGGATAAATTAAATTATAAATCTTTAAAATTTATCTTTGAACTTGTTTTATTGAATTATTATGTCATTGTCATCATCCTCGTGCTTATATTGTTATGAAAGTCATCTTTAGCCGTAGTGCATAGATGGACTTGGTATGATTATGACCAGGGATTATTCGGTATAATCATGACCGTAATGTTACAAATGATGTGGTAAAAGTCCTCATTGGGCCGTAGTGCATTGATGAACAGTTTTTGGTATGATTATGGCCATGGATTCTCTTCGGCCAAGGGTGCAAAGATGAATTATTTTATGGTATGATCATGACTATTGATGAATACACGAATATTCTTGACCCGTAGTGCATGGATAATTTGTGATCGTGATACTAAAGAATATCCTTGGCCGTAGTGCGAGGGTGATTCGATGATGTGGATTATTTATTAAGCTGAATCTCAGGGATAAAATTTATGATAAATTCTTTTTAAATCATAAAAGATAGTAGATTTCATGTTCTACTTGACTCTTATAATGGATTGCTTGTTTCGCTATAGTTAAACTTGATTTCTATTGTATTTTATCAGTTTAACACTGTTGAAGGCTAACGATAATTTATTTTGCATTATCTTAGTCATAATGTTTCTTACTGGGCTAGTTGAGCTCACCCTTTGCTTTCATTGTTCTCTTCAGGAAATGAGAATATAGTTGGGACTAGTCGGAGAACGGAGTGACGGTCCAGATGTTTGTTTTGTAGTCCTCACTATTCTGTAAAATAGTGTGATAATAAATGTATTGAGGGCTTATTTTGAGTTTTAATACTGTCTAGAAGACAATATTTGTATTAAAACTCACAACTCATGTTGTATATTTAAGTTTGTATTTGTATTCAGTACCATGTATTTGGCGACTCAGAATGGGTGATGTATACCTATTTTGGGGGCGTCATAGTGGCCTTTTTATTGCTTATATATATATGGTCCGGATCTTAAGCTCACCCCTTATCTAGCTCACCTTGCTCACCCCCCCTTTAGCGACGGACTGGGTGACAATTCAGTCCGACGCTATATATAGAACCGTCGTCTTAGCTTTTAGCGACGGACAACATAAGACGACGGACCAAATTGTCGTCCGGTTCTCTATATATATATATATATATATATATATATATATATATATATATATATCAACAAAGGATTGCTCGGTCATACAACAAGAAAGTCTGACTTTTGGTAATTTAAAGAAAATGACTTGGCGTTGAAGAAAGTCCTTGCTAATCAAGAGCAATCTAAAGGAAAGTTTGCCCTGCATTGGGAAGGCCATTTCATTGTTAAGGAAGTATTGACAGGAGGAGCCCTCAGATTGCAAGAAATGGACAACGAAGAATTTCCCCAGCTTATCAACTTAAACATCGTGAAGAGGTACTATCTCTAAAATGCTTGCAAACCACCATCCTGGTCATGGAAAAAAAAGAAAAAAAAAATCAATTAAGTCAATTCAAGTTGTAACTAAAAAGCTTGAACTACGAAAAACCTGATCTCCCCCATTAATGGGAGTACGTAGGCAATCATCTATGGTGCTGTCAAACCAAACAAAAAACCCTAATAAACACCTCTCAAATTCCCAGAATATTTCTCTCTCTGCATAAAGTTACATCTTCAAACCATTCAAGCCAGTTTAAACTACGTAAGACTTGATCTCTCATCCAGGGGAGTACGTAGGCAACCATCTATGGTGTAGTTGAATTCTCAAAAGAAAGCCAAATACTATGTTGGGTAAAATATAGTTACGCACAACACGCAAGTATACGAGGTCAACAAGTAATAAAGTGATGAGTAGAGTAGCGTTCCCACAGAGAAAATAACTGAAATTTATCCTAACAATTACCAATTTTATATTATCTTAATTTTATTAAACCAATAATCAAGTTTTTGAAATTCTATGAAAAAGTACTAATTACTTAAACTAATTAATTACCACAAGTTTGAATAAAAAATTGGAGATTTAAACCTACAACTTCACTTAATGTTTCACTTAGATCAACAAACTTCTTATTAATTCGAATTAACTAATCCAACTTGTTAATCATGAACACAATGGTAGACGTAACCATCTCTCAATGCATTATACTCATATCAACTTAAATCCACATATGATAGAGTTAAGAAGAACACCCTAATTAACTAATTCACTATATCTCTATGTGAATTACAATTAAAGAAGGTTTAAACACAATTTCTTAATCTGATTACATGTGATGCATAGGTATATATCTATTATAAGCATAAATTATGAATCCCAAAATCTTGCAAAAATCAAAATCATAAGCTACTATGATTAGGTCTAAGCCCATATTCCATCTCTTGAGTTCATATGAGTTATCAAGTAATTGGTGATCAAGAAATTCATTAATTAAGTATAAACAATAGTAGACAAATCCAGAAATAGTCTCAATGAATTAACATAGAAGCATGTCAATCTTTGTTACACAAAAAGATCCATCGTAGACTAAAAATAGAAAATTAGTTCATGTTAGACGAAATAAAACTCAAAATCCACAAATATTTAGACATTATGAATACAAGAGAAGATGAAGAAAGAGAATTAAAACTGATAAATAAGTTGCTGCTTTTCTCCACGTTTGTCTTGAATTCTTCACACTAATCTTCTTGCTTTAATTCTCCAAAATGTAATCCAAAACTAGGGTTTGATTAATTATGTTCCAAGTCGTCTTTTTTGCCCTTCAAATTACCTTTTATATGCTCCTAATCGTGTTCCAAAATACCCCCCAAAAGATCTACAAAATTCTATCAGGAACATAAGTTCTTTTCAGATTCGACACTTTCGCCCTGGTGGCAGTATTATGCCTAGAAAGTGCAGCCCCGATAGCATATAAAAACTAAAAATTACAATTCTACACTTTACGTTCCATTTCCTGCTTTGTCGTCTCAGCCTGTTCCTGCAATACACAAACACCAAAAACACATAAAACCATCCTAAAAACACTTAAGATAGAAAACTATTCGATTCGTAGGTATGAAACTCACTTATCACACTTTGCCTAAACCTTAATAATATAAAAAAACAAGTTCTAGGACACCAAAACCTAGTACACCAGAAAAACCTAAAGATCAACGACCTATTTTGAGAGATCCTAGGACATCTCAATGTCAATCCATCAAGGAAGAGTTCGTGATACATCAAGATAACCAGTCATAAAGAAAATGGCAATTATCAAGCAAGTGAAAGACATATCTAAAAGGGAAGTGAATCAAAATATATTTCCTTGCTATATAATACTATATGATATATATAATGTATCATGTGCATGACAAAAATGGTTAACCTAGTCTATACAGGAAAATAAAAGCTAGTCTATAAACCCGCAGATAAACGAGATAGCAAGTCCAATATGGCATCCCTCTTAGAAGATGGAGGCGAATCTATAAGCTTGTACCCTAAGGTCTCAATGCGAGCCAGAAGATCCACATTCACCTTCATAGCGCTACTATGATCATTTATGGATGCACTCATATCTGCCATAATACTAACTGTGTAGGATCTAAGTGCAGTACTATCAACAAAAAAAGCATCACGGGTAGCTCGAGCATCATCCTTCTCAATAAAAGCGGCATCCCGACTAGCTCAAGCATCATCCCTCTCAGTAAAAGTGGCATCTAGGCCAGAAAGAGTTGTCAACATCAGTGCTCTAGCCTTATCCCTCTCAAATGTTATAAGATGTAGCCTCTACTCTAAATACTCTACAGGATGTGAAATAGGAGGGCTAAGGGTGTCCCTGACTAAAGCTACTATCAAACCAGTAAATAGCTCGTCCTCAGTAGGAGAATTAGGGTCCTCCATAGGCTCCTCATCATTAGAATCAATACTCAACTTTGAGTGAATAACCATACCCGATGCAATATCTACCTCAAGCTATGCAGAATACTCTAAAGATCGACTCAAATGATTATTCAAAAAATTAACCCTCTTGCGACGAGTCCAACAATCATAAATCATGGTCAAGTCATCTGCTGACAAAAATAGAGTTGATAGTCGCTGACCCAAGGCCCCATCAAAAGGGTGAATATCCTGAAACTAATTAAAATATCCCATGACAGCCAGTGTATGATACATGGTCACTCCTCTCAAATCATCTAGGGGTAGATAGTACATGCTAACCGCATGAGTAATAAAGCTATAAAGAGTGCTGAGTCTTGAATAGGGAAAGATTGGAAATAGATCCTTGACCACTGTCTGAAAAGCCAACAAAGATGCAACATATGTACACTCAGCTGGTTGAAAAGAATAAGACATGGCTATCTCATGAGTGAAGTAGTACCCATGATGTCTAAAAGTGTTGATCGGTCTCAAATGGGTCATGAACCATACGTACAACAAGACGACACTACCTCTGAAAAACCCCACATAATGGGGTATGGCAAAATGTGGCCGACCTCAAGGTCTCTACCAATATCATGGGTAAGATAGTGCAACCCTCCTTGAGAGCACAAATCAATATAATCAGGCCAATGTCCGAATGGTCCATATATAGCGACATGTATAAATAGGCCACGACACATATCAATAAAATATCTATACGGGCAATCTACCACTCTCCCTCAGTAATGGTGAAGTCCCCTAAATGCCATAGATAGTTGTCCTACGATCCAAATCTATTAATCAAGAAATCCAAGGACACCATATGTCCTGAAGTGATCTAATCCATGATAACCATGCATTGTAAGCCGATCAGTGTCATAAACTGTCGTCCTATATCGTCGATAACCATCTTAACACAAGGTCGATCCAAGGGCAAATTAGTGATGCACTCATACTCCTCTAACGTAGGAGTCAACTTGTGGATATAAAACCTAAAAATCTATCTCTCAGGTATCCAACGAGATAGCATGCCCTTTACAAAACCCAATAGTACACGGAATGTCATAATGGTCATAGAATGTCTGAACATCTGATCAACTGTCACCCAATCTGTGGGGGGCAAACTACTATACCATGATCTCAGAGAAGAGGCTATCAGTGTGCGTGATGTGTGCTCAATCTAACTGACGGTAGATGAAGACATATGTAGAACCGTATCATAAGACCATCCAAAGGATAATGCTAAACTCACATATGTGAATGCATATCCATGACACAATGCATACATCATGATAAATGACAATATGATACAAGGAATAGAAAGCATTGTGTAACGACCCCAAAATAGGTCCATTCCATCCAACCTATTCTGAGTCGCCAAATACATGGTACAGAAAACAACTGTAACTTTATTACAACAATTATCGTGCAAAATACAACAACACATATGATGTGAGTTTGGATACAAATATATACCAAATGTGACTCATGCTCCAACCGTGGACATCACCTCACAATGACACCTTACATAAAGGTATAGTCAAAAACTGTTTTAGAAATTAGAATCTTTGGGAAGTGCTCAAGGAAACCTTCGTACATGGGAGGCCATGCGTCTAGGTTATGATAGATATCATATGGCCACAGAATTATTCTTGGTTGACCCAATAGACCCCAAAGAAAAACGAGAAGATCACTATCATATTCTTCCCAATGGTGAGTCTTCTCTTGACATATCATTATTTCTACTGTCTCTAATTGAGAATTATACTTCAAACAAACACCAAGATTATATAGGTAGTGCTCGTATATATACTCAGCAAGTGGATGAGCACATCCCTGTCTTATGATGACACGAGGTTGTATGTCGTTAGACATCTTGTATGATAGTGGCAAACCACCCTTCTAACGTTGGGTACACCTTACCCTATTGGATTCACCAAATAAAACTACTAAATGGACTTTTCTATACTGCTTCGGGAGAACATCCACAGCTAGAGACCACCGTTCTATTTTCCCGTTACCCTCGCTCGACCCAGCTACACTCTTATTACCTGAAAGGAATTGTGAAGCAAAAGGGTGAGCACAACTAGCTCAGTAATGAATATCATGACTAAAGATAATTAAATTATCAATAGCCTTCATCAATAATAAATCAGAGACTTAGAACATATGGTAAATGATAAAAATTTCAACCATAGTTGCAACGGAACGAGCAATCCATTAGAAGAGTCAAATAGACTATAAAGTCTATTATCTTCTCCATGTTAAAAATCCATCAACAATGTTTTATCCCTGTAACATCAATCAACAATTCTGGTCCACAATCATATGAATAACTCATAATCATAACTGTAGTTCTAAATTCCTCTTCTCATCCAGGACGAAGATAATTTTCATCACCTATCTTTACCTAAAACATCAAAGATCATGGTTACACCAAATCACATTTCCTGTTCATAATCATACTAATAACTTCATCTTTACACTACGGCCAAAGATATTCATTTGTATCACCAGTTGGTCATGTTTATCTCAACATCTCTTCATCTTTGCACTACTGGCCAAAGATATTCAACAACATGTCATCTTTGCACTACGTGCCAAAGATATTCATCAACAATTCATCTTTGCACAACAGGCCAAAGATATTCACTTATATTTCATCTTTGCACTACAAGCCAAAGATATTCCTCAACAGTTCATATTTGCACTACGGCCAAATATATTCATCAACAGTTTGCACTACAGGCCAAATATATTAATATCTCAAAGAAATATATAATCATTTATATAAACAATAATTATAACCATGTTGATCATTTCACCTTTGCACTTAAGCTGAAGATATTCAATTATAAATTCAATGGTCATGATCATACTAGTCAATAATTCAACTTTACACTACTGGCCAAAGAGAACCCAAAGTCATGATCATACCAATAATCTACCCATCTTTACACTCAAGTGAAAGAGAATTTCAACATTAGGGTTATAAATATGATATATATGATAATAAAAATAATATGATCAACATATAGATTTAATCTCAAAGGTAATATTCATAAATCAACTATAATTTGGTTAGAAAAAGAAACCAATTTTTATCGTGAATAGTAACTCATAAATAGTAAACCTGACACAAAAAGGTAGAAATTCCACAATAAAATCTATACCAGTATTTCGGTATAATGATATTGAAAGAATAATATTTCTTAAGCTTATAAACAATTTATTTAAATTGTTTACACTTTACTAAATAATGCATTTAATCATTCTAAAATACCAAACTCATAAGATTTTATCACCAATAATCAAAACCCTCATCAAAAATCTGCATATACCTCATATAGGATTCTCAAGCCATAAAATCCTATTTTCCAACTTTCTTACTTCACATAACATATTTAATTCATTTACTCATAACTAGTACATTTTCATAAAAAATACCAAATCAATTCCAAAAATATTTTTTTTCTGGAATTTAGCAGAATATAGTCCCATAGTGAACATATATTTTTCTCAGAATTTTTAAAAGTCATTTACTATTTTTCATATGGCCAAAACAGCCGAATATTTAGACATTTATCAAAAATTATACTTTTGTCCAAAAATTCTGAAATTTACAGAGTATACTTCTATCATACACATGTACTCCCAATAAAAATTTCATCAATTTTGGAGTTAACCACAAGGAATTATAAGCGGTTACTTTTAAAATAGTCTTTTCTCATAAAATTCATAACTCTCAATCTATACATCCAAAAATCACCATTTTTGGACACAATCAATAAAACTCATCAAAATATTATTTCAAATTTTTCCAGAATTTTTGAAGTTCAGAAAAATTACGAAACTGAAAATCATAACAACCCTTAAAATCCCTTACTATCCCTTACCTCAAAAGAGCAGTACTTCTGATCGGTATGCAAAGCCAAAGGAAACTTGCACTGAATAGCAACTCTCAAAGTATCTAAATACTCACAAAATATGCTTCATAATATAGAGAGAGAAAGAGAGAAAGCTTATGTTTCTGGTGTGATTTTCAATTCTAACTTAGCCCTCTATTTATAGGAAAATGTTAGCACGCCGAAGCAGACTTAACCTGCAACCTGATGGCTTTACCTGTTACTATTCCCACCCACCATATTTGAATAAAAATCTCAGCACATTTCTTCACCAACTAAGAATGGGGCCCACCAATTCTAGAATTTTCTACCAAAATGATTAACTCCGAAAATTCAACAATTTCTGAACCAGTCATCTCGTAAAATTCATAACAAATCATACGTTCATTTTTAACGGTTCAAAATTTGTGGACATATACTCAACTTATATATGTATAACATATTCAAATATTACTACGATCCAACGGTCGGATTAAAAATTATAACCCTCGCAAAATATCTCAAAAACCCTAATTTGATTTTCAATACCTCCGTTCCGACAAAAATACAGATAAAACACCTCAGCATTAACTCCTTCATTTTTAACCACAAAAATATATCCCTCATTTATATCCACATAAAATAAATATTTTCTTATCATATGAATCAATAATTAATTATTCACAAATAATATTACAGAATCACATTTATGACAACTAGGCCGTTCCCAGGAAAGAGGGGATTTTCCAATAAGGATTTCTCCTTACTGGCGCGCAATTAGATGACCAAACCTCTCCTTAGACAGAACTTTCTAGACATTGTCAATAATGTTATCTAATAATATTATTCAAATAATATGAATTATTGATCTATAAAGAAAAATACTGTGCAGCAACAATTATTGAAACAACAATAATATAAAATATCAACGCAGCAATTATTGAATCAATAAAATAAAATATTAAACAATAACTACTATAACAATTATTGAGTAGTGTCTTCTTACGTAAGAATCAATAATTGGTGCAATACCGTGTGCTACTGTACAATAACGCGTATTACTGTATTTTAACCACCGGGTATTTCAACAGTATTAACGGTAACAACTACGCCGTTATTTGTAAAAACTTAAATTTGTCATTTTCTTCATTGGACAGTTATTCGTTATGAGGTCCACAAATAGCTGCGTCGTCGTACGAATATTTCCCGACAGAAAGAATATTCCACGACCAAACGAATATTCTCCGACAACAATGATTCTTTTATAACCACTTGCTTATTTTGAAAAATTTTTACATTTCACCCATAACTTTAAACTTTTATCAATTTAACCATTTTCTGAATAGTAATTATAAGAAAAATTGAATACTTTTTATTTCATAAAATTCGGGGTCTTACACATTGTACATATATTCTTAAATACATCATCATCTAATAAGAATTAAATACATCATCTCTATTTATAACTGAAAATAAAAAGTATAGGAAAATGGGACACATCCGTCCAATGTCTAACAGAGGCCTATCAAAAGATATAAAGAGAAATGGGGCACAGCCGTCCAATATCTAATAGAGGCATATCAAAAGATATAACGAGAAAGGGGGCACAGTCACCCAATATCTAACTGAGGCCTATCAAAAGAGATAACAAGAAATCTTTCCAAAGAAATCTATGGTGTTTACGTCATCCAATCGATCAACATGCTATAACTCCTTCTGGGTCATTGTATCTCTGTAGTATGGAACATCAGGTCGATACAAAGGGGGACATGCTCTGGTGAAACTATTAGAATATGGGCCACCTGAAGGACCAGCGCCAGAGCTAGAGGGATCACAAGAATCTGCCTCTAACGGATCTCTATCGAAATGTCAGATGAAAAAGTGTGACCGGTCCAACCTCTAGGTCAAGCTATCAATCTATGCCAAATCCATTCTATCATTATCACAGACCCAGGAACCATATCTCCCATGAAATAAATGGCACGGGTCTGAGCTCCAATGGAGCGAGGAGTACACTAACGATGGAAGACATCCTGAGTGTCAGGGCCCTTTAATAAAGTAAATCCATTCAAGCCCATCATGGGAATCTCTATAATTGTCTGAGATAAAGACCAATGTCATCTAGTAGGAGGAGATAATGGAATACGAATCTCCCCTGTGATGCTCCTGATAGCACGCTCTCCCAAGTAGAGCTCCCAGCCTCTATCAGTTAAGAGAGAAATCTGACGA
Source organism: Panax notoginseng (assembly GCA_016801055.1). Taxonomy (NCBI): domain Eukaryota; kingdom Viridiplantae; phylum Streptophyta; class Magnoliopsida; order Apiales; family Araliaceae; genus Panax; species Panax notoginseng. The sequence goes on from CM029018.1 coordinate 110,716,880, forward strand.
GTGGATAATACATACTCTTTCCTGATCGAAAAACCACCCTCAAAGCCTACGGTCAGAAGGTCCTCAGAGTAGGGAACCCATGTGATGACATTGGCAGTCAATAACTCCAACTGTAACCAAGAGTGGGTAAACCCCTCTACTACGGGAACCTTTGTAATAGTGGAGTAATGTTATCGTCGTCCCCATTGATAGGTCTCTAGACTTAAGATAGTAACTAGGCGAAGACATGGAAGCCTCTCATAGAACCAAAAATAAAAATGTAAAAATTAAATGTCATCAGTTATGAAGATTGATTGTGCGAATAGAGGAAATGGAGAGATGAAGAAAAGTTACTCACCAACAAAAATGGATAAAAGTCTAGCAAAGCCTCTGTCACACCCTCTGACCATAGGCGCATCCCACGAAGAAAGTAGGCAAAAGTGAATGAGCCTCAGTCAATATCCTTGATGCGATCCACATCACGCGCGGCGCTGACTAAAGCAAAAGAGATCGTCGAGGAGGTGTCCACTAGGAAACAACCCTTAATGATGATCAAGAATAGTCGCCAAAGAATGCGATCTCTAACCCTATGATCATCAGGCAGAGGCTTAGTTAAAGCCCCACTCATGGCATCCACACTCACGGGCCTAGAGCTGACGGTTCGATCCTTGAAGGCTGATGAGTGGGTTTCATTCCTACGAATCGGGTTCCTATTTAGACTTAAACAATGTTTAATCTATCTGTTTTAGCATAATTTTATGTGTTTATGCTTGTTTTGTTTGCAGGTTTCAATTTATGTTAGCTAAGATATGATGGTGGCAATGTGGCGGGAATTGGCATGAAAAGCAATGAAAACAGTAAACTACAGCTTAGTACCCCGCCGGGGCAAGCATTTAACAAAGGAAACACCCCGCCGAGGCGGGGGCACACTTGGCAGAGAAACTTAACACCCCACCAGGGCGGGGGTTACCAGGCTTAAATACCCCACTGGGGGGGTGTGCAGATCAAAAGAGAAGTTTTGTTGTAATTTTACTACTATTATGGCGTGAACCGATGACTTGGGATTCAATTGGGACTGGATTGTGGACATTTTTATGAGCTATTTTAGAGACTTAAGCTTATGAATTCATACATTGAAACAAATAATCATCAAATTTTAACTTAGAAGACCTAATTTGGAGAAGATTCTTGGAGGAGCGGAGCGAAGAAGCAAGAAGCACAAAGATTATAGAATTGAGTGAGGAGAAGGGTGGTTCTATATTATTCTTATTCTTTTCTATTTTAGTCTATAATTGGGATGATATTTTCTTTAATCTATGCAATGTTTAATTTATTCGTTATGAACTAATCATCTTATTAAGCTTACAATGGATCTTTAAGTGTAATCATTCTTTGATTTCAGTTCTATAAAGCTATTTTCAGTTCATCTATTATGGTCTGTGCGTAATTTATGAATTGCTTGATCACCAATTCTATGTGGATTTGTATGGATTCGAGAGATGAGATATGAATCTAGACTTTGCCATAATAGCATGTGTTTACAATTTCTGCATTTTGATGGAATTCATGATGTATGTTTAGGATAAAGATATGCCTAACATTGCATGTAATCGTGTAAGAACTTGGGATTTAAACCTTTGTTAATTTTAATTCATATAGAGATATTGTGAATTAGTTAATTAGGGTGTTTGGCTTAATTATATCAATTGTGGAGTTAAGTTAATATGGTGTTAGTGCATTCAGAGATGGCTAATTCTACTTTTGTGTTCTTGATTAATGAATTGGGATAGTTAATTGGATTGAATAGAAGTGTGATAATCAGAGTGAAGCTTAAAATGAAGTTGTAGGTTTAATTCTTCATTATCTGATTAAAATTTGCGGTAGTTAGTTGACTTAATTTGTTTGGATTTTTATTTAATAGTTTTTCATTATTTTCAATCATTAATTCGATTAGTTTAATAAAATTGAAATAATACAAAGCTGGTAGTTGTTAGATTAAAATTAATACTTGTCTCTATGGGAACGATACTTAACTTATCATTATATTACTTGTTGATCATGCATACTTGTGTGTTGTGCTTAATTAGATTACACCCAGCAAATTTTTGGCGCCGTTGTCGAAGACTAGTTTTTGATTTTATTATTTCAATACCAGTTTAATTAGATCAGTTTTAGTTAAACAATTTTTCTTTTTCTCTTTGTTATTTCTTGTTTCATGTTCTCTTACTTAGTGCATGTAACAACCCGATATTTTCTATATAATTAAATCAGAAATTTTGCGTATAAATTTTTTTATTTATTTTAAAGATGAGGATTTGTACAAGATAAAGCGTATGTATTTATGTGATAAATAAAAATATATTTATTACGTGAATAATTAAAAATAATTTTATTGCAGAACTATTGGTTATTATAATGTATATTCTTATAATAATTAATTTTATAGTAGAAATATTTTTATTAATTATTTTTCATGAAAATATAATTATATATTATTTAAATAATATATGAAAAGATTTTAGAATAATTATATTTATTATATGAATTTTTGTACAGATTATTAAGTTAATTATTTTACCTTAATTAATAAGGTTAAAAATGAAAGATAAATCAAATATGGAATCCAAACCCTAATTTTGGATTTCGATCAAGGCATAGGAAATAATAATATAATATTATTTATATTTTGATTTTTCAGTGCTATATTATGTACTGTATTTACGTATTGATAATGGTTTGTCAATTATGTGTATAATGTCAAAAATCTAGCATTAATTTGTTTAACCATATTTTTTTATTCAAATGGGAAATTCAAAACTGTTATATAGCTGTGTTATATGATTTATGTTGTATATTATATAATGATATGATTAATTAGGAAAACCCTAATTAACATTTTGAAATATTAATTTCTAAAAACCCTAATTGTTAAATGTAAATCCTAACCGCTAGTTTGGCACGCTTAACGATAATTAATGAATTCTTACACCTTATATGTAAGTTTAATTAATTAGGAAAAATCCTAATTATTATTACAAACCCTAATCTTGAAATTAAAAACCCTAATTTCTATATTTAGTAACCCTAATTAGTAATTTTTTAAAACCAAATTACTAATTGTAAACCCTAATTACTAAATTAGCAAGGTTAACTATAATTAGTAAATAATTAAACCTTAATGTTCATATATAATGTAATTAGAAAAATAAACATAATTAGGAAACCCTAATTTTCAAAAATATTAGAAAGTTAAATTTTGTATTTTTATTTAAACCCTAAAATAAAATACTAGAAATCCTTCAATTTTGTGCTAACCTTAGGGTCAAACCCTAAGGGTTAAACCGTGGGTCAAACCCTAAGAGTTTGACATGTTACATAAATGCCATTAAATTCATAAGGCTAATGACAATTTTACCCCTCTTGCATTATTTAAGGTAACTTGTAGAATTTGGTGTAGGTGGAGTTGTTGGCCAACCCTAGAGTAGCCATGTGACTAGAATGCCAGCAATCAACTCTAAATCTCAGCCAATACATGTACATTACACTTATATATATATATATATATATATATATATATATATATATATATATATATATATATATATATATATATAGATTGAGAGAGAAAATGTCATTTGGTAACCTATTTTTGCACAACACATATCCTTGAGCTTCTCTCACTAAAACCCACGAAATTTCTTAGCATATCAGTCCCAAACCAAAGCCCCACGAAATCCACTAACAAATCAGTAGCCTAGAATCAAGAAATTGATCATAAAAGGTATAAACCCTAATTGCAAATCTGATCTTGATCCGCATGTTAGATGTTATGATTTATTGTTAAAACATGTTAGATATAGTGTTTAATGATGATCTGGGTTGCTAGATGTTAGATCTATAACATCTAGAGGCTCGAATTTGAAGTTTTATAAAATTTGGATAAATTTGTTTTGTGTTCTGACAACCGAATGTCAGGCATTGTAGATTTCTGTCTGTGTTTGGTTTTTGTGTTTTAAGTGTTTAATCTTGTAGTATGCTTTGAGGTCTTTAAGCTAGAACTGAATCAAGTTCATATCATAAACAGATTGCAAGATAATCGAGGTCAAAAGCCGTTGACCGGCCATGACTGGGCGTTTCTGGGTAACCCAGAAACTGCCCAGAAACGGTCTGACAACGTTTGCTAACGCCTAGATCTTTTTGTTGTTAGTCGTTTTGTTATTTTTGATGTATCTAAGTTGTAGTATGTAGTTTATACTATATGATTATGCCTTAAAATCTCCTAAATATCAAACTGGATGATTGCAATGGATGGTCAAACTAGGCCAGACGATCATGGAATCTGTTTTCTAGGTAACCCAGAAAACGCTTGACCATGTCGTCTGACATGGTTTGACCGGCACTTATATGTTTGATCTGTTGTTATTTTAGTGATATAATGTGATAGATCTCTTCCTTGTCATGTTGGGTACACATGATGCATTATATCACAAAAACATCACATAGATCACAAGTTATGGAGGCCCAAATATGAGCAGTCGAACTGTTCTTCATTTATGGGTAACCCAGAAAATGAAGAACAGCTCTGACAGCTTGTTTAAGGTTCCAGATCTCTCTTATGTCATGCTTGTTGGTCATGTTTGTAGTTGGATCATATGTAGTATGGTATTAGTACTACAAGATCTAAGTCATAGTTTGTCCAGAAACACTTTGTGTTAAGAATTACTCATGGTCAAAGTTGCTTACTCGGTAACTGACATGAAGGCTCTGGGTTGATGAAGAACACCTATAGCGACGGTTCTGTCACTATATGCAGTCTTTAGCAACAGTTTAATTACTAAATTAATTATTTTTATTAAATAAATAGAAAAATTAGTTTTTAATTATTAAAAATACAAAATAAATTATTAAAAATTATTTTAAAGTCCAAAAATTAGTTTTTAATTATTTTGAATATATTTCATAAATATTTAATATTTTTGAAATATTAAAGGTATTTAATTTATTTAATAATAATAATAAATAAATTATTTAAAAATGATTTTAATACATGAAAAATCATTTAAAATTTTATTATGATATAAGAAAATATTTTAAGTTATTTTTAATGACTTTTAATATTTTGTGATAAATTTTATTAATAAATTATTATTAATGATAATTAAGTTATTTAATAAATGAATTAAATAAATAAATTAAAAATTATTTTACAATATTAAAAATCATTTTAAATAATAATAAGGTATTTAAAAATATTTTAAGTTATAAAATATAACTTTCAATATTTAATGGTAAATTCCATTAATAATTTATTATCAATGATATTAGAATTATTTAATACTTATATTAAATAAATTAGTTTAAAAATAATTTTAATATTATAAAAATCATTTTAAATGAAAATAAAGTGTTTAAAGATATTTTAAGTTATAAAATATAACTTTTAATATTTAAAGGATAATTTTATTAATAATTTAATATTAATGGTATTAATTTATTATTAATGATATTAAACTTATTTAATAATTATATTAAAAAAGTAGTTTAAAAATAGTTTTATTAATTTAAAAATAATTTAAAAAGGATATAAATTAATTAAAAATATTTTAAGTTATAATTTATGACTTTTAATATTTGGATAATAGTGCATTAATATTTAAATATTAATGGTAATTATTTAAAAATAATTTTAAATATTTTAAAAATCATTTAAGCGTAATAAATAACTTTAATATTTTGGCAATGGTTATATTAATAGTTTAATATTAATTAAATATTAATGATAATAGAATTATTTAATATTTAAATCATTTAATAATGATTCCGGTATTGGAAAATTCATGATAAATTATAATAATTAATTAAAAATTATTATAAGTCATTTAAAAATAATATAACTGATAATTACAATTATTGAGTTACAGTGTAAGACCCCAAATTTTATCAAATAAAAGTATTCAATTTTCTATTTAGTAAATGGTTAAATTGATAAAAAGTTAAAGTTAAGGGTGATATATGAATATTTTTTAAAATAAGAAAGTGGTTATAAAATATTCATTTTGTCGGGAAATATTTGTTTGGTCGTGGAATATTCTTTCTGTCGGGGAATATTCGTACGACGGCACAGCTATTTGTGGGCCCCATAACAGAATAACTGTCGGATGAAGAAAATGACAAATTTGAGTTTTTACAAATAACGGCGTAGTTGTTACTATTAACACTGTTAGAATATCCGGTGGTTAAAATACAGTAATACGCGTTATTGCACAGTAGCACATGGTATTGCACAGTATTTTTGAATTATTGATTCTTACGAAGGAATGCACTACTCAATAATTGTTACAGTAATTACTGTTTAATATTTTATTTTATTGATTCAATAATTGCTGCGTTGATATTTTATATTATTGTTGTTTCAATAATTGTTGCTGCATAATATTTTCCATTATCAGATCAATAATTCATATTATTTGAATAATATTATTAGATAATATTATTGGCAATGTCTAGAAAGTTCTGTCTAAGGAGAGGTTAGGTCATCTAATTGCACGCCAGTAAGGAGAAATTCTTATTGGAAAGCCCCCTCTTTCCTGGGAACGACCTGGTTGTCATAAATGTGATTCTGTAATATTATTTGTGAATAATTAATTATTGATTCATATGATAAGTAAATATTTATTCTATGTGGATATAAATGAGGGATATATTTATTGTGGTTAAAAAATGAAGGAGTTAATGTTGAGGTATTTTATTAGTATTTTGTCGGATTGGAGGTATTAAACGATCAAATCGGTGTTCTTACAGCTTTATTGTGTGAGTTATAATTTTTAATCTGACCGTTGGATCGTTGTGATTTTTGGATATGTTATACATATATAAGTTGAGTATATGTCCACAAATTTTGAACCGTTAAAAATGAACGTATGATTTGTTATGAATTTTACGAGATGACTGATTCAGAAATTGTTGAATTTTCGGAGTTAATCATTTTGGTAGAAAATTCTAGAATTGGTGGGCCCCACTCTTGGTTGGTGAAGAAATGTGCTGAGATTTTTATTCAAATATGGTGGGTGGGAATATTAGCAGGTAAAGCCATCAAGTTGCAGGTTAAGTCTGCTTCGGCGTGCTAACATTTTCCTATAAATAGAGGGCTAAGTTAGAATTGAAAATTACACCAGAAATAAGTTTTCTCTCTTTTTCTCTCTAGATTATTGAGTATATTTTGTGAGTATTTAGATACTTGGTGAGTTGCTATTCATCAGTGCAAGTTTCCTTCAGCGTTATATCCGATATCCGGTCAAAAGTGCTGCTATTTTGAGGTAAGGGATTGTAAGGGATAGTAAGGGATAATAATGGATAGTAAGGGATATTAAGGGATGTTATATTCTTCATAATAATGTTATTCTTTCAATATCATTAGACTGAAATATTGGTATGGATTTTATTGTGGAATTTCTACCTTTTTGAGTTGGGATTATTATTCACGTATACGGCACTATTCACGTATACGGCATTATTCATGTATATGGCACTATTTACGTATATGACATTATTTATGTATACGATACTATGCACGAATACGGAGTACTATTCACGAGTTACTATTCACGAGTTATTATTCACGAGTTACTATTCATGAGTTACTATTTACGAGTTACTATTCACGGGTACTATTCACGACAAAAATTGGTTTCTTTTTCTGACCAAATTATCGTTGATTTATGATTGTTGCTCTTGAAAATAAGTGCAGTTGTTGATCATATTATTTTTATTATCATATATAATATTTTTATAACCCTGATGTTGAATTTCTCTTTCACTTGAGTGTAAAGATGGGTAAATTATTGGCATGATCGTGACTGAGGAATATCTTTGGCCTGTAGTGCAAAGATGAATTGTTAACTGGTATGATCATGACCATTGAATTTATAATTGAATATCTATAGCTTAAGTGTAAAGATGAATTGATTAGCATGGTTATAATTATTGTTTTTATAAATTCTGAAATGATTATATATTTCTTTGAGATATGAATATATTTGGCCTATAGTGCAAATATGAACTGTTGAGGAATATCTTTGGCCTGTAGTGCAAAGATGAATTGTTGATGAATCTCTTTGGCCCGTAGTGCAAAGATGACCTGTTTTTGAATATCTTTGGCCAGTAGTGCAAAGATGAACTGTTGATTAATATCTTTGGTCGTAGTGCAAAGATGAAATTGTTAGTATGATTATAAACAGGAACTGTGATTTGGTATAACCATGATCTTTGATGTTTTAGGTAAAGACATGTGATGAAAATTATCTTCGTCCTGGATGCGAAGAGGAATTTAGAATTACAATTATGATTATAAGTTATTCATATAATTGTGGAAAGGAACTGTTGATTAATGTTACAGGGATAAAACATTGTTGGTAGATTTTTAACATGGAGAATATAATAGACTTTATAGTCTATTTGACTCTTCTAATGGATTGCTCGTTCCGCTGCAACTATGGTTGAAATTTTTATCATCTACCATATGTTCTGAATCTCTGATTTAATTCTGTTGAAGGCTATTGATAACGTATTTATCTTTAGTCATGATATTCTTTACTGGGCTAGTTGTGCTCACCCTTCTGTTTCACAATTCCTTTCAGGTAATAAGAGTGTAGCTGGGTCGAGCGGGGGTAACAGGGGAATAAAACGGTGGTCTCATTTAGTAGTTATATTTGGTGAATCATCTAGGGTGAAGCAAACCCAACGTTGGAAGGGTGTTTTGCCACTATCATACAAGATGTCTAATGACATACAACCTCGTGTCATCATAAGACAGGATTGTGCTCATCCACTTGCTGAGTATATTTACGAGCACTACCTATATAATCTTGGTGTTTGTTTGAAGTATAATTATCAATTAGAGACAGTGGAGATAATGATAAGTCAAGAGAAGACTCACCATTGGGAAGATTATGATAGTAATCTTCTCGTTTTTCTTTGGGGTCTATTGGGTCAACCAAGGATAATTCTATGGCCATATGATATCTATCATAACCTAGACGCATGGCCTTCCATGTACGAAGGTTTCCTTGAGCACTTTCCAAAGATTCTAATTTCTAAAACAGTTTTTGACTATACCTTTATGTAAGGTGTCATTGTGAGGTGTTGTCCACGGTTGGGACATGAGTCACATTTAGTATATATTTGTATCCAAACTCACAGCACATGTGTTGTTGTATTTTATACGACAATTGTTGTAATAAAGTTGTAGTTATTTTCTGTACCATGTATTTGGCGACTCAGAATGGGTTGGATGGAATGGACCTATTTTGGGGTCGTTACATACAGGATAGAGTCTTAGACTCGATAATTACCCGATAAAGTCGTCGGTATACCGACATGTTTCAAAAATTGATATGGACTTAGATAATTTGATTAGATATGTGTTTGTTTGTGATCCAATGACTGCAAAACCTATTTGACAATGTGATTAGGTAATGTGCTGACTACAATAAGCAGTATTATATGATATGATATGATTCTAATCAGTACAATGATCTTATTACTGATAGGTTACGATATAAAAGATAAAACTAAGTTGCGTATTGTAAGCAGCAGACCAGGCAAGTATCTTACCTTTGCATTTTCTTTATGCAATGGACATGAGTAAGAAAGTTTCAGAATTATATTATTATTGTACCAGATTATTAACCCTATTGTTATAAATATTATATCTGATCATTGATTATCAACAAGGTATTATATTATTATTCAGATATTTATTATGTTCGTTAATTTCTAATTATGGTTATACAAGTGTCCCCACTTGGATAACCATTATATTTAATCACCTATTGATATATATATATATATATATATATATATATATATATACACACACACACACACACACACACCTATTGATTGCCAGTATGTATACATCAAATAAAAGTTGTCTAAGCTATTTGATCAGCTAGACACAGATTTGGAAATATCGTTGAATATGATAAAACCTTTTTGTATCCAATCAAATTATTTTGGTTCGGATTCCTGACTAAGTATGAACATCCCAAACATGGGAAAACTTTTATGCGCCCAAGGCGGACAGAGTGAACGATAATATCATTCTTACATGTAGTATTGATCAATACAGGGCATAACAGGTTGATCACCCCCCGTGCTTGTAAGTTATGACGGTTTGCGGAGGAAGTTCTGCTAAACTTATTTAAAAATTGAAAACAATGTTCATAGTATGTCACCTTAACCTTATTTATAGTCATTACGTAGTTTTAAAAATTTGATAGAGAGTTGTTATGTTATTATTATCGGCTCAAATTTACTTCACAACTATTGATTTGTTTTAGAAGGGTAGTACAAAGAAAACATTTAGTCCTTTCAGCTAATATTTATAATTGTTATTACTTGCTGGGCACTCAAATGCTCATCCTTGCTTAATTTAAATGTTTTCAGCTAAGTATGAACAACCTGAAGGCTCTGCTAAGAACAAGGGAAAAGGAAAGGTTGCTGAATGAATTGCAATGTTATCTTATATAATAGTTTGATATTATTAAGACAATGATATATATTATCTATCATGTTATGTAATGAATGTATTAAAGGTTACGTACTTGGGATTTAGACTCTGATAAATATGTAAATTAAGTTGGTATCTATATTATTGTTATTATTATTAGTATTATTCTGCTCATAGAAATGGTATCGTGAAGCACCGAGTTCGGGTTTCAAGTACCCAGATTTGGGGGCTTTACAGTGCATGCAAACTCAGCCAAAGAAACCAGATTTGCTTCCTTACGAGGACGACATCGAACGAAGGTTTCAGAGGCTTAGTAAGTGGATTAAGGAAACTTGAGAGAATTTTGATAAGCAAGAAAGTATGGCTGTAGAGGATCAAAAAGTACTGAGGGACTATGCTACTCCCATAGTTACTGAAATTCAGTCAAGCATTACGAGGCCTACGATAGCTGCTAATCATTTTGAGATCAAGCTTGGGACGATTCAGGTGATACAAAATTCAGTACAATTTGGGGGATTGGCCAATGATGACCCAAACGAGCATCTAGTTAGCTTTCTGGAGATTTGTGATACCTTCAAATACAATGGGGTATCTAATGATGCAGTTAGGCTACATTTGTTTCCATTCACATTGCGGGACAAGGCGAAGAGCTGGTTACATTCACTACCGTCAGGGTCAATTACTACTTGGGATGACCTAGCTCAGAAGTTTTTAGCTAAATTTTTCCCACTAGCGAAGACTGCGAAGATGAGGAATGAGATTATAACTTTTGAACAGCAGTATGGGGAGTCTCTGTATGAAGCTTGGGAAAGGTATAAGGAATTACTAAGGAAGTGTCTGCATCACGGATTGCCCAAGTGGCTGCAGATGAATACATTTTATAATGGACTGAATGGTAATCTCCGTACGAGTATAGATGCAGCGTCTGGGGAACTTTTATGGCAAAAAGATTCGAGGAAGCGCATGATCTGATTGAGACAATGGCGGCTAACAACTACCAATGGCCCACAGTAAGAATGACACAGCCTAAGGCAGCTGGGGTGTTAGAAGTAGATGGAGTGACAGCTTTAGCAGCCCAGATTTAAGTGCTATCAAAGAAGATAGATGTCCTCACGGGTGTACAGGTTCAACAGGTGGCGTTTGTCTATGAATTATTTGTTGAAGAACATCCGACAGAGCAGCGTGCCATCAATCCAATTAAAGTTCGGTTTATAGGTAGTTATAACAAAATAGCTCTGAATCCATACCAAAATACCTATAACCCGGGGGTAAGGAACTATCCGAACATTTCGTGGAGTAACAACCAAACTCAGCAAGCTCCACGACAATCTCATCCCCCCAATTTCCAAAATTAGCAACAACAGTCAGTTCTACAGCATGAGAAAAAGTCAAATTTGGAAGAGTTGTTGTTGAAATACATATCCGATAATGAGGCAGCAATGAAAAACACAAGCAGCGGCGATTAAGAACTTGGAAACACGGATGGGACAACTTGCGATGGCTTTGAACAATAGACCGCAAGGGACGTTATCGAGTGATACTGAAAAGAACCCTAGAAGAAATCATGAGCAGTGTAATGCTATTACACTTAGGAGTGGTAAAGAATTGGGGTCTGACTTTGATAGGAATGCAAGCAAAGATGAGGATTGTGAAAATGACAGGATTGATTCGGCAATGAAAACTAAGGAAATAGTTGTGGAAAAACTGAATGAAGACGAACATTTTGACTCCCCCAAATTCGGGTCCCAAATCACCACGAATCTGGTACATCATTTCTATAACTATTGCGGAAGATCTAAACATAAATTGTTTATACAATAAACTTTACACACTGTCCCCAAGGTCGAGTAACCTTAACTTATACACAATTTATAACCTAATTGACATACAAATTTATTATCATACATTACTGTTACAAATTTTAGCTGCATATATATTTCCAAGTTGGACTTGTCTTTGTCTTTTCTTGTATCTGACGTATTCGTCTTAATCTGTAATGTTTATCATGATATAGCAAGGGTGAGCAACAAGTTTTCCCAGCAAGTTTAAGTTCAATAAATTAAGGATATATCATGATGGAAAGAATTGAACAATAAGCTGGCTAAAGTTCTACAATATAATTGTGAACTAGCATGAACGAATTTTCATAACTGAACGAACATTGAACATGAGTAACTATTTCTGGACCGAATGGTAATGAAGGTGATGTAGACACTCGAAATTTTCTGCATGCCTGTTACTAACATTGCAGGAGGGTAAAATTATCTTTCAAAGATAACCTTGAAAGACAGCTCAGTTCAATCCTAGAGACAACCCTGGGATATTCAGTTATTACTATCTCAGAGATAACCCAGAGACATCCAGCCCAGATCCAAAAATACCACCAGAAGTTTCAACCTCAACCTCGGAAATAACACCGGGAGTTTCAATTTCAACCTCAGAGATAATCCCTAAGAATGCAGTTCAAATACCAAAAATAACACCCTGAGATACTTAGTCTCAATCCCGAAAATAGCATCGAGAAAGACAACATCAACCTCAGAGATAACCCCGAGGCATGCAGTTGTAGTTCCGGAGATAACCCTGGAAATGCTTGTTTCAAACCCATGCAATCAGCTTCAAACAATCGACAATGGCCTCGAGGCACTCATTTCCCAAGTCCGGAGATAACCCCGGGAAGTCAGGCACATCTCAGAAACAACACTGAGGACGGTCAACACATGCAGTAGTCCAATCTCAGAGATAACCCTGAGCAACGACCGCTAAATTAGCTCAAGCTGGAGATAACCCTGAGCAACGACTGCTAAATCAGCTCAAGCCGGAGATAACCCCGGTGAAGGGCAGAATCGTCATTTTGCTATCCCAACCCCACATTTCGCCATCTCAACATTTATACATACATACACAATAATGTCCTACAAGAACCAAAGAGCGCCAATCCCGAGTGACTACTGCAAAAGACAGCACACCGGATAGAATTTGAAGCTTGAAGACCAAGGGCATGATCCCATCTTCCTGACTTCGTACGACCTCTAATCCCATGTCATTGTGTAGCTCCCAACAACAACATGTCGAAAAAGGTCTTGTACACCTCGATCAGTTGCCCGGATTGAAGTTCTAAAAGTTCGAGCGGACATAACATTGCATGCATGCACGTACTTCGAGACGGTGGGACCCGCAGGTACACCTGCGGCTCCCCCCTCTATAAATAGAGGGCTTAGGGCAACCATATTTGATAGAGAAAAGGTGAGGAAGCCATGTCCAATTTTCTCTGAACACATTATAAACTGAGTGCTTTCTCATTTTAAACACTTGTGAGCTTATATATTGCTATATTTTTACCGGCGGGAGCCAAGTGTTCATCCATTTAAAGTCATTGAAGTTTTCTTTGGCAGTCCACTGTAAGCCATCTTACGCACTTTAAAGTCTTTCTCCACTACTATGCACACACAGTTCTTCACGTTGAGAGTCGTGTAGCGTGTGTATGCCCGAACTTTGGTCCGTGACTTTTATTTCTTTTTGTATATATATATATATATATATATATATATATATATATATATATATATATAAGTAAATAAACGCTCCGGACGTGAGTCCAGGCTCAATCGAGGTATAACTCGATAATGTTAGTCCATATATATATATATATATATATATATATATATATATATATATATATATGTATATACATTTCTGTCAAGCTTGGAGTTTACTTCGTGACCTTTTACAGCTTTCTTTATATTTCGTCCCGCTTGGAGTTTACTTCGTGGCGATTGATCGTTTTTATAGCTTTATTTATATTTTGTCCCGCCTGGAATTTACTTCTAGGCGGTTGATCGTTTTATTACTTTATTTATATTTTTCAATCCCCCACGGAGGTGCTTCGTGGTGGTTGATTGATTTTTACTACTTTATTTACATTTCTAATCCCCCATGGATGTGCTTCGTGGTGGTTGATTTGTTTTTTATTGCTTTATTTACATTTGCAATCCCCCACGGAGGTACTTCGTGGTGGTTAATTGTTTGCACACACACACACACATACACACACACACACACACACACACACACACACACACACACACACACACACACATATATATATATATATATATATATATATATATATATATATATATTTATCACTTTTATATATTTACATTTTTGATCCCTCATGGAGGTGCTTCGTGGTGGTTGATCATGTCTGTATATATATATATATATATATATATATATATATATATATATATATATATATATATATATATATATATTTACAGCTTTTATATATATAATTGCTTGCAGCTTTCATATAAATTGCTACATCATGTGAGCCTAGGAATCATGTGATCACATATTCAGTCTATTGAATCTAGATTCGGTTCCCGTGATGGACATTTTTAGCTGTAAGCATCCTGTAAATTATTCACGGTATTTGAATTTCCTTATATGGCTCCCATGCCTACAAGGAGTTCAGCACTGCTTTGTACATTATTTTCTCGAAGATGCTTCGCATCTCGAAAATAAAAGCAATCAATCCGAACACATAATAAAATGGAAGTATTAAAGGCCTCAATTACTATTGAGCATAAGGGTTTGAAAAATCTCTTTTTACAAAACATCACTGCTATATCTTGTTAAAACTGAATTTTTATATAAATTCAAACCCTTTGTGTACAGGTGCGAACGAGGCATAACACTACTTCCAAATAACTGTACATTGACCTACACACACATTTATATAATAGTTTCTTAAAAAGTAGCGGTCACCGTTGCAACACCGATGTCGGGGGGTGCCTTACACCTTCCCTCCACTTAAGCAAGTCCCCGAACCCTAATGAATCTCGGTTTTACAGACCCGTTAAGCAGTGTCACATCACTGAATTAATGTGAAAACCTTTTCTCGGTTGTGTTGGTACAAACATTTAAAAAATTAACTGGTGACTCTTACAGTCCAATCGTTAACATAAAAATGTCGGACCATTTCACAACTTATTTTTTCAAATAAATCTCACCTAACATGAGAACACCAAAGAACAAGAACAGAAATGGGATAAATAAAATCCCGACGTCGACAGGTGGCGAGTCTGCGGGGGAACTCCTGTAAGAGGACTTAAGTCGCTATTACAAGCTTTTCAAAACTGTTATATGCTTGTGTGTGGATGTTGCATTTATATTTGATTGATGTGTACGAATGCATTTACTTACTGTACTCAATGCTTTACACTATATCTGCTTGTGATATTAGTGCTTCGCACATGTCATCATTTTCATAAACGGTGAGACACGTTGTATGTGAATGTATGTTGTGTGGTTCCTCTATCAGGAGGCTATCCTGTCGGTGTTTGATTACTGGACTTGTATGAAGACTAATTCCAACGAGGCTCAGGAAAGGCACCACCCAAATTTGCTCCAGTTGAAAGACCAGATTAACTTCCCGTCGAGTAAATTGCGATGATTTGGGAACCTTCATGCAAAAAAGCCGCGAGAGTAGCCTAAGATAGGTCAGCCTCTGATAAACCAAACGCGGAGGAAAGTCTCTTCATATTTTACCATTTCAAATTACTCGTAATTTTATTTACTTGTAATTTCATTCCATATCAATCTCAATGTAATGGGAAATATGAAGAAATATGTGTACATGCATATTTAAATATTAACATACTATCATGTATTACAAACAGCTAACATCCATATTGCAGGATAATACTCCTAAAATGGATACATCATATAGCATGTAAACATTTATACATTCCCTAAAACTAAACTACGTTAATTTTTCGCAGGGTAGCAATCGGACCTATTACCCGGTCAAAGTCCATAAAGGCCACGAGCCTACAACCAATTATGTCTTCATCTGTCCAGGCTAATCTTAATGCTGTCTCCAGCGAAGAGTTCGACGGATTAAGTAAACAAATCACAGATTTGGCTGTTTTACTTAAAGAACTACACCAATCTACTCAGGGTACAAGGATACCCATAAATACTGAATCCTCTGCAAAAAGAGGAACCAAAGGTCCGGATAAAGCCATTCTAGTACCTGAGCTCCAGTTAGATACAACCAACAAAATTCATGATACCACCCATCTCAAAGAAGATCTAGACACCGGTGTATCAGAAAGAAGGTCCTTCAAATGGAAGATTCCCTCCGTTCTATCAAAGGGATTGGAGCACATGGGAGTGTTTCATATGCAGAACTTTGTATATTCCCTGGTGTGCATTATCCAGAGAAGTTCAAGACTCCAGACTTTGAAAAGTATGACGGGTTAGGAGATCCTTACACACATTTGAAGGTATTCATTGGAGAACTCGGATGTTATGCCGAGGACGAGAAGCTCAGAATACAGCTCTTCCAAAAAAGTCTAACTGGAGAAGCCCGATCGTGGTATACCAGATTATACAATTCAAAGATACATAGCTGGGAGGAGCTAACTCATGCCTTCCTCACTCAGCACAACTTCCAATCTCAGATGACCCCTGACCGGTACCAAATTATTAAAGTCAGGAAACAAACCAATGAATCTTTTAAAGAGTATGCTCAAAGGTGGAGGCACCTTGCTGCTCAAGTTGTTCCCTCTATGAATGAGTTAGAAATGGTTATGACCTTTATAGACATACAAGAAGCTCCTTTCTATGAGAGGGTGTTAGCTGGTATTGGCAAACCATTCTCTGAAATGATTAAGCATGGGGAGATGGGACTAAAGACAGGAAAAATTCAAGACCTAGCTGCCCTCAAAACTGTAGCTGAACACATCCAGTCCGAAAATTATGGGAATAACCCCCGAAGGGTCGATAAAAAGAAAGAGGAAGATGTTTTCTTGATACTATAAGGTCAGAAAGGCAGTCAGAATGTGCCTATCCAAAGGAGAAATTACACTCCCTTTCAAGCACAGTCTTCAAATCCTACATTGCCTAAAAGTGGAGAAGTCTGACGCACTCGAGTGTTCACACCCCTTGGGGACTCACTCGAGAACATTCTCAATCTTCTAACCACTTAGAAGAAAATTACTCATCTTCTTCCACCAGCCAACCCGAATGGGAGGGGTTTTAATGCTACTCGGAAGTATGCTTATCATGCCGGGGCACCGGGACATGATACTCAAAATTGCTGGGCCTTGAAACATAAGATCTAGGATTTAATCGATAATGGTGAGATTGTGGTCACCAAGCCCGATCAACCCCATGTGCAAGACAACCCTCTTCCTCAACACAAAGAAGAAGAGGTCAATATGATTAATTGGAGCAATGGACAAAGTTCCAATTTTAATGGTGGAAGTTCCCAGGCCAGCAAGGATGGTGCTGACAAGTGGATTATGCAAAGTTCTAGTTCACAATGGAATGAAAAATGAATGCTCTGCATGAGTAACTTAACCAATTGGCAGAACTGGTGGTCCATCAACACCAAGTCACACGCCAATTATTTAGTCAGGAGCATGCCAGTCTCCTTCCTCTTGTTACGAACACTCCACCGCATACTCCAAAAAATGAAACACTGGAGGATAAAATTGTAAACAGAGCAAGTGCTAAAGCCCGTCGGGATTTTACCCACGAAAGGGAATTTACATACCTAGGCCAACCGATGGAAGAAATAGTGCAGATGTTAATAAATGAAGGAAGAATCACAAATCTACTACCTCCAATCAGCCCACGTTCAAGACAATTTGATTTCCATGGAGTGTACCAATATCACTCCAAATCTCGCGGTTATAGGACAGAAGAATGCTGGGCACTTCGCCACCTTATTCAGAATTTAATTGACAGCGGTGTCCTGCAGATGGCAGACGATGATGTTGTGGTACTGGAGAGTGATGACTTATTTCCCACGAAGTGGAAGGAAGTTATAGCAGTCATATCTTCTGAGACAGATTCAGCTACTCCCTCACATATAATCCAACCAATTCAACTCAAAGAAGTTAACAATCTTTTGAAAGTGGAATATCCTGTTGTCAGCCTACAAAAAGTTCCATGGAATTATTGAGGGGCTGAAGGATCCACATCGCACATAACTACTATAGTGTCGAAGGATAATCCACTAAATCTTCCCCAACGGGTGATGAGTCCTACCATCAAGTCAAAGGGGAAGATTCCCATGAAAAAAGTGGAAGAATTTCTCCGTACTATGGGCCATAATGAAGCCAATGTGGTTTTAAGCTTAAGAGAAGATCCACATCAAATTTCCATAATGGACTTAGTTTTCTCTTCTAAAGATCACAAGAAGGTTTTGCTCAGGGTTTTGGAAGAAGCTCAATTACCTAAGTCAATAGATGTTGAGAAATTTCAGCATCTGGTGGATCACATTTTTAACAACAATGTGATATCTTTTACTGATGACGATATACCTCCTGAAGGTTCATCTCTGAATATCTATCCTTATGCCACTTTGGTGAAGATGAACATCAATCTCAATCGGATCTGAAACAGCCATACGATTATCAAAGCTTTTGATGGATCCCGATGAAACTCTATCGGAGAGATTGAACTGGCAGTGGAGATTGGTCCACATACATTCTGCGTGTCTTTTCACGTTCTCAAAATAGATACAGGATACAACCTGCTTCTGGGAAGACCGTGTATTCACATGGTCGGGCCAGTCCCCTCCACTCTTCACCAACAACTTAAATACATTATCAACAACAGCCTAGTCACTGTCAACGCTGAGCCGGAATGTCCTGAACAAGGTGACATACCACTCATCAGCTTCAATTTAGAAGTTGAGCCGGCCAGTTTTCATGCCCTGGAGGTGAGCAACACTCGCTACCATCCTGCTGGGGTGCCACCTCTCATACCCCAGATTTTTATCGAAGTAATCTCGACTACTCAAGAAATGATGTCATTAGGTTATCAACCTGGATAAGGGTTGGGTAAAGATAATCAGGGCATCAAGTACCCCATTCAATTTCCCAGTCAAACAGGGACAGCCAGACTAGGCTATACTGCTAGTTCCAGTCACAGGAATCCTCATAAGCACAAATAGATTCATTTAGCCTTAGCCATACGGCGATTATCTCCACCTATAGTTCTTGAGTTTGTACGGTCTCCGGTAAAGGTGTCGGCCCATGTAATGGCCATGTTATTTCCTAAACTGATACCAGTAAAGAAGAAAGAAGTCCTAGTTACAGATCTAAAAGTGGAAGAAGAGGAACGGAGATGTAAACAGGACATCGCCCGGATGATGTCAAACATACGCATTATTGTCCATGATGAACATACAAATAGATACACCCAGATGATGATTACCTAGACGTAATGGTCATCATTCGAGAAAAGGAGGACGATGACATCCCCTCCATCACTGTAGTCCATCAGGACTTCACCCTTGATAATTGGAGCAGCACTCCTTTCATTGGTCGACAAGGGTAAAACGGGCAGAAACTCCTTATGCCCTGTAGATAATAATAACTGCTTACTTTTTTGTACAGTATTAGTAGTTGTTTTGTCTGTACATGATAACACTTTGTATGATTAAATAGTTTTATATATATTAAGTGAAAACATATTTTGTTTCAGGACGCTGAATTTAGATGTGCCTATACTTGCTGATAAGGTGCCTTTTCTCCACAAGGATTGTAACTTAAATGAAAAGTTGGACTCAGAATTGGTGGAAATACATGAGGACATTGATATACCTCAGGAGATCAAAGAATGGGTCAAAGAAAAACCTAAACCCAACCTTAATCAAACCACCTCTTTCAATCTCGAAACTTTAAAAAGCCCTAAACTAATCCAAATTGGTACAAACCTCACTCCAAACCAAAGGAATGACATGGTTACACTATTAACTCAATTCTAGGATGTGTTTGTATGGTCTCATGAAGACATGGTGGATTTGTCCACTGACATTGTCATTCATTGCCTCCCCATCAAAGAGGGATTCAAGCCAGTCAGGCAGAAGCTTAGGCGATTAAAACCTGAGTGGAGTTTAAAGGTTAAAGAGGAAATTGAGAAACAATTTTAAGCAGGCATCATCATGGTGTCTACATACCCTGAATGGCTATCAAACATAGTCCCCGTGCCAAAACCAAGAGAAAAGGTGTGAGTTTGCGTGGATTACCGGGATCTGAATAAAGCTTGCCTTAAAGATAGATTTCTCGTGCTATTTATCCATATTCCCATTGATAATACTGCTCAATACGACATGTACTCCTTTGATGACTGCTTCATAGGGTACCATCAAATTATGGTTGCTGAGGAGGATCGTGAGAAAACTACATTTATCATGCCTTGAGGAACCTTTTGTTATAGACGGTTGTCATTCAAACTCATCAATGCCGGAGCTACCTACCAGCGAGCCATGATTGCTCTTTTCCACAATTTAATGCATGATGAGATAGAGATCTATGTGGATGACATTATTGTCAAGTCCCAGAGGGAGGAAGACCACCTAGACCATCTCAAAAAGCTCTTCAACAGGTTGCGTAAGTACAACTTGAAGTTGGATCCATCTAAGTGCGCCATTGGCATTAAATCGGGTAAGTTGCTAGGATTCCTTGTCAGCCACAAGGGGATTGAGCTGGATCCCACCAAAATCCAGGCCATTACAGAAATGCCCATTTCTAAGACAGAGAAGGAAATACGGTAATTTTTGGGAAGAATCAACTTCATTAGCAGGTTCATCTCCCAACTCACAGTAACCTATGAGCCTATTTTCAAGTTGTTAAGGAAGAACTCCTCTATGAAGTGGAATGATGAGTGCCAGAAGGCCTTCCTTACAACCAAAGAGCAGCTAGTCAAAGATCCTATTTTGGTACCACCCAGGGATGATGTTCCCTTGCTCATGTACATGTCCATAAGTGACAATGCCATGGGCTGCATGCTGGGACAGAAAGATGATAGAGGCCAAGAGTGAGCTATCTACTACCTCAGCAAAAGATTCAATAGCAGTGAACACAAGTACACTCTGATTGAGAAGACTTGTTGTGCTTTAGCATGAACTTCCATGAGGTTACAGCATTACCACCATGGTCACACAACCCATCTCATATCCTGCGTGGATCCTCTCAAGTACGTGTTCAGTAAACCCAAGTTAAATTGTAGGCCAGATGGGAGTTGATCCTATAATAATTTGATATCTTCTATGTGATGCAAAAGTCCATTAAAGGACAAGGAATTACAGATCAACTGGTCGCCGCCCCTTCAGGGGATTTTAAACCCTTGGAGACATACTTCCTCGATGAAGGGGTAATGGCAATTGAGTAACACCATCAGTACGATGCACGCCAAACATGTAAGATGTATTTTGATGGAGATATAAATATGGAAGGGTCTGGGGCTGGAGCAGTTCTAGTATCCATTACGGGGGAGCAACTTCCCGTCGCTGTCAAATTGTAGTTTGCCAACACCAATAATACAGCTGAGTATAAAGGCTGTATCATGGGGCTAAAACTTGCCCAATCAATGGGTATCAGACGGTTAACTGTCTTTGGAGATTCCGAGTTGGTAATTAGACAAACCACATGAATCTATCACACCAAAGGTGTACACTTGCTGCCTTACCATCGGCAGGTTCTACAGATGGCTTTGGAGTTTGAAGAAATATCCTTCCTCCACATTCCTCAGAATAGGAATGATTTTGCGGATGCACTAGCAACCTTGGACTCCTTGATCAACATACACGATAAGGAACACATGCCAACCCTCACATTTGCCCAACAAAAGGCTCTAGCCTATGGGAATTACATTGGAGAGGTATCGGATGAGCTACCTCCCATCCAACACCCTTGGTATCAGCATAACAAGGAGTACTTGCAAGATGGATCTACACCCGCTGAGGCGAGCCCGACTGAAAGAAGGTGGATCCATCGATTGGCTATGAAATTCTATCTGAGCTGGGATGCACTCTACAAAAGAGATGCATGATTAGGTCTCCTCAGATGTCTAGACAAGGACCAAGCTCAGAGGCTCATGAATGAGATCCATGGTGGAGTATGTGGTCCACACATGAGTGGCCCTCTACTTGTTAAGAAAATCCTCAGAACAGGGCATTACTAGCTCTCTCTTAAGGCTGACTGTGATGATCACGTCAAGAGATGTTATCAGTGCCAGATTCATGGGAATGCTATCCACGCCCCTCCGAGTGAGCTCCACAATATGAGTTCGTCTTGGCCCTTCTCAATGTGGGGAATGGACGTGATTGGGCCCTTCGAGCCCAAATCCAGTAATGGGCATTGGTTTATCTTCACTATGATCGATTACTTCACCAAATGGGTAGAAGCAGCCTCCTTCCCCAAGGTTACTATAAGACCCCGACTTTTATGAAATAAAAGTCTAATTTAATTTATGATTATTATTTTAAAATTATAAAATGTTAAATTGATAAATGGTCAAATGAACAATTAATCGGATAAATAAGCAAATAAAGGAAATAATTTTAGCCATGTGGGTGGCTGAGTTATGAAGATCACGGGGGGGGGACAAGAATTGGTGGAAGCAAAGAAAAGAGAAAAGGAAAGGAAGAAAAGAGGGAAAAGGAAGAAGAAAAAGAAGGAAAGAAGATAAAAAGGGGAAAGAGAAAAAAGGGAAAATTGAGAGAAATAAAGAGAGAGAGAGAGAGAGAGAGAGAGAGAGAGAAGAGAAGAACCATCAGCCCTCTCCTTCATTCCATCCTCCTGTAGCCAATTTTTAGCAAGAGAAATGAGAGAAGAGAGAAAGGAAAGAGAAAGATAGAAAGAAGAAGAAGAGAATAAGGAGAAGAAAGAAGAAATTAAGAAAGGTATTTTTTCAAAATCTTGATAATTTTAGTTTATAGATTTTATGTAAAGAGTACATACTTAGGTATGTATTGGATGATTTAAACTTGCATAAACATGAATCAAATGAGAGAAATCTAGAAATCAAAAGAAGAACAAAATATGGAGATTTTTAAAAAAATTAGTTTACTACTTGATTTTGTAAAATCCATAACTCTTTGTGTGTAATGAGTTAGGAGATGAGTCATATATTAAAAGAAAGCCCTGAAAGTAAGCTAAACGCAAAAATTTGAACCACCCAAAAATTCTTTATAGATTTTTCGTAGTGACAGTTTGAGTAAAACTAGTCCGAAGGACTTATATTTTGAAAAATTAGTTTTATTAAGCTTTATTGCGTGAGTTATAATTTTTAATTTGACTGTTGGATCGTTGTAATTTTCAGATATGTTATACATATATAAGTTGAGTATATATCCACAAATTTTGAACCGTTAAAGATTAACGTATAATTTGTTATGATTTTCGTGAGGTGGCTGGTTCGGATATTTTCGAGCAAAACTTTCAGTAAGACTATTTCTCTATGTTAGAGTTAGAATTTGAGAAAACTTTCTTCTACAAAGTTGTAGAGAATTAAATTTTAAATGGAAAGGACATAAGATCTGTATTTTTCTGATAAAAGTGCTAATTATTATGAATTATTGAAATTTTTAAATATTGGAGTTTATAATTAATTTATCAGAAAAAAATTTTGGGCTGAAATATTTTTATAGAATGCTTATAATATCATCTTAGAATTTTTTTAAAATTTTTGATGAATTATTGAAAAGCAGAAGTAATTATTCTATTTTTAAACTATTTGTAGTTAGTTTGAAAACAGACGAAATTCATAGAAAATTCTATGAATGATTAAAAATTATGAAACTTGGTGAAAAATCTTATACTATTATTTTATAATTTTTGGACAGTTTTGGAAATTTTTTGAATAACAGGAATATTTATTGTATTTTTAAGCTATTTATGGTTAGTTTAAAAATAGAGAAAATTCATATAAAATTCTATGAATGGTGGAAAACTATAAATTTTGCTGAAAAATATTATAATAATGTAAAATTAATATTGATGATGTTTTAAAGATATAAAAGTATGTGAAGTTAGTATTTCTATTTTGAAGCTATTAAATGATAGTTTTTATAAATAGAAATAATTATAGAAAATTGTTGGATAATCTGAAAAATGTGAAAATTGTTTGGAAAGTTCAGAATCATATTTTAAATATTTTAGAAGTGTCAGTAAGCTTATGAGGTGTCGGGATGTAAACGCACAAATAACGAATGAGTTATGATAAAAATAAAAATAATATTTTTGTTAAAGTAAAAATGGTGATAATACCAGAATAGTGGATTGTCATATATGAGATTTTAGATTTCTCAAGTTTTGTTATTCACATCTAAAGTTTTGGAATATGAATAATGATTTTATGCGATAAATAAAGACAACTTGAATGAATAATAAATTGTTAGTTGGTCTATATGTTATTCGAGATAAATATGATTTGGTGTTGATCCCTACTTTTAATAGAATTTAAATTGTTTATAGTAAGGTATTGATTTGATTCTTACGTAAGAAATCACCATGTATTCCATTCAATAATTGTCACAGAAATTATTGCACAGTGATTCATATTATTGATTCTTAATTACGTAAAAAGTCACCCAGTCTTTCGTTTAATAATTGTCACAGAAGTTATTGCACAGTGACTCATATTATTTGATATGATATAATTATACTAGTTGGAAGTATTGTGACTCTATATTGAATAATTGTTGAAAGATTGAAGATGTGTAAATAATTGATGAATAAAAGGTGTTGATTAAAGATAAGTATGATATACAGATGGTTGTTCAATTATTTTCTTTTTACAAAAGTAAGTTTGGAAGGACTTGACGACACTTTACGTTTTCTAAAGTAGTATGGACCACAACTCCATTATTGAATTTTTTTTGTTAAAACGTGTACAAGTTAGTTTAATTTTCTCGGTGGGACCATAAATTCCACTACTACCATTATTATATACCTCATTTGGTTATTTTGTCAAAGCGGGTGTGCTAATTATTTTCTAAATTTTTAGTATAAATAGGTTGTTCGGTTGAGTAACTAAACACACACCATCACTATACTAAAAATATAGAATTCTTTTACTTCAATATTGTGAGTATAATATTGTGAGTATTTCTATTGAGTGTAATGTTACTCCAAGTGTAGATAAGGAATGCAAGCATTGTTTAAGTTGATCAATTTCACAGAAAGTAGAATCAAGTCACATGCTAAGGTAAGGGATATCATTATTGTGGTAAGAGAGTATCATTTTTATAGTAAAAAGAATATTATTTTCTTTCATACTCCATATTATGGTAAGATATTATTATTTGTTTATTCAGTTTATCATTAAATGTTGAAAAGCCCTGAAAGGATTAGAATATCCTTAACATTTTGTGCTTCATCTATTATTATGTTATCAATTTGGACTCTGAATAATTAAGTTAAAAATCACTAAGATCTATGTTATCTTATTATTCTGATTATTCATGTTTATTCTTTATATATATCATTGTCATCATTCTCATGCTTATATTGTGTTGAAAGTCATCTTTGGCCTGTAGTGCATAGATGGACTTGGTATGATTATGACCAGGGATTATTCGGTATAATCATGACCGTAATGTTACGAATGATGCGGTAAAAGTCATCTTTGGCCCGTAGTACATAGATGGACTTGGTATGATTATGACCAGGGATTATTCGGTATAATCATAACCGTAATATTACAAATGATGTGGTAAAAGTCATCTTTGGCCCGTAGTGCATAGATAGACTTAGTATGATTATGACCAGGGATTATTCGGTATAATCATGACTGTAATGTCACAAATAATGTGATAAAAATCCTCTTTGGCTTACGTGCAAAGATGGACAGTTGATTGGCATGATTATGAACATGGATTATTCGGTATAATCATAACCATTGGTGAAAACACGATTATTCTTGGCCCGTAGTGCATGTATAATTCGTGGTCGTGATACTATTGAGCTAAGTCTTAGCGTTATTGATTTTACGGTTGTATGTCTTAGGCTTGTATTGCAAAGACGGACTGTTGTTTTACCTGATTGTATATATGAATTGTGAATTTAATTATAATCTGTGGTGGTTCAAGTGAAGACAGGTGATGAGGGTTCTCCTTGTCTTGGGTATAACAAAAAACTGATGATGAGTATTACAAGAATGAAATATTAACGATGGACTTTTAATCTAGAGGAGATAATATACATTATGTTCTACTTGACTCTTTTAATGGATTGTTGATTCCGCTGCTATTATGGTTGAAAACTTTTATCTTCTGCCATATGTTCTAAATATCTGAATTCTTTTGATAATTTAATTATCTTAAGTCATGATATTCTTTACTAGGCTAATTGTGCTCACCCTTTTACTTCACCACCCCTTTCAGGTAATAAAAGTGTAGCTGGGACTAGCAGAGAGAACATGGGTATAAAGTGGTGATACGAATTAGTCACAAGCCTAATCAAAATATAAAACGGTGTGGCATAATAATTATATTGAGAACATAAAATGTGTGTGACATATTTTATACATCATTTACTAATTGATTTTGGTGAACAACTATAGGGTGATGAGGACCCGACCTTGAAAGCGTCAAACATACACCGCATTAAAATGAGGAGAGCAGAAATCTTCTCGTGTTCCTTCAGGGACTTGAAATATCTGTTGTTGTACTTTATATGGCATTGTAATAATTTAAATATGAATACTGTCGTATTATACAAGTTACAATATTTGTATTGAAACTCACATTATATGTGTCGTCGTATTTTACACGACAGTTGTATAAATGGAGTTGTCAGTAGTATATTTTCTGGCGACCCAAGATGTGTGATGTATACCTCTTTTGGGGGCGTCACAGTTACCAAAGAAGTCATCATTGCTTTCATCAGAAACAATGTCATTTGTCGATACGGACAACCAGAGGTAATTGTATCAGACAATGCTAAGAACCTCAACAACAAAATGATGGAGGAGTTGTGCAGTAAATTCCACATCAAACATCTCAACTCCGTCATCTACCATCCTAAGATAAATGGTGTTGTTGAAGCGGCTAACAAAAACATCAAGAAGATCATGCAGAAGATGTCTGCCAACCACAAAGGGTGGCCTGACTTATTACCGCTGCCTTTGTTAGCCTACATAACATCAATGCGCACTTCCACTGGGGTAACCCCCTACACATTAACCTATGGGATGGAAGCAGTGCTCCCCATAGAAGTGGAAATGGAATCCCTCAGAGTGTTGATAGACGCTCAGTTGGATGAAGACCAATTGGTACAAGATAGGTATCACCAATTGTCTCTAATAGACGAAAGGTGTGTCGCTGCTATCTTCCACGGTCAGTTATGTCAACAAAGGATCGCCAAGTCCTACAACAGAAAAGTCCTGCTACGGCAGTTTAAACAACACGCCTTGGTTTTTAAAAAAGATCATTGACAACCATGATCAGTCTAAGGGAAAATTCGCCCCGAACTAGGAAGGCTCGTTTGTTGTCAAGGAGGTATTGACAAGAGGTGCTCTCAGATTACAAGAAATGGATGGCGATGAATTTCCACAGTTTATCAACTCGGACACCGTGAAACGGTACTATGTCTGAGGTTACCATCAAGCAAACATCCTGGTTTTGGATCACTAGATCCCCAGTCATTTCAGGTTTTCTAACCCTTCACTACATACAACTTTTCTTCACACTCATATGCCCATCAGGGACCAACACACATTTTCTAACCAGCAGCCTGGTTGCGAATCACTAGATCCTTCTCTTCACTTGGTTTTGAACCCTTACTCAACTCTGGTTATCCCACCAGGGATTGAACCTTTCACACCTACAGTTTTACCCCACTAGGATAAGACTTTTCACACCCGCAGTTTGTCTTGTACATGGGATTAAACTTTCTCACTCGCAGTTTGTCCTGAACATGGGATCAAACTTTTCATTGGCTGCAAACCATCCTGAACATGGGGCGAACTACACCGACCTGATCTCCTTGATACACGGGAGTACGTAGGCAGCCATATTTTATATGGTCCGATCGTAATAAAACAAAAATAACAAAAACATTTCTACGCCCTTTTCCTTACAAAAACAAAAATAACAAAAATATCTCTACACCCTTTTTGGCACATACAACGTTGAACCTCTTACACCAGGTTTGAACTACGCAGACCTGATCTCTTCTTTAACGGTAGTATGTAGGCAGCCAGTCATGGTTCGATCTAACCCCTTATCGAAACATAAACACTTGTTAGCGGTACTGTGATCAACCTTCAATCCGTCACATTGCATCGACTTCAAACCAAAGGGATGGAACTACCTGACCTCCCCCTAAATGGGAGGAGCGGCGACCATCTAAGCTATGGTTATTCCTCAAAGAGAAACACCAATCCATAAGAGATGGAACTAACTAGGCTCCTCTTAAATAGTAGTACTGGTGACCATCTGTGGTGCAGTCGATCTCGGAAAGGAAATTCACACTCCGCTCCAAATCTCCATACAGAAACCAGTCCCAAGACACCAAAAATATAAGGGAAAACACACAGATCAATGATCCATTCTAAAATATCCTGAGACAACTCAATGTCCATCCATCAAGGAGGAATTTAGAATACATCAAGATAATAAACACTGAAGAAACATGCAAATATCAAGCAAGTAACAAGGCATAACTAAAGGAGAAGTGATCAAAAATATATTTCCCTGCTATATATAATGTTGTTTGATATATACAAAATGGATTGTACATGACAAAATGGCTAAGATAGTCTGTACAGGAAAATACAAGCCTATCTACAAATCAGTGTATATACGAGCTATCTCCTGCACAAGGGTATCCACACAAGCTAACAGATCTACAGCCATTTGCAAAGTGGCACTGTGCTCATCAATATATGCGCTTATCTCTGCAATGATGCCAGTAGTAAGGGACCTCACTGTGGTACTATCTGTAATGGCTACATCTCGGGCAGATATAGCGACATCCCGCTCAACTATCATGACATCTCTGGTTGATCTGGCCTCATCCCGCTCCTCAATAGCGGCATCTCTATGTGTTAATGCCTCGTCTCTCTCTAATAGACCGACATCTCTCCCATCAAGAGCTTTCAACATCAGGGCTCTAGCCTGATCCCTCTCAAAGGTCACCAGATGAAGACTTTGTTCGAAGTACTATGTTGAATGCTGGATCACGACAGTGCTAGAACTGGGAGAATCTAAAAGAGCTGCTGGCAACCCAGGCAAGGCTCCTCCTCGGTGTGGGAATCAACGTCCTCCATGGGCTCTCCACCATCTGAATTAATACTCGGCACTGTGGATACTACCGTAGCCGATGAAGTCTCTATATCCATCCACCTAGAATACTCTGGCGAACGACCCGGATGGCTAACAAAAAAAAGCAGCTATCTCATGCTGATCCCAATAAGCATATACTCGGGATCTGTCCTCTGCTGACAAGTGGCGATAAGCTAAACGCTGACCTAACGCCCCATCAAAAGGATGAAAGTCCTGAAACTGGTCAAATTGTGACATCACGGCTAGTGGGTGGTAGGTAGTCATGCCCCTCAAACCAGCTAGAGGGAGATAATTCATGCTAGGAGCATGAGTAGTGAAGCTATAGGGTGAGCTTAGCCCTGAACACGACAGAATGACAAATGGATCTCTGATCCCTGCCAAGAATATAGACCAATACATAGCGTATATACACTCCTATCGCTGAAAGGAGTAGGACATAGCTATATCATGGGTCAAACAGTACCCGTGTCGGCAGAAAGTGCCAATCGATCTCAAGTGAGATATAAACCACACGTATAACATGACTGAACTGCCTGTAAATACCTCTGCAGGGTAGATGCTACATAACGTGGCCGACCTCAATGTCTCCGCCACGATCATTGGGATGATGGTATGACCCTCCCTGAGAGCTCTCACTGCCATGATGACATATGTCCATCTCGTCCATGTACCATGGCATATACACATACGCCACCATGCACATCACGAGTACATCCACTCTGGCCAAATGTCACTGATCCTCTGGTGAGGTGAAATCCCCAGAATATCATGCGTAGCTATCCACCGAGCCAAATCTGTCTATTATGAAACACTGGGGTAATATATGGCTGGATGTAATCCCATCCTCTACTACTCTACGTCGTAACCCAGTGAGGGTCATGAACTGTCAGCGCATATCTCCAACAGCCATATGAGCGTAAGGTCTATCTAAGGGCAAAGCCATCAAACGCTCGTACTCCTCCAATGTAAGAGTCAACTCCTGGGTATCAAATCGAAAAACCTGTCTCTCCGGTATCCAATGCTCTAGCATACCCTCCACAAAGCCTGCAGGAACCCGAAACATCGAGAAGGTCATAGAATGCTGTAATAGCTGATCTACAGTCACCCTATCTGTGGGTGACATTCTATCATACCACGACCTTAGACGGGAGGCTATCAACACTGGTGGGGTGTGATCTATGCGGCTGGCTGTCGAAGAAGACAACTATGTAGGCCGTATCATAAGACCATCCAGAGGTCAATGTTGAATATCTTTGGACATACATACATATACATAACATGATACATGCTTGACAAATAATAGATGGCAATATGATGTAGGGAATGGAAAACATTACATACATTCCTAAGTACATCATCATCTACATATATCATCTCTGTACAAATAAAAATATAGGGAAATGGGGCACAGACGCCCTACTACTAACAGAGGCCTATCAAAAGATATAGAGAGAATGGGGCACAGCCACCCAATATCTAACAGAGGCCTATCAAAAGAGATAACGAGAATATACATCAGAAGAAGATAATGGTGTCAATATCTACATCATCAATCATGTCCACCTAATGTACCTCCTCTTGAGTCACTGAATCTCTATCAATAGGGATGTCAGGCCTATACAAGGGAGGATCTGCACCGACAAAGCCATATGGGTCACCTGAGGGGCCAGCGCCTGAGCTGGAAGGATCAAAAGTATCTACCTTTCAAGGATCTCTACCCAAGTGCCGGATGAAAAAATGTGCCCGGTCTAACTGCCGGGTCAAACGATCAATCTGTGTCACATGAGTTGAATCTCAGACACAGGTCAGCCAATCTGTCATCATCATGGATCCAGGAACCATATCCCCCGTAAACTAAGTGGCGCGAGTCTGGGCTCCAATGGTACGAGGGGACCACCAGTGATGGAATGAATTCTAGTATGTGAACCTTCTAACAAATTATATCCGTCTATACCCATCAATGGGATGTCATCAGCTGGTGACTGCAACACAGGCCAATAACGCCTGGCAGGAGGCAAGATCGGTATACGAATCTCTCCTGTGCTATTTCTAATAGCATGCTCTCCTAAATAGAGCTCCCACCCTCCATCTGTGAAGAGAGAAATCCTACGAGTGGATATCACGTGCTTGACACCAATCAAAAATCCATCCTCAAACCCAATGGTAAAATGTTCCCCAGAGTAGGGAACCTAAGTGATGACATCGGCTGTCAATAGCTCCAACTGTAGGCGATAATGGGTGAAACCCTCCGCTACAGGAACCTCCGCCAAAATGGAGTGATGACATCGCTGTCCTCGTGGATAGGTATCTAAACATAACACGCTCACATGACGCAAACATGGAAGCCTCTCATAGGCCCAAAATTGCCAACACAAAGGTAAACCATCTGCTGTCAGTGAATACTCTTAACTTATACATGGGAAATCAAAAGAGAAATACTCACCAGCAGAAATGGGTAAAATCCTAGCCAAGCCTCGGTCAAGCCCTGTGAACGCATGCGCATTCCCCTGAGGAAATAGGCAAAGGTGTAGGAACCCCAATCATACTCTCCGATACGATCCACCTCCCACGTGGCGCTGATTAAAGCGAATGACACCGTAAAAGAGTTATATGCTATGAAACAACCCCTGATGATAACCAAGAATAATCAACGAAGAATGCGATCCCTAACTCTCACATCAGCAAGCATGGGCTCACTCAACAGTCCACTCATAGCATCTATTCTCAAAGGACCCGTACAGATGGTCCTACCCTTGAGCGTCTCTGCCGGAACTCCCAACAAGGATCTGACGACAGTCGAGGTAATATCCGCTATACATGGCACTAGCGCCCTGCCAAACTCCATACCGGTGATAAATCGCCAATCCATAGGCGTCATCATCACCTCACAATCCAACAAATAGAGAGACTAAGTCTGGTGAAATCAACGCTCAGATAATGCCCTGGGGTAACCCCAGGGACAACGACGGGGAAGAATGGAAATGAATGCCCCAAAGCCCCAATCATGCACTATACCTCAATAATATGGATGTAGAGCCTGATACAGGGAGTGTATACTGAACCAGTTCTCTCGAGGCTGTGTAAAGCTGGGAATCTACATCACATGCAAGTCAATGTCAAAATCATTGCTCCTCCTCAATAGGAAAAAGAAGGATCAAATCCAGTTGTTACCTCGTTTGCATGCAAGTAAACTGATGGGTGGCGACTCAAATCACCCAGAAGATCTGGGATAGCCACCTGAATGCCTGGGAAATCCCTACATGGAATATGAGTAGCAGGAGCCGGAGCCGCTACTGGTACATCAACCCGGATAGGACGAATCACCGCCTCCGCTAGACTACGAGGCTATCTAACTGAACGGGGTCAAGGCACTTTAGAAGCCTTCCTCCACACACCTGAAGTGGTCCTATGGGAACTGCTCGGCTGATCCAGATCCATAATATATGGACACAAGTCTCCAAATCACCTCAGAATGGGTGTGGTATTTTCTAAACCTAGAGCTTTTCAAAATGCATTTTATGAGTACATGCCTAAATACATTATTTTGATATACGTCTATAGTAGAGTTAAAAATGCATGACTACCCAATGCATACATTTTGAAATTTTTTTTGCCATAGTTTCCTCTGTAAATAGGACTATCCACATGCACATAGGCATGACTAGGTGGTCATTCAGTAGCACACCTGCCAACAATCATATGCATACTATTTGTATTAAAAAGTCAAAGTCATCAATCCATAAGGGTAGCCTAATTACCAGGATTACTTTATTTTATTTCATTTGCTCATTTATCCTCAAATAGGATAAGAAATAGCAGAAAAAAGGTTCCAATTTGATTGTTTCAAAAATCAAATTTTTCCACATCATTATGTTCAACATGGTTTAATACTAACATTTACTATGTTGAATATTTTTTATCAAGACATACGAGCATGCATATTCACTACTATGTATTTAAACGCATTTCATATAAAAAGTCATTTTCCAACGGATAAAAACTAGAAAAAAGACATGCATACGTTACCAGGACAGTGTAGAACACTTGTACGGTGACAGAAATTGTAAAAAGTCGCCCGAACTCAGCAGATCTGAAGAAGAGCTCTTAGATTTCCTTTGCGACGTAACTTGAAAATAACTTGTGAAAGCAACCAGCGCATTTAAGGACATCCATGGCTGGCCGCAGTCCACCTACGGCTGCAGCAGGTGTACCTGCGGCTCCCCTGGGTGGGGCCCAACCCTTCGGCTTGCTCCAGTTCGAGTTATAAAGGAGTTCTCACAAGCTTAAAAGGCCAAATAATGGATAAAAACGCTACGCGATTGAGCAGAATAGCCTGAAATCCTGGTTTTCCTGGGCCAGACTGTGGCTTTCATATCATTCATTAGTATTCGCCGAAACACAGGGAATACTATACTAATGATCTCAGCAGTTGCAGATCACATTCGGCAATACCGCACAAAGGTCCAATGCCGTCAGTTTGGGGTCATCATTCTCAAGTACGCATTCCCCGGCGGGGGTATCACGCGTTGACATCTGTTGATGTTCACAATCCCCGGCGGGGATATCACGCATTTGCATCCGTTGATGCACAATCCCTGGTGGGGTCATCACACATTCTCAAGTACACATTCCCAATCAGAGTTCGGATGCGAGAGTTATGGCCTTTTTATCAATGAAGATCAAAGTTAAGAGTTCTCATGTTTGCAATTTACATAGCATCTACTTCAAGCTCGATTTTCACCTTGATCCAATCCGAATCTATCAATTCTCAAAGAATGAAAGATGCAGATCTCGTCAATATCTTCGATTTGATAGGTGGCGAGCCACGTAACTCCTCCTAAATCAAAAGTTATGGCCCTTTTCCCAAAGGATGTTAGAGCAGAAACAAGACCCCCGGGATTTTCCTTCACAAAACCCCCGCTGGGGCGGGCATACCAGCTGTAAAAAAGTGTGTATGCCAGTCGGGGCGGGCCCTTTTAGCCTTATACACCCCATCGGGGTGGGGGTACGCGTAGAAAACTCGATTTTTGTCCAAATTTGAGTTCAAGAAGGATTGTTTCGATCCGATTGACTCAAGGACTTCCAAGATGACTTAAAGACATATAAAGAGACTTATAAAAGGAGGAGATTCACGAGGATTAGAGGAGATATTAGGGGGGGAGAGGATTCCATTAGATTAGATTAGAGTAGATTAGATCAAAACTCTAGTTATTATTAGATTTGGAGATTGAAGCAACTTGGAGACCATTGAAGATTCAAAGTAGGAGTGAGGAGGGAGCCTCAAATCTACAAATAATAGATTATATCTTTTTATCTTCTTCTATCTTTATCTTTTAATGTGTATTCAATTATGGATTCTTAGTTTTAATTCAATAATCATGAACTAATTCTTTGTTTGAGATTACAATGGATCTTATTTTGTAGTTTATTTTAATATGTTTTGCTATCAATTATTATGTTCTATTGTGAGGATTGTCTATTGTGATTTGGACTAAATTGCTTAATTGCCTAGCTAACAATTATCGTGATAATCTATATAAACTCGAGAGATGAAGTATAGATTTAGATCTGATCATGATAGCATGTGTTTGTGATTTATGCATAGATGGAATTCATGATTCGTGTTTAGGATAGAGATATGCCTTTACGCCATATGTAATCTTATAGAGAACTTGTGATTTAAATCCTTTTTAATTATAATTCACATAGAGATATAGTGGATTAGTTAATTAAGGTGTCTTGCTTAATTCTATCATCTGTGGATTTAAGTGAGTATGAGTATTATGCATTGAGATGTGGTTTTATCTGCTTTAATGTTCTTGATTAACAATTCAAGATAGAAAATAATTGATGAGAAGTGTATTAACTTAAATGAAGCAATAAGTGAAGTTGTGATCTTAAATCTCCGTAATCTAATTTTTAATAGTGGTAATTAGAATTAGTGTAATTAAATAATTTAATTTATATAATTTGAAATTCATTCGTTTAAATAAGATTGAGTTGGTTACTGGTTAGTACTTGGTGATTTTTATTAAACAATTCCTCGTGGGAACGATACTCTACTTTCACTTTATTACTTGTTGACCACGTATACTTGCGTGTTGTTCGTAATTAGATTTTACCCAACAGTATGCCAGATTGGACAATTCCAAAATCCATAGCTAGGAAGAACTAGCCCATGTTTTTCTAAACTAGTACAGTTTCCAATCACAAATGGCTCCAGATAGATATCAAATTACCAAAGTTAAAAAGCAGAATACTTAGTCATTTAGAGAATATGCCCAAAGATGAAGGTGTCTGGCTGCTCAAGTAATCCCATCAATGACAAAAATTGAGATGGTAATGACCTTCATTGACATACAAGAAGCTCCATTTTACAAGAGGGTCCTAGGAGGCATAGGAAAACCATTCCAGAAATGATTAAACACGAAGAGATGGTTGAGATGGGGTTAACGTTTGGAAAGATTAAAGACTAGAAGCTCTGGCTAAGCACATTCAAGCTAGAAATTTTGGGAATAATCTTCGGAGGGTTTATAAAAAGAAAGAAGATGATGTATCCTTGGTACTGCAAGGACAAACTCTGAGAGGCAATCAAAACTTGCCCATTCAAAGGAAAAATTATTCCCCTTTTCAAGCATCTGCACAATCCTCAAATCCTCCATTGTAAAAAGATGGAGAGGTGAGACATCAAAGATTTTTCACACCCTTAGGGGACTCATTAGAAAATATACTCAAGCTTTTGACATCACAGAAGAAAATTGTTCAACTCCTTCCTCTAGCCAATCTAAGTGGAAGGAATTTTGATAAAAACAAGAAGTGTGCTTATCATTCTGGAGCTCCATGTTATAATACCCAAGATTGTTGGTCTCTCAAACACAAAATCCAGGATCTGATAGACAGTGGTGAGATCATGGTAACTAAACCAGAGCATCCACATGTGCAAGATAACCCTCTGCCTCAACACATGGAAGAGAATGTCAATATCATAACCAGAGGTAGTGGAGAAAGTTTCAATTACCTCAAATATGTAGGCGATTTTCCCTAAACCAACTAAGATAATTCTGATAAGTGAGATTATTCAGAATTTCGGTTTATGATAAAGAGAGAAATGAAGTCTATCAAAGAATGGGTTGATCAACTGGCAGAATTGGTGATACATCAGCACCAAGTAACTCGACAGCTGATCAGTCAGGGGTGTTAGAGTTTTTGCCCTAGAGGCCAATTATTTGATATAATTGCTTAACATTTTGATATTATATTTGATTGAATAAATGAATTATTTTATTATGATTTTATTTTCTGCGTTATATAAATGTTAACATAATAAAATTCCTTAAAATAGTGATACAAATTATATAGTTTTAAGTATGTGACTTGAACATGAGATTATATAATTACAATTAGTATCATAGCTCTTAAATGTCCCTAGTCGAGTATCATTATTGATGGGACAACACTGATACATTGAGACTAGTATGTGGATTGTGATAACCCAAGAATTTGGACAATTTATTAAAATCGTAAAAGATCAAATAAATGTTAAATAATAGACCTAGACAGAGAATAAGTGTATGGATTTGACATTTTTGAAGGATTTTTAAGGATTTAAAAAAATTTTGGTGAAGACTTATAGGGTTAAGTGTATAAGTGTACATGTTTTGTGTATATGGTCATATATGCGTACAGTACGTGGTTAAGGGTCAAGGGTTGACCAGATAAATTATATCAGTGACAACCCTAAAGTTATATTAAGAATATCGACGCTTAGTTAGAAAATCCTAACGATTAGTAAGAAACCCTAATACCGGCTCTAGAAACCATAATTTCAGTTTCGAGAATTTGAAACCCTAATTTGGAATTTGAAAACCCTAAATTGGGAACTCAAAGGCTTAAGTGTATTGATGACAAACTTAATTAGGGTAAAACCTAACAAATTAGTTAGAAAACCTTAATTCATAAATTATAAACCCTAATTTCTAATTGAAAATCTTAATTGCTAAATTAGGAACCCTAATCGCTAATTTAGCAAGCTTTATGTTAATTTGTAAATTTTAAACTTAATTTCCAAGTTCAATGTGATTAGAAAACCTAATGTAATTAAGAAACCCTAAATTACATTTTTAGAAAGCTTAAATTTCCATTTTCTAGCTTAATAAGAAATCCTAGAAAATTATTTTTTCCAAAACCTTAGGGTTAAACCCTAAGGGTTGTTGTAACGACCCCAAAATAGGTCCATTCCATCCAACCCATTCTGAGTCGTCAAATACATGGTACAGAAAACAACTACAACTTTATTACAACAATTGTCGTGCAAAATACAACAACACATATGCTGTGAGTTTGGATACAAATATATACCAAATGTGACTCATGTTCCAACCGTGGACATCACCTCACAATAACACCTTACATAAAGGTATAGTCAAAAACTGTTTTAGAAATTAGAATCTTTGGGAAGTGCTCAAGGAAACCTTCGTACATGGGAGGCCACGCGTCTAGGTTATGATAGATATCATATGGCCACAGAATTATCCTTGGTTGACCCAATAGACCCCAAAGAAAAACGAGAAGATTACTATCATATTCTTCCCAATGGTGAGTCTTCTCTTGACATATCATTATCTCTACTGTCTCTAATTGAGAATTATACTTTAAACAAACACCAAGATTATATAGGTAGTGCTCGTATATATACTCAGCAAGTGGATGAGCACATCCCTGTCTTATGATGACACGAGGTTGTATGTCGTTAGACATCTTGTATGATAGTGGCAAACCACCCTTCCAACGTTGGGTACACCTTACCCTATTGGATTCACCAAATATAACTACTAAATGAACTTTTCTATACTGCTTCGGGAGAACATCCACAGCTAGAGACCACTGTTCTATTTCCCCGTTACCCTCGCTCGACCCAGCTACACTCTTATTACCTGAAAGGAATTGTGAAGCAAAAGGGTGAGCACAACTAGCCCAGTAAAGAATATCATGACTAAAGATAATTAAATTATCAGTAGCCTTCATCAATAATAAATCAGAGATTTAGAACATATGGTAAATGATAAAAATTTCAACCATAGTTGCAGCGGAACGAGCAATCCATTAGAAGAGTCAAATAGACTATAAAGTCTATTATCTTCTCCATGTTAAAAATCCATCAACAATGTTTTATCCCTGTAACATCAATCAACAGTTCCTTTCCACAATCATATGAATAACTCATAATCATAATTGTGATTCTAAATTTTTCTTCACACCTAGGACGAAGAATATTTTCATCACATGTCTTTACCTGAAACATCAAAGATCATGGTTATACCAAATCACAGTTCCTGTTCATAATCATACTAATAAATCCATCTTTGCACTACGACCAAAGATATTCAACAACAGTTTATCTTTGCACTACGGGCCAAAGATATTCATCAACAGACCATCTTTGCACTACAGGCCAAAGATATTCATCTACAATTCATCTTTGCACTACAGGCCAAAGATATTCCTCTACAATTCATCTTTGCACTACAGGCCAAAGATATTCCTCAACAATTCATATTTGCACTACAGGCCAAATATATTCATATCTCAAAGAAATATATAATCATTTCAGAATTTATATACACCATAATTATAACCATGTTAATCAATTCATCTTTACACTTAAGCTAAAGATATTCAATTGTAAATTCAATGGTCATGATCATACCAGTCACAATTCAACTTTGCACTACAGGCCAAAGAGAACCCTAGTCATGATCATACCAATAATCTACCCATCTTTACACTCCAGTGAAAGAGAAATTCAACATCAGGGTTATAAAAATGTTATATATGATAATAAAATCAATATAATCAACATATAGATTTAATCTCAAGAGTAATATTCATAAATCAACTATAATTTGGTTAGTAAAAGAAATCAATTTTGTCGTGAATAGTAACTCGTGAATAGTAACTCATGAATAGTAACTCGTGAATAGTAACTCGTGAATAGTAACTCGTGAATAGTAACACCGACTCAAAAAGGTAGAAATTCCACAATAAAATTCATACCAATACTTCGGTATAATGATATTGAAATAATAACATTTCTTAAGCTTATAAACAATTTATTTAAATTGTTTACACTTTACTAATTAATGCATTTAATCATCATAAAATGCCAACTCTTACAATTTCATCATCAATAACCAAAACCCTCATCAAAAATCTGCATATACCTCATATAGGATTCTCAAGCCATAAAATCCTATTTTCCAATTTTCTTTCCTCACAAAACATATTTAATTCATTTACTCATAACTAGACCATTTTCATAAAAAATACCAAATCAGTTCCAAAAATATTTCTTTTCTGGGATTTAGCATAATATAGTCCCATAGTGAACATATATTTTTCTCAGAATTTTTAAAAGTCATTTACTATTTTTCATATGGCCAAAATAGCCGAATATTTAAACATTTATCAAAAATTGTACTTTTGTCTAAAAATTCTGAAATTTACAGAGTATACTTCTATCATATACATGTACTCCCAATAAAAATTTTATCAATTTTGGAGTTAACCACAAGGAATTATAAGCTGTTACTTTTAAAATAGTCTTTTCTCATAAAATTCATAACTCTCAATCTATACATCCAAAAATCACCATTTTTGGACACAATCAAGAAAACTCATCAAAATATTATTTCAAATTTTTCCAGAATTTTTGAAGGTCAGAAAAATTACGAAACTGAAAATCATAACAACCCTTAAAATCCCTTACTATCCCTTACTATCCCTTACTATCCCTTACCTCAAAAGAGCAGTACTTCTGATCGGTATAAGGCTGAAGGAAACTTGCACTGATGAATAGCAACTCACCAAGTATTTAAATACTCACAAAATACACTCAATAATCTAGAGAGAGAAAGAGAGAAAGCTTATGTTTCTGGTGTGATTTTCAATTCTAACTTAGCCCTCTATTTATAGGAAAATTTTGGTAGGTTTGACCTGCAACCTGATGGCTTTACCTGCTACTATTCCCACCCACCACATTTGAAATATAATTCAGCACATTTCTTCACCAACCACAAGTGGGGCCCACCAATTCTAGAATTTTCCACCAAAATGATAAACTCCGAAAATTCAACAATTTCTGAACCAGTCATCTCGTAAAATTCATAATAAATCATACGTTCATTTTTAACGGTTCAAAATTTGTGGGCATATACTCAACTTATATATGTATAACATATCCAAAAATTACCACGATCCAACGGTCGGATTAAAAATTATAACCCCCGCAAAATATCTCAAAAACCCTGATTTTTAATACCTCCATTCCGACAAAAATACGGATAAAAATCTCAACATTAACTCCTTCATTTTTAACCACAAAAATATATCCCTCGTTTATATCCACATAAAATAAATATTTCCTTATCATATGAATCAATAATTAATTATTCACAAATAATATTACAGAATCACATTTATAACAACCAGGCCGTTCCCAGGAAAAAGGGGGCTTTCCAATAAGGATTTCTCCTTACTAGCGCGCAATTAGATGACCAAACCTCTCCTTAGACAGAACTTTCTAGACATTGCCAATAATGCTATCTAATAATACTATTCAAATAATATGAATTATTGATCTGATAATGGGAAATACTGTGCAGCAACAATTATTGAAACAACAATAATATAAAATATCAACGCAGCAATTATTGAATCAATAAAATAAAATATTGAACAGTAATTACTGTAACAATTATTGAGTAGTGCCTTCTTACGTAAGAATCAATAATTTCAAAAATACTATGCAATACCGTGTGCTACTGTGCAATAACGCGTATTACTGTATTTTAACCACCGGGTATTTCAACAGTGTTAACGGTAACAACTACGCCGTTATTTATAAAAACTTATACTTGTCATTTTCTTCATCCAATCGATTTCCGTTATGGGGCCCACACAAGG
This sequence comes from Panax notoginseng, assembly GCA_016801055.1. NCBI lineage: Eukaryota > Viridiplantae > Streptophyta > Magnoliopsida > Apiales > Araliaceae > Panax > Panax notoginseng. Next base: position 110,758,429 of record CM029018.1, read on the forward strand.
CTGCGTCGTCGTACGAATATTCCTCGACAGAAAGAATATTCCACGACCAAACGAATATTCCCCGACAACAATGATTATTTTATAACCACTTGCTTATTTTGAAAAAAAATCATATTTCACTCATAACTTTAAACTTTTATCAATTTAACCATTTACTGAATTGTAATTATAAGAAAAATTGAATACTTTTATTTCATAAAATTCGGGGTCTTACAATCTCCCCTCCTTATGAAATTTCGTCCCCGAAATTTACGTACCTGGTATTTCAAAGAGTTGAGAATACCTTGCTTTCATTTCAGATTCCATCTTCCTTATCATCATGATTTCTCCATTGCTCATCTCCTGTATTTCAGATATCTTTCTAGAATACAGCTTCAAAACAAGGGTTAATTTAACAAATTAACATATCACATAATATCTCGATATTATGACTGACCAACAAATAAGCTTAGGTAGGACACACTAGCGAAGGATTTACTCATCTCTCCCCTCCTAGTTATATTCCCCGATCTCCGCCAGAGATCATATCCCTAAGCTCTGATACCAAAATGTAACTCTGGACACCAACCTATGTCAGCACCTTACATTGATACCTATCAGCTTGCCACCGCATAACGGCGTCCCCTACGGAGAGTCTGGCTTCGGTGCATCCCCCATCAACAGGAAGTCACCAGCGAGAGGCTCGGGGCTCTTTACTTATAGCTCTGATACCAACTGTAACTCTGGACACCAACCTATGTCAGCACCTTACATTGATACCTATCAGTTTGCCACCGCAGAACGGCGTCCCCTACGGAGAGTCTGGCTTCGGTGCATCCCCCATCAACAGGAAGTCACCAGCGAGAGGCTCGGGGCTCTTTACTTATGGCTCTGATACCAAAATGTAACGACCCCAAAATAGGTCCATTCCATCCAACCCATTCTGAGTCGTCAAATACATGGTACAGAAAACAACTACAACTTTATTACAACAATTGTCGTGCAAAATACAACAACACATATGCTGTGAGTTTGGATACAAATATATACCAAATGTGACTCATGTTCCAACCGTGGACATCACCTCACAATAACACCTTACATAAAGGTATAGTCAAAAACTGTTTTAGAAATTAGAATCTTTGGGAAGTGCTCAAGGAAACCTTCGTACATGGGAGGCCACGCGTCTAGGTTATGATAGATATCATATGGCCACAGAATTATCCTTGGTTGACCCAATAGACCCCAAAGAAAAACGAGAAGATTACTATCATATTCTTCCCAATGGTGAGTCTTCTCTTGACATATCATTATCTCTACTGTCTCTAATTGAGAATTATACTTTAAACAAACACCAAGATTATATAGGTAGTGCTCGTATATATACTCAGCAAGTGGATGAGCACATCCCTGTCTTATGATGACACGAGGTTGTATGTCGTTAGACATCTTGTATGATAGTGGCAAACCACCCTTCCAACGTTGGGTACACCTTACCCTATTGGATTCACCAAATATAACTACTAAATGAACTTTTCTATACTGCTTCGGGAGAACATCCACAGCTAGAGACCACTGTTCTATTTCCCCGTTACCCTCGCTCGACCCAGCTACACTCTTATTACCTGAAAGGAATTGTGAAGCAAAAGGGTGAGCACAACTAGCTCAGTAAAGAATATCATGACTAAAGATAATTAAATTATCAATAGCCTTCATCAATAATAAATCAGAGATTTAGAACATATGGTAAATGATAAAAATTTCAACCATAGTTGCAGCGGAACGAGCAATCCATTAGAAGAGTCAAATAGACTATAAAGTCTATTATCTTCTCCATGTTAAAAATCCATCAACAATGTTTTATCCCTGTAACATCAATCAACAGTTCCTTTCCACAATCATATGAATAACTCATAATCATAATTGTGATTCTAAATTTTTCTTCACACCTAGGACGAAGAATATTTTCATCACATGTCTTTACCTGAAACATCAAAGATCATGGTTATACCAAATCACAGTTCCTGTTCATAATCATACTAATAAATCCATCTTTGCACTACGACCAAAGATATTCAACAACAGTTTATCTTTGCACTACGGGCCAAAGATATTCATCAACAGACCATCTTTGCACTACAGGCCAAAGATATTCATCTACAATTCATCTTTGCACTACAGGCCAAAGATATTCCTCTACAATTCATCTTTGCACTACAGGCCAAAGATATTCCTCAACAATTCATATTTGCACTACAGGCCAAATATATTCATATCTCAAAGAAATATATAATCATTTCAGAATTTATATACACCATAATTATAACCATGTTAATCAATTCATCTTTACACTTAAGCTAAAGATATTCAATTGTAAATTCAATGGTCATGATCATACCAGTCACAATTCAACTTTGCACTACAGGCCAAAGAGAACCCTAGTCATGATCATACCAATAATCTACCCATCTTTACACTCCAGTGAAAGAGAAATTCAACATCAGGGTTATAAAAATGTTATATATGATAATAAAATCAATATAATCAATATATAGATTTAATCTCAAGAGTAATATTCATAAATCAACTATAATTTGGTTAGTAAAAGAAACCAATTTTGTCGTGAATAGTAACTCGTGAATAGTAACTCATGAATAGTAACTCGTGAATAGTAACTCGTGAATAGTAACTCGTGAATAGTAACACCGACTCAAAAAGATAGAAATTCTACAATAAAATTCATACCAATATTTCGGTATAATGATATTGAAAGAATAACATTACTTAAGCTTATAAACAATTTATTTAAATTGTTTACACTTTACTAATTAATGCATTTAATCATCATAAAATGCCAACTCTTACAATTTCATCATCAATAACCAAAACCCTCATCAAAAATCTGCATATACCTCATATAGGATTCTCAAGCCATAAAATCCTATTTTCCAATTTTCTTTCTTCACAAAACATATTTAATTCATTTACTCATAACTAGACCATTTTCATAAAAAATACCAAATCAGTTCCAAAAATATTTCTTTTCTGGGATTTAGCATAATATAGTCCCATAGTGAACATATATTTTTCTCAGAATTTTTAAAAGTCATTTACTATTTTTCATATGGCCAAAATAGCCGAATATTTAGACATTTATCAAAAATTGTACTTTTTTCTAAAAATTCTGAAATTTACAGAGTATACTTCTATCATATACATGTACTCCCAATAAAAATTTCATCAATTTTGGAGTTAACCACAAGGAATTATAAGCTGTTACTTTTAAAATAGTCTTTTCTCATAAAATTCATAACTCTCAATCTATACATCCAAAAATCACCATTTTTGGACACAATCAAGAAAACTCATCAAAATATCATTTCAAATTTTTCCAGAATTTTTGAAGGTCAGAAAAATTACGAAACTGAAAATCATAACAACCCTTAAAATCCCTTACTATCCCTTACTATCCCTTACTATCCCTTACCTCAAAAGAGCAGTACTTCTGATCGGTATAAGGCTGAAGGAAACTTGCACTGATGAATAGCAACTCACCAAGTATCTAAATACTCACAAAATACACTCAATAATCTAGAGAGAGAAAGAGAGAAAGCTTATGTTTCTGGTGTGATTTTCAATTCTAACTTAGCCCTCTATTTATAGGAAAATTTTGGTAGGTTTGACCTGCAACCTGATGGCTTTACCTGCTACTATTCCCACCCACCACATTTGAAATATAATTCAGCACATTTCTTCACCAACCACAAGTGGGGCCCACCAATTCTAGAATTTTCCACCAAAATGATAAACTCCGAAAATTCAACAATTTCTGAACCAGTCATCTCGTAAAATTCATAATAAATCATACGTTCATTTTTAACGGTTCAAAATTTGTGGGCATATACTCAACTTATATATGTATAACATATCCAAAAATTACCACGATCCAACGGTCGGATTAAAAATTATAACCCCCGCAAAATATCTCAAAAACCCTGATTTTTAATACCTCCATTCCGATAAAAATACGGATAAAAATCTCAACATTAACTCCTTCATTTTTAACCACAAAAATATATCCCTCGTTTATATCCACATAAAATAAATATTTCCTTATCATATGAATCAATAATTAATTATTCACAAATAATATTACAGAATCACATTTATAACAACCAGGCCGTTCCCAGGAAAGAGGGGGCTTTCCAATAAGGATTTCTCCTTACTAGCGCGCAATTAGATGACCAAACCTCTCCTTAGACAGAACTTTCTAGACATTGCCAATAATGCTATCTAATAATACTATTCAAATAAAATGAATTATTGATCTGATAGTGGGAAATACTGTGCAGCAACAATTATTGAAACAACAATAATATAAAATATCAACGCAGCAATTATTGAATCAATAAAATAAAATATTGAACAGTAATTACTGTAACAATTATTGAGTAGTGCCTTCTTACGTAAGAATCAATAATTTCAAAAATACTATGCAATACCGTGTGCTACTGTGCAATAACGCGTATTACTGTATTTTAACCACCGGGTATTTCAACAGTGTTAACGGTAACAACTACGCCGTTATTTATAAAAACTTATACTTGTCATTTTCTTCATCCAATCGATTTCCGTTATGGGGCCCACACAAGGCTGCGTCGTCGTACGAATATTCCTCGACAGAAAGAATATTCCACGACCAAACGAATATTCCCCGACAACAATGATTATTTTATAACCACTTGCTTATTTTGAAAAAAAATCATATTTCACTCATAACTTTAAACTTTTATCAATTTAACCATTTACTGAATTGTAATTATAAGAAAAATTGAATACTTTTATTTCATAAAATTCGGGGTCTTACAATCTCCCCTCCTTATGAAATTTCGTCCCCGAAATTTACGTACCTGGTATTTCAAAGAGTTGAGAATACCTTGCTTTCATTTCAGATTCCATCTTCCTTATCATCATGATTTCTCCATTGCTCATCTCCTGTATTTCAGATATCTTTCTAGAATACAGCTTCAAAACAAGGGTTAATTTAACAAATTAACATATCACATAATATCTCGATATTATGACTGACCAACAAATAAGCTTAGGTAGGACACACTAGCGAAGGATTTACTCATCTCTCCCCTCCTAGTTATATTCCCCGATCTCCGCCAGAGATCATATCCCTAAGCTCTGATACCAAAATGTAACTCTGGACACCAACCTATGTCAGCACCTTACATTGATACCTATCAGCTTGCCACCGCATAACGGCGTCCCCTACGGAGAGTCTGGCTTCGGTGCATCCCCCATCAACAGGAAGTCACCAGCGAGAGGCTCGGGGCTCTTTACTTATAGCTCTGATACCAACTGTAACTCTGGACACCAACCTATGTCAGCACCTTACATTGATACCTATCAGTTTGCCACCGCAGAACGGCGTCCCCTACGGAGAGTCTGGCTTCGGTGCATCCCCCATCAACAGGAAGTCACCAGCGAGAGGCTCGGGGCTCTTTACTTATGGCTCTGATACCAAAATGTAACGACCCCAAAATAGGTCCATTCCATCCAACCCATTCTGAGTCGTCAAATACATGGTACAGAAAACAACTACAACTTTATTACAACAATTGTCGTGCAAAATACAACAACACATATGCTGTGAGTTTGGATACAAATATATACCAAATGTGACTCATGTTCCAACCGTGGACATCACCTCACAATAACACCTTACATAAAGGTATAGTCAAAAACTGTTTTAGAAATTAGAATCTTTGGGAAGTGCTCAAGGAAACCTTCGTACATGGGAGGCCACGCGTCTAGGTTATGATAGATATCATATGGCCACAGAATTATCCTTGGTTGACCCAATAGACCCCAAAGAAAAACGAGAAGATTACTATCATATTCTTCCCAATGGTGAGTCTTCTCTTGACATATCATTATCTCTACTGTCTCTAATTGAGAATTATACTTTAAACAAACACCAAGATTATATAGGTAGTGCTCGTATATATACTCAGCAAGTGGATGAGCACATCCCTGTCTTATGATGACACGAGGTTGTATGTCGTTAGACATCTTGTATGATAGTGGCAAACCACCCTTCCAACGTTGGGTACACCTTACCCTATTGGATTCACCAAATATAACTACTAAATGAACTTTTCTATACTGCTTCGGGAGAACATCCACAGCTAGAGACCACTGTTCTATTTCCCCGTTACCCTCGCTCGACCCAGCTACACTCTTATTACCTGAAAGGAATTGTGAAGCAAAAGGGTGAGCACAACTAGCCCAGTAAAGAATATCATGACTAAAGATAATTAAATTATCAGTAGCCTTCATCAATAATAAATCAGAGATTTAGAACATATGGTAAATGATAAAAATTTCAACCATAGTTGCAGCGGAACGAGCAATCCATTAGAAGAGTCAAATAGACTATAAAGTCTATTATCTTCTCCATGTTAAAAATCCATCAACAATGTTTTATCCCTGTAACATCAATCAACAGTTCCTTTCCACAATCATATGAATAACTCATAATCATAATTGTGATTCTAAATTTTTCTTCACACCTAGGACGAAGAATATTTTCATCACATGTCTTTACCTGAAACATCAAAGATCATGGTTATACCAAATCACAGTTCCTGTTCATAATCATACTAATAAATCCATCTTTGCACTACGACCAAAGATATTCAACAACAGTTTATCTTTGCACTACGGGCCAAAGATATTCATCAACAGACCATCTTTGCACTACAGGCCAAAGATATTCATCTACAATTCATCTTTGCACTACAGGCCAAAGATATTCCTCTACAATTCATCTTTGCACTACAGGCCAAAGATATTCCTCAACAATTCATATTTGCACTACAGGCCAAATATATTCATATCTCAAAGAAATATATAATCATTTCAGAATTTATATACACCATAATTATAACCATGTTAATCAATTCATCTTTACACTTAAGCTAAAGATATTCAATTGTAAATTCAATGGTCATGATCATACCAGTCACAATTCAACTTTGCACTACAGGCCAAAGAGAACCCTAGTCATGATCATACCAATAATCTACCCATCTTTACACTCCAGTGAAAGAGAAATTCAACATCAGGGTTATAAAAATGTTATATATGATAATAAAATCAATATAATCAACATATAGATTTAATCTCAAGAGTAATATTCATAAATCAACTATAATTTGGTTAGTAAAAGAAACCAATTTTGTCGTGAATAGTAACTCGTGAATAGTAACTCATGAATAGTAACTCGTGAATAGTAACTCGTGAATAGTAACTCGTGAATAGTAACACCGACTCAAAAAGGTAGAAATTCCACAATAAAATTCATACCAATACTTCGGTATAATGATATTGAAATAATAACATTTCTTAAGCTTATAAACAATTTATTTAAATTGTTTACACTTTACTAATTAATGCATTTAATCATCATAAAATGCCAACTCTTACAATTTCATCATCAATAACCAAAACCCTCATCAAAAATCTGCATATACCTCATATAGGATTCTCAAGCCATAAAATCCTATTTTCCAATTTTCTTTCCTCACAAAACATATTTAATTCATTTACTCATAACTAGACCATTTTCATAAAAAATACCAAATCAGTTCCAAAAATATTTCTTTTCTGGGATTTAGCATAATATAGTCCCATAGTGAACATATATTTTTCTCAGAATTTTTAAAAGTCATTTACTATTTTTCATATGGCCAAAATAGCCGAATATTTAAACATTTATCAAAAATTGTACTTTTTTCTAAAAATTCTGAAATTTACAGAGTATACTTCTATCATATACATGTACTCCCAATAAAAATTTTATCAATTTTGGAGTTAACCACAAGGAATTATAAGCTGTTACTTTTAAAATAGTCTTTTCTCATAAAATTCATAACTCTCAATCTATACATCCAAAAATCACCATTTTTGGACACAATCAAGAAAACTCATCAAAATATTATTTTAAATTTTTCCAGAATTTTTGAAGGTCAGAAAAATTACGAAACTGAAAATCATAACAACCCTTAAAATCCCTTACTATCCCTTACTATCCCTTACCTCAAAAGAGCAGTACTTCTGATCGGTATAAGGCTGAAGGAAACTTGCACTGATGAATAGCAACTCACCAAGTATTTAAATACTCACAAAATACACTCAATAATCTAGAGAGAGAAAGAGAGAAAGCTTATGTTTCTGGTGTGATTTTCAATTCTAACTTAGCCCTCTATTTATAGGAAAATTTTGGTAGGTTTGACCTGCAACCTGATGGCTTTACCTGCTACTATTCCCACCCACCACATTTGAAATATAATTCAGCACATTTCTTCACCAACCACAAGTGGGGCCCACCAATTCTAGAATTTTCCACCAAAATGATAAACTCCGAAAATTCAACAATTTCTGAACCAGTCATCTCGTAAAATTCATAATAAATCATACGTTCATTTTTAACGGTTCAAAATTTGTGGGCATATACTCAACTTATATATGTATAACATATCCAAAAATTACCACGATCCAACGGTCGGATTAAAAATTATAACCCCCGCAAAATATCTCAAAAACCCTGATTTTTAATACCTCCATTCCGATAAAAATACGGATAAAAATCTCAACATTAACTCCTTCATTTTTAACCACAAAAATATATCCCTCGTTTATATCCACATAAAATAAATATTTCCTTATCATATGAATCAATAATTAATTATTCACAAATAATATTTATAGAATCACATTTATAACAACCAGGCCGTTCCCAGGAAAGAGAGGGCTTTCCAATAAGGATTTCTCCTTACTAGCGCGCAATTAGATGACCAAACCTCTCCTTAGACAGAACTTTCTAGACATTGCCAATAATGCTATCTAATAATACTATTCAAATAAAATGAATTATTGATCTGATAATGGGAAATACTGTGCAGCAACAATTATTGAAACAACAATAATATAAAATATCAACGCAGCAATTATTGGATCAATAAAATAAAATATTGAACAGTAATTACTGTAACAATTATTGAGTAGTGCCTTCTTACGTAAGAATCAATAATTTCAAAAATACTATGCAATACCGTGTGCTACTGTGCAATAACGCGTATTACTGTATTTTAACCACCGGGTATTTCAACAGTGTTAACGGTAACAACTACGCCGTTATTTATAAACAACTTATACTTGTCATTTTCTTCATCCAATCGATTTCCGTTATGGGGCCCACACAAGGCTGCGTCGTCGTACGAATATTCCTCGACAGAAAGAATATTCCACGACCAAACGAATATTCCCCGACAACAATGATTATTTTATAACCACTTGCTTATTTTGAAAAAAAATCATATTTCACTCATAACTTTAAACTTTTATCAATTTAACCATTTACTGAATTGTAATTATAAGAAAAATTGAATACTTTTATTTCATAAAATTCGGGGTCTTACAGTTGTAGTAAATGACATCAATGCCATTAAATTGGTAAGCTAAATGACTATATTGCTCTTGTGCATTATTGTATGAAACTTGTAGATCTAGCCAAGATGTAGTTGGTGAACCAACTAAGATACACCATGTGACAAAAATCATAGCCATCAACCATTTATCTCAGCCAACTAGCAACATTAGATACAATGCATCAAATATAAGGCATTCAAGTGAGAGAAAATTCATTATCAAGTCTCATTTGTGACCAAACACCCAACCAAGATTTTCTCTCTCTAGACCCACGAAAATATTAAGTAGATCAGTCCCTAGAATTAGCCTTAGCTAGCCATGATCAGATCATGATGATCGGATTCAAGATCAAAGCACTAAAGATGTATAAACCCTAAAATTTCTAAATTATGTGATTTGATGTTAGATGTTGTTGTTTGTTGTTTTAAGTTGTGTATAAGGATGTTATTGAGTGATATGGGTTGCTATATTATAAATCCATAACATCTAGATGCACGAAAATCAAGTTTTCAAAACTGATCATGAACCCTAAAATATGGTCTGACAGCCATATGTCAGGGCCCATAGATCTTTACCTGTTAGTTGTTTGTTGTGTTTTAAGTTATAGACTTGTATTATGTTGTAAGGGATGTGATCTAGAACTGGAATCATGCTTATATCATGTATAGATTTCAAGTTATTAAGGGTTAAAGTGCGTTGACCGACCTTGACCAACAGGTTTCTGGGCAGCCCAGAAACCCAGAATGGTCTAGTAGTCATTTTCATGGCCCAAGATCTTATTGTTGTTTGATATTTTGGTTATGTTGTTGGTTGGATCTTGTAGACTGGCATGTAAGCTATAAATCTAAGCCTTTAGATTACCCAGATCATGATCAGGATAGAAAATAATCGTGGTCAAAGTATGGTTGACGAAACTACCTTATGAAGGTTTCTGGAAAACCCAGATCTTCAAGGAGTAGGGGTGAGCATTCGGTTATAACCGATAACCGAAAATGGCCTGTTTTAACTATCCGAACAAATAACCGAAATGTGCACTAACCGAATAACCGAATAGGTTATTCGGTTAATAACGAAATATTAATATAGTTCAAAAATATTTCATTTCAGTTCCTACAATCCATAAACAGTTCCTACAATCCATTAACATAATCCATAAACAATAACACAGTTCATAAACATAAATTAACACCATAAACATAATGCTGAAGCTTATGTTTGAAGCTGCTGATGAGATATAAATTAACACCATTAACAGTTCATGGACATATGAGACCATCAGACTATGAGAGCTTGAAGCTGCTGCTGCTGGCCAAAATGCTTGAAGGCTGAAGGTACTGTTGACTGCTATTGCACAATGATTGCTATTGCACAGTTCCTACAATGACTGATACCATTTGCTTGATACCATTTGCTGCTATTTCACAGTTCCTGTTGACAAATATAAATGAAAGAAAGCATTTCGGTCAACTTCAAAGAAACCATAAATTACAATGGACTGACTGCTATTGCACAGATTTACAATGGACTTCTAGACAACACCAATAAACCTAACAAATTACAAATTTACAATGAACTGCTAGACAAATTTACAAATTTACAAGTCCTATCTATTTACGTAGCGATTAAAGTATATTATAACTTTACTCAACACTTGAAATAAACCAGGGCATTAGAATAATGAATCCACAATCATTTTATAAAAGAAAATATCAATTTCATGTTGTAGATTTCTTTCAAAAACAACACAACCATGAAATATTGGAAGATGAACAAATCAAGAGAAATGAACACTCAACTTGTTTAAAATCTCTATTATTATTTAGAAAAAATTCAATAGAAATGACAATTTAGGTGTCATCCACTACACAATTTCTCAGCAACACATCACTTTCATACTATTTTCTATACTGATGATTCAATCTAAATCATAGGAAGAAAAATAAAAGATAGTTGCCAAACAATGCCTAATCGAAGAGGGTTTAAAATTAATCAGTAAAAATAGAACATAGATTTGTTAGATCTAATTGATATAATTTCAATTCCATGTTTTAATTCACATAACTAAAACATGGAAATGGAATTAAAAAAAGCAGCAGATCTTAGTAATTATTTTACCTGAGAAGAGAAGTAAAGAGAGAGAGACTTGATGCAGAACATCAGAAACAAAAGAACCCAAGAGAGAGACTTGATGCCGTGAGCCCGTGACTGTCGGTCTGCCGTCGGTCGAAGGGAGGCGATGGCCGATGGCGATGAGGAACTGAGGGTCGAGGTCGACTGCTCGATGGAGGCGATGAGGGTTTGAGATCAGGCGATGAGATTGAGGGTTTACATCTTGCGAAGTATCAAGTAAGTCAATAAGAGTATAAGACATTAAGTCATATTATTTTTTTTAAGTAGACAAGCTTGTATTCGGTGTTCGGTTAAACCAAATAGGCTTAAACTAATACCTATAAACTAACCGAAACCCGTAATATAATTCGGATATAACCGAATTGTTATAAATAATCGAATTATCAAAAAAATTCGGTTAAATTATTACGGTTCGGTTCGGTATTTCGGTTATATCCGTGTTTTGCTCACTCCTATCAAGGTGCAGTTTCCTGACCATTACTTTGACCGGCTCAAATATTCATTTGGTGATATTTTTAAGTTGATTTAGTGTTATGTTATTGTACTCTGACATCAGGACTACATGTATGAACCATTTGATCCTACAAACTAAGCCTGGAACTCAAAGATTCAGAGGCTGGAAAGTAACCCCTCGAATTGTTCTTCATTTATGAAAAACCCAAAAATGAAGAACAGCTTCTGACATGTTTTGTGAGGCATGAATCTCTCTGTTGAGTTATGATTTGGCCATGAAATTGGTTTAGGGTTGTAGTACTACATCAGTACTGCAACATTAACACCTTAGAAAGTCAAAAAACAACAAGATCTAAGATATATCTCTGGTCAAAGTAAGCAACCTGGTAATGGGTTTGAATATTCTAGGTTTGATGAAGAACACCTATAGCGACAGTTTTGTCGCTATAGGGCCCTTTAGTGACAATTGATTACGAAAATTAATTATTTTTATTAAATAATTAGAGAAAAATAGTTTTTAATTATTAAAAATTCAAATTAAATTCCTAAAATTTATTTTAAAGCTTAAAACGGGTTTTTAATAATTTTGAATATATTTCATTAATATTTAATATTTTTGGAATATTAATGGTATTTAATTCATTTAATTATAATATTAAATAAATTACTTAAAAAAATTAATACTTGAAAAATCATAAAAAATTATATTGTGGTATAAGAAAATATTTTAAGTTATTTTTAATGATTTTTAATATTTTTTGATGAATTTTACTAATTAGTTAATATTAATGATAATTAATTAATTTAATAAATGTAATAAATAAAGTATGGAAAAATAGAATTAATGATTTAAAAATGATTTAAAGGTTATAAAAATATTTGAATTTATATTATATAACTTTTGATATTTTGTCATTAAATACATTAATATTTAATATTAATGGCAATTATTTAATAATGGTTTTAATTACTTTAAAATTATTTAAAAGTAATAATAAGATATTAAAAATACTTTGAGATATTATAAATTATTTATAATAGTATGTTATGATTTTCATTAATATTTGATATTAAATAAATATTAATGATAATAGAATATTGTGGTATTTAAATCCTATAAATATGATATTAATGATTGAAAAATCCTTATATAAATGATAATAATTATTTGAAAATTATTATGAGCCTTTATAAATTATTTTGACTGATTAACAAATTATCTAAGATAATTGTGTTATGTTTAGACAGAGTCTTATGGTCAATAGGCTCGTGTATTCTCCGATTAAACCGTCGGGATGTCAGAATTGAACCGAATTCAACTCAGACTGCAATAGTTTGACTTGATACTAGGTCTTATGTGTTGTATAGACTGATAGGGTTATGTGTTTAGACTATTTTATAATTATATATAACAATATTATATTGTGATGATATTATTCTAATATTGGAAGATCTATATTGTCAATATTAGGTCATCAAACAAAGCTTAATAAATTGTGTAACAGTAGTTGGCGACAAAGGCAAGTTTCTTATACTCACTTATTGTGCAAGTTTTCTCTAACTCAACCCTGAGTTATAATTTTGCTTAAATGCTTGTGATTAATCATTAATGATTATCATGTCTATGAATTGTTGAATCACACTCTGTGCATATTGCATGTGTTCATCAGGTATGTAAGGCTGATCACCTTCATTACCATTTGGTCTAGATACAGTTATTCATGTTCAATGTTCGTTCAGCTATGAAAATTTGTTCATGCTAGTTCACAATGTATATATTGTTGAATGTTGGCCAGCTTGTTATTCAATTCTTTTAATTATGATATATTCTTTATTAAACTTAAACTTGCTGGGCAAACTTGTTGCTGACCCTTGCTATATCATGATAAACATTGCAGATTAAGACGGATACGTCGGATACAAGAAAAGTCAAAGACAGATCCAGCATTGGTTGATAGAATAGTTAAAATTTGTAACAGTAGTGTATGATAATGACATTGTATACCGATTAGGTTATGAATTGTGTATTAAGTGAAGGTTACTCGACCTTGGGGATAATGTGTAACAAAATTTTTATAAATAATTTATGTTTATATCTTCCGCAATAGTTAAAAATGATTGTACCAGATCCGAGTGTGATTTGAGACCCGGATCTGGGGCCTACTACTACAAAACAGTAAATAGACAACGCGAAAAATACGTTGTTGTTTCATTCAGCAAAACGTCGTGGTTAAGGATGTCATCTATTTGACACCCTTACACAACATTTTTAAAGTTAAGCACATTAGACAACGTTTTTTAAGAAAAAAATGTTGTAGATTTGTTTTCCATAAATTAACAGATGCTTGAAAACATTGTAGAAGGTATGATTCCACAACATTTTCTAGATAAAAATGTTGTAGTTTAATATATCAGACAACGTTTTTAAAATGTTGTAGATAAAAAAAAAAGATTGTGGTACACCTATATTACCAATGCACCTGTAATATTACCAATGCACCTTCAATACGCTAATGCCATGATATATAGTTAAAAGGTCTAAATTCTCATTTAAATTTAAAGCCAAAATGTATAACCATTCAAAATACATCCCAATAATACAATTAATTTACAATTTCAAATTATTACATCCACAAAATACATACTACACTATTCAAAATACATCCCAATAATACCATTCGTTTTGTCATGGTTTTAAATCAACATTTTAACCATAGTTTTGCAAGGTTGCCATGAATTACATCTGTTATTTCATACTGCAAACAACAGGAAGCTAACCGCACCAACTCAGTTCCATCATCATTTTAGAAATGACCCTCCAAACAAGAATCCATAAGCATCAAGAAATTATTGCCACGAATGAGGTCAAGTGCCTGTTAAAAAGGTTGAATTTTGGTTCTCAAATGACCGACTAACAAAGCATAAAAACTAATTAACACTATTAAATGCTGACAACTTGTGACAATTTTTCATTGACAAAAACAAAATATTGAAATTCAAAATTTAACAAGGGTAAACTAAAAATCAGAATATGACGCAAATGGCAAGAAGACCAATGGATGGATAGTTCTACTCACAAGCATCAATAGACAATATAGAAAAGTGATTTGGCAACTTCACCAAGTTCAAATAACACTATACCCATGATGTTGGATTATAAACATTTTATTTAATTTCTAAGCAGATCTTTTGTCAATAGGCTTTCCAGGGAATTAGTGAGAAAGTATGCCACCTTCCATTCCATGCAATAAAATTATGATAGAAGCTTCCAACATTCAATTGGATGTAACATTATCAATCACAAGGGTGGACAACCATAACACATGAGTTTCAGGATAGTTAATTAGCCAAAGTGACAAAGTGCCCTTGGAGCTATATTTTTCTTTGGTAATTGCAGTTACCACAAGCTTGCAAAAGAAACTAACTAAAGGAAACAAAGCAATAAATGATTAAACTGATGCAAACTTGAAGAGATGAACACTTACATGGCTTGGTGGAATATGTTTGACACTCAGAAGATCTAACATCAACGTTCCAAAGCTGTAAACTACACTTTCTTGTGTCACTCTTCCTGGAAAACATAGACAATAATACACTCATGTTAAAAAGTCAAAATGTATATACAGTTTAGACAATGTCTCCGTCCCACCTTGAATGTGGCCAGAGTTGGAGCCACCTACTAATGTAAATACACTTTAGACAATGGGAAATGTGAAGGCACGTTTGGAATTGAAATCATTGCATAATAGCAAATATATTCTGCCAAGTGATTCGAGCACAGTCTAGTAGAAGAATGCAATGCCAAGACTTCTGAGGCACAGTCCAAAGAAAAGAAACTGGCATTTCATTAGCACCACTAAAATGAACCAAATAAAAGCTCATTATACGATTAACAAATACTGCAAAGTTCTTCAACTTCTTGTCTTACCATTCTTTGATTTCAGCTTCTATCCTTGCTTTAACGAACCCATGATACGGCTCATAGTGAAATAACATTAGTGTCTGCATGGAACCAATATACCAAATTTATTCTTCAAATAAAGAGAACAATTTCTAGAATGTACAAGAGAATTGGTAAAAATTACCTCAAGCAGTAAGAAGAAAGGTGCCAAAAGGAAAACTCGAGTTAAGTAGTTCAAAAGAGCTGGAGCTCGTTTCTAGAGAAAACAAGTTAGATCCATAACCTGATAAAAAAAGTGGAAGAATGGAATCGAAATTACAGGAATAATCACCTCAAATACGCCATGGCCTATAAACTGTCCTGTCCAACAAAGTAACTGAGCTGCTAGGACAACCTGGAAATAACCAAGGAAAGGTTATATTCGAATTCATGTCTTCTAAAACTCAATAATAATAAATTATTCTACATGACGGATGAAAAATTTATATACGAATTGTTAAGTTAAGTTTTACCAACTCGAATATCAGGAGTTGTATTCATGATGTCTAAACAGTTATATGCATATTATATTTTTATTCTAATCTGAAGGACAAACAGCTATTCTCTGAGGACTTAAAAGGGATTCAAAAATTGGGAGCTAGGTTGATAAAAAAAATAACTCATTTTCAATATAAGTTATTGTTTTAAGGTGCCTTAAGAATTGGTATTTTCTGTTCAGAGGGGTCATCTCTTCATCAAGTCTATTGCATCCAGAAGGATTCCTCCATAGCTGAAATTATTCAGGAGAATTAACAAATAGGTAAAAGCAGGAGCTCACATTGGGGGAAGGAAAATGTTATTGTGGTGATGGCTTTGAGTTGCAAGCTAACAAAGCACATTGATAAATCACCAAAATAACTCATGTGGCATCATGACATGACAAAGGTATACAATCAAAGACGTGGCCTTAGTTCTACTTTCAAAAAAAATATATTGTTTGTATCTTAGGAGTAATGAACCCCAAGTCTAAAGGAATTTAAACCCTTGATCCAATCTAGGAAAAACTTAAAACTCAAAGCTGCAGTCAACTTTAAAACAGAACACAACTTGACCTCCGAATAAATGGTTAATGCAAGTGAAATGGGGATTCTCAAACAGCTAAATGCAGCACTAAACCATATAACAAGTTATAAGAAACAAAGAGAATGACCATAAGGGGTGAAGTGACAAGATAATGGTATACTCCCTTTGTTCCTCTTTGACTGGGGTTCAAAACCATATATGTGGCACAAATTTTAAGATATTCAAATAAACACATTTGGAAGCAATATTTTGTCAGCTAATTTTTGCTGTATTATTCATTAGCATCTAAAGTGTAATTTTAAGGGAAAACCATGAAAAAATTTATATCTATGTGACTTAAATTTTGTGCCATAAACTTGGTTTTGAACGATGAGATTCAAAGTGGAAAGGAGATAGTAAAAGGTATAAAAAGCTTAGCTCAAAGTAATGTACAAAATTCAGAAGGAATCTGAGGCCAGTTATAATGAGATCTTATGTTGCAGTTCATCACAATCTAAGACCATTTCTAAGATTCTTCTTTGTATTAAATTGCATTAGGGGGAAGATAAGCCTTTTTTGAACATAAGAACATCAATGAACTATGGAAATAGAACCAAACACCCCAAATTGGTTTAGTGAAATCTTAACATCAAAAGCTAGAATATCACACAAGTAAACACTTATATAAGGTTAATTGTTAAAATATAGCTCAAGTGCTAAATTGGTTACAAATTACTCATGTAATCCATTCCCATAGCAGAACAGTCGGGTCATCTTGATAAACAGATTCACATATTGACAAAGGAAAGCCTGAATTCATGTTTATAGTTTCAGGTGATAGATGTTACTACCATCCAAATTGATTTTCAGGAAGGAAACACAAATATATTTGTTACAAAAATCCACAAGTAATTACAAAAAAAAAACAGCAAGTAATTACAACAAATCTCAAAGTAATTGCTAAAGTTATGAAATTATAAATAGAAAAATTACAACATATTAAATTTTGTGGAGGTTGAAAAGTATCATCTACATAAATCCACAATAAAACTAGTACAAAGAATAATCTTCTACAGAAAAACTGAAGATACTGCACCACATAGTTTGATTAAGCAAAACCAAACCCATATATAATCATAACAAACCTCGTGTCACCCAAAAAATGTTTACTTTTATTCATTCCCATGAACATTACTTAGATAAAAATTCAAATGCATCACTGAACTAACCAAAATCTAGAAAATATATAATCTAACTACAAACTTCAAAAATCAAGTAAAATTTCAGACTTAGCAAACTGCAGAATCACCACCGGCAATAGTATCCCACATCTCCTTGACCTCCATATCACCATGATCCCTACTCCTTTTCTTAATCTTGAACTAGTAACACTAACCCTTGCATTTATATACAAAAAACACTAATACTAGCAATTAGCAGATCGAATCATTGAAATTAATAACAAGCCTGCACCCAAATCTATAAAAATCCAAAATTTTAGGTAGTGAAGTGATAGAAGCAAGTTTTAGATAAAAAATTAAACCTTTGAGAAGCTTAATAACAAGCTTTTTCGCAGGCTGAGGTGGAGTAGTCTTCTTCCTAGCCAAATTGGCGGTAACGCCGCCGGCGGAGGCTCGGGAACCAGCAGTACGCTAACAAAGTACACTAACAAGGGTTTTCAGAGAGACACGGTTCACCTCCTCGGCTCCAAACGCTTCCTTGTAGAATAGTACGACGTCGCTTGCTTTCGGAGCCTCCACGAACAGCTGAGGCTTCAATGCCGAGAATGTCACCACCTTGGAGTTTCCGTTTTGCGACTCGCCATTATTAACAACCTCCTGCACCACCGTCAACTGTTTGAAGATAGAGAATAACCCTAGGAAAGAGAACATAGATGAAGAAAATAGGAAATTAAAACCCTCACTTGGGCAATAATAGAGGAGAAGTTAATGAAGAAACCACCACTATGTTGCCGCTGCCGCCACCACTACGCCGCCACTATTTCTAGGGTTAGAGGGAGTCGAGAGGGAGGAGAATGAGATGTGCATCTGAGTGAGAGAGTTGAGCTGGTGAAATGAGGGAGAAAGAGTCGGGCAGAGACGGCAAAGTACTAGAAGGAAAAAATTTTAGGTTCCGTATTTTTTTTTCTGTGTTTTTTTTACATAGACAACATTTTTTTTTAAAAATGTTATCTATTTAAAATTAAAAATTACCTTTTATAAATACATAACGTTTTTTATATGTATCTACAACGTTTTATTAAAAAATATTGTGAAAAAAAATATCACAACGTTTTTATAAAAAACGTTATGGTTTAAACGTTGTCTATTTACTGTTTTGTAGTAGTGGCACTCACATGGATTGATTGATGACCAAATCTTATTGGTCATAAATATATGTGATATTGAGTTAATGCATAGGTACATGTTAGAGAATGATGTACTGGACAGACCCACCATAAGAATTCTACATGAAGAATTATGCAAAGTGTCATTAGAGATTCTCATATTGACAATGATGTAATGATCCTCCGACCTGAAATCACTATATTACTACACGAAAATTTATGTACTTTGATATCATCAAAGTCACCTTTAATAGGGTGGATAATAAAGGTGGTTATTGGATACATCATGAATCGTGTGAGGAATATGAGTGATCTAGATGGAATTAAACCCTCGTATATATTAGGGGTGATATCCATAGACCTCTTGATTGAGTAGGACTATGAAATGCATGACCATGCTCAAATATTGATTTGTTTCATATAGTCTACTCATTGATCAAGAAAACTCAGATTAAATTATGAAGATTATGACGCATTCCATGACTCGAGTTTAATATAGGTTGTCTAGGTTAAAAGGATTAAATTACATTGAAACATTGGTCACGAAAAGATTGCGTCGAATCATCGATCTTATTATTACTTGGGTAGCAGTGATGCATTACTAGATGCCGCTATCTGTTTATAATTTTATAATATGATTTTAAAATTATTGCCAACATAATAATAACTTATAGGGTCACACACATAGAACGTAATTAAAAAGGGAATTAATTTAAATTGTAAGGATTTAAATATATCAATATGATTGATAGTATTTAAATCACGAATTTAAATTAAAATGATAATTTATATATATATATGTATATTAATTAAGTAAGACTTAATTAAGATATAATATATATATATATATATATATATATATATATACAAATTCGAATTTTATTTTAATTACATTAGGTTTTTGATTAATTCCTTTTTTTACTACTATATATATGATATATCAGCAATTTAGGGAAGGATAATCATAACCTAAGAAACCCTAGCTGCTCTTAGAGAGAGACTAGAGAGAAAACAAAAAATCCATATCCTTGGTGGCTAGCACCACGACTCTCTTTACTGCAGATAGTGTGACGATTCGCGGGGCGTTCGTGTAGATACTGTAGGGGTGCAGTTCTGTTGGATTGCGTTAGGGATTCGAAGCCGTTTAAAGAATTTTTCCATAATCGGTATAATACCTATACCACTGAATTAATATATTTTTGCATTGATCCTGTTTTAGGGTTTTAGAAATTGCTTTGATAATTTTAAATTTTCGCTGCTTTTATGTGCCGAAACTCTAACAAGTAGCATACAAGTCTCATCTCCCTTATCACAAGGAATCAACAACAAGTTCAAGAAAATAAAACTTTGGAAGAAAAACTTGCAAGGAAAACAAGTTCCCAGGCTCGTCTGGACTATGCAGACCAAAGGAAGTTCATTCCTTTGGGTTAACCAATGGTGGAGATTTTGCAGACGTTGATCAATGAAGGGAAGATCACAGAACTATTGCCCCCAATCAATCCACGTTCCAAGAGATTTAATGCTATCAGGGTCTGTTAATTCCACTCTAATACTTGGGGTCTGTTAATACCACTATAATACTCGGGGTCATAACACTGAAAGATGTTGGGCACTTCGCCATCTAATCCAGAATATGATTTATAAATACAGTAGTAAGAAGCGGTAATACAAAAGTGTGTAAACTATAAAAATGAGTCAAAGTGGATTGTCCCACACTAGCACTTCCACGCAATAAGTCTACCAAAGGGAATCCTATTACAGGAATAGCTTTGGGTACACTTGTTATGATTTTCACTACCCAATAACCAATTTGGTCCCGAGGTAAGGAATAACCAGTTACACCAAAAGATGCAGTCAATACAGCCAGAACCACACCTATAACCCAAGTTAATTCACTAGGTTTTTTAAATCCACCAGTGAGATACACACGAAATACATGCAAGATCATCATTAGAACCATCATACTTACCGATCATCAATGAACTAATCGGATTAACCAACCAAAATTAGCTTCAGTCATTATATATTGAATCAAAGTAAAAGCGTTAGTAACGGTCCTTTTTTGCCCCCCTTGTCACCACACGGGGGGGGGGGGTATGAGGACGTAAAAAGGGGATCCTATCAACTTGTTTCGACTTGGGATAATATGCTCATGAGCTTAGTCTTTCTTCTCCATTAAGAAACGAAAGAAGTTTTCCATCTCGAAGTTTCACTCAAACAACTCCCTTCTAAACTCTGATTTACTATGAAAAGAAGTACACACCGTTGAAAAAGACTTGCCAGATTAGGGAATGTTGGGGGAATCATCAACTAGAGATGCTGTAACCTCTCAAATGTCATCAGATGTAACCTCCGCTCCAAATACTCTATAGAAGGTGGAGCCATAGCAGTGGGAATGTTAGGGGAATCATCAACTAGAGCTGCTATCAAATCGGTAAATAGATCATCCTCGGTAGGAGAATCAGGGTCCTCCATAGGCTCCTCATCATCAGAATGAATACTTGGCTCTGAGTGAACAACCATAACCGATGCAATATCTTCCTCTAGCCATGTAAAATACTTTGAAAAGCGACCTGGGTGACTAGTTGAAAAATTAGCCCTCTCTCGCCAACCCAAGGCCTGGTTAAAGGGGTGAATATCCTGAAAACTGATCAAACTGTCCCATGACAGACAGTGGATGATAAGTGGACACCCCTCTCAAATCAGTTAAAGGTAGATAATTCATGCCAACTGCATGAGTAATAAAACTATAAGGAGAGCTGAGTCCTGAACAAGGCAAGATAGCAAACGATTCCTTAATCCCTATCAGAAAAGCCAACTAGGATGTTGCATCTGTACACTCAGCCGAGTGAAAGGAATAAGACATAGATATCTCATGAGTAAAGTAGTACCCGTGACGTCTAAAGGTGCCAATCGGTCTCAAATGTGTTATAAACCATACATACAACAAAATGACACTACCTCTGAAGAACCCCACAAGATGGGTATGGCAAAATGTGGCAGACCTCAAGGTCTCTGCTAATATCATGGGCAAGATGGTGCAACCCTCCCTGAGAGTATGGACTACCATAATCAGGCCAATATCCAGATGATCCATGTATAACGACATGTATAAATAGGCTATGATGAACACCAATAGAATATCTACGTGAGTAACATGACACTCACCCTCAGTAATGGTGAAATCCCTTGAATATCGTAGATAGTTGTTAAGTGACCCAAATTGGTCAATCATGAAATCCAAGGACACCACATGCTCTGAGGTAATCTCGTCCATGGTAACTCTGCGTCGTAAACTCGTCAGGGTCATAAATTGCAAGCTCCTATAAGCGACAGACATCCTAGCGCAAGGCTAGTCCAAGGGCAAAATAGTGAGACGCTCATACTCCTCTAACGTAGGAGTCAGCTCATGGATATCGAGTCTGAAAACTTGTCTCTTTGGTATCCAACAAGATATTATGCCCTCTATAAAGCCCAACGGTACCTGGAACATCAGGAGGGTCATAAAATGTCTCCCGATCTGGGGGAGACAAACTGCTATACCAGGATATCAGAGAAGAGGCCATCAATATGGGTGAGGTATGCTCAATCCGACTAACGGTAGATGAAGACATCTGTGGAACTGTATCATAAGATCATCCAGGGGTCAATGCTAAACTCAGCTCTAGGAATGCATATCCATGACATAATGCATGCATCATGATAAATAACAATGATAAATGACGATACGATGCAAGGAATAGAAAGCATTATATATACATTCTTAAATACATCATCATCTAATACATCATCTCTATATATAATTGAAAATAAAAAGTACATGGAAATGGGGCACAGTTGCCTAATATCTAATAGAGGCTTATCAAAAGATATAACGAGAAATGGGGCACATCTTCCCAATATCTAATAGAGGCCTATCAATAGAGATAACGAGAAATATATCAGAAGAAATCAATGATGTACACATTATCCAATTGATCCATCTGATGTAACTCCTCCTGAGTCACTGAATCTCTTATAGAAGGGATGTCAGGTCGATACAAAGGGGGATCTGCACCAGTAAAGCTATCAGAATATGGGCCACCTGAAGGGCCATCACCAGAGCTGGACAGATCGAAGGAATCTGCCTTTAACGGATCTCTACCCAAATACTGGATGAAAAAATGTGTCTGATCTAACCTCTCGGTCAAACTGTCAATCTGTTCCAAATGAGTGGGCTCTCAGATGCAGATAATCTAATTTGTCATCATAACAGACCCAGGAACCATATCCACCATGAACTATGTGGCGCGAGTTTGAGCTCCAATGGTGCGAGGGAATCACTAGTGGTAAAAAGCCTCCTGAGTAAAAGGGTCATCTGATAAAGTGAAGAAATTTAAACCCATAAGGGGAATCTCGGTGATGGACTAAGATAAAGGCCAATGACGCTTGGCAGAAGGAAAGAATGGAATGCGAATCTCCTCTGCGATGCTCTTGATAGCACGCTCTCCTAAAAAGATCTCCCAACCTCCATCAGTCAAGAGAGGAATTCGACGGGTAGATAATACATACCTAACCCCAGTCGGAAAGCCACCATCAAAGTCTGCTGCCAAATGGTCCTCTATGACACCCCCAAATCCGAGTACTTCAATTACCACGGGATTTGGTGTTCACTATCCAAACATCATTTATCTATCTACCCATAATAAATGAAAAACCATAAATAGATAGAAATAAATTCTCTCCTTATGGAGTTACAACATCTGAATGTAAATATATCAATCATAGGTCATACTAACCTTAAATCTCAAATGTAGAAACATAAACAAATATTAAGTCTTACACAACTTAAACATAAGTCTGAAACATAACATAACAAATAAACAACAAGCCTTCATCACTTGTTAACCTTACCCTTGCCTTTGCTAGTAGAAGGCTCGTCGGACCTTTCGTTCTTAACTGCAATGTTATTATTATGAAAGAGTGAGCACGATTGCCCACAAGTATAATAATATAACAATAAAATAATAACATGCGAATGAATCAAATACTTCTGAAATAAGAAAACTCGACTTTTGAATCAAGAATAAATAACAAGAATCTAAAGAACTTCTGAGGCTCACAAGACCTTGAACCACATCCTAGGTTGTTAAGTGTTTATACTTGAAACCTTTAACAGTCATAAGACTATGGACTCTTCTTCTCGTACTTAGGGGAATTAGCCCTTAGTATCATACTGTGCACAATATCTTAACGCTAAAGCAAAAGTAATCCCCTATAACAGGGTTGTTCATCTTAGTTTGACATTAGAGTCCGCACCAAAGGAAGTTTGGTTTGGATAAGCTCAACAATGGCTTTGAAATTTAGAACGTTCATCAACTATGGATTAGTCGAATCAATAAGGGTTCACTAGTCTTACAAGGTTCAACAATAATTGATATTCAATTTAAATAATAAAATTCAAGATGTATACAATCGAGTAAGTATTGTATAACAAAATTCATGATTTAAAAGAATTATAGCATCTAATATGAAGTCTTGAACTTGAACAATTAAGAACAAGAACTTACTCGATATAGAATACAAGTCTAAGACTTAATCAATGAATAATTTAGAGTTTAAGGAACTTGCTTAACAACAATAATTTAGGAATAGAATACTTGCTCAATGTAAAAGTAAGGATTAGAAACTTGCCTCTTGCACAAGCTACGATTAATTCACGTTCCTTATTAAATCCTACATATTAATACATTCATAATACCCATTAATCAATAGTTCGATATACCTATCGAATCACAACATTGGTCTCTAAATACATTGTTGGACTTTTCCGATAATGGTTTAAATCGTGTAATTTACTTATTAATTAATCACAGAACATAAGTTAATTAACATAT
The DNA here is from genome assembly GCA_016801055.1 of Panax notoginseng. NCBI lineage: Eukaryota > Viridiplantae > Streptophyta > Magnoliopsida > Apiales > Araliaceae > Panax > Panax notoginseng. The sequence goes on from CM029018.1 coordinate 110,783,657, forward strand.
TATTATATGCTTGACATGTCTTCATGTTCATTACATTAGATTTTAAAAACACATTTTTGAAACTTGAACACTTAGAAAATATTTGGAAATTCTTTAGGTAGGGCGCGACCCCTGCTCCATTTGCTCTTTGGAGAGGCGCGGGAATGTTGCACGGCCCGGGCGCGCTCCATTTATTCTTTGGAGTGGCGTGGCCGCGCTACGATGCAGACTAAGATTCTGAAGTTCACGAAGAACACATAGAACAACCCAATAAATCCCAAATTAAACTAACACGATGAATTTTAATGCTACCCATGCAGTATAGACTTCACAAAAACATCACACAAAGCCTTTAGCATGATTCTAACACTTTAATTCACGTAATTACAAAAACTACAACATTTAATTTCACTATTTTTCATATTTTGTAAAGTTTTGATGAAGAATATGAATTTTAACATTACAGATTCGTTAATTCACCGAATCCATCCGTTTAAATTTTGTTTTGTTCATTTCAACAAACATAAGTATATTCAAGTGTCAATTTTGATACAAACATATGATTAAAGCATTTAATTTGTACGTAAGGGCCATATGGGCCATATATACAACTTTTATACTTTGTAACTTGACAAAAAAACCCAATTAACACATAATTACAAGAATTTAATCACTGTGATTCATGTATACATGATATATAATATGTTATAAACAATTTGTAATACATCTATAGACATAATCAAAAATGGTCAAATTTCCCAATCACAGAGAACTTTTAAAACACGTAATGGAAAAACTCTGTAACTTTTCAAAATTCTAATTTAGATATGCTTTCGTGGATCAATTAATTTAAAAACATATATAAATCACATACAATTGATTTATGTATGTTAATAGACATTTAACATTAAGTAGTAAACAAGAACTCATGAAATCCCATTATCAAAGAACTTAGTTGGGAGAAAATATAATACGTGAAATATAAAACTTAGATTAGGGTTTACCCTTACTTTCTTTGTTTGAAGGTGATACAAACTTGAATTCTCCAATTCCTTTCTAATCAATTCTGTCAATTTTCTCTCTAGTTTTTCTTTGATGAAAGTAGGAACTGATATGGCGTATGATATATGATATAAGTATAATACGTATAATATATAATGGGTGAGTAATGAGTGAGTTAGTGGCTTCATTTAATCCGTAATGGGTTAACTGATGCAACTCCCCTTAGGGCTTTGTTTGACTAATCTTTTATTCGCCATTTCCATTTATTTTAATTAACTACTATTATATAGTTAATGGTCACACATCTAATTAATCAATTAATTTAATTTAATTTAATAAAATAAAATCACATAAATTCACATAGTCACATAATTAAAATTCTTATTTATTAGTTATGTCAAATTATTAAATCTATAATTAATTATTAAATTAATTAGAATAACATTATGCTTAATAGTTAATTCATTTAATCAAATAAACTCAATTAAATACATACTTTGAATATAAAAATTCTCCACATTAATTTAATCAATGTAACACATATAATTAAATTAATCTACCATAATTTAATCAATTAATTATTCAACTCAATAATTAAATCATCGGAAAACATTTATTTAATTCAATAAATATTCAAATTAAATTACAAAAATCTCGTTTGTCACATCTTTCCCCCTGAAAAAGATTCTATCCTCAGAATCATGACTCAATCAGTTTGTCCCTTTACATTCTCCCCCCCCCCCGCTTACAAAGATTATGTCCCCAAAATTGCTTACACATAAATTAAGTAAAATAATGAGGATAATTCTTTATCATATGCTCTTCGAGTTCCCACGTAGCTTCTTCAGCTTTGTGGTTCCTCTAAATTACCTTAGCAGAATGTATTATTTTATTTATGAGAACTTGCTCTTTCATGTCAACAATCTGAACATGAACTTCTTCATAGGTTAAGTCTTTCTCAAAATGCAGGAGTTCATATTCAATCACGTGTTTGTAATCGGGTTTATAGGGTCGTAAAATAGAAACAGTGAAAACATTATGGATATGTTCGAAGGCCAGAGGTAAGGCTACCTCATAGGTAACTTCACCAATTCTCCTCAAAACTTCAAAGGGTCCAATGAACCTCGGGCTTAATTTCCCTTTTTTACCGAATCTGATATTTCCTTTCTAGGGAGAGACTTTCAAAAATACCAGGCTACCCGATTCGAACTCAACATTTTTTATGGTGTGGATCAACATATTTTTTTTTCCTATCCTGAGCTGCTACTAGTCTTTCCCGTATTATTTGACTATCTCTATTATTTGATGTACCAGTTCTGGTCCTAATAACTGTCTCTCGCCAACTTCAGCCCATTAAAATGGAGTTCTGCACTTTCTGTTGTACAACGCTTCATAAGGCGGCATGCCAATACTAGCGTGGTAATTGTTGTTGTAGCCGAACTCTACAAGTGGTAAGTGATCATCCCAATTTCCCTTAAAATTCATGATGCATGATCTCAACATATCCTCTAATGTCTAAATTTTTCTTTCGCTCTGCCCATCTGTCTGAGGGTGATATGCCGTACTCCTTCTTAATTATGTCCCCATGCACTCCAGTAGTCGCTTCTAGAAGTTCGATGTAAAGCGCGGATCCCTATCTGAGATAATTGACACCGGAACTTCATGCCTTGAAATAATCTCTTTCACATATAAGCCACCTGATCTAAGTTAAATTTGATTCTGATCGGAAGGAAGTGTGCGGATTTTGTCAGTCTGTCAACGTTAACCCATACTGCGTTATAGCCTTTCTGAGTTGTCGGAAGGCCAACCACGAAATCCATCATAATATGTTTCCATTTCCATTCTAGGATTTCTAAAGGTTGTAGCAACCCACTTGACCTCTGATGCTCTGTTTTCACTTTCTGGCATGTCAGACACTTGGCAACACACTCTGTAATATCTCGTTTCAAAATTGGCAACCAGAAATGTTGTCAAAGATCTTGGTACATCTTGGTACTACCAGGGTGAATCGAATACCATGTGTTATAGGCCTCGCTCAAAATGTCTTCCTTAATCTTTGGTATTGGCGGTTCCCAAACTCTGCTCTCAAATCTCAGTATTCCCTCATTGTCTATTTTCAAATCTTGGTTTGGTTCCTTCGGATATCTTCTTTTTCACCTTCTCACATTCTTCGTCCTAAAGTTGAGCCTCTTTAACTTTATCCAGCAAGGTCGTACCAGCTTGCATCTGGAACAGCTTCTCGTCAATCTCCATAGGATACTTCACTTCCAATTTCAGCTTCTCCATCGCTGAAAGTAGCTCCTCCTGAGTGGTGAACATCATCAATTTCTCCGGATCCTTTCTACTTTAGGCGTCAGCAATCACATTAGCTTTACCTGGATGGTATAAAATCTCGCAATTATAGTCCTTAATTAACTTCAGCCACCTTCTCTGGCGTATATTCAAGTCCTTCTATGTAAAAATATATTTCAGACTCTTGTGGTCTGTATATATTTCACACTTCTCCCCATAGAGATAATGTCTCCAGATTTTCAAAGTAAATACCACTGCAGCTAATTCCAAGTCGTGGGTTGGATACCCTTTCTTATAGTCCTTCAATTGTCGTGACGCATACACAATGACCCTGCCATTTTACATAACCACATAGCCCAGTCCTTTAAACGACGCATCACTATAAACCACAAAATTTCATGTGTCATCCAGAAGAGATAACACATGTGCTGTACTCAACCTCTTCTTAAGTTCTTAAAAGTTTTCCCCACACTTCTCCGTCCAAACAAATTTCAAAGCTTTCCTAGTAAAATTTGTCAACGGGGTTGGGATCTTGGAAAAGTCCTGAATGAATCTTCTATAATATCCTGCCAATCCAAGAAAACTTCTTACTTTCGACGGCATTTTCGGCTGATCCCAGTTCATCACAGCTTCGACTTTAGAGGGGTCTACCGAAATTTCGTCCTTATCGATCACATGTCCAAGAAATTATACCCTTTCAATCCAGAATTCACATTTTAAAAATTTGGCGTACAACTTCTCTCTTCTCAACCCCTCTAACATTACTTTCAAATGCTCTACGTGTTCTTCCTTGGTCTTCAAATATACCAAAATGTCATCGATAAAGACCACTACAAATTTGTCCAAAAATTTTTGAATACTCTGTTCATGAGGTCCATAAATGATGCAGGCGCATTTGTTAGACCAAATGACATCACCAGAAATTCATAGTGACCGTATCGAGTCCTAAATGCTATCTTTGGCACATCCTCTGGCCTCACCTTCAGTTGATGATAACCACTCCTTAAGTCTATCTTTGAAAAGTATCTTGCTCCCTTCAATTGATCATACAGATTGTCAATCCTCGGTAATGGATATCTATTCTTAATGGTGACCTTATTTAGTTCTCTGTAGTCGATGCAAAGAAGCATCGTCATGTCCTTCTTCTTCACAAATAACATCGGCGCTTCCCACGGTGATACTCTCGATTGGATGTACTTCTTATCCAGTAACTCTTGCAATTGTACCATTAATTCTTTCATCTCTACCGGAGCCATCCGATACGGTGCCTTCGATATTGGAGTCATTCCTGGAGCTATATCGATCACAAATTTAACCTCTCTGTCTGGCGGAAGTCCTAGCAGATCATCTGGAAATACGTCTGCGAAGTCCCTCACTACTGGTATCTCTTCTATCTTTGGGTTTTCTTTACGTCTATCGACTATGTAAGCTAAATATCCTACACAATCTTGTCTTAACAACTTCTTGGCCTGCATCATCGTAAGATAACTCGCTTGTCTAGGTGACTTACTGTCATAAAACATAACCTTTGTCGGAGTCATAAGGTTAATACATTTCCTTTGGCAATTAATGACAACCCCATATTTGAATAGCCAGTCCATTCCCAGAATAACATCGAATTCCCCAAGTCTAATCTGGATAAGTTCTACGTTCATAATGTTACCCTTAATATCCAACCTACAATTCTTGTGTACGTACTTAATAAGGATCACTTCTCTATTCACAATCTCTATGTTCATGGGGTATTCTAACTCATCCTTAGGCAATTCTAAGTTCTTAGCAAAGTCATCGGATATAAATGAACAAGTACCACCTAAATTAAATAGTACATAAGCATTAACTTTATTGATCGAAATGATACCTGACACCACATCGCGAGAGTGCACAACATCATGTACTGTCATGTTGAAGGTCTTTGCGGTCGGTCGGTTGGTTGTGGTTGGTCCTGTGATAGTTAAAGCACTTTCACCGATGTTTCTCCTATTCCCTCCTGATCATGCCCCTCTAAATCCCTTCTTGGGATAGTCCCTTGCTAGATGGTCCTTTGAGCCCAAAGTGAAGCAGGTGCCCTTCTTTGGGTTAGGACAGTTAGGTGCTATGTGACCTTCCTGACCACAATTGTAGCACACCAAATTTCCCTTCATACAAACCCTCAGGTGAGCTTTCCCACAGGTTTGGCATGCTTTGATTCTCTTCTTCTGATTGTTACTTCCTCCCGTGTTACTGCCACTAGCTTTGTTATTTCTTTCATTTTCACTCTTCTTCTTTTTTTGATCTTGGTTATACTTGGTTACCGCATCGCTTCCACCTTCGGCGAGTATGGCCTTCTCCAGCACCCCGACAAAAGTGTTCAATTGAAACATTGACACTTTGCTATACAACCAGGGCTTCTATCCCTAATCGAATCGCCTAGCATTTCTCTCGTCAATATGCACTTGATACGTGGCAAACCTAGCCAACTCGTTGAATTTTACCGCATAGTCTGGTATAGACATATTCCCCTATTTCAGCTCCAAAAATTGGACCTCCATTTGATTTTGCGAGCTGGTCAGAAAATACATCTCGAAGAACATCTCCTTGAACCTCTCCCAAGTAATCACACCCTCTCCTCCCCAGACCTTATTTGTTTGCCACCAATATCTAGCTTCGGATTTCAACATGAGCGTTGCGTAGGCGGTTTTCTGGTCCTCTCTGACTCTGGCAACGTCAAAAACTTTTTCCATCTCCATAACCCAAGTTTGAGCTTCTATTGGGTTCATGGAGCCTTTAAACTCTGGCGATACCACCTCCTTGAAGGCCTTGAATGTAGTATTTGGTGGAGCTTGTGGTTGATTGTTAATTGCTCCTGTCAGTAAATTCACCAACTGCTGAATGGGGTTAGCATTGGCGTCATTGTTGTTATTCGTTGACCCTTCTTGGGTCGGTTGACGGTTTGGTCTTCTTCTCGACGACATATTTATGTTAAGAATATACGCTTATTAGGTCTTTATTCAATCCCTTAAATGTTTAAGGCTTAATTAAAACATTCAAACATAATCACTTAACGCATTATCTCAAATAAACTCTGTTATTTTATTTAAATCAAAAGTTTTAACATTATACGATTTCATCACTACTATTTACATCATCTATCCCGAGATAAAGAATCTTCAGGATTAAAGAATCATAATATTCCTTTGTTTATCAACACGTCAAAATTTACATTTTTAACTAACATAGACATTCACATAATTCAAATTATTCTTATCACGGCCTATTAAGACGTCAAATAGCTTCTCTGCGCTCTTCTTCTATGATACGAAATATCGTTTTGCGTTCCAACAAGTACGAAGGTAAGTCCAAGAATTGAATTGTATAGTACATAACTCGATCTTGGGCCTTGTTCACTGCAGTGTTGAATGCACAATCCATCTCCACCATCTTGACCTTCTTTGCTTGTACCTCTTCCTCGGCTACATCTGTTCGCTGGGAAGCATTCTCATAAGCATCTTCAGCTCTAGCTCATTTGGCGGATTCCTCTCTTAGATCATCCTTTAGGTTTACAACCTCTGCCACCAGCTCATCATTCACACCCTCTAGGTGAACCAATTTCCACTCCACATTTCCAAAACGTGCATCAAGACCTTGGATTTCCTCATTCTTCTGTCCTATAGTGGCCTGACGTTCATCTGCCAACTCTTCCAACTATGTGACTCTATCTTAAAGCTCGATGTTATGGGCATATACCTCATCATACATCTGAGCTGCAATAGAGTTCAGTGGGAACTCATCTTCTTCCTCTTCCTCCTCAGGATCCTCCTCCGGATTAGTCTCAGGCTCATGCTCCTGACCATCAACAGTGATCAACGAAGATGGCTCTCTCTGTACCAACAGCTCCCGGACGACATGAATGTCTCGGGGATCCTCCTCTCTAGGTACTCGGGGTTCCTCCTCCTTAGCTCGACTAGATCCGACAACATCCGACATCCTAACAACACAATTTTAAGTTTTAGTTATTGATCAATATTCGTGAGCACATAAGCACATAAAGCCTTTAATTATCTTCAATGAATTAAGGAATTCATTTCTTAGAACTCAATAAGAATTTATCACCACTATGTTCTCGTTCTTCAATAAGGCTACTACCTTAGGTTTTTTCCCCCACCTAAGGTTCATAACCTAAAGCTTTGATACCAACCTGTGACACCCCCAAATCTGGGTACTTCAACTCCCACTGTTCACTGTCCAAACATCATGTATCTATCTACCCATAATAAATGAAAAACCATTAATAGATAGAAATAAATCATCTCCTTATGGAGTTACAACATCTAAATGTAAATATATAAATCTAAGGTCATACTAACCTTAAATCTCAAATGCGAAAACATAAACAAATACTAAGTCTTACACAACTTAAACATAAGTCTGAAACATAACATAACAAATAAACAATAAGTCTTCATCACTTATTAACCTTGTCCTTGCCTTTGCTAGTAGAAAACTCGTCGAACCTTTCGTTCTTAACTGCAATGTTATTATTACCCAACAGTGAGCACGATTGCCCACAAGTATAATAATATAACAATAAAATTATAACATGCGAATGAATCAAAGACTTCTGAAATAAGAAAACTTACCTTTTGAATCAAAAATGAATAACAAGAATCAAAAGAACTTCTGAGGGTCACAAGACCTTGAAATACATCCTAGGTTGTCAAGTGTTTATACTTGAAATCTTTAACAGTCATAAGACTATGGACTTTTCTTCTCGTACTATGGACTTTTCTTCTCGTACTTAGGGGGATCAACCCTTAGTACCATACTGTGCACAATATCTTAATGCTAAAGCATAAGTAATCCCCTATAACAGGGTTGTTCATCTCAGTTTGACATTAGAGTCTGCACCAAAGGAAGTTTAATTTGGATAAGCTCAATAATGGTTTTGAAATTTAGAACGTTCATCAACTATGGACTAATCGAATCATTAAGGGTTCTCTAGTCTTACAAGGTTCAACAATAATTGATATTCAATTTGAATAATAAAATTCAAGATGTATACAATCGAGTAAGTATTGTATAACTGAATTCATGCTTTAAAAGAATTATATCATCTAATATGAAGTCTTGAACTTGAACAATTAAGAACAATAACTTACTCGATATAGAATACAAGTCTAAGACTTGATCAATGAATAATTTAGAATTTAAGGAACTTGCTTAACAACAATAATTTAGGAATAGAATACTTGCTCAATGTAAAAGTAAGGTTTCAAAACTTGCCTCTTGCACAAGCTACAATTAATTCACGTTCCTTATTAAATCCTACATATCAATACATTCACAATACCCATTAATCAATAGTAGGATATACCTATCGAATCACAACATTGGTCTCTGAATACGTTGTTGGACTTTTCCGATAATGGTTTAAGTCGTGTAATTTACTTATTAATTAATCATATAATATAAGTTAATTAACATATTATTATATGAATGACATGTGTTGGGTAATATCTAATTACGCACAGCACGCAGGTATACGTGGTCAACAAGTAATATAATAGTAAGTAGAGTATCGTTCCCTCAGAGACTGTAAATAGAATTTAAACCTCACAATTACCAATTCCTATTAATCCTAATTTTATTAAACTAATCAAATTCTAGTTTATAGCTAAAGGTATTAAAAATATTAAAATCACCAAACAATCAACAATTTCTAAAAACTGAATTTTCAAACAAATAATGGAGAATTAGGCTTCCGACTTCACTTTAAGCATCACCCTGACTATTATACCTTTATTCCAGTTTAATTCACTATCCTAGTTTATTAATCAAGAACACGTATACAGAACTAGCCACATCTCGGTGCACTAATACCGTATTAACTCAAATCCGCATTTAAGATAGAATCAAGTTAAACACCTTAATTAATTAACTCACTATACCTCTATGTGAATTACAATTAAAGAAGGTTTAAGATCAAGTTCTTTATCTGATTACATGTGATGTCAAACATATCTATACCTTAACATTCATCAAGATTCTGTTCATTCACATAAAGCAAAAACACATGCTATATTAACTATGTCTAAACTGTATTTCATCTCTCAAATTCATACAAGTTCACAAAGAATTGTTGATCAGGCAATTCATAAATTCAAGCTCAAATTAATATAGATAAACCGGATAATAGCTTATTAAACTAAAATCAAAGATCACATAACCATCGTTCCACTTAAAGATTAGTCTTAAGCCTAAAAAGTACTTAGTTCATCATAAATGAAATAATCACTGAATAATTTAAAGATAACATCTTCTCAATTACAGAAATAAAACTAAAGTAGAAGAATAACGCAGAACACCCTTCACTTTAGCCTTAATCCACAATCGATATGAACGTTCTTCAAAATCTTCACTCCGTTGCTTGCTATGAATTTCTGTCCGTAATCGCTGTTAATTGCTTTGCATGATTCTTGATTTTGTTGTTTTTTTAGGAATATATAACCTGACACGAACTTTTGTCGAAGTTCCATATAAATTGGAATCCATAAGCGAACCCAAGTCATCCAATCCTCATCCCAGCATAGTTTCAATCAAGCTAGGAGTGCCAGAATTAAGGATCCCCCCGTCCCTGCGGGGGTATGTACATAGTAAACACTAGCCCCGACGGGCTAGGCTCCTGTAAAACAATATTGAAGACCCCCCGGCCCGGCGGGGGTGTGAGGCTTATATATACCCGCCCCGGCGGGCTAGCACACTGCATTCTAATATGGCTTAATCTTCATATTTACTAAAATGATGCTCCAAATGACTCCTTTTCTTATCACTTACCACACCAACCACCCTACACATAGAATAATAAGAAACGAGTAAAAACGAACATAAAATCAAGGGATTAACAACAAATAAGCTTGAACTAGAAATCAATTCGTGGATATAAAATCCACTTATCAAAATCCCCCAAACTTAAACCGTGGTAGTCCTCGAGCACAAAACAAACTACATGCTATGCAATGCAATGAGATGTAATGTATCTAATTATATGTCTACAAATTCAACAGTATCACAAAATTAAATTTATTCATCCGACTTCAGAAAAATCGTGCAAACATTACAACACTTCATATTAAAACCAATCAATAACTTCTTATTAATTTTTGAATCTTATACTGTCATCACTAATATAGTGTGTATGTGTGCAACATTCATGCCAACTAATAAATACTCAAATTCAATACATAACCAACTTCTTAGAAGGAATCATACAAAACAAACTCAAAAATTTCAAAAGCAGACGAGTTCTAACTAAAATTAAACAATTACCACTATCAAGGGTTCACATAGGGTACTTACACTTTATATATTTTTTTTTCTTTTCACGGGGGCTTTTTGCTCTTTTCCCGTCTTATTATTATTAATTTTTTTTATCCATGACTGTGCAATGCCTCATTCCATTCGGCTGACAGTGCTACGCCTTATCGAGCTTTCAATCAACGACTCCCAAACCATAAAAGACCTTAGGGCGCTAGGTGTTAAGACACCCCTACGGGCGTACTTGCTCAAGTAACAAAGACCCCGAAACATAACTAGTCACGACATATATATATATATATATATATATATATATATATATATATATATATATTTATAAAGCTTATGTACCCCACATTTATCCCCCCAAACTTAGGTTCTTGCCCAATTCTTCGTCTTCACTGCCTATCCTTGACCTTTACTCATCTACACTGACATTATCCTTTAGAAACTCTTTATATATCAATTTTAATCTAATTAGTCAACACCGATGTTATTAGCGTGCTACCCGTTTTATACCAGTTTCAAACAAAAATAAGATCCAATTCATAACAAAAACTACATCAAGGTTCTAATAATCAGTGTCGTATTTGTCGACTTAATCTCAATCTCATCATTGGCCAAAATAAAATAAACTATAACACTGCTGGACATATGCAAACACAACACCATTCTAACTAGATTTTTTTTATATATGTCAAACATAACATAACAAAATGCAGTAATAACAAAAACAACCTAAGCTACTATGTACCTAAGCTACTATGCAACTATGTGATTACATGAATGCAACATCACAATCCAAAAATAACATACAAACATGTAAACTAATGACATTATGTATGTAAAAATGAAATGCAAAACTAAATTCCCCAAACTTAAAAACTACAATGCCCTGATTGTATGGATAACGCAATAAAAATATGAAGACTTCCCTGTAAGCAGTTTAAGCCTAGGGTGGTGGTGTATTGTACTCTTCTTCTTCCTCAGAATCACTAGGTGGAAATCATGGCATTGGGCCCGGTTATCGGTATGGAAATTGTGTAGTAGGATTGAAGCTTTGGAGCGTCATGTTCAATGATGCAAACGACATGTTCATTGCATCAAACATGTGATCCTGCCTAGATGCGAGTCGCCGCATCTCCCGTGGTGCTTCCTAGTTGTGCTCCTCTATTTGTCGTTGAAATGCAAGAAACTGAGGGCTAGATATAGAGTCAGAAGATGGTCCCACCTCAGTTCCTTGCTCTCCAATCATCGCATCCTCTTGAAACTTGGCATCATCTGAGGTGTCCTCAGCGTTAGCTTCATCCTCCAAAGCTGAGGGAAATATAAAACCTACTCCTCTTGGATGTGACTCACCTCTTGCCCACACCGAATACCGCGTGATCATTCTGGAATCTAGTAGCTGTAGCGACATCTGAGTGGGTTCATCATCAGACCATCTAAGACCTACTTGACGACATAACCCACAAATGAGTGATGGGTGTGGCAAGCCGCCCGAGAAATTCCCTCTTAAGCATCGACGAATGAAAAAATTGATTATGGCCCCGACGTCGATGATGAAGTCTTGCACAATTGCATATAGAAGTAGTGCCTTCTCCTTGGTCACATCAGAGTGCGTTGATAGAAATAGTTTCTTACATAAGAAGGCATACCAAATCTTTTCATACATGCAAAGATCTTTGCTGTGAAAAATCGTGCCTCCTTTCTGACCCTTGATCAATGTTGTACCCGGCTTAGTTATGTCCTTCAGAATAGCCTCAAAATTCGGATCGTTGTCACGTAAATGAGCATACTGATAATGTCTCGGGACTCATAACTGATAATACGTGTTAATTTCATTGGCACTGAACAAGAGCAATCTACCCCGCACAAAAGTATTGAAAGGTGCCTTGTCCTCGGCGTTAGCATAGAACTCTTTGACCACGTTGACAACGGCGGCCTCGGGTTCCTCAGTGAATTTGTTCCACCCTTTCTGATAAATCTGTTGCATCATCTCCCCATCCACATAATCCGGTGCCAACCCCCATTTTGGTGTAAGAGCCTTTGTTACCATGTAATCGTAACGGTCGGTGGCGGTCGAAGGTTTTAAACTTGCATCGATCGAAAGTTCGTGATGGTGGTGTGGGCCTTCAACTTTCTCCCCTTTGACGTTTGGATGTAGGTTGAGATGCCATTGAACTTTAAATGCCTGAACACACTATCTTCCCCCCAAACTTGGTTCACAACAACTCTCAAACACTTGGTGTGAACAGAGGTTTCTTCCCCCAACTTGTCGATTTTTGTGGCAAGTAGGGTGAGCGAAGATGAAGAATTTGTAGTATTGTGCCTCATACTCAATTGCTCAAAACTCACCCCAATACCTTGCGGAATTCGTAGCTCTTTGTAGAAGGAGTGGAAAGTATAGGGTGAGTTTGGGGTATGAGGGAGTGAATTTATAGAAGTAGAAGATGTGACGAACGAGATTTTGTAATTTAATTTTTAATATTTATTGAATTAAATAAATATTTTCGATGATTTAATTATTAGATTTAATAATTAATGGATGCAATTGTGATAGATTAATTTAATTATATGTGTTATATTTATTATATTAATGTGGAGAATATTTATTATTCAAGTATGTATTTATGTGAGCTTATTGAATTAAATGAAATATTTAATAAGCCTAATGTTATTTTAATTAATTTAATAATTAATTAGAGATTTACTAATTTGATATAATTAATAAAAGAAAAATTTAATTATGTGACTATGTGAATTAATGAGAAATTATCATATTTTATTTAACTTAAAGTAAATAAGATATTTGATTATTTTGTAATTGGGTGTGACATGAAATAAACTATAGGATAAAAGAATTATTAAATTAAATGGTTTGGAGTCCTTTATTGTCAGCCAAACGAGGCCCTAAGAGGAGTTGGTAGCAGTTAACCATTTCTTGGTAACTGACCACCACTCAACGCGTTAGTTTCTTTTAATTTTTACCTCTTCTTTATTTTCATTTGCTAAGTCTAGAATATTATCAGAGAGAGTTTGAGAAATTTTCAGAGAGAATTGAGAATTTGTTGAGGAAATTGGGAGTTGAGCATTCGAATTAGCATCCTAAAAGGGTTTCTCCACTAATCTGTACTCTATACTCTGGGTAATTCCTTTAAACCCAATTTTTATTTCGTCGTATAAGTTTTTTTTAGAAAATGGCTTTTATGTTATGTAAAAGCTCTGTAGTGGAAGAAGGAGTAATGATTATGTGTTGATACATGTAATAAGATGTTATCATATCGTATTTGATTATATATATTGTGTAAACCATATCATCAGTTGCATAAAATATGTTGTATATAATTGCTTCAAAATTACAGAGTTTTGAATTATGGCCATATGGCCCTTACGCACAAATTTAATGCGTCAATCATTATCTCCTAAATTTTTATGCTTGTATATATTATGTATGTAAATACGAAGAAAACAAACTTTAAAAGAACGGATTCAGTGTTATAACGAAACCGAAGTGTCGATTTTCATGTTTTGGGTTTAAAAGTTTCAAGAACATCAAGAACAGTGAAAATTACATGTTTTAATTTTGTGATTATGTGTTTTAACTTGTTAAAATCATGCTAGAAGGGTTGAGTATTAGTTATTTGTGTATTACAATGTTTGGGTATGTGTAAATTCGTGTAACAATAAGTTAATTGGAGGTTTTTGGCCATGTTCTGCAATTTTCGCTAAATGCAGAACTGAAACTAGAGTCTCGCGCCGCGGCGCTAACTCCATGCCTAAGACCCGTGCCGCAGCGCCACCGTGCCGCAGCGCCACCGCGCCGCAGCGCCACCGCGCCGCAGCGCCACCGCGCCGCAGCGCCACCGCGCCGCAGCACCAAGAACAAGTGTAACAGTGGCGCCGCAACGCCACTTAGCAAAATATCCAGAAATGAATTTTTAAAATGTTCAAGTCTAGCAATGTGATAATAACTTAATCTAAAAACATGCTAGACATATAATGAGATGTTAAAATAAATTCTTAACATGTTAATAACACATTTATGTGTAAATTGAATGATTGAACGCATAGTTAGCGTATTATTCATGAAGTGTAAATTATGTGACAATGGGTATAGTAGTTGACTAAGTATAGTCATAATTTGAGTTAGATAAAAGAATGAACATATGATGATTAATTACATTATAATTGACCGGTATTGTGAACGTAAATGATATGTAGGATTTAAATCAAGGAACGAGTATATTTAACGTATAATCTACGCACGAGGCAAGTTTCCTAACCTTACTGTTATCATTATTCAAGTTTATAAATTTTGTCGAGTAAATTCTCATTATTATTAATCAAGTTCAATTTGTTATATTAAAGATTATTTATCTTTGCAAAGTATGATTCTGTTATACAATACTTTTTCTATTGTATACCTCTTGAGATTGTTATTCAATTTAAAAATCATTTATTGTTGAACGTTGTTAGACTAGCAAATCCTTATTGATTCAACTAGTCCATAGTTGATGAACGTTCTAAATTTCAGAACCCTTGATGAATTATCCAAACCAAACTTCCTTTGGTGCGGACTCTAATGTCAAACTGAGATGAACAACCCTGTATAAGGGATTCCTTATGCGTTAGCATTAAGATATTGTGCACAGTATGGTACTAAGGGTTGATCCCCCTAGTACGAGAAAAAAAGTCCATAGTCTTACGACTGTTAAAGGTTTCAAGTATAACCCTTGATACCTAGGACATAGTTCAAGGTCTTATGACCCTCAGAATTCTTTTGATTCTTGTTATTCATTATTGATTCAAAAGTTGAGTTTTATTTCAGAAGTCTTTGATTCACTCGCAAGTTATTATTTTGTTATTTCATTGTTATACTTGTGGGTAATCGTGCCCACTCTTGTGTAATAATAACATTACAGTTAAGAACAAAAGATCTGACGAGCCTTCTACTAGCAAGGGCAAGGGGAAGATTAACAAGTGATGTAAATGAAGACTTATTATTTTATGTGATGTTGAAATTATGTGTTAAGACTTATGTTGATGTTGTGTAAGACTATAAATTGTTTATGTTTCTGCAGTTAAGATTTAAGGTTAGTATGACCTGGGATTGGTATATTTAATTCTGATGATGTAACTCCTTAAGGAGAGGATTGATTTCTATCTATTATGTTTTCAGTTATTATGGGTAGATAGATATATGATGTTGTATAGTGAACACCAAATCATGTGGGAATGGAAGTACCCAAATTTGGGGGTGTCATAGGTTGGTATCAAAGCCGTAGGTTATGAACTTTAGGTGGGGGAACAACCTTAGGTAGTAGCCTTATAGGAAGAACATAGTGATGTAAAACTCTTATTGAGTTCAAAGAGATGAATTTCTTAATTCATTGAAGATAATAAAAGACTTTATGTGTTTATGTGTTAAATTATGTGCTCACTAGTACAATTTAGTAACTAAAACTTGAAATGTGTTGTCAAGATGTCAGATGTTGGAGGAAATAGTCGAGCTGGGGAGGAGGAATAACGAGTGCCTACTGAGGAGGAGCCCCGAGACATTCATGTTGTCAGGGAGCAATTAGTACAGAGGGAGCCATCTCCGTTGATCACTGTTGTTGGTCAGGAGCATGAGCCTGAGACTGATCCAGAGGAGGATCCTGAGGAGGAAGAGGAAGAGGAAGAAGAGGAGTTCCCACCGAACTCCATTGATGCCGAGATGTACGATGAGCTATATGACCGTAACGTAGAGTTAAGTGACACTGTCTAGGATTTGACTGAGCGGATGATTATTCAACAGATTACCATCGAGCAGAAGGAGAGGGAGATTGTGACTCTTCATACACGTGTGGGAAACGTGGACTGGGATTTGGTTCACGAGAAGGGTCAAACCGAGGAGAAGTCCGAAAAAATAGAGAAGTTAAAGAAGGAACTGAAGGAAAGCTCAGAGAGGCTGATCATAGCAGAGGAGGGCTGGGTAAGAGAATCACGTCGTGCTGATCTTATAGAAAGGCACTACTACAAAACAGTAAATAGACAACACTTAAACCACAACATTTTTATAAAAAATGTTGTGGTATTTTTTTTCACAACAGTTTTTAACAAAACATTGTAGATACATATGAAAAAATGTTATCTATTTAAAAATGTATTTTTTTGATTTTAAATAGATAACATTTTTAAAAAAAACGTTGTGTAGGTCAAAAACACGGAGCAAAAAATCAGCCTTAAGTGAAAACTTAAAATTAAAAGATTCTTTTGTTTGTGCTCGTTCAGTTTCGTTCCTTTCTTCAATTTTCCTCGTCTCTTTCAGTTTTTCTCTCATTTTTTCTTCTGTTTCAGGGCTAGATTTTCATTTGTAAGTTCTTAATCTCTTTGGATTTGTTCTAGAATTATACTGGATCAACCCTAGGAGGAGCTGGACATAAGCCACAAATCGTCTCGAAGAAACCCTAAAAGGAGGCTAGAATCATGAAGAGCATGAAGCCACTTAAGCAACTAAAGCTCTCCGTACCTGTTCAAGAAGCCAAATCGATCAACTTCTGCCCTCAAATCAGTCGAACGGAGGATTAATCTAAGAAAACCCTAACTAGTATGTCCTCGATTTTGAACTCTTGCAATATTTTGCCTTTTTGATTAGTGTATATATGGTGTCTCAAGCCCAACTGCATCATACTAGAAATATCTCCTACCAACCAAGATATAGCGACATCAGATACTATCAAGCTTGCTAAGGAAGTGGATCCAGCAGGTAACCCTCCTTTATTTCGGTGGTCCGTGAATCTTTGGATAAAATCTATCACATAAGTATCATGTTTTCTTTTCCTTACGATTTTCTGAAACAATATGTGTAGGTGCATGGACATTTGGAGTATTGACAAAGCTTGATTTGATGGGTAAAGGAACTGACACATTAGATGTACTCTCACCACTCTCATTCTCTCTCCCCTCCACTCTATTACAAAATTATCTTATTGTAGTAGGTGTAAATTGTTAGTTTTTTTAGCATTTTGGATTCTGCAGTTCCTCTTCTGAAAGGTTCTTTATCTGACGTGTTTATCTCAGTTAGAACCTTGATTTTTTTAATGATTTGTACTTTTAACTTCAGCATTTGGAGGCTGTCATTAAGGCAAGAATACCAAGTATTACTTCCTTGATTAACAAAAGCATTGATGAACTTGAAGCTGAGATGGACTACCTTGTGCATTCTTTGGCTCATTTTTGTGCATTTTTTGTGCATTCATGCTGGTAAAGTAGTGCAAGTTTGATAATTTATTAGTTTCGATGTTCTAACCAACTGCAGTTTCAAATATAATTGGGTTTTAGAATGCGAATTGAGCTATGAAATGCATCTCTGTTTGTACAGTGTAGAGTTGTTTTATGATGCTTTTAGAGTATCCAATTTGAGCCATGGGGGTGAAGGTTTTTTTGTTGTGGTTTTATTTTTTAAGGAATATATAGCCTATGCTCATATTTTTGTCTATCAATTATTCTTGCTGCTTTTATGATATTAGTTTTGGTTTTGCTTCAATTTCTGCAAATTTGTGTAAAGTGTGAGAAACTAGAGAGCACAATGGCTTAAAATTCAGGGTTGGCTCTTTTTACTTGCTTGATGTGATACCATACAAATCTGGTCATTTTTCATATTGAGCAAAAGTTGAGACATCTCATTCACCTATGTCCCAGTCGCTCTCTTAACTTTACTTGCTATAGTTTCGACTTTGAAACATTCTGTTTGGGATTATGGTGAGTGTGAGTGTGAGTGTGCATATGCTCTGTGTGGTTGTGAGTGAACCAAAAATTGTCGAGTGAAAGCATTGATTAATAATATAGATGTAGTAGCTGAGAGGGGGTTCCAGATGCTAAATCTGCAAGTGTAAACACTACTGATTATAATGTCTCATCAAGTATTATAATGAGTCCATATTTTGCAGGGGTTCTCTTAAAATTAGTTCATGTTTGCAATTTTGTTGCAGGTTCTAGAGTTGAAAATCGAATTCTGTAATATTTTCTGTCGAGGCAAATGGCATTTTCTTTGTAATTTTCACGTGTTCGATTGAAAAATGAGACTTTCATGCTTGGTTTAGTTCATGGGATACTCAAAACTCCAGTACATGCTTGTGGGAATGATTTACTGTAACACGTTTAAGTACTATGCTTCAGTTAATACATGACAGGTGATACATATTGGACTTGTGTCTTGCTATTATGCTCAATTGCTCGTCTTTTGTGTGTTATTTTGGGGGTTCTAGACTGAGATTACTGCTCAACTTTTTACAGAAAACTATGTATCTTTGGCTTTCTTGTAAGATATGATCTTTTTTCTATTGCTTCTTTATGGTCCTATGCCCTGGGTGCCTATAGGGGCATCTCTGAGTTTGATTTTTTTAGAGTTTGGAGAGCTGTCTCTGAATGTACTTATTTTATTTCCACTGGTTATAGAGTTTGGCTTTGTGCTCAACTTTTCATTTGTTTACTTCTGTTTACTCTATATTCTCATATCTGAATAAAAATGTGCACTTCTGTTTACTTTGTATTCTCATATCAAATCTAGTAACTAGTTTTCCTCTTCATTACTTTAAGCAAGTCCTCCCATTTGCAATACTGACTGGCTGCCAATACGCTATGATACTTGTCTCTGCAGTAGACTGGCCTTCCATCAGCAGCAGCTGCTAGGGGTGTTCAAACCGGTCGGTTTTTTTGGTTTTTAGGGAAACCGAACCGGTTCGAACCGATCGGTTCGGTACAAAGTTGAACCGGTTCGGTACCGGTACAAAAAATCGGTACATACCGAATTTTCGGTTCCGGTTTCGGTTGGATGTTTGGCTTGGTCGGTAAATACCGAACCGAACCGATCGTACCGATTATTTAAATAATAAATTAAAAAATAACTTGAAGGACCAATTTTTTAAGACTCATTTGTCTGACTATGTAAAAGTTTTAAGACTCTTTTGTCTAACTATGTAAAATTAATTGAAAGTCTCTCTATTTATAGAATAGAGGTATGACAAGAGATGACATACTAGACAATGTGGGATGTTTAGTTGTCTAGCCATGTAAAATTAACTTGAAAGTCTCTTCTATTTATAGAATAGAGGTAAGACAAGAGATGACATACTAGACAATGTGGGATGTATTCAATGTGGGACTTATTAAACAAGAGATGGCATACTACATTACTACCAAGTGAATCTCCAAGTCCCATATTGGCTAAATTGGTAAAACTTTAAGAAAAATTTCCTTATAAATTGATTATTATGTCTTAATGAATTTAAGATAACAAATAATCAAACCATTATTAGTATTAAGGATGTAAACAACTTAACCCTTATAATGACACTAATGAAGAATTTATGACACCATTGCTTGTTTCTAAGTCCCACATTGATTAGATTATAAAAAATTTAGAAAGTTTTCTTTATAAAAATACCATTTGCTAAAACTTGAAGTAAATTTACCAACTTAGACTTTCATCAAATCAAACTAACTATAATGACACTAATGAATGCCAAGGAAATCACATAAGGGAACTTATGACACCATCTTACATAACTTGTTTCTAAGTCCCACATAGATTAGATTATAAAAATTTAAGAAAATTTTCTTTATAAAAACACTACCAAGTGAAGTCTTTACTATTTAGTTGTCTCCAAATCCCATATTGACTAAATTGGTAAAACTTTAAGGAAATTTTTCTTATAAATTGATTATCATGTAATAATGAATTTAAGATAACAAATAATCAATGCATTATTAATAATAAGAATGTAAATAACTTAACCCTTATAATGAATGACACTAATGAAGAACTTATGGCACCATTTCTTGTTTCTAAGTCTCACAATGATTAGATTATAAAAAATTAAGAAAGTTTTCTTTATAAAAATACCATTGCTAAAACTTTAAATAAATTTACAAACTTAGACTTTCATCAAATCAAACCAACTATAATGACACTAATGATTAATGAATGCCAACAAAATCACATAAGGGAACTTATGGCACCATCTTACATAACTTCTTTCTAAGTCCCACATTGATTAGATTATAAAAATTTAAGAAAGTTTTCTTTATAAAAACACTACCAAGTGAAGCCTTTACTATTTAGTTGTCTTCAAGTCCCATATTGGTTAAATTGGTAGAACTTTAAGGAGATTCTCCTTATAAAATGATTACCGATTATCATGTAACAATAAATTCTAATTGGGCCAATTTTTGGCTTATAATTTTGTGTTTGGGCTGTAATAGGTCTATCTTACTAAGCTTTTGGGCTGGCATAATTTTGGGCTTAAAAATTTAAGTCAGTATTTAAAGTTTTGGGTTGAAAGTTTTTGGGCTAAAAATCTTGTTTTTGGGCTGAAATTGGTTGGGTTGAAATTTCGGTACAAGTCGGTAAAAACCGGAACCGGTCCAATACCGAACCGGCTATTCGGTTCGGTTTACCGGTTCATTCGGTTCCGGTATCGGTACCCAATTATCAGTAATTTTGGTAATCGGTTCGGTTCGGTTCGGTTCGGGCCGGTATTTTACCGATGAGCACCCCTAGCAGCTGCTGCTAGATCATCATCAATCACCACTTCTGCTGGCAATCTTATTAACTCTTTCCAAAGAAACTTCAGTTGAGGTTGCATAAAAATATGAATATAAAATAAATAAGTACATGCCAAATTATAGGTTTTGTATCCCAATCTATTTGCTAACATACCGTATGTTAAACTTTGAGGCTGAAATATCAGATGTGTTCTATTTTGCAGTGTAATTATTCTGAAAGAAATTCTCCACCGGTGTAGCAAAGATGAATAAAAAGACTGCTGTAACTAGTAAGGCCCCTGTTCCAACTACTGTTTGTTTCAGCATTTTGATGACTAGTTTGAACTGGATGCATAAGTTCTCCATATGTTTATCAAATTTTTATTCAGATATGAGAATACAGAGTAAACAGAAGTGCCCTGGGTGCCTATAGGGGCATATGTTTTCATTTGTTTGACCCTCAATAAGTATTTGCTGAATTGGTTGATGATTCTTTTATTAGGTCCGCATCTCCTGTTTGTGCAGGTTACGTCTCGTGGTGGCATCGACTAGGTATGATGGAAAATGGATGGACGCTGCACTGAACTATCATGATGTATAATGCACTGCGTTTGGTAAGGAGCCTAGGCGTACAATGAATGCTAGTGAATGCATTGCTAAAGGTTGTGCTCTAGAATGTGCTATTCTCTAGAGTCATCCACGCTTCAATGAGCTGCTTGAGAACATATTTACCGTAGGTGCTAGTGCATTTAATTTTGAGGATTCCTTTCATGTATATATTTTTTTATTTTACAAGTTATCAACAAGATGTTGCTAAACCACTCAATATAGTCTGTATATAATACTACACTATTGATGTTGTTATATTTTGTGGACGTAGTAATTTGAAACGGTAAACGAATGGTATTATTGGGATGTATTTTGAATGGTTGATACATTTTGGCTTTAAATTTAAATGAGAATTTAGACCTTTTAGCTTTATATCATGGCATTAGCATATTGCAGGTGCATTGGTAATATAGGTAAATCACAACTTTTATTTCTTTTTTTTATCTACAACATTTTAAAAACAATGTGGAATCATACATTCTACAACATTTTTAGCCAGAAAACGTTGTGGAATCATACCTTCTACAATATTTTTAAGCATCTGCTAATTTTTGGATAACAAGTCTACAACGTTTTTTTCTTAAAAACGTTGTGTAATGTGCTTAACTACAACATTTTAAAAACGTTGTGTAAAGGTGTCAAATAGATAACACCCTTAACCACGACGTTTTTCTGACTGAAACCACAACATTTTTTCCGCGTTGTCTATTTATTGTTTTGTAGTAGTGAGGGATTGTCGTTTAAAGAAGGTTAAGCTTGGGGAGACATACTCTACACTTAATAATGCAATGGATGAAGCCCAGGATCGAGTTTTGAGGTACCCAATCCAGTTTGAAGGACTACCATCGTACATGCTGGATCGTAGGACGTAGCAAGGCAATTCAGCTTCTTAACAGGCAGTGATAGTATTTGTTTAATTATGTGAATATTTATCTGGTATTTAGATGTAAATTCTGATGTGATTATAAACAAAAGAATATTTTAATGTTTTAAATCATGTAGATTCTTTATCTCGGGATAGTTGATATAAATAGCAGTGATGCTATCGTTTGATGTTAAAACTGTTGCTTTGAATAAATATATCAAGTTGTTTGAGATAATGTGTTAAGTGATTATGTTAAATTGTTGAGTTAAGCCTTAACTATTTAGAGAATTTAATAAAGATCTAATAAGCATATATTTTAATAGAAATATGCCTCCAAGAAGAAGACAAAACCGTCAACCAGCTCAGGAAGAGTCAACAAATAACAATAATAACGCCAATGCTAATCCCGTCCAACAATTAGTGAGCTTACTAGCTGGAGCAATGAATAATCAACCTCAAGCTCCACCGAATACGTCATTCAAAGATTTCAAGGTGGTGGGACCGCCAGAGTTTAAAGGCTCCATAAACCCGATCGAAGCTCAGACTTGGGTTATGGAGATGGAGAAGGTTTTTGAGGTCGCAAGAGTCAGAGAAGACCAGAAGACCGCTTTTGCAACGTTTATGCTGAAATCTGAAGCCAGTTTTTGGTGGCAAGCAAACAAGGTCTATGGTGGAGAAGGTATGATTACCTGGGAGAGGTTCAATGAGATGTTTTTCGCGATATATTTCCTGACCAGCTCGCAGAACCAATTGGAGGTTCAGTTTCTGGAGTTGAAGCAGAGGAATATGTCCGTACCAAATTATGCGGCTAGATTCAATGAGTTGGCGAGGTTCGCTGCATATCATGTGCACACGGACGAGAGAAAAGCAAGAAGGTTCGAACAAGGACTGAAGCCTTGGTTGTATAGTAAGGTATCGATGTTTCAATTGAAGAAATTTGCTGGGGTACTAGAGAAGGCCATACTTTCTAAAGGTGGGAGCGATGCGGTAACCAAATACAATCAGGATCAGAAGAGGAAGAAGAATGAAAGTGAAGGAAATAATAAGGCTAGTGGAAGTAATACGAGAGAAGGAAATAATAATCATAAAAGAAGGTGGTCTGACAACATATCAACCAAAAACCAGCAAGGAGGTTAGAAGAAAAGGATTGAAGCGTGCCCGATCTATGGGAAAGCTTATTTGGGAGTGTGTATGAAGGGTAAACGTGTGTGCTATAATTGTGGTCAGGAAGGCCACATAGCCCCTAACTGTCCTAACCCAAAGAAGGGTGCCTACTTCACTTGTGGTTCAAAGGATCACTTGCCAAGAGACCGTCCTTAGAAGGGATCTGGAGGGGCAGGATCAGGAGGAAACTGGGGAAATAGTAGTGAAAGCGCTCTGACCATCACAGGACCAACCGCAACCAATCGATCGACCACCAGGACTTTCAATATGACGGTGCAGGATGCAGTGTAGTCGCGTGATGTGGTGTCTGGTATCATTCCGATCAATAGAGTTAATGCTTATGTATTATTTGATTCGGGTGCTACTTGTTCATTTATATCTGATGATTTTCTAAGAATTTAGAATTGCCTAAGGATGAGTTGGAACACCCCATGAACATAGAAATCACGAATAGAAAAATAATCCCTGTTAAGTACGTGCATAAGAACTGTAGAGTGGATATTAAGGGTAATATCATGAACGTAGATCTTATCCCTATTTGACTTGGGAAATTTGATGTTATCTTGGGAATGGACTGGTTATTCAATTACGGGGCGGTAATTAATTGCCAAAATAAGCGTATTAACCTTATGACTCCGTTAAAGGTTGTGTTTTATGGTAGCAAGTCGCCTAGACAAGCGAGTTGTATGAGGATGATGCAGGCTAGGAAGTTGTTATGACAAGGATGTGTAAGATATTTAGCTTACATAGTCAACAGTCGTAAAGAGAATCTGAAAGTAGAGGAGATACCAGTAGTAAGAGACTTCGCTGACGTATTTCCAGATGATTTGCCAGGACTTCCGCCAGATAGAGAGGTCAAATTTGTGATCGATTTGGCACCAGGAATAGCCCTAATATTGAAAGCACCATATCGAATGGCACCAATTGAGATGAAAGAATTGATGGTACAACTACAAGAATTACTGGACAAGAAGTACATTCAACCGAGCGTATCGTCGTGGGGAGAACTGGTGTTGTTTGTGAAAAAGAAGGGCGGAACGATGCGGCTTTGCATCGATTACAGAGAACTGAATAAGGTCATAATTAATAATAGATATCCATTACCGAGGATCGATGATCTATTTGATCAATTGAAGGGAGCGAAATACTTTTCCAAGATAGATTTGAGAAGTGGTTATCATCAACTAAAGGTGAGACCAGAGGATGTACTGAAAATAGCTTTCAGAACTCGATATGGTCACTATGAATTTTTAGTAATGTCGTTTGGTCTAACGAATGCTCCTGTAACATTTATGGGACTAATGAATGGTGTGTTCAAGCCATTTTTGGACAAGTTTGTAGTGGTATTTATAGATGATATTTTGGTATATTCGAAAACTAAGGAAGAACATGAAGAGCATTTGAGATTAACGTTGAAAGTGTTGAGAAGGGAGAAGTTGTATGCCAAGTTTTCGAAATGCGAATTCTGGATCGAGCGGGTACAATTTCTTGGGCATGTGATCGATAAAAATGAAATTTTGGTAGATCCATCCAAAGTCGAAGCCGTAATTAATTGGGACCAACCAAGGACGTCGTCGAAAGTATAAAGTTTTCTTGGATTGACAGGATATTACAGAAGATTCATTTAAGACTTTTCCAAGATCACAACTCCGTTAACGAATTTGACTTGAAAAGCTATGCAATTTGTTTGGACGGAGAAGTATGAGGAAAGCTTTCAAGAATTGAAGAAGAGGTTGAGTACAGCACCTGTGTTGTCTCTTCCGAACGATACATAAATTTTTTTAATTTATAGTGATGCGTCGCATAAAGGACTTGGCTGTGTGCTTATGCAGAACGGTAGAGTCATTGCGTATTCATCACGACAACTGAAAGATTATAAGAAGGGGTATCCGACCCACGACTTGGAGTTAGCTGTAGTGGTTTTTACTTTGAAAATCTGGAGGCACTATCTCTATGGGGAGAAGTGTGAAATATATACAGACCACAAGAGTCTAAAATATATTTTTACACAGAAAAAATTGAATATGCGTCAAAGAATGTGGTTGGAATTAATTAAGGACTACGATTGTGAGATTTTATACCATCCTGGTAAGGCAAACGTGGTTGCCGACGCCTTAAGTAGAAAGGGTCGGGAGAAATTGATGATGTTGACCCCTTAGAAAGAATTGATTTCATCAATGAAGAAGTTGGAGTTAAAAGTTAAATATCCTATGGAAATAGATGAGAAACTGTTTCAGATACAATCTGGCACAACCTTACTGGATAAAGTTAAGGAGGCTCAATTTCAGGATGATGAATGTAAAAAGGTAATAAGGAATATATCTGTAGGAACAGAATCGAGATTTAAGATGGACAAGGAAGGAATACTAAGATTTGAGGGTAGAATTTGGGTACCACCAGTACTAGAGATTAAGGAAGATATTTTGAGCGAGGCTCATAGCTCACGATATTCGATTCACTCTGGTAGTACCAAGATGTTCCAAGATCTTCGACAACATTTTTGGTGGCCTAATCTGAAACGAGATGTTGTACAATATGTTGCCAAGTGTCTAACCTATCAGAAAGTGAAAGCAGAACATTAGAGACCGAGTGGGTTGCTACAACCGCTAGAGATCCCAGAATGGAAATGGGAACATATTACAGTGGACTTCGTGGTTGGCCTTTCGACGATTCAAAAAGGCTATGACGCAGTATGGGTTATCGTTGACCGACTGATAAAATCCGCACACTTCATTCCGATCAAAATCAGATTCAACTTAGATCAATTAGTGAGATTATATGTGAAAGAGATTGTTTCACGACACGGAGTTCCGGTGTCAATTGTTTCCGATAGGGATCCGTGTTTTACATCGAACTTCTGGAAACGTCTACAGGAATGCATGGGTACGCAGCTGAGGATGAGTACATCATACCACCCTCAAATAGATGGACAGAGTGAGAGAACGATTCAGACATTAGAAGATATGCTAAGAGCCTGTGTGATGGACTTTAAAAGAAATTGGGACGATCACCTACCGCTTGTAGAGTTTGACTACAACAACAGTTACCACACTAGTATTGGCCACCTTATGAAGCGTTATGTAGTAGAAAGTGCAGAACTCCGCTTTATTGGGATGAAGTTGGCGAAAGACAATTACTAGGCCCAGAATTAGTACATCAGACATCAAAAATAGTCAAAGTGATCCGAACAAGACTGGAAGCAGCTCAAGATAGACAGAAGAAATACGCCGATCCACATCGTAAAAATATCGAGTTTGAATCGGGTAGTTATGTGTTTTTGAAGGTCTCTCCCTGAAAAGGAAAGATCAGGTTCGGAAAGAAAGCGAAATTAAGCCCAAGATTCATTGGACCATTTGAAGTACTGCAAAGAATCGAAGAAGTTGCATATGAGGTAGCCCTACCTCTAGCACTTGAGAATGTCCACAACGTCTTCCATGTTTCTGTATTACGACCCTACAAACCCGATTACAAGCATGTAATTGAATACGAAACCCTACATTTTGAAAAAGACTTATCTTGCGAAGAAATTCCTGTTCAAATTATCGACAGAAAAGAACAAGTTCTCAGAAATAAAGTAATACCTTCTGTTAAGGTAATTTGGAGGAACCACAACGCTGAAGAAGCTACGTGGGAACTCGAAGAGAATATGATAAAAAAATTACCCTAATTTATTTACTTAAATTATGTGTAAACGATTTTGGGGACAAAATCTTTGTAAGGGGGGGGGGGAGAATGTAACTGGTCGAATTAATTGAGTCGTGATTCTGGGGACAGAATCCTTTTAAGGGGGAAAGATGTGACGAACGAGATTTTGTAATTTAATTTTTAATATTTATTGAATTAAATAAATATTTTCGATGATTTAATTATTAGATTTGATAATTAATAGATGCAATTGTGATAGATTAATTTAATTATATGTGTTATATTTATTATATTAAGGTGGAGAATATTTATTATTCAAATATGTATTTATGTGAGCTTATTAAATTAAATGAAATATTTAATAAGCCTAATGTTATTTTAATTAATTTAATAATTAATTAGAGATTTAATAATTTGACATAATTAATAAATGAGAAATTTAATTATGTGACTATGTGAATTAATGAAAATTATCATATTTTATTTAAATTAAAGTAAATAAGATATTTGATTATTTTGTAATTGGGTGTGACATGAAATAAACGATAGGATAAAAGAGTTATTAAATTAAATGGTTTGAAGTCCTTTATTGTCAGCCAAACGAGACCCTAAGAGGAGTTGGTAGCAGTTAACCATTTCTGGGTAACTGACCACCACTCAACACGTTAGTTTCTTTTAATTTATACGTCTTCTTTATTTTCATTTGCTAAGTCTGGAATATTATCAGAGAGAGTTTGAGAAATTGTCAGAGAAAATTGAGAATTTGTTGAGGAAATTGGGGGTTGAGCATTTGAATTAGCATCCAAAAAGGATTTCTCCATTAATCTACACTCTATACTCTGGGTAATTCCTTTAAACCTAATTTTTATTTCGTCGTATAAGTTTTTTTTAGAAAATGACTTTTATGTTATGTAAAAGCTCTGTAGTGGAAGAAGTAACGATTATGTGTTGATACATGTAATAAGATGTTATCATATCGTATTTAATTATATATATTGTGTAAACCATTTCATCAGTTGCATAAAATATGTCATATATAATTGATTCAAAATTACAGAGTGTTGAATTATAGCCACATGGCCCTTACGCACAAATTTAATGCATCAATCATATATTATCTTCTAAATTTTTATGCTTGTATATATTATGTATGTAAATACGAAGAAAACAAACTTTAAATGAACGGATTCAGTGTTATAATGAAACCGCAGTGTCGATTTTCATGTTTTGGGTTTAAAAGTTTCAAGATCATCAAGAACAGTGAAAATTACATGTTTTAATTATGTGATTATGTGTTTTAACATGTTAAAATCATGCTAGAAGGGTTGAGTATTATTTATTTGTGTATTACAATGTTTGGGTATGTCTAAATTCGTGTAACAATAAGTTAACTGGAGGTTTTTGGCCATGTTCTGCAATTTTTGCAAATTACAGAACTGAAACTAGAGTCTCGCGCCGCGATGCCAACTCCATGCCTAAGACCCACGTCGTAGCGCAACAGCGCCGCAGCGCCACGGCACCGCAGCGCCAGAGACTTAAGCCGCAGCGCCAAGAACAAGTGTAACAGTGGCGCCGCAGCGCCACTTAGCAGAATGTCCAGAAATAAATTTTTAAAATGTTCAAGTCTAGCAATGTGATAATAACTTAATCTAAAAACATGTTAGACATATAATGAGATGTTAAAATAAATTCTTAACATGTTAATAACACATTTATGTGTAAATTGAATGATTGAACGCATAGTTAGCATATTATTTATGAAGTGTAAATTATGTGACAATGGGTATAGTAGTTGACTAAGTATAGTCATAATTCGAGTTAGACAAAAGAATGAACATATGATTATTAATTACATTATAATTGACGGGCATTTTGAACGTAAATGATATGCAGTATTTAAATCAAGGAACAAGTACAATTAACATGTAATCTACGCACGAGGCAAGTTTTCTAACCTTACTGTTATCATTATTCAAGTTTATAAACTTCGTCGAGTAAATTCTCATTATTATTAATCAAGTTCAATTTGTTATATTAAAGATTATTTATCTTTGCAAAGTATGATTCTGTTATACAATAATTATTCTATTGTATACCTCTTGAGATTGTTATTCAATTTAAAAATCATTTATTGTTGAACCTTATTAGACTAGCTAATCCTTATTGATTCAACTAGTCCATAGTTGATGAACGTTCTAAATTTCAAAACCCTTAATGAATTATCCAAACCAAACTTCCTTTGGTGCGGACTCTAATGTCAAACTAAGATGAACAACCCTATATAGGGGATTACTTATGCGTTAACGTTAAGATATTGTGCACAGTATGGTACTAAGGGTTTATCCCTCTAAGCACGAGAAGAAGAGTCCATAGTCTTATGACTGTTAAAGGTTTCAAGTATAACCCTTGATACCTAGGACATAGTTCAAGGTCTTATAGCCCTCAGAATTCTTTTGATTCTTTTTATTCATTCTTGATTTAAAAGTTGAGTTTTATTTCAAAAGTCTTTGATTCACTCGCATGTTATTATTTTATTATTTTATTGTTATACTTGTGGGCAATCGTGCTCACTCTTGCATAATAATAACATTGCAGTTAAGAACGAAAGATCCGACGAGCCTTCTACTAGCAAGGGCAAGGGGAAGATTAACAAGTGATGTAAATGAAGACATGTTGTTTTATGTGATGTTGAAATTATGTGTTAAGACTTATGTTGATGTTGTGTAAGACTATAAATTGTTTATGTTTTTGTAGTTAAGATTTAAGGTTAGTATGACCTGGGATTGATGTATTTAATTTAGATGATGTAACTCCTTAAGGAGAGGATTGATTTCTATCTATTATGTTTTCAGTTATTATGGGTAGATAGATATATGATGTTGTAAAGTGAACACCAAATCATGTGAGAATGGAAGTACCCGGATTTGGGGGTGTCACAGATGATGTGAGGAAGTGAGTTTGGAGTAATGGATTGAAGTGGTGGGGAGATGGAGTGGATGATGCCCAAAAATGTGGGAACAAAGTGGGGTGTAATGGATGGAGGTTGTAGTTGTAATGGATGAATAAGGAGAGTAGAATGAGGATGTGGGGTTATGGGTCGAGCAAGAAGTAACTGCCGAAAAGTCGGTTGAGTTCCAGGACCCTTGCCCCGGCGGGGTGTATAAGGCATAAGAAGCTCACCCCGGTGGGCATGCTCCCTGATATTTTGATGGAAGGACCCCCGCCCCGGCGGGGGTGTTAGGCTTGTGAGGGCTCACCCCGGCGGGCTTGCATACTGGAATTGGGCTCTTTACTCTTCTTTTCTTTCCTTGCTACTTCAAACCATGAATACTTTAGGATCAATTGAGTTGCCTCCCAATTAGAGCTTGATTTTAAGTCATTCAGCCTGACTACTCCCTGTTTAAGGTGTGTCGGATAAAGTGATTACGATGACATTCGTGCTGGATTCGCCACCCCAATAATGTTTCAACCGTTGACCGTTGACCTTAAAAGTTTCTAATGGGTTTCTACTGTAGAGTTCAACGGTGCCATGTGAGAAAATTCTTTTGATGGTGAATGGCCCCGACCATCTTGATTTTAACTTTCTTGGTAATAACCTCAACCTTGAGTTGAAAAGTAGTACTGATTGCCCCGGCTCCAACGTTCGGTGCATGATTTTTTGATCATGCCATTTCTTGACCTTTTCTTTCTATAACATCAAGTTCTCGTAAGCCTAAAAACAGAATTCATCGAGCTCGTTTAACTGAAGTAATCTCTTTTCCCCCGTAACTGCTTGATTGAAGTTCAGTTTCTGAATAGCCCAGTAGGCCTTGTGCTGTATCTTCATAGGCAAGTGACATGCTTTCCCATATAGTAATTGGTATGGTGACATACCAATCAGTGTTTAATACGCAGTCCGGTAGGCCCATAGTGCATCGTCCAACCTGAGAGACCAATCCTTTCGATTCGGGTTTACCACCTTCTCCAAGATTCTTTTCACCTCCCTATTCAAAACCTCAGCTTGCCCACTCGTTTGGGGATGATATGATGTAGCTACCTTATGGTTGACCCCAAACTTTGCCAATAGAGCTCTGAACGATTTGTTGCAGAAGTGACTACCTTCATCACTTATAATAGCTCTCGGTGTGCCAAACCTTGTAAAAATATTCTTCTGCAAGAATTTGAGAACCACTTTGGCATCGTTAGTAGGGAGTGCTACGACTTCCACCCAATTTGATACATAGTCCACCACAAGCAAAATGTACTAATTAGTAAATGATGAAGGGAAATGGCCCCATGAAATCTATGCCCCAGACATCGAAAATCTCAACTTCTAAAATAGTTTAAAGTGGCATCTCATTCCCTTTTGATATCTTGCCCACCCGTTGACATCTATCACAAGTTTTAACAAATTGGTGGGCGTCTTTAAATAATGTATGCCAATAAAACCCGGCTTGAAGCACTTTGCCGCTGTTCTCTCGCTACCATAGTGTCCCCCACACGCAGATGAGTGGCATTCATGCAATATGTTCTTCACTTCACTATGGGGCACACATCTTCTGATCGTCTTGTTGGCGCACTGTTTGAATAAGTAAGGCTCATCCCATATATACAACTTGACGTCATGAAAAAACTTCTTTTTCTGTTGTCGTGTAAGATCAGGGGGAATAATGTTGCTCACTAGATAGTTCGCGAAGTTCGCGTACCATGGAAATTCCATATTTATCCCAAACAGTTGCTCATCCAGGAATGACTTATTGATTACACACTTGTCCTCTTCCTTTTAACCCTGATTT
Organism: Panax notoginseng; assembly: GCA_016801055.1. Lineage (NCBI taxonomy): Eukaryota > Viridiplantae > Streptophyta > Magnoliopsida > Apiales > Araliaceae > Panax > Panax notoginseng. The sequence goes on from CM029018.1 coordinate 110,815,808, forward strand.
TCCAGCCTAGACAAATGATCGGCGACTTGGTTCTCCGTCCCCTTTCTATCCTTTATTTCTAAATCAAACTCTTGTAAAAGGGGAATCCATCTGATAAGGCGTGGCTTAGCATCTTTTTTCGAAATTAAGTACCGAATGGCCGAGTGATCTGTCTAAAGTACTACCTTTGTCCCGATCAAGTATGCCTGGATTTTTTTAAATGCATACACCACTGTAAGTAATTCTTTTTCCGCAGTTGTGTAGTTCATTTAAGTCTCCGTGAGTGTCTTACTTGCATAATAGATAGCACGAAATACCTTCTCTCGGCGTTGACCCAAAACAGCCCCAACTTCATAGTCACTTGCATCACACATTAACTTGAAGGGCATGGTTCAATCCGGCGCGACGATTATGGGAGTTGCGGTCAATTTCTTCTTCAACAATTCGAATGCCAATTTACACTCCTCATCAAACTTGAAAACCGAATCCTTCTCTAAAAGACTGTACAGAGGTTTTGCAATTTTAGAGAAGTCTTTTATAAATCATCTGTAAAACCCAACATGTCCCAGAAAACTTCAAATTCCCTTAACTGAACTTCAAACACATTCATTTGCTAAACATTTTCATTTCTCTTATCATTCTTCTTCTTTTTCTCCCAAGCTTGCAAAAGAAAACCAAAGAGAGAGAAACAAGAGGTAGGGCCGAATTTTAGGAGTGCAAGAAAGGGAGCGAGATTTGGTTCATGCATCCTAAGTTCAGTACTTACTTTGGTAGATCAAGAAGGATATCAACCAAATCTAGGTGAGGTTCTCATCCTTTTTTTATTTTTTATTCTTCTTCTATTTCGGTTTTTACCTCATCATATATGTGGGTTATGGTCTAATACTGAAATTACCCTAGTTCTACATATCATCATGTATGGAACAAAGTATCTTGAGTGTTAGATCAAAGGTTTAGAGCAAGAAAATGAGCATATGTTCTCTAAGGGGTGAAACCCTTATTTTTCTTCCACTAAATCTTGTGTAACTCAAGTTTTACAACTTGAATTTGTGATCCGTCGAGGGGGGGGGGGTGCTAGATACATGAGTTATCTAGTAAACTCAAGTGGTATAACACAAATCTAGCAAGTTTTGAAATCTTTGGGGCTGTTTTCCCCAAAACAGTCCACTTTGATTGTTATGGATTCAAAACCCTAAAATAGTTACTGTTCCCGTTTTTCTTGGGACTATTTTAGATAGTTGCATATCTTTTTAAAATCTGGGAAAAATCACAGAGGTACCTTCAGAAGTTATCTACATGCAGGAAAAAGAACGGACGCGTTTCGATTTATAAGTTGTGCGTAATGGCTATTTCCGTCAAGGACTCCGAAATATTAACCTTCAAATATTTCACTGTGTATACACTAGAAAATTCCAAAATTTTTACAGTAGGTTCATATATGTTATGAGAGTATATCCTGAAAATTTTAGATTTTTTTTAGCAGAACTCAATTTATGAAAAATGAAGCAAGATCCGAGTGTTTTGGGCACTTTAAAATTAGTAAATCATTTTCTAAAATTTCAGAAAAATTTGGGGATCATTGTTGGTTCATATACTGCCAAAATCCAGAAAATGAGAATTTTTGAAATCAGTTTGCTATTTTTCCTAAAAATGATTAAGTTATGAATAAAAGGAAATAAATAGTTAAATGATGTCTTAAATAAGAAAAATATGATTTTAATGCTTGAATACTCCTAATATATAATATTATGACTATTTTAGGGTATTTTGGTAATTTATAATAAGAAATATTATGTATGACCTTTTATGGATATTAAATAAAAGGTTTAATAAAGGGTGAGCAATTAGAATAAATTGTTTATTAATCCAATAAAATATTAAAAATATTATTATGATATTACTAATATTAGTATATGATATTGTTAAGTAGATAAAAATATTAAGATTAAAACTTCATTAAAATATTATTAAATGGTTAATAATATTTGATTTTAGCATTAATAAATGATTAAAGTATTATTAATTGATTAATAATATTAGATTAAAATATTAATATTAGATTAAAATATTATTAAAAGATTATTAATATTAAATTAAAATATTATTATTGAGTAAATAATAATATTCGAGATTAAATAAAATGTTATTAAAAATTTAATAACATTATTAAAGGAATAAAATATTATTACATGATTAATAATATTAATAATGGAATAAGATATTATTAAATGATTAATAATATTAGCAAATGAATAAAAGTATTATTAGTGAACTAATAATACTACGAGATGAATTAAATATTATCAAGATTAATAATATTAAGTGAATTAAAGGTAGTTGTTAATTAATAGTAACATTATCGAGGCATGATAATATTTCTAAGAACTACATGTAATATATAATATCTATGTGATTACCTAATCTAATGTTATGCTATGTGTGACACCCCCAAATCCCAGTACTTTATTTCCTCAGGGTTTGGTGTTCACGTAATCAAAACATTCATTTCTAACATGAGTGGGGCTCAGACTGAGAAAATGCCCGATGATTAGAGGGTTAGAGATTGCATCCTTCGGTGATTGTTTCTGATCATCCTCAGGGGTTGTTTCCTAGCGGATAACTCTTCGACGGTGTCATTCGCTTTAGTCAGCACCACCGAGAGGTGGATCATATCGGAGAGTTTGATTAGGGCTCCTACACCTTTGCCTACTTCCTCAAGGAATGCACCTACGTTCAAAGGGCCTGCCAGAGGCTTGGTTAAGGTTTTACCATTCTTGCTAGTGAGCATTTTCTCTTTTGATTTTTGATTCCCCTTTTGTTCAGGTTACCTGTTTGACTGACAACAGATATTTGATATTTGTATTCGCATTTTTAGGCCTACGAGAGGCTCCTATGTCTTTGTCTCATTAGCACGTTAGGTTTGGACACTTATCCATGGGGACGATGATGGCATTACTCCACTTTTCCAGAGGTTCTTGTAGCTGAGGGTTTCACCCATTCTCGCCTGCAGTTGGAGTTGTTGACCGCATAGGTCATTACGTGGGTTCCTTACTCTAAGGACCACTTAACAGTTGGCTTCGAGGGTGGTTTCCCAACTGGTGTCGAGTATGTATTGTCCACTCGACAGATTCCTTTCCTTACTGACGGAGGCTGGGAGCTCTATTTAGGAGAGCGTGCTATCAGGAGCACTACAGTAGAGATACATAGATGTTTAACATGTAAATAACATAATTGCATGTGGATCGAATTATTGAATACATAATTAAATTATTATTCATGAAGTGATATTGTGTGACAGTAAATGTGATAATTTGACTAAGTATAGTCATAACCAAAGTTTAGACAAAGGAACGATTATTGATGATTAGTTAAGTTATAATTAACTGGTATTGTGAATATGAATGGTATGTAGGATTAAATTCAAAGAACGTGCTTAGTTAAAGTGTAATCTACGCACGAGGTAAGTTTCCTAACTCTACTTGTCATTATTGTTCAAGTTTATTATTTACCTTGAGTAAATTATCATTACTATTATTCAAGTTCAAATGTTATATTAAAGATTGATTATCTTTCAAAGTATGATTCAGTTATACAATGATTGTCCTATGGTATACTTCTTGAGATTATTATTCAAATCGAATATCATTATTGTTGAACCTTGTTAGACTAGTGAACTTTATTGATTCAACTAGTCCTTAGTTGATGGACGTTCTAAATTTCAGAACCCTTATTGAATTATCCAAACCAAACTTTCTTTGGTGTGGACTCGAATATCAAACTGAGATGAACAACCTTGTATAGGGGATTATTTACGCCTTAGCGTTAAGATATTGTGCACAGTATGGTACTAATGGCTGATCCCCCTAAGTACGAGAAGAAAGGTCCATAGTCTTATGACTGTTAAAGGTTTCAAGTATAACCCTTGACAACCTAGGACATAGTTCAAGGTCTTATGACCCTCGAAAATTCTTTTGATTCTTGTTATTCATTCTTGATTCAAAAGTTAATCTTTTATATTCGAAGTTATTATTTTTCTCGCATGTTATTATTCATTGTTATATTATTATACTTGTGGGCAATCGTGCTCACTCTTGCGTAATAATAACATTACAGTTAAGAACGAAAGAGCAGACGAACCTTCCACTAGTAAAGGCAAGGGAAAGCTTAGCAAGTAATGAAGACTGATTATTTATGTGCTTATATAATGATAATTAGAATTGATGTTACTTAAGACTTATTTGTTTATGTTTCCGCACAATTGATTTAAGGTTAGAGTAACCTGGGATTTATTTATTATGAAGTTGATGTAACCCCATAAGGGGAGAGATTTATTATTATTTCTATCTACTGCATGGTTTGCATTTATTTATGGGTAGATAGATATATGATGTTGTATCGTGAACACCAAATCCTGTGGAAATGGAAGTACCAGATTTGGGGGTGTCACAGTAAGAATGTGAACTTTGGCAAGCCCAAATGAAAGATGTTTAAGGCCATATAACAAACTTAATTAAGGTCCAAAGATAATTTAATTCAAGCCCAAGGTTAGGCCCGAATTGCATTAAACCTAAGCCCGAACCGAACCAGTGGATCGAACTGTTGGATCACCAGATGTTTAAAACCCATGGGGCAACCTATGGAGGGGCCCATAGTGAGTCATGGCCGACCAAAAGGAGGTGGGATAGCTTCCTTTGGAAGCTTGGTTTGTGAAGGTGGGGATAGTAAGGAGGTGGGACCAAATGACCATTTTGGCCCCATTGTGCAATTCTATAAATAATAGAGAGATGGTTTTATTTGTTGGTTGTTTAATTTCACCAACATCTAAAGGAATATATTAAGAGATAAAATAGAGATTTTGCAAGTGATCAAAGAGAAGAAAGAGTTAGCTAAAACTCAAGAACGCCAAGAATGCAAGAGGTAAAAACGTTAAACGACTTATCTTCCTTCTCTTTTCTACTTTGATTTAGTAGAGAAGCGAAATTGGTGGTGTAAGTGTCATAAGGAGTAATAAGGATGGCTATTAGTGGAGTTTAAACATTAATAACCATGTATCAAGTGAAATCATAATCGAATGATTAAAAACATAATAAAGAAAATATGAAAACTTAACACATATTATTGATGGACAAGTTTAAAACTATGGTGTATAGGATTAGATACTATATCCTTGGTTAGGATGATAGATGTTGGGATAATGGAATGAATCCATTTTGAACGGAGTAAAAATCTCGTATAACGAAGTTATGGAAAAATTTCTAAGAAAGTCGATAAACGTTGAGATCATAGTTAACTAGGATTTCAGAATGAAAGTGAAATGTCAATAACAAACCTAGAAAGCTAGGGTTTTATGAACATATTTAAGACCATGAAATTTATGAGTCATAGACTCAAGAACTGCTGAATTCGGACATCGTATGAACGAATTACGGATGAACAAGTGATGAACGCTCAAGAACGTTAAACAAACAAATAATGAAAATTAAATTAAGTGGAAGCCTCGTTAACGGATTCAAAAAATTATTCTATCCAAAGGAAATCGTAGTATGAAGAATAAGAAAGAAATAGGCTTTTGAACGAACCAATTATGAGCTATAACGAACAAGTTACGAGCTCGAGAAATGAATGGCTTGAGAAATTGAAAAAAAAAATCCAAGCCTGGTGAATGATTTGGGGCACTGTAGCCCTAGCACCGGATCTCAGCTAATAGAAATATGCACTGCAGCGCAACATTTAACAAAGGACACAGTGCCACAGCGCTGCAGCGCCAAACCTATACCAAAGGCAGAGAAGAATAGTTATGAACATAAAAGATTGGAAAGTTGATTGAAGGTGAATTATGACCTTAATTAAACCTAAAGTAACATCTTAAATTATGATTAAAACCTTAAGTTCAACAATTAAAAGTTAAAAGAATGTTACGAAAACATAAACACAAAGTAAGTTTAGTAATACGATAAACCGTAGTCACATCAAGTGAATGTTTGAAATTACTTGAAAGGTAATTACTTAAACATTGAACAAACAAGGTTACTTATAACAATGAAATGTTATAAAGCTGTGATGAATATTAATTAACTTTATGAATGTTAGTAATTTAACCAAACGAATAGTTAGACTGATAAGAAGGAAAAGATAGGTTAATGACAATACCTATGGATTGTATGTGACCTAACATGATATAATATGTGATTATGTCATGTAAAACCTTTAAAGACTCGAAAGGAAAGTGAATTAACAATAGACGACGTTGGAGGCAAGCTATCTAAACCCTTGTCTATACTTTATTTTGGACAAGCGTTATGATTCATGTATTATATGCATGAATTGATTTAACGAAGAAGTCGAAGGTATTTACTTCGGCTAGACCAGACTTAGGGTATTTTGTGGATTTCCTTATAATCTTTCAAAATATTATTAAAATTTCTATCTTGTGCCAACTATTTTGGTATGGATTCAAAGAAAGACTGAGTACGAATAAACAAATGTTTTGTCGTAAATTGACTGGCATGTGAGTTTGCCAAAACTTAAACATGGATACGTTTAATGTAGTAGTGTTGTACAACATAGAGTACTATAGGTTGATCACCTAGACGTGCTCGTAAGAAATATTGGAGTTATGGACTTAGTGCCGAATGCTTCTTTATAAAGAAAGAATGAATAAAATGCTCATGGTCTTTGACCAAATTCAAGGTTTAACTAATGATGATCGTCATTAAACCTTTTAAAGAAAAGAGAAGTGTTATTTTGAATTATTCATAGTACTTCATAACTATTGGATCAGTTATAGAAGATATACTCATATGATTCATGCATGTTGTTCTACTATAATTGTTATACTTGCTGAGCTAGTTATGCTTACCCTTGCTTGAACTATATGATTGCAGCTAAAAATGAACGGATCAAAGGATCTAATAAGGACAAAGGAAAAAACAAGGCGAAAAATAGTTATCCTTGTAATAGAATAGTATTACTTTTGTATTAATTTGATACTATGACAAAAAACATATGTAATGGTTACAAAGAACCTGGGAAGGGACTTATTAGTATGTAATAAATAGTAGACATATTCACTCTATTGATGTTTTTCAATTGAATGTATGTGTGAATAGTAGCACCATCTATCGAGTTAGAAGATATCCTAATTTGGGGGCGTTACAGGTTGGTATCAGAGCTATAAGCGCAATACATGAAGAACCCTAAGCCTTTTGCTGGTGACGTCCCTATAAGGGAATTCACCGAAGCCAGATTTTCCGTAGGGGAAGCCGAGCAAGTCAGTGGAAAATTGATAGGTACCCTTGTGAAGTGCTATGGTTGAAAGTACCATTAGCGTCACAGGTTGATATCAAAGTTGTAGGTTATAAAACTTAAGGGGGAAAGAACCTTAGGCTATAACCATAAGAAGAGTTGATGAAGCTAGTAGTAATTAAACTCACATTGAGTATTAAGTGGTGAATTGAGGAAATTCATTACAAGAAGAATTAAAAGATGAAGTTAACCCTAAAATGCATTAAATGTGATATATGTTTATAATATTTTGATGTTGTTGTAGGGTTTTTGGCACAAAAACACAGCGAAAATTAATATTTTCAAAGCCAATTCTGAAACCCTAAAACAGGATCCATGCAAAAAACACATTTATTCAGTGGTTAGAAATTTATACCGATTATAGAAGCTAGAATTGATTCGATCGAATCTCTATTGCAACCCAAACGAACTGCGCCTCTACGGTATCAACACGAACGTCTCGCGAACCGTCACACGATCTGCTGTAAAAGAGTCGCGGTACTAGCCACAAAGGATCGAGATTTCTCTAAAGTTTTTCTCTATAGTCTCTCTCTAAGAGTGGTTAGGGTTTTGTTTTTGATTAATTCCTAAAGTGGCTGATATATCATATATATATATAGATGTCAAAAGGAATTAATTAAAACCTAATTTATGTAAAATTCGAATTATATATATATTATATATTAATTAAGTCTTACATAACTAATATACATATATAAAAATTATACTGTTAATTTAAATTCGTAATTTAAATATTATCAATCATATTGATATATTTAAAACTTACAATTTAAATTAATTCCCCTTTAATTACGTTCTAAGTGTGTGACCCTATAGGTTATTATTACGTTGGTAATAATTTTAAAATCATATTATAAAATTATAAATAGTGAGCGGTATCTAGTAATGCATCACTGCTACCCAAGTAATAATAAGATCGATGATTCGATGCAACCTTTTCGTGACCAATGTTTCAATGTAATTGAATCCTTTTAACCTTGACATCCTAGATTAAACTCGAGTCATGAAATGTGTCATACTCTTCATAATTTAATCTGAGTTTTCTTGATAAATGAGTAGACTATATGAAACAAATCACTATTTGAGCATGGCCATGCATTTTATAGTCCTACTCAATTAAGAGGCCTATAGATATCACCCATAATATATAGGAGGGTTACATTCCATCTAGATCACTCATATTTCTCACACGATTCATGATGTACCCAATAATCCCCTTTATAGTCCACCCTATTAAAGGTGACCTTTGATGATATCAAAGTACATAAATTCCCATGTAGTAATATAGTGATTTCAGGTCGGAGGATCATTACATCATTGTCACTATGAGATTCACTAATGACATGTTGCATAATGCTCCACGTAGAATTCTCATGGTGGGTATATCCAGTACATCGTTCTCTAACATGTACCTATGCATTGACTCAGTATCTCATATATTTATGACCAATGAGATTTGGTCATCAGTCAATCCACATACTAGTCTCAATGTATCATTATTGTCCCATTGTCGACGTTGGGATTTTTATTTATCCCTTTTCTGTTCTTGTTCTTTTGTGTTCTCATGTTAGATGAGATTTGTTTGAAAAAACAAGTTGTGAAAAGGTCCGACATGTATATGTCGACGATTTGACAATAAGAGTCGCCAATTGTTTTTTTTTAATGGTTGTACCAACACAATCGAGAAAAGGTTTGCACATTGACCCAGTGATGTGACACTGTTAAACGGGTCTGTGAAATTGTGATTCATTAGGGTTCGGGGACTTGCTTCTGCCGAGGGAAGGTGTTAAGCACCCCTCGACATCTGTGTTACCACGGTGACGACCACTTTTCAAGAAACTGTTATATGAATGTGTGTGTGTGTGGGTCAATGTGCGGTTATTTGGAAGTAGTGTCATGCCTCGTTTGCACCTATATACAAAGGGTTTGAATTTATATGAAAATTTAGTTTTAAACAAGATATAGCAGTGATGTTTTGTAAAATAGGTTTTTTCAAACCCTTATGCTCAATAGTAATTGGGGCCTTTGATACTTCTATTTTATTATGTATTCGGCTTGATTGATTTTATTTTTGATATGTGAAGCATCTTCGAGAAAATTATAAAGTACAAACAAGTTCCGAACTCCTCGTGGGCATAAAAACCATCTGAGAAAATCCAAACACTGTTAATAAATTTACAAGCTGCTTACACCCAAAAAAGTCCATCACGAGAACCGAATCTAGATTCAGTAAACTGAATCTGTGATCACATGATTCCTAGGCTCACATGATGCCGTAATTTATATGAAAACTATAAGCATATATATATATATATATATATATATATATATATATATATATATATATAGCTGTAAATATATATATATAGACATAATCAACCACCACGAAGCACCTCCATGGGGGATCAAAAATGTAAGTAAAGCTGTAAAAGCAATCAACCGCCACGGAGTGAACTCAGGCGGGACGAATAGTAAAGAAAGCAGAAAAAACGATCAATTGCCACGAAGTAAACTCCAAGCAGGACGAAATGTAAATATATATATATATATATATATATATATATATATATATATAAGCAGTAAACGCACCGGATGTATCATCCAGACTCATCGAACAGAGTTCGACACCAGTTCATATATATAAGTATATATATATGTAAACGCACCAGATGTAAAATCCAGGGTCATCAAACAAAGTTCGACATACAGTTCATATATATATATATATATATATATATATAAAAAAAGTAAACGCACCAGATGTAAAATCCAGGGTCATCAAACAAAGTTCGACATACAGTTCATATATATATATATATATATATATATACGAAAGCAAATAAACGCTCCAGAAGTAAGTCTAGGCTCAATCGAGGCATAACTCGATAATGTTACTCCATATATAAATATATGTATATACAAATTGAAATGAAACCACGGGCCGAAGTCCGGGCATACACACACGACACGACTCTCAACGTGAAGAATGGTGTGTACAAAGATGAAGAGAAATGCTTTAAAATGTATAAGAAGGCTTACAGTGGACTGCCAAATAAGACTTTAATAACTTGAAAGGGATGAATATTCAGCTCCCGCCGATAGAAAAGTAGTTATATATGAGCTTACGAGTATTTAAAATGAGAAATCACTCAGTTTATAGTGTGTACATAGCAAATTGGACAGGGCTTCCTCGCATTTTTCTCTTCTAAAATGGCCACCCTAAGCCCTCTATCTATAGAGGGGGGATTCACAGACCGCAGGTGTACCTGCGGCTTCCCGGGGTGCCCCAATCTCTACGGGTTCGGCCGTCTCAAAGTACGTGCACGCATGCAATGTAATGTCCGCTCGAACTTTTAGAACTTCAATATGGGCATCCGATCGAGGTGTATAAGACCTTTTTCAGCATGTTGTTGCCGAGAGCTACACAATGACATGGGATTAGAGGTTGTACGAAGTCAGGAAGATGGGACCATGCCCTATGTCTTCAAGCTTCAAATTCTATCCGGTGTGATGTCTTGTGCAGTAGTCACTCGGGATTGGCGCTCCTTGGTTCTTGTAGGACATTGTTGTGTAGAATGTATGTATGTTGTTGTTGAGACGGCGCGATTATGACATTGGGATGGCAAAATAATGGTCCTGCCCTTCACCGTGGTTATCTCCGGTTTGAGCTGTGTTTAGCGATCGTTGCTCAGGGTTATCTCTGAGATTGGACTGCTGCAGGTGTTGACCATCTTCAGGGTTGTATCTGAGAGTTGCCTGACTTCCCGGGGTTATCTCTGGGCTTGTGGAATGAGTGCCTTGGGGCTTTTGCCGAGTGTTTTGAAGCTGTTTGCATGTATTTGAAACAAGTATTTTCGAGGTTATCTCCGAAATTGCAACTGCATTCCTCGGGGTTATCTCCGAGGTTGAAACCCAAACTCCCGGTGTTGCTTCCGGGGTTGAGGTTGAAACTACTAGTGGTATCCGGGTCTGAGCTGGATGTCTTGGGGTTATCTCCGAGATGGTAATACTGAGTATCCCAAGGTTATCTCCGAGATTGAACTGAGTTATCTTCCAGGGTTACCTCTGAAAGACGATTTTGCCCTCCTACAATGTCAGTAACAGGTATGCAGAAAATTTTGAGTGTCTACACCGATTAACAATGATACTTGACTAGGGACATTTAAGAGCAATGATACTAATTAAAATTATACAATCCCATGTTCAAGTCACACACTTGAAGCTATATAATTTGTATCATTATTCTAAGGACTTTTATTATGCTAACTTTTATATAACACAGTAAATAAAACAATAATAAAACAATTCATTTATTCAATCAAATATAATAACAAAATGTTAATCAATTTTATCAAATAATTGGCCTCTAGGGCATAAACTGTAACAGCTGTGTACTGAACAAGATATTATTTTTTATTGTAGATGTCAGGAGATAATGTTATGTATAGAGATATACATGTTGTTAGTGAGGAGTCAATGAACCAGATAAAGATTTTACTGACACTCGTAGCCGAAGTGCCAATTGTGGTGGTGGATGAATCAGAGGATTCCGAGAATGTAGGGTTTACATCCTTGTTCGACGGAATGTCCAGGGAGGAGGTGGAGGTAGTATCGTTTAATACGGTAATACCTACAAAGTAAATGACAATGGGGTAGTTAATGAAGGCGTTATTCATGACTATGTTGGATAGGAATATCCAGTTAAGTAAGGAGGTGAAAGAGCTGAAAGAGAAGGTCCATTACATCTTGGAGGACAAGAGGGACATGGAGACGTTTTGGGAGGTTGAACATGACAAGAAATTTTTGGCTAAGGACAAGGCCCGAGAGCTAATACATGAGGCCTTCAAGCTTAGGGATGAGATAAAGGAGAAGAAGTAGAAGATTAGTAAGATGTCCTATATTCATAGGAGTTCACATGAGGATTATTAGCGACAAGTTGTTGAGTATCCCGTGGAGGCATGGAAGATTTGGCATACGATCAGCTGGGATGTGGTGGCCAGTCTTGCCAACACAAATTATGCAAATGCCTTTAGGAAGATGTAATCTAGTTAATAACTAGAATAGGTATAGATATGTACATATTATGTGTCTATATAGTGACGTAAAACCCTCCTTTGTATAATAAAAGGGTAGTCTTTTGTAAATCCAAATTTTTAGAAAGTAATTACAGGAAATTAATGTAATTAGCTTAGGCTATGTAATGGTAAATGATGTAGTATTATACTACAAAGAAGAAAGCATATCAATATAAGTACTTTATTGAATATGTTTTGCAATGAGTTTGAGTTATTATTAAATATGAATAATGACTAATTATAAGAAGAAAGTAATAACGAACTGTTATTCATGTTAACAGAAATATGCCACTAAGAAGAAGACAACAAAATTAGGAAGCTAATGTGAATCAACTAGAAGAGGGACCGGTTAACCCGATGCAGGATTTTGTTAACTTATTAACAACTGCCTTTAATAGAAATGGTGTAAATATACCTATTAATCATGCTGTAGTACGTGCTACTACATTTAAGAATTTTAAGAGTGTAGGTCCGCCAAAGGTCAAAGGAACTATGGACCCTATACAAGCCCAAACTTGGGTGAAAGAGATTGAGTAGGCATTTATAATTACAAATGTCAAGGAGGGGCAAAAGACTTCTTTTGCCACCTATATGATGAAGGAAGAGGCCAACTTCTTGTGGGAGGCAAACTAGGCTAGGGTTGGAGTGGAGGTGGTAACGTGGACACAGTTCTAAAAGATATTCTTCGAGAACTATTGCCCCACGAGTATGTAAGGTAGGATGGAGATGAAGTTCTTGGAACTAAAATAAAGGGATATGACTATTACCCAATATGCTTCCAAGTTCAATGAACTGGTGAGATTTGCTCCACATCAGGTAGATACGGAGGTGAGAAAGGTACGGAGAATCGAGCAGGGATTAAAACCCTAACTCTATAGTCGAATATTAATGTTTCAAAGTAATTCCTTTGGAACCATTCTGGAGAAGGCAATAATTGCAAAGGGTGGTAGTAAGGCTTTAAGCCAATACCACAGAGTGAAGAAGAATAAGAGTAAAGTAGATGGGGGAGTGAAAACTAAGGGAGCCAGCGGGAGTTGCAACGGACAGAAGAAGAAGGTTTTTAACTCTAGAAATACCAAAGTGAAACAAGGAGATCCTAAGAAAATGATGGAGGCATGTAAAAACTATGGGAAGACTCATTTAGGAGTCTGTCTCTTGGGTAAAGTTGTGTGCTACAATTGTGGACAAGAAGGGCACATTTCGCCTAACTGTCCAAGTCCAAAGAAGAACCATGGATGTTTCGTATGTGGATCAATTGATCACATGTCGAAGAATTGCCCGAATAAGGGGATGGATGGTACTAAGGGTGCTAATAGTGGTAAGTTAGCTATTAGTGGTCCAGCTCAGTTGAGTAGACCGACGGCCCACACCTTTAATATGACGGTCCATGATGTTGTTGCATCAGGAGATTTAGTTGCAGGTATTATCCCAATCAACGATATAAATGCTTATGTTTTGTTTGATTCGGGTGTTACTTGTTCTTTTATAGCATGTTAATTTTGTAGATAGTTAGGATTACTCCCTGAAAGATTGCCAATACCTTTGAATATTAAGGTAGTAAATGAAGAAATAATTCCTGTTGAACATATTCATAGGCGTTGTTGTGTAGAAATAAGAGGTTATAAAATGTTGGTAGATTTAATACCGATAAAGTTGGGAGAATTCGATGTAATTCTCAAGATGGATTGGTTATTTAACCATGGTGCAATTATAGATTGTCAAAAGAAATGTGTAAACCTTCAAACTTTGAAGCAGCCTAAGGTAGTGTTTTATGGTAGTAAGTCGCCAGGACGTTCGTGTTATCTTACTATGACACAAACTAGGAAATTGCTGAAGAAGGGATATGTAGGTTATTCGTGTCATGTTATTGATACGCAGAGAGTGGGAGAAACAATGAAACAAATACCTATAGTAAAAGATTTTGTGGATGTGTTTCCAAGAGAATTACCAGGTCTTCCACCTGATAGGGAGATCGAATTCATAATAGATATTGTGCCAGGTGCGGCACCAATTTTAAGGGTACTGTATCGTATGGCGCTAGTGGAAATGAAGGAGTTGATGGTCCAACTACAAGAACTGTTGGATAGGAAATACATCTAACCGAGTGTTTCGCCATGGGGAGCATCGGTATTATTTGTAAAGAAGAAGGATGGATCGTTGAGACTTTGTATCGACTATCGAGAGTTAAACAAGCTAACGATAAAGAATAAATACCCATTGCCCAGGATCGGTGATCTTTTTGATCAGTTGAAAGGGGCAAGGTATTTTTCTAAGATAGATTTATGAACGATGTATCATCAGTTAAAAGTCAGGAAGGATGATGTACCTAAGATGGCGTTCAGGACTCGTTACGGCCATTATGAGTTTCTGGTAATGTCGTTTGGGTTGACGAATTCACCAGCTACATTCATTGATATGATGAATAGAGTGTTCAAACAATATTTGGATAAGTTCGTTGTAGTGTTTATTGATGATATTCTAGTCTATTCTAAGACACCAGAAGATCACGCTGAACATCTAAGATTAGTGTTGGAGACATTAAGGAGGGAGAAGTTATATGCGAAATTCACCAAGTACGAATTTTGGCTTGAAAGAGTGCAGTTTTAGGTGCACGTTATTGACAGAGATGGAATTTCAGTGGATCCAGCAAAGGTGGAAGCAGTGATTAATTGGGAACAACCAAAAACACCGACAGAGGAACGAATTTTCCTAGGGTTATCGGGATACTATCGAAGATTTATCTGGGATTTTTCTAAGATAGCTACTTCATTGACTAATTTGACAAGAAATACAGTGAAGTATGTGTGGACTGAGAAGTGTGAAAACAGTTTTTAGGAACTGAAGAAAAGGTTGAGTGAAGCACTTGTATTATCTTTACCCGATAATACAGGGAATTTTGTAGTTTATAGCGATACTTCACATAGAGGACTAGGTTGCGTGCTCATGTAGCATGGCAAGGTCATTGCTTATACATCATGACATTTAAAGGATTATTTGAAAGTTTATCCTACTCATGATCTAGATCTGGCAGCGGTGGTATTCACCTGAAAGATTTGGAGGCATTACCTATATGGGGATAAATGTGAGATATACACGGATAATAAAAGTCTAAAATATATCTTCACACAAAAAGACTTAAATATGAGACAGAGAAGATAACTGGAGTTGATAAAGGATTACGATTGCGATATCTTGTATCATCCAGGAAAGGCGAATGTGGTGGCCAACGCCTTAAGTAGAAAGGGTCGGGAAAGATTGTCTATGTTAACAGCTTAAACTGAGTTAATAACAGAGATGACTAGAATGGAGTTAGAGGTGAGGTTACCAGGTGAATCGGGTCAGAAATTATTTACAATGGAGACTCGACCTACCATTTTAGAGAGAGTTAAGGAAGTACAGCTCATAAATGACTAGCAGATGAAGAAGAGATAAAGCACAATCTTGATAATGAGGGGTTATTAAGATTTTAAGGAAGAATTTGGGTTCCGTATGAAACAGAATTGAAGGAGGAGATATTACAGGAAGCTCATAGTTCAAGGTACTTGATTCATCCTGGTAATACTAAGATGTATCAAGACCTTCGACAGAATTTTTGGTGGCCAAAGAATACGTAAGTAGGTGCTTAATATGTCAAAAAGTTAAGGCCGAACATCAACGACCAAGTGGCTTGTTACAGTCATTGGAAATTTGAGAATGGAAGTGGGAACATATCACAATGGACTTTGTGGTAGGACTTCCGACTACACAGAAAGGATACGACGTTATTTGGGTAATAGTGGATCGTTTGACGAAGTCGGATAACTTTTTGGCAATAAGATTCAAGTTTAACTTAGATTAGTTAGGTAAACTCTATGTTAAGGAAATCGTTTCAAGACATGGGGTACCAGTTTTAATAGTGTTAGATCGTGATCCACGATTCACATCAAATTTCTAGAGAAGTGTGCAAGAGCAGATGGGAACGAAATTGAAGTTAAGTACAACTTATCATTCATAAACAGATGGGCAAAGCGATACAACAATTCAGACGTTAGAAGATATGCTAAGATCTTGCGTCATGGATTTCAAAGGTAGTTGGCATGATCATCTACCGCTAGTATAGTTTGTTTATAACAACAGTTATCATGCAAGCATAGGCATGCCGCCTTATGAAGCATTATACGGGAGGAAGTGCATAACTCCTTTGTGTTGGGATGAGGTAGGAGAATGTCAAATGCTAGGACCTGAAATGGTGCAGCAAACATAAGATATAGTTAAGTTGATACGAATACGACTGGTAGCAGCTCAAGACAGGTAGAAAAAGTATGCAGATCTGCATCGAAGGAAAAGAGAGTTTGAAGTCGACTCATATGCGTTTCTGAAGGTATCTCTTTAGAAAGGAAAGATATTCTTTGGAAAGAAAGGGAAATTAAGTTTGAGGTTTCTACGACCTTTTGAGATATTAGAAAGGGTAGGAGAGGTAGCTTATGTGAAAGCATTACCTCCAGAGTTAGAACGCATACACAATGCGTTTCATGTATATGTATTGCGTCCTTATAAGCCAGATTATAAGCACGTATTAGAGTATGAGCCTATTCATGTTGAGAAGGACTTAATGTACCAAGAAATGCCTATTCAAATTATTGATAGAAAAGAGCAAATTCTAAGGAATAAAGTAATACCATCGGTGAAGGTAGTATGGAAAAACCACAATGCCGAGGAAGCAATGTGGGAACTCAAAAAAAAAATATGAAGAAGAATTACCCTCAGTTGTTTCACTAACTTATATCGAGATTCCGGGGACAAAATCCTTATAAGGGGGGAAAATTAACAACCTAGAAAATCGGATTGTAATGTAAATTAATTTTATTTGAATATAATAAATAAAAATTATATTATACGTTTATAATAACGATTAAGCGATATGAAGGTCGTTCTATAACCTAGAAGGGATGTATAATCGTAGTATTCTGGCTAAGTGCTAGAAAAAAAATGCGTGTGAATTTTCAAAACGAAAATAAAAGCTTTTCGAGAAGTTCTCTGAAAAATACTATTCATCCATTTTTGCTCGGGAATTATTTTTGAACTTTCAGAAAATACGTAATGATAGAATTTTAAGAAAAGATGGATTATCTAATAATAATTTAGTTATGGCAAACACAATTTTTTACATGCGTACTCAATTCGAGAATGTTAGGGAAAGTGAATATTTGAATAATTAATGATTATATATAATAAGAAAATTATTATACAGGGAAAGAATATGAGTATAATACAAGGTATTGTACAAGTATGTACGAAAGATAATACAACTTATTATATGAATGTTATCCGAGCTAGTATACGTAAAGAATACGAGAGTTATACGTTAAAAGCACAAACCATTATTGATGGACTAGTAAAGTTAGAATGTGAACTTTGGTAAGCCCAAATGAAAGATGACTGAGGTCCTATGAAAATCTTAATCAAGGCCCAAAGATAATTTAATTCAAGCCCAAGGTTAGGCTTGAATTAAATTAAACCTACACACGAACCAAGAACCGAACCCGTGGATCGAACCGTTGGATAACCGGATGGTTAAAACCCATGGGGCAACCTGTGTGGGACCCCATAGTGAGTCATGGCCGGCCAAAAGGAGGTGGGATAGCTTCCTTTGGAAGCTTGGTTTGTGGAGGTGGGAATATTAAGGACGTGGGACTAAATGACCATTTTGGCCCCACTTTGTAATTCTATAAATAAGAGAGAGATGGTTTCATTTGTTGGTTGTTTAATTTCACCAAAATCTAGAGAAATATATTGAGAGATAAAAGGGAGCTTTTAAAAGTGATCAAAGAGAAGAAAAAGTTAGCTAAAACTCAAGAACGCCAAGAACGCAAGAGGTAAAAATTTTAAATAGAGAAATGAAATTGGTGGTGTATGTATCATAAGAAGTAACAAGGATGGATATTAGTGGACTTTAAATATTAATAACCATGTATCAAGGAATATCATAATCGAATGATTGTAGACACTCAAAATTTTGCATTCCTATTACTAACCTTGTAGGAGGGCAAAATCATCTTCCAGAGATAACCCTGGAAGTCAAATCAGTACAGTCCCGGAGACAATCCCGGGATACTCAATTTTCCATCTCGGAGATAACCCCCAGATATATAGTTGCAGTCTCAGAGACAACCCCGGGATACTCAGTTTCAACCTCGAAGACAGTCCCGAGGAATACAGTTCCATTTCTGGAGATAACACCAAAGAAGTTTGCCATCTCGAAGACAACCCCGATATATTCAGTTCTAGTCACATTTCAAGTGTCTGGTATTCTTTATCCTATCCATGCAATTACACTGCATGAATATGATAAAGAGGAGCATCTGTAGACACTCAAAATTTTGTATTCCTGTTACTAACCTTGTAGGGGGCAAAATCGTCTTCCAGAGATAACCCTGGAAGTTAAATCAGGACAGTCCCGGAGACAACCCCAGGATACTCAATTTTCCATCTCGTAGACAACACCGAGATATACAGTTGTAGTCTCGGAGACAACCCCCAGATACTCAGTTTCAACCTCGGAGACAGTCTTCAGGAATACAGTTCCATTTCCGAAGATAACACCAGAGAAGTTTGCCATCTCGGAGGCAACCCTGAGATATTCAGTTCTAGTCCCGGAGACAACCCCGAGAGTTTTAGACCCAACCTCGGAGATAACCCCGAGGAGTGTAGTTGCAATTCCAGAGATAACTCCAGAAATGCTTGTTTCAAATCCCAGCAATCAGCTTCAACACTTAGTGATAGCCCCGAGGCACACTGTCCCAAAACCTGGAGACAACCCCGAGAGGTCAAGCATACCTCAGATACAACCCTGAGGACGTTCAACACTTATAGTAACCCAATCTCACAGATAACCCTGAGCAACGAATGTTAAATCAGGCCAGAAATAGAGATAACCCCAGTGAGAGGAAAAATCGTCATTTTGCCACCTCGATCCCCCATCGTGCCATCTCAACAACATCTCAACATACATTCTACATAGAAGTGTCCTACAAAAACCAATAGCTCCAATCCCAAGTGACAACTACACAAGTTAACACACCACATTGAATTTGGTGCTTGAACACCTGGGCATGGTCCCATCTTCCCAACTTCGTACAACCTCTTATCCAATGTCATTGTGTAGCTCTCGACAATAGCATGCCGTAAAAGGTCTTATACACCTCGATCGGATGCCCGAATTGAAGTTCTAAAAGTTCAACAGGACAACACGTTGCACGCGTGCACGTACTTCAAGACGGCGGGACCTGCAGAGCCTGGGGCACCCCGGGCAGCCGCAGGTCCATCTGCGGCTACCGCAGGTACACATGCGGCTCCCCCCTCTATAAATAGAAAGCTTGGGGCAGCCATTTTAAGAAGAAAAAAGGCGTAGAAGCCCTGTCCAATTTGCTCTGTACAAACTATAAATTGAGTGATTTCTCATTTCAAACACTTGTGAGCTTATATTTAGTGACTTTTTACCGGTGGGAACCGAGTGTTCATCCATTTAAAGCTATTGAAGTCTTCTTTGGCAGTCCACTGAAAGCCTTTTTACACCATTTAAAGCCTTTTCTACACTTCCTGCACACATTGTTATTCACGTTGAGAGACATATTGTGTGCGTGTGCCCGGACTTCGGTCTGTGGCTTTTCATTTCTTTTGGTATATATATATATATATATATATATATATATATACTAACATTATCAAGTTATGCCTCGATTGAGCCTAGATTTTCATCAGGAGCGTTTATTACTTTTATACATATATATAAACTATTGTCGAACTCTGTTCGATGTGCCTGTATTTATATCTGGAGTGTTTAATGCTTTTATATATATAAATACTTACATATATATATATATATATATGTATATATATATATATAACTGTTTACAGCTTTCATACAAACTGCATCACCATGTGAGCCTATAAATCATGTGATCACAGATGCAGTCTCCTGTGATGGATTCGGTTCCCGTGATGGACATTTTCGGCTGTACTGACTTGTAAATTATTCACGGTGTTTGAATTTCCTTAAGATGTCTCTCATGCCCACAAGGAGTTCAACACTGCTTTTTAACTTATTTTGTCGAAGATGCTTCGCATATCGAAAATAAAAGCAATCAAGCTGAACACATAATAAAATAGAAGTATCAAAGGCCTTAATTACTATTGAGCACAAGGGTTTGTAAAAACCTCTTTTACAAAATGTCATTGCTATATCTTGTTAAAACTAAACTTTTATACAAAATTCAAACCCTTTGTATGTAGGTGCAAACGAGGTATAGCACTACTTCCAGATAATTGCACATTGACCCACACACACACACACTGTGAAAGCCCCGAACCTGGGTCCCAAATCACCGAGGATTCGATAAAATCAATCTATCACTATTACAATCATTCTATAACTATTGCGAAAGATATAAATATAATTATTTATACAATACATTTACACACAATTCCCCAAGGTCGAATAACCTTAACTTATACACAATTCATAACTTGACTAACACATATCATTATTATCATACAATACTATTACAATTAAGCTGCACATAAAATCTCAAGCTGAACTTGGCTTTATCCTTTCCTGTATCCGACGGATGCTTCTTAATCTGCAATGTTAATCATGATATAGAAAGGGTGAGCATGACGGTTGCCCAGCAAGTTTAAATTTATAATTTAACGATATATCATGATTGAAAGAATCTTAATAATAAGTTGGCTATAATTGAACAATACAATTGTGAACTAGCAGGAACAAACTTTTGACTGAACAAGTATTGAACATGAATAAATATATCTGAACCGAATGGTAATGAAGGTGATCAGTATTTCATACCTGACTTATACATGCAATATATACATAGTACAATTCTACAATGTCAATCAGCAATGATTAACCATAAGCATATTTGAATGAAACAACTCTTAGTAGAGTTAAGTAAAACTTGCCTAAACCGTTGATTACCATTACGCAATTTAATAAGCTTTGTCTGAACCTAATATATACATAATATCGATATACAAATTAGAATAATATCATCACAATATTTAAAATAACCTAAACACAGTATCACATAATCCTATCAGTCTATAAAATACAGAAAACTTAACCTCAAGTCAAACTATTACAGTATGAGTCGAGTTGGGCATAATTCTGACATCCCGAGGGTCTAGTCGGACAAAATTTCGAGTTTAAGTTCAATTAAACTCTGTATAAACACTTAACCATTGTCTAAGATAATTTATAAGTAGTCAAAACATTTTTCATAAGCCCGTAATAATTTTCAGATAATTATTATCATTTATTATAATTTTTCAATCATTAATAACGTATTTATATGAATTAAATACAACATAATTCATTTATCATTAATATTTATTTATTATCAAATATTAATGAAATATATGTCATAATATTATAATATATTTATAATATCACAAAGTATTTTTAATACTTTAAAATCACCTTTATATGATTTTAAACCATTAAATCCATTATCCACTAATTGCTTTTTATATTAAAATATTAATATTTTCATGATAAAATATTAAAAGTTATATCTTATAACTTAAAATATTTTTATAACACTTAAATCATTTTTATATATTTTTGAATCATTAATTCTATTTTTTTATAATTTATTTAATATATTTATTAAATAAACTAATTATCATTAATATTGATTAATTAATGAAATTCATCCTAAAATATTAAAAGTCATTAAAAATAACTTAAAATATTTTCTTATACCATAATATTATTTTTCATGCATTAAAATTATTTTTAAATAATTTATTTAATATTATAATTAAATAAATTAAATACCATTTATATTTCAAAAATATTAAATATTTATGAAATATACTCAAAATAATTAAAAACTATTTTTCAGACTTTAAAATATTTTTTCAAAATTTATTTCGTATTTTTAATAATTAAAAACCATTTATTTCTATTTATTTAATTAAAATAAATAATTTCTAAAAAATAATAATTAATAAATGGCCCTATAGCGACAGAACCGTCGCTATAGGTGTTCTTGAGTGTTCTTGAGCCTTCATAGTCAGAGTGCAGGGTACTACGTTTAACCGGTTGTAACTTTTTGATCCTTAAGTTTCTTGACTTGTTCTTGTTTTAATAATATAGTACTAATGTAATACAACAACTACCAACTAAGTTCATGGAAATACGACACGAAATCAGAGAGATCAAAGCCTCTCAATATTCTGACAACGCTGTTCTTGAGTTTCTGGGTTGCCCAGAAACTCAAGTAGTGTTGAGGGTCCTTCTATGCAGGCTTCAATCTTTGATTTCCATGCCATTTTTATGTGATCTTAAGGTTCAATATTGTATTCCTCATGTCAGTATACACTACCATCTCACTAACTCAACCTAACAACATCACATGTTCAAGATCTGGGCCGGTCAATATAGGGGTCAAGAACTGTTCTTCAGAAATCTGGATTTTCCAGATTTCTTCATCCGGCTGGTGGTCAACGTGGGTTTGACTATGATTAGCTACGATTCTGCAACGGATCTGAGTGATCTAAAGGCATAGATGTATAGCCTGCATATCAGTATACAAGATACAACCAACAAAATTACATAACAACTTAAACCTAGCAAGATCTAGCACCTGCAAAAGCTTGTCAGGATTTCTGGGAAAATTATGGGTTAATCGTTTTTCGTGATCGGTCAACGAGTTTTGACCGAGTATAACTGAAGATCTGGACTTGATCTGGCCTTGATTCCATTTTCAAATCACAGTTCTCATGTTCTAGAACAGATTCAAAACATAAAACACACAAAACATCTAACACTTAAAGAATTAAGGCCTCTGACATTTGACTGTCAGGCCATTTTAACAAAATTTTCCAAAATTCTTAAAATGCTAATTTTGTGCATCTAAGTGTTATGGATCCATGATCCAACAACTCATATCACTTATTAACACCCTAATACACAACTTTAACCAATTATTAACAACATCTAACATCAGATCATAAAATTTTAAGATTTAGGGTTTTTTATACCTTTAAAGCTTTGATCCTTGAACTTCTGATCTCTGATCTGATATAGGAAAGTTAAAGGTTGTTCTAGCCCTAACTTAACACTCATATTTACTCTCAAATCTCGAATTCTAGATAGAGAAAAGTCTTGGACAAAATAAAAAGTAAAGTAAGTATTTTACTTAACTTTTATCTTTGATTTTTGGATTCAATAAATGTAGTGTTGCAAGGTGGCACCAAAGATCAGATATGGTAAGATATTTAACACATGCCGATATCTAAATGAATAAGTCAATAAGATTTGGCAAGTCTTTTACTTAATCATTAAGAAAAGGGTATTTTAGACATTTCGCATTTAATTTTAAAGGCATTCTTGTCATTTGTCCTAACCCTTAGGGTTTAGGGTTTAACTCAAAAAATTTTAAAATTTCATTTCTAAGATTTCCAAATTCGGTTTTCAAAATAGAAAATTAATATTTCAAAATTATAATTAGGATTTTCTAATTATATTAAAATTACTAATCATTAATCAAGCTTACTAATTAGGATTAATATTTCCAAATTAAAATTTCTAATTTATTAATTAGGTTTCATGATCATGCATTAGGGTTTAAAACCCAAGAATTAGCGTTTCTAAATTATTAAAAATCTAATTAATAATTAGGATTATCCCTAATTAGGTTTGTAATTAAAATACATAAACCTTATACATAGCATTTAAATTCCCAAATTAGGATTTTAATATCCGAATTAGGGTTTTAAATTCCCGGAACTAAAATTAGGGATTTTAGAACCGGTTTCTAGGGTTTCTTATCAGACGTTAGGGTTTCCTAACTGAACGTTGATGATCTAAATATATACCTAGGGGTTGGACACTGATACAGTTACCTGGTCAACCCTTGACCCTTAACCATATATTGTACTCATATAATACCATATTCACAGAACATATACACTTATATACTTAATCCTGAATAATTCACCACCACAAATTTTTAAATTCACAAAATTCCTTTTCAGAAAGGTCAAATCCATACACTTATTTTGTGTCTAGGTTTATTATTTAAAGTTTATTTAATAATTTAAGATTTAAATAATTTTGTAAATTCTTGGGTCGTCATATTCACCCCTTCTTCTAAAAATTTTGTCCCCAAAACTTACCTTATACCATACACCATTCATACACAGCATCGCATGCTACCCAATACATTCCTCACAAGAATAAAAATTTTGAAATTGTGCTGAGGGGTTATATAGACGGTTGTCTATCATTTTTGCAAAGGTTTTATAGAAATTCATCCGCAAACCGTCATAACTTACGGACATAGTGGGTAATTAGCCTGATATGCCCTGTACTTATTAAGTACTACTGGTCGAATCTGTTTCTCGTCTCTGCCATAGGCACAAAATTTTACCTTAGTCTTATTAGATTCCGCACCAAAACAATTTGGTTCGGAAAATTTCTTTCAATGAACACTTAGAGTTTTAATAAACATTAGTCTAGCTGAATCGAATAGCATAAACCCATATCAATAATTCAATTCAATCGAATTATTTAGGTGTAGCCAAACCCCGTTGGCAAATTAAAACTTTTAAAATTAGTTTGAAAATGACGTCATTATGTCGTACTATATTAACAGCCCGTTTGAAGATGCTGTCATTGTATGACTTTGTCGTAACACATCATACAATAGTGGAACAACGATTTTAGATCAATTCAACACTAAGTATTCCTGCATTTACAACTCCATCATCTTTTTATCATCTCTACACCAGGTTACATGGTACATAAGTGATAAATAAAAATATATTTTGATATTTTAAATCATTATTGTCTAGCCGAAACAATTAGCATAGACTGTACTTTAACCCGTTCCAAAAATGATTACGAGCCTACTTTTTTTTAAAGCACATCATGCGTATTTAGCTTGATGTCAAAATTTCGAAGTCTAGCATAACGAGGAAATTTGGAAAACCTATGTCTCCACTAATAATTATTTGCTTAAATAGTCTATCTATTCCTATTATCCTTAATACTCCATTCACACGAAACTATACCCAGTTCATCAAACTTACCACACTTATGAGTTTAGGAACTTACCACAATCATATGAGTTTAAGAACTTGTCCTAGACAGACCTTTGGCGTCCATTTGCTGAGCGGTTCATAAACATTTCATATAATTATGAGTCACGAACGTACCCTAAGTATGAGTTTTAAGAACTCGTACTTAACCTTATATTCTCTACCTGTAACCTATCTATCTGTTATACACATGAGAAAATTATCACCTTCTCAACATGCATATACCAAATAGCGCGACACAGACATTCCAATGATTATCAGTGCCAGAAACTAAGTGATTTTTACACAAAGTACAATTCTCAGCCCATAACAAGGAAACATACAACTCAGCTGTTGACATGAGTCCTCAATTGAAATCCCCACCTAATCTTAACTACATTCTCAATGCGAATTTCATTCAACTCGTATTCATAATCCTTTCCTGCATCTGTACCAATTTATAGACACACACTATTCTTGCCGCAAACTTGTCTATCATTAGCTTAATCCATATCAGATCACGGGGTGATCTCATCGTATATAATACGATTCATTTATATTCCATGATCGTTTTGTTTTACGATCTCCTATCCCAATTCTTCTAGTCTTTTAGACTTTATCTATTCATTACTAATATTCACTTTTATTATCAGAGTTAGGGAACTCTATATCTTTTATAACTCGCCGAGATTCGTCTTTGAATCATACCGACACACTAACTATATTTGAGTTAGTACTTATCCTAATCACTACGATTATTAGTCTAAGGTATCACTACCCTAGGTTTATAACCAACAGCTTTGATACCAACTATGAAAGTCCCGAACCCGGGGTCCCAAATCATCGCGGATCCGGTACAATCAATCTATCACTATTGCAATCATTCTATAACTATTGCGGAAGATATAAACATAAATTATTTATACAATACATTTACACACAATTCCCCAAGGTCGAATAACCTTAACTTATACACAATTCATAACTTGACTAACACATATCATTATTATCATACAATACTATTACAATTAAGCTGCACATAAAATCTCAAGCTGAACTTGGCTTTATCCTTTCCTGTATCTGACGTATGCTTCTTAATCTGCAATGTTAATCATGATATAGCAAGGGTGAGCATGAAGGTTTCCCATCAAGTTTAAATTTATAATTTAACGATATATCACGGTTGAAAGAATCTGAATAATAACCTGACTATAATTCAACAATACAATTGTGAACTAGCAGGAACAAACTTTTGACTGAACAACTATTGAACATGAAAAAATATATCTGAACCGAATGGTAATGAAGGTGATCAGCCTTTCATACCTGACTTATACATGTAATATGTACAGAGTACAATTCTACAATGGCAATCAGCAATGATTAATCATAAGCATATCTGAATGAAACAACTCTTAGTAGAGTTAAGTAAAACTTGCCTGAACCGTTGATTACCGTTACGCAATTTAATAAGCTTTGTCTGAACCTAATATATACATAATATCGATATACAAATTAGAATAATATCATCACAATATTTAAAATAACCTAAACACAATATCACATAATCCTATTAGTCTATAAAACACAGAAAACTTAACCTCAAGTCAAACTATTACAGTGTGAGTCGAGTTCGGTATAATTCTGACATCCCGAAGGTCTAGTAGGACAAAATTTCGAGTTTAAGTTCAATTAAACTCTGTATAAACACTTAACCATTATCTAAGATAATTTATAAGTAGTCAAAACATTTTTCATAAGCCCGTAATAATTTTCAGATAATTATTATCATTTATTATAATTTTTCAATCATTAATAACGTATTTATATGAATTAAATACCACATAATTCCTTTATCATTAATATTTATTTATTATCAAATATTAATGAAATACATGTCATAATATTATAATATATTTATAATATCACAAAATATTTTTAATACTTTAAAATCACCTTCATATGATTTTTAAACCATTAAATCCATTATCCAATAATTGCTAATATTTTCATTACAAAATATCAAAAGTTATATCTTATAACTTAAAATATTTTTATAACACTGAAATTATTTTTATATGATTTTTAAATCATTAATTCTATTTTTTTTAAATTTATTTAATATATTTATTAAATAAACTAATTATCATTAATATTGATTAATTAATGAAATTCATCCTAAAATATTAAAAGTCATTAAAAATAACTTAAAATATTTTCTTATACCATAATATTATTTTTTATTATTTTTCATGCATTAAAATTATTTTAAAATAATTTATTTAATATTATAATTAAATAAATTAAATACCATTTACATTCCAAAAATATTAAATATTTATGAAATATACTCAAAATAATTAAAAACTATTTTTCAGACTATAAAATAATTTTTCAGAATTTATTTTGTATTTTTAATAATTAAAAACCATTTATTTCTATTTATTTAATTAAAATAAATAATTTCTGGAAAATAATAATTAATAAATGGTCCTATAGCGACAGAACCATCGCTATAGGTGTTCTTGAGTGTTCTTGAGCCTTCATAGTCAGACTGCAGGGTACTACGTTTGACCGGTTGTAACTTTTTGATCCTTAAGTTTCTTGACTTGTTCTTGTTTTAATAATATAGTACTAATGTAATACCACAACTACCAACTAAGTTCATGGCAATATTGCACGAAATCAGAGAGATCAAAGCCTCTCAATATTCTGAAAACGCTGTTCTTGAGTTTCTAGGTTACCCAGAAACTCAAGTAGTGTTGAGGGTCCTTCTATGCAGTTTTCAATCTTTGATTTCCATGCCATTTTTATGTGATCTTAAGGTTCAATATTGTAGTCCTCATGTCAGGATACACTACCATCTCACTATCTCAACTTAAAAACATCACATGTTCAAGATCTGGGCCGGTCAATATAGGGGTCAAGAACTGTTCTTCAGAAATCTGGATTTTCTAGACTTCTTCATCCGGCTGGTGGTCAATGTGGGTTTGACTACGATTAGCTACGATTCTGCAACGTATCTGAGTGATCTAAAGGCATAGATGTATAGCCTGCATGTCAGTATACAAGATACAACCAACAACATTACATAACAACTTAAACTTAGCAAGTTCTAGCGCCTGCAAAAGCTTGTCAGGATTTCTGGGAAAATTCTGGGTTACCCAGAATCGTTTTCCGTGATCGGTCAACGAGTATTGACAGAGTATAACTGAAGATCTAGACTTGATCTGGCCCTGATTCCAGTTTCAAATCACAGTCCTCATGTCATAGAACAGATTCAAAACATAAAACATACAAAACATCTAACACATAAAGAATTAAGGCCTTTGACATTTGACTGTCAGGCCATTTTTACAAAATTTTCCAGATTTCTTAAAATGCTAATTTTGTGCATCTAAGTGTTATGGATCCATAATCCAACAACTCATATCACTTATTAACACCCTAATACACAACTTTAACCAATTATTAACAACATCTAACATCAGATCGTAAAATTTTAAGATTTAGGGTTTTTTATACCTTTAAAGCTTTGATCCTTGAACTTCTGATCTCTGATCTGATATTGGAAAGTTAAAGGTTGATCTAGCCCTAACTTAACACTCATATTTACTCTAAAATCTCGAATTCTAGAGAGAGAAAAGTCTTGGACAAAATAAAAAGTAAAGTAAGTATTTTACTTAACTTTTATCTTTGATTTTTGGATTCAATAAATGTAGTGTTGCAAGGTGGCACCAAAGATCAGATATGGTAAGATATTTAACACATGCCGATATCTAAATGGATAAGTCAACAAGATTTGGCAATTCTTTTACATAATCATTAAGAAAAGGGTATTTTAGACATTTCGTATTTAATTTTAAAGGCATTCTTGTCATTTTCCCTAACCCTTAGGGTTTAGGGTTTAACCCAGAAAATTTTAAAATTTCATTTCTAAGATTTCCAAATTTCAGTTTTCAAAATAGAAAATTAATATTTCAAAATTATAATTATGATTTTCTAATTATATTAAAATTTACTAATCATTAATCAAGCTTACTAATTAGGAGTAATATTTCTTAATTAAAATTTCTAATTTATCAATTAGGTTTCACGATCATGGATTAGGGTTTATAACCCAAGAATTAGGGTTTCTAAATTATTAAAAATCTAATTAATAATTAGGATTATCCCTAATTAGGTTTTTAATTAAAATACATAAACCTTATACATAGCATTTAAATTCCCAATTTAGGATTTTAATATCCGAATTAGGGTTTCAAATTCTCGGAACTGAAATTAGGGTTTTTAGAACCAGTTTTTAGGGTTTCTTATTAGACGTTAGGGTTTCCTAACTGAACGTTGATGATCTAAATATATACCTAGGGGTTGGACACTGATATAATTACCTGGTCAACCCTTGACCCTTAACCACATACTGTACTCATATAATACCATATTCACAGATCATATACACTTAGCTAGTTAATACTGAATAATTCACCACCAAAAATTTTTAAATTCACACAATTCATTTTCAGAAAGGTCAAATCAGTACACTTATTTTCTGTCTAGGTTTATTATTTAACCTTTATTTAATAATTTAAGATTTAAATAATTTTCTAAATTCTTGCGTCGTCACACACACACACAGAGATTCATATAACAGTTTAAATTGAAAAGTGGCGGTCACCTTGGTAACACGGATGTCGGGGGGTGCCTAACACATTCCATCCGCATAATCAAGCCCCTAGACCCTAACGAATCTCGATTTCACAGAACAGTAAAATAGTGTCACATCACTAGGTCAATGTGCAAACCTTTTCTCGGTTGAGTTGGTGTAACCATTTAAAAATACCAACTAGTGACTCTTACAGTCCAATCGTCGACATGTACATGTCGGACCTTTTTCATAACTTGTTTTTTGAAACAAATCTCACCTAACATGAGAACACCAAAAGACAAGAACATAAACGGGACAAATAAAAATCCCAACGTCGACAGGTGGCGACTCGGCTGGGGACATTCAGTAAGAGGGCTTAAGCCGCTACTACAAACTTTCCACAACTGTTATATGCTTGCGTGTGGATGTTTCATTTACATTTTAATGAATGTGTACAAATGCATTTACTTATTGCACTTAGTGCTTCACACTATATCTGCTTGTGATATTAGTGCTTCGCACATGTCATCATTTTCGTAAACGCGAGACACATTGCATGTGAATGTATGTTGTGTGGTTTCTCCACCAGAAGGCTATCCTGTCGGTGTTTGATTACGGGACTCGTTGGGAGACTAATTCCAACGAGGCTCAGGAAGGGCACCACCCAGATTCGCTCCAATAGAAAGACCGGATTAACTTCCCGTCAAGTAGATTGCGATGATCTGGGAACCTTCATGCCAAAAAGTCGTGAGAGTAGCCTAAAATAGGTCAGCCTCTGATAAACCAAACGCGGAGGAAAGTTTATTCATACTTTCCATTTCAATTACTTGTAATTTCATTTCCATGTCAAACTCAATGTAATTGAAAATATGAAGGAACATGTGCACATACATTCCCTTTTATATCAAAACCTAACATGTTATCATGTCATACAAATAGCTAACATCCATTTTGCAGGATAATACTCCAAAAACGGATACATCACATAGCATGTAAACATTTCCACATTCCCTAAGACTAAACTACATAAGTCTTTTTGTAGGGAAACAATTGGACCTATTACCCGATCAAAGTCCAAAAAGGCAACAAGCCTACAGCCAAGCATGGCTTCATCTGGCCAGTCTAATCCTACTCTTGTCTCCCGTGAGGAGTTTGAAGGATTAAGCCACCAAATTACAGAGTTGGTTGTTCTGCTGAAAGAACTACATCAGTCTACTCAGGGTCCATGAATGCCCGTACATATAGAATCCTCTGTACATGGAGGAAATCATGGTCCGGCTAAAGAAATTCCCACACCTGAGTTGGACATAACCAACAAAATTCCTGACATCACCCATCTCAAAGAAGATCTAGACACCGATGATATCAGGAAAAATGTCCTACAGATGGAAGAGACAATTCGGTCTATCAAAGGGATTGGAGCACATGGGAGTGTTTCATATACAGACCTTTGTATATTCCCTGGTGTGCATTATCCAGAGAAATTTAAGACTCCCGACTTTGAAAAGTACAACGGGTTGGGAGATCCTTACACACATTAAAAAGTCTTCATTGGAGAACTCAGATCTTATGCTGAGGATGAGAAGTTTAGAATGCAACTGTCACTACTACAAAACAGTAAATAGATAACGCGGAAAAAACGTTATAGTTTCAGTCAGAAAAACGTCGTGGTTAAGGGTGTCATCTATTTGACACCCTTACACAACGTTTTTAAAACGTTGTAGTTAAGCACATTACACAACGTTTTTAAAGAAAAAAACATTGTAGATTTGTTTTCCATAAATTAGCAGATGCTTAAAAACGTTGTAGAATGTATGATTCCACAACGTTTTCTGGATAAAAATGTTGTAGTTTAATATATCAGACAACGTTTTTAACCAATTTATACAACATTTTTAAAATGTTGTAGATAAAGAAAAAAAAAGAAAAAAAAAATTGTGATTCACTTATATTACTAATGCACCTGCAATATGCTAATGCCATGATATATAGCTAAAAGGTCTAAATTCTCATTTAAATTTAAAGCCAAAATGTATCAACCATTCAAAATACATCCCAATAATATCATTCATTTACAGTTTCAAATTACTACATCCACAAAATATACCAAACTATCCATAAAATTAAGTTGTGGAGCACTACTTAAGCTGTGGTGCACCGTGCACTACCTAAGCTGTCGATCTTGGTCAAGATCTCAGCAAACTTGACAACAATGTGAGAGGTGTGGCAATCAAGAACTGGGGCAAACCATAGGCTTCCATTCAGAGGTGAGCTACTGGAGTTTTTGCTGCAAATCCGCAGACACAGAGGCACACCGATCCAGGTGGTCACGCAAGATGGCAGAGCTCAATACCTCATCACTCAAGAATTTGATAAGGAAAATTCTCTGCATCAAGGACAGAAGCACCTTAGTCATACATAAGCAGGGAACAAGTGTGGCAAATCAAATTCTGTGAGAATTACAGATAAAATAGACAAAAAAAAATTCACAAGCTACTAAGGTACTACAGACATTTGTAACTGTAATAAAAATTTAACTATATAGGTTATCAGTCACAATTGTTTACCTAAGCTCTACTCGGAAGCATACCAAATTTTATACCTTGAAGAAAATAGCTCACTGCATATTGTAACCAAATCTCATCATTGGTTTCTTTGTAAGCCTGAAACATAGATACAACACTAGACCAGATTAGATATTAAAATTCTAAAATTACAAGTAAATATATGGTTTAATAAGAAAATAGAAAATGAGTACCTTGTCACAATAATTTCCCCAGCTAATCCAGCCTTTAGGAAAGTTCTTAAAAAGTCTGATTGAGTTTGAATATGCAATATTGGCCCCTTCTGAATCACTAAGCTTCAACAAGGCATGAAGAAGAGCAGTTTGAAAATCAATAAGGCAGTAGGTAATGTTTGTATAGCATTGATTTTCTATTGCTTCAGTTGGAAGATATTGAGCCAACACATTCCCTTTTATAGATTTATACATTCACACCCGTTGAGTATTCACACAAAAGCAGTCCAATGATTTTAGCATATAGCCGTTTGTTAATAGAGCAGGGATATCAATTAAGATTGATAACCGCTTCAATTTAGACAAATAATTGATTTCCCATTCAAAAAAGTATCAATATCTATTTACCCACTAACAGGTACACTGATTTATCCCTTAACATATTTTACTCTTAACAAATATTATATGATTTCCCCAATCATGCGTTATATGTATATATAAACCATTAACACACGGTTTTCGATAACCACATATTTAAAGAAAGGCTTGACAATTAATTCTTAACTGATGTTATGGTAGAATCAAATAAGGGCCAATCGCGTTAGCCTGCTATCATCATTTTAGGTGACAGTAATAAATGGTTTTCTGAATTGTTTTCATAATGACTAGGCAATTTATTCCCAAATTAAAGCTCAAATTAATTTGTTCCCAGATATACATCTTTCAGCAGATTATAATTACTTTGGATATATATATATATATATATATATATATATATATAGAGAAAGAGAGAGAGAGAGAGACTATTTAGCAGCTTTATTTAAGGGAACACTCTTCTGAATCATTGATTTTCAAACTACTCTTCTTCATACATCTCAGCTAAGAGGACTTTTACAAACTCATCCATGTTATATCAACAAGTAAGCATGATGTACCTTTATTTACCACAATTACTCACTTTTTTGGCTTGATGACCTCACAAACTCTATATTGTTTGGAGTGTTTATATTTATTTACTGTGAGTATATTGCTATGTCTGGGTACAGCAAAGGGGAAAATGGACATGTACCTTACAGAAATTCCAGCTGACACGCATACTACAAAACTCTCTAGGAGGTAATGCAAGAACTGCCATAATTTGCACTATGAGCCCTGCACACAGTCATGTTGAGCAGTCAAGAAATACCCTACACACTGTGAATGTTGTGCAACTGAACTAGTTTTACTATGGATACAAAGGACCACTAATGCTACCATTTAAGAAAACCAACTTGTTCTTTATAGTAGAGAGAAAATAAACACCAATACCATGTTACAAGTGCCATAAGTTATTAAAAAGATAAAGAAGCTAACACTCTTTTTATTTTTATTTTATTTTTTTACTATTAATTTCACAATTGCATTGGGGAGGGGAACCTAATAAGAAGAAATAAAGAACCAACTGATGGCTGAACAGGAAAAGGCATAACAACATTTCTTTTCTATCTGCTAATGCAATTGTGAAACATGAAGCACTAATAAACAAGTGTAAACTCAAATCTAAAATATCTCGCATCAATTGCAGCTCATATGATCAGCAGCTAGAAAATTTAAAGAAAATAAGAAGATTGCCTTTCCAGTCCCAGAGGAATTATAATTTATCAAAACACTTGTAGATCAACCAAATCAATGAAAGGAACACAAGGTCAAGTGAAAAAACAAGTACGAATATACACCATGGGATGTGGAATATTAAACTGATTCCAGAGAATTTTTACACAAAATACTGGGGTCAACTTTGACAAAATCTACACCACTTGAACCAATAATTCTAAAAATTAATTTTCAATCACATAGCCATTTGAATCATTTCAAAGCTAATCACACAGTAAATATAATTAAAATACAATTAACCCAGACCAATAATCAGTAAAACAACAAAAATCATAATTAATAAGTGGTACGGAAAATCTCACAATAGATTTGACTACTATGGCTTCAGCTTCGTGATCGGCGGTGGCTGCGACCCTTCTAGCATCTCCGGAAGAGAAGCGGTGGTAATCCTCAGGAGGAACGAATGGCGGCTTCATCGACGCGAACTGAAGATGGCGCTTTATCGGCTGTGGGATCTGTCCGCCACCGTTACATGGCAGCTGATGAGGTGACGCTGCCTGGCGGTTTGAAGCTCGAGCTCCGAACATTGGATTGGAAATGATTGAATAACAAAATGATTAAATAGAAGTAAGAGTAAAATAGAGATTAATAGTGTATATGTATGATGCGGGAGAGGGGGTTTGGATTTGGGGTTTTAGAGAGTGGGTGGGGATCTGTAGGGTGTTTTTTAGAGAGAGAGAGAAAGTGAGAGGTTGGGTTGGGGGAAGGATTTGGAGAGGAAATGGGGAGAGAGAGAGAGAGAGCAGTGGCGCGCGGCAGCCATTTTTGATGGTTGTGGAGGTAGTGAGTGAGAGAGAAGAGAGGCTATAGGGTTTTAGGAAATCTATTATGGCGTTTTATTTTAATTCAGTTCAGCATTTTTTTTTCTTCCGTGTTTTTTAGATAGATAACCTTTTTTTTAAAAAACGTTATCTATTTAAAACTAAAAAAATTGCCCTTATAAATACATAACGTTTTTTTATATGTATCTACAATGTTTTGCTAAAAAATGTTATAAAAAAAATTCCACAACGTTTTTTTTTATAAAAATGTCATCTTTTAAGTGTTGTCTTTTTATGATTTTGTAGTAGTGTGTTTCAAAACAGTCTGACTGGTGAAGCTAGATCATGGTATACCAGATTAAACAATTCCAAGATTCATAGCTGGGAAGAGCTAGCACATGCTTTTCTCAGCCAGTATAGTTTCCAAACTCAGATAGCTCCTGACCGGTACCAAATTATTAAAGTCAGGAAATAAACCAATGAATCTTTCAAAGAGTATGCTCAAAGGTGGAGGCGCCTTGCTGCTCAAGTTGTTCCCTCTATGACTGAGTCTGAGATGGTGATGACCTTCAAAGACATACAAGAAGCTCCTTTCTATGAGAGAGTTTTAACTGGCATAGGCAAGCCATTATCTGAAATGATCAAACATGGGGAAATAGCTGAGATGGGTTTAAAGTTAGGAAAGATTCAATACCTAGCTACTCTGAAAGCTGCTGCTGAGTACATCCAGTCTGAAAATTATCGAAACAACCCCCGGAGGGTTTATAAGAAGAAAGAGGAGGATGTTTTCTTGATACTACAAGGTCAAAAAGGCAGTCAAAACCTGCCTATTCAGAGGAGAGACTACTCCCCTTTTATAGCTCAGTGTTCAAACCCTCCATTGCCAAAGAGTGGAGAAGACAGACGCACTCGAGTGTTCACACCTTTAAGGGACTAGCTCGAGAACATTCTCAATCTTCTGACAACTCAGAAGAAAATTACTCATCTTTTTCAACCAGCCAACCCGAATGGGAAGGGTTTTAATGCTAGCCAAAAAGGTGTTTATCATGCTAGAGCTCCAGGTCATTATACACAGGATTGCTGGGCCTTGAAACATAAGATCCAGGATTTGATTGATAACGGTGACATCATGGTAGATACACCTGACCAACCCCATGTGCAAGATAACCCTCTTCCTTAACACAGAGAAGAGGAGGCTAACATGATTAATTGGAGCAATGGTCCGACTTCCCATTACAATGGTGGATCCTCCCAGACCAGCAAGGATGATGCTGACAAATGGGATTTTGCACAGTTCCAGTTTACAATAGAACAGAAAATGAAGACTCTTTGTGAGGAAGTTAACCAATTGGCTGAACTGGTGGTCCATCAGCACCAAATCACATGCCAATTATTCAGTCAGGAGCATGCTTGCCTCCTTCCTTTTGTTACAATTACTTCATCATCGATATCAGGAGGCAAATTGTTGGAGGATAAAATTGCAAAAAGAGCAAATGCCAAAGCCCGTCGGGATTTTGCCAACCAAAGGGAATTTACATACCTAGGCCAACCGATGGAAGAGATATTTCAGATTATGATCAATGAAGGAAGAATCGCAGCTCTGTTACCTCCAATCAACCCTCATTCAAGGTGATTCAATTCTAATGGAGTATGTCAGTATCACTCCCACTCTCGCGGTCACAGCACGGAAGAATGTTGGGCACTCCGCTACATTATTCAGAACCTAATTGACAACGTTGTCCTACAACTGGCAGACGATGACACTGTATTACTCGAGAGTGGGGACACATTTTCTACAAAATGGAAGGAAGTTGTAACAGTTATATCTTCTGAGACAGATTCAGCTACCCCCTCACATACAATTTAACCAATTTAGCTCAAGGGTGTTGACAATCCTTTAAAAGTGGCTGCGCCAAAGCCAATTATCTTATCGTTATGACCATAATATCATGTTGGCAGCATACAAAAAAGTGCCATGGAATTATGGAGAGGCTGAAGGATCCACATCTAATATAACTGCTGCAGTGTCGAAAGAGAATCCACTATATCTTCCCCAATAGGTGATGAAGCCTACCATCAAGTAAAAGGGGAAAATTCCTATGGAGAAAATCGAAGAGTTCTTCCGTACTATGGGTCATAATGAAACCAAGGTGGTTCTAAGCTTAAGATAAGCTCCACAATAAATTTCCTTATTGGACTTAGTTTTCTCTTCCGAAGATCACAGGAAGGTCTTGCTCAGGGTTTTGGAAGTAGCCCAACTGCCTAAGTCAGTAGGTATTGAAAAATTCCAGCATCTGGTGGATCACATTTTTAACAACAATGTGATATCTTTCACTAACGATGATATACCTCCTAAAGGGACGGGCCATTGCAAGCTGTTGCACATAACGTAATGTCCTCCGGATACGTGGTCGCAAGAGTGTTGATAGATGGAGGATCATCCTTGAATATCTGCCCTTATGCCACTTTGGAGAAGATGAATATCAATCTCAAGAGAATCCAAAGCAGTCATACGGTTATCAAAGCTTTTGAATGATCTCGACAAAACTCTGTCTGAGAGATTGAACTACCTGTGGAGATTGGTCCACATACATTCAGTGTATCCTTCCATGTGCTTAAAATAGATACAAGATACAACCTGATCTTGAGAAGACCGTGGATTCATATGGCTGGAACCGTCCCGTCCACCCTGCATCAGCAGATTAAATACATGATTAATAACAGCCTAGTCACTATTAATGCTGAGCCAGAATGTCCGTAAGAAGGTGACATCTCGCTCATCAGTTTCAATTCAGAAGTTGAGCCTGTCAGCATCCATGCCCTGGAGGTGAGCAACACTCACTACCATCACATTGGGGCACCACCTTTAACACCCAGAGTTTCCGCTGAAGTAATGTCGGCCAGCCAAGAAATGTTATCTTTGGGTTATCAACCTGGACAAGGGTTGAGCAAAGATCATTAGGGAATCAAGCACCCAATTCAAATTCCCAATCAAATAGGGACAGTTGGACTAGGTTATTTTGCTAGCTCCA
Source organism: Panax notoginseng (assembly GCA_016801055.1). NCBI lineage: Eukaryota > Viridiplantae > Streptophyta > Magnoliopsida > Apiales > Araliaceae > Panax > Panax notoginseng. Next base: position 110,854,078 of record CM029018.1, read on the forward strand.
GTCACAGGAATCCTCACAAACACAAAAAGGTTCCTTCATCTTCAGCCATACGGTGATTGCCTGCACCGACAGAAGCTGAATCTATACAAACTTCAGTAAAGGTTCCAGCGAATGTGATGACTATGTTATTTCCTAAGCCGATACCAGACAAAGGAAAAGAGGTCTTCATACCAGATCCGGAGGCGGAGGAAAAGGACCGGAGGCATAAGCAGGACATTGTCAGGTGCTTATCAAACATACGCATCATCATCCATACGGACAGTACAAATAGAATAACCCCAGATGATGATTGCCCAGATATCATGGTCATCATTCTGGAGAAGGAGGATGACAACAACCCCTTCATCACAGTCGTCCACCAGGACTTCACCCTTGGCAATTGGAACAACACTCCTTACATTTGCCGATAAGGGTAAAAAGGGCAGAAACTCCCTCTGCCCTGTAGATAACAATAACTGCTTACTTTCTGTACAATATTAGCAGTTGTTTTATCATTACATGCTAACACTTTGTATGATTGAACAGTTTCATATATATTAATTGAAAGTATTTTGTTTCAAGAGTCTAAAGTTAGATGTGCCTCTGCTTGCTGATAAGGTGCCTTTTCTCCATAAGGACTGTAACTTTGATGAAAAGTTGGACTCAGACTTGATGGAAATACAAGAGGACATTGTGATACCTCAAGAGATCAAAGAATAGGTCAAAGACAAACCCAAACCAAACCTTGATCAAACCACTTCGTTCAATCTCAGAACCTTAAAAAGCCCTAAATTAATCTAGATTAGTACGAACCTTACTTAAAACCAAAGGAATGACATGGTTGCACTATTAACCCAATTCTCGAATTTGTTTGCATGGTCTCATGAAGACATGGTTGGTTTGTCCACTGACATAGTCATTCATCGCCTTTCTATTAAAGAGGGATTCAAGCCAGTCAGGAAGAAGCTCAGGTGATTAAAACTTGAGTTGAGTTTAAAAGTTCAAGAAGAAATTGTGAAACAATTTCAAGCCGGCATCGTCATGGTGTCAACATACCCTGAATGGCTATCCAACATAGTCCCCATGCCTAAACTAGGAGGAAAGGTGCAAGTTTGCGTGGATTACCAGGATCTGAATAAAGCTTTCCTTAAAGATAGCTTTCCCGTGCCATTTATCCACATTCTCATTGACAATACTGCTCAATACGACATGTACTCCTTTGCTGATTGTTTCGCAGGGTACCATCAAATCATGGTTGCTGAAGAGGATTGTTAAAAAACTACATTCATCACTCCTTGGGAACCTTTTGCTACAGACGGTTGTCATTCGGCCTCATCAATGCCTGAGCTATCTATTAACGAGCCATGATGGCTCTTTTCCATGACTTAATGCACAAGGAGAGAGAGATCTACGAGGATAACATCATTGTCAAGTCCCGAAGGGAGGAAGACCACTTAGACCATCTCAAAAAGCTCTTCAACAGGTTGCGTAATTATAACTTGAAGTTGAATCCAGCCAAGTGCACCTTTGGCATTAAATCAGGCAAGTTACTAGGATTCCTAATCAGCCACAAGGGGATTGAGCTAGATCCTACCAAAATCCAGGCCATCACGGAAATGCCTATTCCTCAAATAGAGAAGGAAATACGGGAATTTTTGGGAAGAATCAATTTCATTAGCAGATTCATCTCCTAACTCACAGTAACCTGTGAGCCTATTTTCAAGTTGTTAACAAAAAATTGCTCCATGAAATGGAATGATGAGTGCCAGAAGGCCTTCCTTACAGTCAAAGAGTAGCTAGTCAAAGCTCCTATTTTGTTACCTCCTAGGGATGATATTCCCCTGTTCATGTACATGTCCATTAATGATAATGTCATGGGCTGCATGCTGGGATAGAAAGACGATAGTGGCCAAGAGCGAGCTATCTACTACCTCAGCAAAAGATTCAGCATCAGTGAACACAAGTACACTCTAATTGAGAAAACTTGTTGTGCTTTAGCATGGGCTTCCATGAGGTTATAGCATTACCTCCATGGTCACACAACTCATCTCATATCTAGTGTGGATCCTATCAAGTACGTGTTTAGTAAACCCATGTTAAATTATCGACTGTTCAAATGGCAGTTGATCCTACAACAATTTGACATCGTCTACGTGATGCAAAAGTCCATTATAGGTCAAGGAATTGCGGATCAACGTGCCACCGCACCTTCAGGGGATTTTAAACCTTTAGAAACATACTTCCCCGATGAAGGGGTAATGACGGTTCAGCAACACCATCAGTACGATGCACACCAAGCATAGAACATGTATTTTGATGGAGCTGTAAACATAGAAGGTTCTGGAGCTAGGGCAGTTCTAGTATCCGTTACGGGGGAGTAGTATCCCGTCGTCGTCAAATTGCAGTTTGCCAACACAACAACACAGCTGAGTATAAAGGCTGTATCATGGGGCTAAAACTTGCCCACTCAATGGGAATCAGGCGGTTAACTGTCTTTAGAGATTCTGAGTTGGTAATCAGACAAACCACATGAATCTATCACACCAAAGGTCTACACTTACTGCCTTACCATCGACATGTTCTGCAGATGGCTTCGGAGTTTGAAAAAATATCCTTCCTCCATATTCCTCAGAACATGAATGACTTTACGAATGCGCTAGCAACCTTGGCCTCCTTGATCAACATACCCGACAAGGAAAACATGCCAAGCGTCACATTTGTCCTGTAAAAGGCTCCAGCCTATGGGAACTATATTGGAGAAGTATCGGATGAGCTACCTCCCATCCAACACCCTTGGTATCAACATATCAAGGAGTACTTACAAGATGGATCTACACTCACTGAGGTGAGCCCGGCTGAAAGAAGGCGGATCCATCGACTAGCTGTGAAATTCTACCTGAGCACAGATGCACTCTACAAAAGAGATACAGGATTAGGTCTCCTCAGATGTCTGGACAAGGACCAAGCTTAGAGGCTCATGGATGAAATCCATGGTGGAGTATGTGGCCCACATATGAGCGGCCCTCTACTTATTAAAAAGATCCTCATAACATGGCATTACTGGCTCTCTCTCATGGTTGACTATGATGATCACGTCAAGAGATGTTATCAATGCCAAATTCATGGAAATGCTATCCACGCCCCTCGACGATAACTCCATAATATGAGTTCTCCCTGGCCCTTCTCAATGTGGGGAATGGACGTGATCGGGCCTAAAGCCAGTAATTGGCATCGGTTTATCTTCACCATGATCGACTACTTCACCAAGTGGGCAGAAGCAGCCTCCTTCCCCAGGGTTACCAAAGAAGTCATCATTTCTTTCATCAGAAACAATGTCATTTGTTGATATGGACAACCAGATGTAATTGTATCAAACAATGCTAAGAACCTCAACAACAAAATGATGGATTAGTTGTGCAGTAAATTCCACATAAAACATCTCAACTCCATCATCTATCGCCCAAAGATGAATGGTGCTGTTGAAGCAGCTAACAAGAATATCAAGAAAATCATGAAAAAGATGTTCTCCAACCATAAAGGATGGCCTGACTTATTGCCCCTGACTCTGTTAGCCTATAGAACATCAATGTGCACTTCCACTGGGGCAACCCCTTACTCATTAGCCTATGGGATGGAAGCAGTACTCCCCATAGAGGTGGAAATGGAATCCCTCAGAGTGTTGATAGATGCTCAGCTGGATGAAGACCAATGGTTACAAGACTGGTATCACCAACTGTCTCTAATAGACAAAAGGTGAAGTGGTGCTATTTTCCATGGTCAATTATACCAACAGAGGATCGCCAGATCCTACAACAGAAAAGTTCGGCTATGGCAGTTTAAATGACATGACTTGGTTTTGAAGAAGATCATTGACAACAAAGATTAGTCCAAGGTAAAATTCACCCCAAACTGGGAAGGCCCATTTGTTGTCAAGGAGATGTTGATAGGAGGTGCTCTCAGATTGCATGAAATAGACGGCGATGAATTTCCACAGCTCATCAACTCGGACACCGTGAAATGATACTATGTCTAAGGTTACCATCAAGCAAATATCCTGGTTTTGGATCACCAGATCCCCAATCATTTCAGGTTTTCTAACCCTTCACTACATACAACCTTTCTTCACACGCATCTGCCACATCAGGGATAAACACACTTTTTTAACCAGCAGCCTGGTTCCGAATCAGTAGATCCTTCACACAACTTTGCCTTCAAAACTTTTCACACCCTCAGTTTTGTCCCATCAAGGATTAAAACTTTTCACACCTACAGTTTGTCCTGTACATGGGATCAAACTTTATTCCCCGCAGTTTGTACTGAACATGAAATCAAACTTTTCATTGGCTGTAAACCGTCCTGAACATGGGGCTAACTACGCCGACCTGATCTCCCCAATGCACGGGAGTACGTAGGCAGCCATTTTATATGGTCCGGTCTCTAAAAAACAAAAACAACAAAAACATTTCTACACCCTTCTCGCTACAAAAACAAAAACAAAAAACATCTCTACACCCCTTTGCTACATACAGCGTTGAACCTCTTACACCAGGTTCAAACTACGCAGACCTGATGTCCTCTTCACTAGGAGTACGTAGGCAGCCATTTATGGTTCGGTCTCACCCTCTACCAAAACACAAAAACGTATCAGTGGTACTAGGATCATCTTTCAATCCACCACATTTCATTGGCTTCAGACCTAATGGATGGAACTACCTGAACTCCCCACATAAATGGGAGAATCGGTGACCATCTAAGCTACGGTTGATTCCTCAAAGAGAGACATCAATCCATAAGAGATGGAACTAACTGGGCTCCCCCATACAAAGTAGTACTGGCAACCATCTGTGGTGCGGTCAACCTTAGAGAGGAAAGCCACACTCCTCTCCACATCTACATACAGAGACCAGTCCCAAGACACCAAAGATGGTAGGGATTACACACATATCAACGTTCCATTATGAAAGATCCTGAGACATCTTAATGTCCATCCATCAAGGAGGAGTTCAGAATATATCAAGATCATAAGACCTAGAGAAACAGGAAAATATCAAGCAAGCAACAAGGCATAGCTAAAAGGGAAGTGATCAAAATATATTTTCCTGTTGTATATAATGTTATTTAATATATACAATATGAACTATACATGACAAAATGGCTAAGCTAGTCTGTGCAGGAAAATACAATCCCATCTAAAAATCAGTGTATATGCGAGCTATCAAGTCAAACATGGCATCCCTCTCAGAAGAAGGAGCTAACGCTATGATCTCCTGTATAAGGGTCTCTACTCGAGCTAACAGATCTACAGCCATCTGCATAGTGACACTTTTCTCATCAATATATGTGCTCATCTCTGCAATAATACCAATAATAAGGGACCTCACTGTGGTACTGCCTGTAACGGCTACATCTCGGGCAGATATGGCGATATCCCGCTTAACTATCACTGTATCTCTAGCTGATCTGGCCTCATCTCGCTCAATAATAGCGGTATCTATACGACCTAAGGCATCATCTCTCCCTAATAGAGTGTCATCTTTCCCATCAAGAGTTGTTAACATTAATTCCCTAGCCAAATCTCTCTCGAAGGTCATCAAATGCAAACTCTGCACTAAATACTCTAAAGGGGGAGTCACAACTACAGAAGTACTGAGAGATTCAACAAGAGCTATTGTCGAACTAGCAAATAGCTCCTCCTCCTCGGTGGGGAAATCAACAGCCTCTGTGGGCTCCTCACTGACATACTCAATCCCCGACACTATGGATACTACCGCAGCCAATGAAGTCTATGTCCCCATCCATGCAGCATACTCTGTCGAACAGCCCGAATGGCTAATAGAAAAATTAGCTCTCTCACGCTGATCCCAACTGGTATACACCCAGGATCTATCCTCTGCTGATCAATGGCGAGAAGCCACACACTGACCTAATGCCCCCTCAAAAGGATGGAAGTCCTGGAACTGGTTAAACTACGATATCAGAGCTAGTGGGTGGTAGGTAGTCATGCCCCTCAAACCAGCCAGAGGGAGATAAGGAGCATGAGTAATAAAGTTATGGGGTGAACTGAGCCTTGTACACAGTAGAATGCCAAACGAATCCCCGATCCCTGCCAAGAACACCGACCAGGATATAACGTCTGTACACTCTGCTGGCTAAAAAGAGTAAGACATAGCTATCTCATGGGAAAAATAGTACCCATGCCATCGGGACGTGCCAATTGGTCTCAAGTGTGACATGAACCACACATATAACATGACCGAGCTGCCTATAAATACACTTGTAGGGTAGGTATGGCAAAACGTGGCTGATCTCAACGTCTCTGTCACAATTATCGAAACAATGGTATGACCCTCCCTAAGACCTCTCACTGCCATGATAACACTGATGTCCAACTCATCCATATATCGTGGCATGTATACATACGCCACTATACACATCATGAGGACATCTACTCTGGCCACATGCCACTGATCCTCTCGTGTGGTAAAATCCACAGAATATCGTGCGTAGCTATCCAATGAGCCTAATCTATCTATCAGGAAATGATGGGACACTACATGACTGGATGTAATCTCATCCTTTACTACTCTACGCCGCAACCCAGTGAGGGCCATGAACTGTCAGCTCATATCACTAATAGCCATTCGAGCTCAAGGTCTATCTAAGGGAAAGGTCGTCAACCGCTCATACTCCTCTAATGTAGGAGTCAACTCTTAGGTCCCAAACCGAAAAACCTGCTTCTCTGGTACCCAATGCTCTAGCATGCCATCTATAAAGCCCAAGGGAACCTAAAAAATTAGGAGGGTCATGGAATGTTGTAATAGCTGATCTACAGCCGCCCTATCTGGAGGTGACATACTATCATACCAAGATCTCAGACGAGATGCTACCAATACTAGTGGGGTGTGATCAATACGGCTAACTGTCGAAGAAGACATCTGTGTGGGTCATATCATAAGACCATCCAGGGGTCAATGCTGAATATCTCTGGGCATATATATGCATGACATAATACATGCATGACAAATAATAGATGGCAACATGATGTAGGGAATGGAAAACAATATATACATTCCTAAGTACATCATCATCTAATACATCATCTTTGTACAGCTGAAAATATAAGGAAATAGGGTACAGACACCCTACTACTAACAGCGGCCTATTAAAAGATATAGCGAGAATGGGGCACAGCCACCCAGTATCTAACAGAGGCCTATCAAAAGATATAACAAGATTATACATTAAAATAAGACAATGGTGTCAATATCAACATCATCAATCCTGTCCACCTGATGTAACTCCTCCTGAGTTACTGGATCTCCATTAACGGGGATGTCAGGCCTATACAGTGGAGGATCTGTACCGGCAAAGCCATATGGGTTGCTTGAGAGGCCAACACCTGAGCTGGAAGGATCAAAAGTATCTGCCTCTGAAGGATCTCTGCCCAAGTGTCGGATGAAGAAATGTGCCTGGTCCAACTACCGGGTCAAGCTGTTAATCTATGTCAAATGAGTCGGAGCTCGGACATAAGTCATCCAATCAATCATCATCACGGATCCAGGAACCATATCCCCCATAAATTGAGTGGCGCGGGTCTGGGCTCCGACGGTACGAGGGGACCACCAGCGGTATAATGCCTCTTAGGTAAGTGAACCCTCTAAAAACGTGTAGTCGTCAACGCCCATCAACGGGATATCACTGACGGGCGACTGTAACATAGGCCAATAACGCCTGGCAAGAGGCAAGATCGGTACACGAATCTTTCATATGATGCTCCTAATAGCACGCTCTCCTAAATAGAGCTCACGTCTTCCATTTGTGAAGAGAGGAATCCTACGGGTGCATATCACGTGCTCGACACCAGTCGGGAATCCATCCTCAAATCTAATGGTCAAGTGTTCCCAAGAGTAGGGAACCCAAGTGATGACATCAGCTGCCAACAACTCCAACTGTAAGCCCTCAGCTACAAGAACCTCCGCCAGAATGGAGTGATGCCATCGTCGTCCTCATGGGTAGGTCTCTAAACCTAACACACTCACTAGACATAAACATGGGAGCCTCTCATAGGCCCAAAACTGTCAACACAAAGGAAAACATCTGCTGTCAGTGAACACTCTTAACCTGTACATGGGAAATCAAAAGAGAAATACTTATCAGCAGAAATGGGTAAAATCCTAGCCAAGCCTCTGTCAAGCCATGTGAATGCATATGCATTCCCCTGAGGAAATAGACAAAGGTGTAGGAGCCCTAATCATGCTCTCCAATATGGTCCACCTCCTGAGTGGCATTGATCAAAGCGAATAACACCGTAAAAGAGTTGTCTGCTATAAATCAACCCCTGATAATAACCAGGAACAATCGCCGAAGAATGTGATCCCTGACTATCACATCATCGGGCATTGGCTCACTCAATAGCCCACTCATAGCATATACGCTCAAAGGACCTATACGAACGGTCCTGCCGTTGAGTGCCTCAGTTAAAACTCTTAGCAAGGATTTATTGGCACTCAGGGTAATGCTAGTCGTGCATGACTCTGGCGCCCCTCCAAACTCTATACCGGTGATAAACCGCTAATCCATCGACATCATCATCACCTCACAATCCAATAAATGGAGAGACTGAGTCTGGTGAAACCAGCGCTCAGACAACGCCCTGAGATAATCCCAGGGACAATGACAGGGAAGAATGGAAAAGAATGCCCCAAAGCCCCAACCATACACAATACCTCGGTAATCTGGATGCAGAGCCTGATACAGGGAGTGTACGCTGAACCAGTTCCCTCGAGGCTGTGTAAAGCTGGGAACCTATATCAAATGTAAATCAATGTCAAAATCCTTGGTCTTCATCAATAGGAAAAAGGAACATTCAAACCCAGCTTTTACCTCATTTGCCTGCAAGTAAACTGAGGGGTGGCGACTCAAATCACTCAGAAGATTTGGAATAGCCACCTGAATGCCTGGAAGATCCCTGTGGGAGCATAAGCAGCAGGAGCTGGAGCCGCAACCGGTACATCCTCTTCCTCATCCTCAACATCCGATACATCAACCCGGAAAGGACAGATCACTGCCTCCACCAGATGACGAGGTTGTCTAACTGAACGGGGTCAAGGCACTTCAGAACCCCCCTTCCACAAACCTGAAGCGGTCCTGTGGGAACTACTTGGCTGATCCGAATTCATATATATTTGGACACAAGTCTCCAAATCACCTCAAAAAAGGGTGTGGTAAATTCTAACCTGGAGGATTTTTATACATTTTATGACTATTTTCATGCATACATTACTTTAACATATGCCTACAGTAGAGTTAAAAATGCATGTGTACCCAATGCCTAGACTTTTTGAAAATTTTGTCTGAGTCTCCTTTGTAAACAGGACTATCCACATGCACATAGGCATGACTAGGTGGCCATTCAGTATCACACCTACCCACAGTCATACACATCCTATAATGTATGAACATATCAAAGTCACAATCCGTAAGGGTAGCCTAATTACCAGGATTACTTTGCTTTCTTACCTTTGATCATTTATCCTCAAATAAGATAAGAAATAGCAGAAAAAATGTACCAATTTGATTATTTTAAAAGTCAAATTTTTTCACATCATTGTGTTCAACATAGTTTAATACTAACATTTATTATGTTGAATATTTTTTATCAAGACATACGAGCATGCATATTCACTACTATATGTTTAAACGCATTTCATATAATAAGTCATTTTCCAATGGATAAAAACTGGAAAAGAAGACATACATATGTTACCAGGAAAGTGTAGAACACTTGTACGGTGACAGATTTTGCAAAAAGATGCCCGAACTCAGCAGATCTGAAGAAGAGCTCTCGGATTCTCTAAGTGACGCAGTTTAAAAATGACTTATGAAAGCAACAGGCAGCTTAAAACCACCCACAGTTTGCCGTAGGTGTACCTGTGGCTCCCCTAGATGGGGCCCACCCCTCCGGCTCGGTCCAGTTTGAGTTGCAAAGGAGATCTCACAGGCTGAAAAAGTCACAGGCTAAAAAAGCCAAATCAGGAAAAAGAATGCTACGCGATTGAGCAGAAAAGCCTTAAATCATGGTTTTCATGGACCAAACTACAGGTCTACATGTCACTCATTGGTATTCGCCCGGACACAGGCTTACTATACCAATGATCATAACTATTGCAAACTACATTCGGCAATACCTCACGAAGGTCCGATGCCGTCAGTTTGGGGTCGCTACTCAAAAACACTTCTCCCCAGTGGGAACTTCATACAATTCAGTCGTTGATGCACATGTCAACAAAGGTCAAGCAACCTTGACAACACTCAGCCGATGGCAAGTAAATCCATCGAAGCATCGAAAGCCATCCGATAATTTCAGTCATTGATGTACACATTAACGAAGGTCGAGCAGCCTTGACGTTATCCCCAACAGGGATTTCATCCGTTGATGTATATTTTAGCAAGGGTCAAGCAACCCTGACAAACACAAATTGTTGGTAGTAACTCCAGCAGAACACTGGAAAGACCTGGCGATACAACCCAGGGAAGAACATCCTCATCGAGGAGGACTGATGATAGAATATGTTATACACGTCTTCAACAGACATAATACATCCCCACAAGCCTCTCGTACATGAGAGGTACATCCTCAATGGGAAGTCTGCATCAAGGATTAAAGACTTTAGTGATAACCCCAATGTCAACATCCTAGAAGTTCCTAAGAACTTTGGAGCACACATCCAAGCAGTTCATCAGGGATATCCGTGATAACACCAGTCCCCATCACAAGTTATGGGAGCAAACGGTCATCACATCCAGTTGGAAAATGGTCTAACAAACCACATACATCATACATTTGCATCATGTTGTAGTACATTGCATCATGAATATCTTGTCACATTTCAAGTGTCTGGTATTCTTTATCCTGTCCATGCAATTACACTGCATGAATATGATAAAGAGGGGCATCTGTAGACACTCAAAATTTTGTATTCATGTTACTAACCTTGCAGGGGGGCAAAATCGTCTTCCAGAGATAACCCTGGAAGTCAAATCAGGACAGTCCCGGAGACAACCCCGGGATACTCAATTTTCCATCTCGCAGACAACCCCGAGATATACAGTTATAGTCTCGGAGACAACCCCCAGATACTCAATTTCAATCTCGGAGACAGTCCCGAGGAATACAGTTCCATTTTCGGAGATAACACCGGAGAAGTTTGCCATCTCGGAGACAACCCTGAGATATTCAGTTCCAGTCTCAGAGACAACCCCGAGAGTTTCAGACCCAACCTCGGAGATAACCTCGAGGAGTGCAATTGTAGTTCTGGAGATAACCCCAAAAATGCTTGTTTCAAATCCCAGCAATCAGCTTCAACACTCAGTGATAGCCCGAGGCACTCAGTCCCAAAACTTGGAGACAACCATGGATGTCAGACATACCTTAGAGATAACCCTGAGGATGTTTAACACTTGCAGCAGCTTAATCTCAGAGATAACCCTGAGCAACGACTGCTAAATTAGGCCAGAAATGGAGATAATCCCGGTGAGGGGCAAAATCATCATTTTGCCACCTCGATCCTCCATCGTGCCATCTCAACAACATCTCAACATACATTCTATACAGAATTGTCCTATAAGAACCAATAGCTCCAATCCCAAGTGACAACTACACAAAACAACACACCGGATAGAATTTGAAGCTTGAAGACCTGGGCATGGTCCCATCTTCCCGACTTCGTACAACCTCTTATCCCATGTCATTGTGTAGCTCTCGACAATAGCATGTCGTAAAAGGTCTTATACACCTCGATCGAATGCCCAGATTGAAGTTCTGAAAGTTCGAACGGACAACACGTTGTATGCGTGCACGTACTTTGAGACTGTAGGACCCGCAGAGCCCAAGGCACCCCGGGCAGTCGCAGGTGCATCTGCGGCTACCGCAGGTACACCTACGGCTCCCCCCTCTATAAATAGAGGGCTTGGGGTAGCCATTTTAAGAAGAAAAAAGGTGAAGAAGCCCTGTCTAATTTTCTCTGTACACACTATAAATTGAGTGCTTTCTCATTTCAAACACTTATGAGCTTATATTTGGCTACTTTTTATCAGTGGGAACTGAGTGTTGATCTATTTAATCTATTGAAGTCTTCTTTGGCAGTCCACTGTAAGCCTTCTTACACCATTTATAGCCTTTTCTACACTTCCTGCACACATTGTTATTCACGTTAAGAGTCGTGTTGTGTGCGTGTGCCCAGACTTCGATCCATGGCTTTTCATTTCTTTTGGTATATATATTTATATATTATATATATACTAACATTATCGAGTTATGCCTCGATTGAGCCTGGATTTACATCCAGAGCGTTTATTGCTTATATATATATATATATATATATATATATATATATATATATATTTGCATTTCTGTTAAGCCCAGAGTTCACTTCGTGGCCTTTTACTGCTTTCTTTATATTTAGTCATGCTTGGAGTTTACTTCGTGGTGGTTGATTGGTTTTTACTGCAATATTTACATTTTTTCTATCCCCCATGGAAGTGCTTCGTGGTGGTTGATCGTCTATTTATATATATATATATATATATATATATATATATATATATATATATATATATATATATATAACTGTTTACAGCTTTCATACAAACTGCATCATCATGTGAGCCTCGGAATCATGTGATCACAGATTCAGTCTCCTGAATCAAGATTCGATTCCCGTGATGGACATTTTCGGCTGTACATGGCTTGTAAATTATTCACGATGTTTGAATTTCCTTAAGATGGCTCCCATGCCCACAGGGAGTTCATCACTGCGTTTTATCTTATTTTCTCGAAGATGCTTCGCATCTTGAAAATAAAAGCAATCAAGCCGAACACATAATAAAATGGAAGCATCAAAGGCCTCAATTACTATTGAGCACAAGGGTTTGGAAAAACCTCTTTTACAAAATGACATTGATATATCTTGTTAAAACTGAACTTTTATACAAAATTCAAACCCTTTGTATATAGGTGCAAACGAGGCATAGCACTACTTTCAGATAATTGCACGTTGACCCACGCACACACACACGCATTCGTATAACAGTTTAAATTGAAAAGTGGCAGTCAACGTGGTAACACGGATGTCAGGGGGTGCCTAACACCTTCCCTCTGCATAATCAAGCACCCAGACCCTTACAAATCTCGATTTCATAGACCAGTTAAATAGTGTCACATAACTATATCAATGTCAAAACTTTTTTCTTGGTTAAGGTGGTGCAACCATTTAAAAATACCAACTAGCGACTCTTACAGTCCAATCATCAACATATACATGTCGGACATTTTTATAACTTATTTTTTCAAGCAAATCTCACCTAACATGAGAACACAAAAAGACAAGAATAGAATAGGGACAAATAAAAATCCCAACGTCGACAATGATTAAGAACATAATGAAGAAAACATGAAAACTTAACACATGTTGTTGATGGACAAGTTTAAAACCATCGTGTATAGGATTAGATGCTATATGCTTGGTTATGATGATAAATGTTTGGATAATGGAATGAATCCATTTTAAACGGAGTAAAAATCTCGTATAACGAAGTTATGGCGAAATTTCAAAGAAAAGTCGATAAACGCTGAAATCATAGTTAACTAGGATTTTAGAATGACTAACCGCAAACATATTTCAAAAATATCAACTCGAGGTCGAGTTATAGAAAACTTGCATGTACCATTGATTACCGCTGCGCATTCTATTTAGCTTTGCCTGAAGACCTATTATTAATAATATTGATCTACCAAATTAGAATAATATCATCGCAGTATAATACTATTGTATACAGTTATTAAAATAACCTAAACACATTAACATATAATCCTATCAGTCAACAAACTACTTAACACTCGGTATCAAGTCAAATTATTTTAGTCTGAGTTGAATCCGGTACAATTTCGACATCCCGACGGCCTAGTCGGATAAATATCAAGTCTATTTTCCTTAAAACTCTGCTTAAACCGGTTCACAATTATCTTAGATAATTTTATTATCAGTCAAAATAATTTTTAAAGGCTCATAATAATTTTCAAGTAATTATTATCATTTATCATAATTTTTTAATCATTAATATCGTATTTAAATGATTTAAATATAACTTAATTCCTTTATCAACATAATATTATAAAGTATTTTTAATACTTTAATTTCTCATTTATATGATTTTTAAACATTTAAATCCAATATCGGATAATTACCATTAATATTAAAATATTAATGTTTTTCATGACAAAATATCAAAAATAATATTTTATAACTTAAAATATTTTTATAACCTTTAAATCATTTTTATATGATTTTTAAAACATTAATTCTATTTTTTTTATAATTTATTTAATATAATTATTAAATCAATCAATCACTGCCAATATTAATTTATTAATTAAATTCATCACAAAATATTAAAAGTTATTCAAAATAACCTAAAATTTTTTCTAATAGCATAATATAATTTTAAATGATTTTTCAAGTATTAAAATCATTTTTAAGGAATTTATTTAATATTATAATTAAACAATTTAAATACCATTATTATTCCAAAAATATTAAATATTAATGAAATATATTTAAAATTAATAAAAACCCATTTTCAGGATTTAAAATAATTTATTTATTTGTTTTATTTTTTTAAACTTTATTATGAATTTCTAATATTTATTTTCTATTTATTCTATAATTTTCGCCTAAAGTTGGGGTCCTCCACATAAACGCTTGTAGACGGAAATCTACAAGTCTAATTTGGGCCCACTAGGTATCGTTAGAACCGTGACTTCCCGAGCTATGTTTTAGGCTAAAGAAACAGTCCATTTGGCCCAGTATAGCACCCTGAAAACAGAGCACTACCGACTGACCATTACATGCCTTGTAAATATTTTCAGTTTTGGAATCTTTTACAGAAACGCTTGTATTACGAGATCCACAACTCCGATTGAGGCCCGATCAGACTCGTCGGATCCGTATCTTCTTGAACGACAGTTTTCATTTATCAAATACCAAATTCCAATCTGTCTAGGTCCCAAAAATCAGGCCCAAGTGACTGGTCAACAAGGTTTTCATCAACAGTTGGTTTATTTTCCAAATTTGGGGTCCTTAACGGAAACACTTATAAAACGAAATCTACAAATCGAAATTAGGTCCAATAGGTATCGTTGGATTCGTACTTTCCCGATCTAAAGTTTTCATATATCAAACATCCAATTTGGTTATGTTTTGGTGCCCAAAAATTGACGGAAGTGACTAATCAATAGCTTGTGTTCAACAGTTACGATAGTTTGGGATTTAATACATAACTTGTTCATTTCTTAACATATTTGAGTGATTCCAAAGGGGTTTTGCCCTTAACTCATGTATCTAGCATGCTAACATGTTTTAAACCATTTACCACATTAACCCAAAGAATCTAACATAAAAATATATATAGCATACAAAGGAAATGTAATAACCCGATATTTTCTGTATAAATAAATAAGAAATTTGTATGCATTTAATTTTTTTTATTTTATTTTAAAGGAGAGAATATGAGCCAGGTAATGTGTATGTATATTAGTGATAAATAAAATTTTTATTTATTTCCTGAATAATTACAAATAAATTTTTAAAGATTTATTAATCATTATAAACTATATTTTTATAGTAATTAATTTTATAGTAGAAATGATTTTTGTATTTATTTTCTATGAAAATAAATTTATATATTATTTAAATAATATATGAAATGATTATTAGTATTATTATAATAACTATTTTATATGTGAATTTATTTAGATTAGTGAAGTTAATTATTTTAACTTAATTAATAAGGTTTTATATTCAAGATAAATCAGATATGGAATCCAAACCCTAATTTTGGATTTTGATCAAGGAATGAGAATAATAATATAATATTATTTTTATATCAGTGCTATAAATATGTACTTTACGCATAGACTGATAATGGTTGGTCAATTATGGTGTAGCATGTCAAAACCCTATTTTTAATTTGTTAACCCTAATTCAAAAAGTCAATTACAACTTTAAGAATTGTTTAAGTTGTTTGGTAATCGTGTTAATGTAAATAATTATAGGTATTATACTTAATTAGGTAAAATCCTAATTTACTAGAAACCCTAATTATAGGAAACCCTAATTATAAATTAGAAGCCCTAATTTCTAATTTAAAACCCTAAATTGCTAAATTGGTAACCCTAATTGTTAATTGTAAGCTAAATGTTAATTAGTGGACATTAAAACCCTAATGTTCATGTATAATGTAATTAGAAAACTAAACATAATTAGGAAATCCTAATTTTTAAAATTAGAAAGTTAAATTTTTTATTTTAATTTAAATCCTAAATCGAAATCCTAGAAATTCAAATTTTTACTATCATTAGGGGTTAAACCCTAAGGGTTGGATAAATTACAAATGTGCCATTAAATTTATAAGGCCAATGACCAAATTGCCCCTTTTGCATTATTTGAACTAACTTGTAAATCTAGCTAAGATAAGGATTTGGTGACTAACTCTTGACCTACTCTTGTACTAAATCTTCAGCACATTAGCCCTTTTATCAGCCAATTCATTGCATCTAAATGATATAAATAGAATTAGAGAGAGAAAAGTGAACATTTGCTTATTTTTTTCTTACAAACACTCAACAAAACTCTCTCCACTCAAAATCTACGAAATTTCCTTGCTAGATCAGTCACAAATCAAGCCCCACAATTTCCATTGTCAGATCAAAAGCCTAGAATCAAAGATTTGTTCATAAAGGTATAAAACCTAAACTTAAAATCTGATCTTGATTGGTGTGTTATATGTTAGATTTTTTGTTAAGACATGTAGTATATAGTGTTAATAGATGATCTGGGTTGATAGATGTTACATCCATAACATTTATAGGCTCGAATTTGATGATTTACAAAATTTGGAAAAAATTTATTTTGTGTTCTGACAACGAATGTCAGAGGCTGTAGATCTCACCCTGTTAATGACTTGCGGTGTTTTAAGTTTTGATCTTGTAGTATGCTATGAGATCTGTACTCTTGAACTTGATTCAAGGTCAGATCATGAACCAATTGAATGATATGGGTCGTCAAACCCCGTTGACCGACCATGACTGAACAAAATCTGGGTAACCCAGATCTTGCCCAGAACGGTCTGACAAGAACTTTGTGGCCTCTGATTTTACTGTTTGTTGTTGATTTGTTATTTTTGATGCATCTAAGTTATAGTATGTTGGTTAGACTACATTTTTGTGCCTTAAGATCATTTAAAAATCAAACAGATGGATTGTAGTGGATGGTTAAACCAAGCCAGACGAGCATGAAAGCTGTTTTCTGGGTAAAAAACGCTTGGACATGTCGTCTGACATGGGTTGACCGACATAGATCTGCCAAATCGGTTGTTGTTATGTTGCTTTTATGTAATGGATCTCTTCATGTACGTGTTGGTTACATACTGCAAAACTTAGATAACAAAACAAGTACACGAAAAACAAGTTATAGAAGCCCAAAGGTGGACAGTCGAACTGTTCTTCAATTCTGATTTCTAGGTAACCCAGAAATGATGAACAGGTCTAACAGTCTCTTTGAAGGCTTAGATCTCGTTGGTTTCATGCTTGTTGTCCATGTTTATTGTTGGATCTTGTAGTCTGACAGTGGTACTACAAGCTCTGACCAACAACATGCCCAGAAACACATTACATAATTCATGATTCATGGTCAAAGTATATATCTCGAACACTACCTATGAATGTTCTTGAGTCTCAAAAACACCTAAGGCGACACATTTTGTCGCTAAATGCTTTAGCGACATGCATATTCATTTTTATTATTTTAATTTCTAAAAATCATTTAAAAATAGAAATTTATTTCTAAAAATTAAAAAAAATGTAAAAAATTAGTTTAAGTTATAAAAATTAACTTTTACAAAATTGACATATTTTTCATAAATATTAGTATTTATTTAAATAATATTGATATTTAATTTATTTAATAAATATATTAAATAAAATAATTAAAAATAATTTTATTATATTAAAAATAATTTTAAATGATAATAAGGTATTTAAAAATATTTTAAGTTATAAAATATAACTTTTAATATTTTAAAGTAAAATTTCATTAATTATTTAACATTAATGATATTAGATTTATTTAATAATTATATTAAATAAATTAGTTTAAAAATGATTTTAATATCAGAAATATCATTTTAAATGAAAATAAATGTTTTAAAAGTATTTTAAGTTATAAAATATAACTTTTGACATTTAAAGGTAAATTTCATTAATAATTTAATATTAAATGATATTAGAGTTATTTAATAATCATATTAAATAAATAGTTTTAAAATGATTTTATTGAATTAAAAATTATTTAAAAAGGATATAAATGATTTAATAATATTTGAAGTGATATTAAATGACTTTTAATATTTTGGTGAATAATATATTTAAATATTAATGATAAGTATTTAAAAATGATTTTAATTATTTTAAAAATTATTTAAGGGTAATAAAAATGTTTTAAAAATATTTTGAGTTATTATAAATAACTTTAATATTTTGGCAATGGTTTCATTAATAATTTAATACTAATTAAATATTAATGATAATAGAATTATTTAATATTTAAATTATTTAAAAATGATTCCAGTGTTTGAAAAATCATGATAAATTATAATAATTAATTAAAAATTATTATAAGTCATTTAGAAATAATACGACTCATATTTAAGTTATTTAAATGGATATTGAATTACAGGATAGAGTCTTAGACTCGATAATTACCCGATAAAGTTGTCGGCACACCGAAATATTTTTGAAATTGATCTGGACTTAGATAATTTGACAGGTTAAGTGTTTGTTTGTGATCCAATGACTGCTAAACATGTGTGACAATGATCTTATTACTGAAAGGTCGCTATGTAAAAGATAAAACTAAGTTGCGTATTGTAAGCAGCAAATCAGGCAAGTAGCATACATTTACATTTACTTTATGCAATGGACATAAGTAAGAAAGTTTCATAATTTTATTATCATTGTGCCAGATTATTAACTCTATTATTATCGATTATGTATCCGATCATTATTTATCAGCACAATATTAATGTATAATTCAGATATTTATTCTGTTCGTTAATTTCTAAATATGGTTATACAAGTGTCCTCACTTGGATAATCATTGTATTTAATCACATGTTGATATATACTTAATAAATTCCATTATGTATACGTTAATTTCAAAGTTGTCTAATGTATTTGCTTTGGCTAGACACGAACTTAGAAATATTATTGAACATGATAAAACCTTATTATTATCCGACCAAATCATTTTGGTTCAGATTCCCGACTAAGTATGAACATCCCGTACATAAGAAAACTTTTGTGCGCCAAAGACGGATCAGATGAACGATAATATCATTCTTGAATGTAGTATTGATCAATACAAGGCATAACGGGCTGATCACCCCTCGTGCCCGTAAGTTATGACGGTTTGCAGATGAAGTTCTGTTTAACCTTTTCGAAAATAGAAAATAATGTTCATAGTCTGTCTACTAATTTTCATTTATAATCAGTACGTAGTTTCAAAAATTTGAAAAGGAATTAATATATTGTTATTATTGGTTCAACTTACTTCACAACTGTTGATTTGTTGTAGAAGTGTAGTACAAAAAAAATATTTAATCCTTTCAGCTAATATTTATAATTGTTATTACTTGCTGGGCACCTAAATGCTCATCTTTGCTTAATTTAAAATATTTTCAACTAAGTGTGAACAACCAGAAGGCTCGACTAAGAACAAAGGGAAAGGGAAGGTTGCAGAATAAGTTGGTGATATATTATGTAATAGTTTAACTTTATGAAGATAAGGATGATATATATTATCTATCAAGTATCATGTAATGCATGTATTAAAGGTTACGTACTTGGGAATAGACTTTGATATTTATGTAAATTAAGTTGTGTATTTATATTATTGTTATTATTATTAGTATTATTCCGCTCGTAGAAATGATATCATGAAGCATCGAGTTCGGGTTTCAAGTACCTGAATTTGGGGGCGTTACAACATGGTATCAGAGCTTTAGGGTTAGAAACCTTAGATGGGATAGACCTTAGGCTATAACCTTAGAATAGAGGGAAACATTAAAAATACAAATAACTCATATAGAGTTTAAAAGGAGATGAATTTGATAAATTCATCGTCAAACAAAATAAAAGATAACTTATATAAAATTATTATTTGTTGTGTGTATATACTATATGCTAATCAGGATAATTTATGTGTCTAGAAGTCTGGTGGAAAAGGCTTGTTATATGCTTATAGCATGAAGAAGGATCAAATCCATACACCCGAGCTAATATCGAAGCCAATAGCTGAAATAGAGGCTCACAATGAAAATAACTCGGATGAGGTGGCTATTTTGGAAAACGTAGTACCAGATCCGAAAATGGTAGAACTGACAGATAGTGATTCAAACACTGAAGTTGGAGCTGATCAAGGATCAACGAAAGTGCAGAATCTGAAGGACAAGGTTTCTTCTCTGGAAAAGATGTGGGAAATATAAAAGCTGTTAAATAGTCAATTGCGAAAAGCGTTAATAGAAACAATGGAAGAACAAGATAAGCTTAAAATCCAAATTGATCAAATGGGAGTCAAAAGCAACATATCGTGTGCAGCTCCGAGCAAGAAGGGGAAAAGAAAGATAAAAGACCACGACTTAAGAAATTTCGATAAGAAAAAAGGGAAAGGATATGTTATATTTGTGGCTATGAGTGACATACCTCTCTTTATTGTCCCGACTATAAGCAAGGTGCATATTTTATTTGTGGGATAGAAGGTTATCAGGCGAAAGGTTATCCAAGATCCAGAAAAAGGCATAGTGAACTAGTAGTATAAGGACTGTTAGATTATGTGTGTTCTATGTAATATTCTCAAACTTTTGTATAAGTTGTAATAGTAACTCCCGACTTTTGTTGTCGCTAAGGGATAGTAGTATGTGCTATGTTATGTAAAGTGCTATGACTTAGTTGAATGAATATGAATCTATGTTTGATTAATGGAATAAGTTTTGTATTAAACTTCGTGTTATCTGTTAAACTTATACAATAAGGTTTAGAATGTAAGTTAAATTTATAGTCTTATTTAACCAGATAATGCCGCCAAGACGTCGAACTCGAAATCAAAGGGCAGAAGAATCTGTCAACAATGCTGAAGGACAACAACAAGACCCAATGCAAAACTTTACGAATATGGTAGCTCAGGCTATGCAACAAGGAATACCAGCCACGGGAAACCAGCCAGACAATTCCTTCGCAAATTTTAAAGACTTCAAAGCAGTAAGACCGTCAGAATTCAGGGGAACAGCTGACCCTATAGAAGCCCAGACTTGGGTAAAGGATATAGAAAAGATGTTTATAATAGCTAGGGTAGCTGAGGGACAAATGGCCGCTTGTGCCACCTACATGATGAAAGGGGAGGCGAACTTGTGGTGGGAAGTAAATCAGGCGAGGGCAAGAGAAGGAATAGTTACTTGGGATAGGTTCAAAACTTTGTTTCTCGAAAATTATTTTTTATCTAGTATGCAGGCTAGGATGGAGGTGAAGTTTTTGGAATTAAAATAGGACAATAATACGGTGTAAGGATACGTCACAAAATTTAACGAGTTGGCTAGGTTTGCTCCGCATCAAGTTGATACGGAGGCTAGGAAGGCAAGGAGGTTTGAGCTAGGATTAAAACCATGGTTCTACAACAAGGTGGCGGTGTTGCAAATAAACACTTTTGCATCACTCATGGAAAAAGCTATTATAGCTGAGGAGGGGAGGGAGGCTATGAGCCTCTACAACAAAGAGAAGAATAACAAAAGGCAAGGTTGTAGGAGCTGTAAAGGTGGAAACTAATAGTGGGAATAGGGGTGAAAAGAGGAAGGGGAACTATTTTAGAAATGTCCAGGTGAAACAGGAAGGTGTGAAGAAGCAGGTAGTACATTGTGGGACTTGTGGAAAGAATCACTTTGGGGAATGTCTGAAGGGAAAGTTTGTATGCTACCAGTGTGGATAAGAGGGACATATCTCTCCCAACTGCCCCAATTTGAGGATAAATAGTGGTTTTTATATAAGCGGGTAAATGGAGCATAAGGTGAAGGACTGTCTGAAACGGAGAATGGAGGCTGGAAGCGTAAACATGGGGAAGGGCAGCGTGACTCTGGCGATCACAGGACCAACGTCATCAAATAAGCCAACGAAATCAACCGCGAGAGTCTTCAACATGATGGTCCAGGATACCATGGCAGCTGGTGTTGGAACTCCAGGTATTATTCGTATAACTTTTATTTTCTTATACATGATTTTCCTATAAATAGTAAATTAATTTATAAAGAAATTTTGAAGGAGGAATTTAAGTTCTTTTAGAAATTAATTTTTCCGTTTAATCAGATAAACAAGCTTTATGTGTATAGTTAAAGATCAGTCCGATCGAAACTGGTCAAGATCTACTTGAAATGAATGTGTATGCTAATTATCCTAGTATGTATAAGTTTTAAAACGGTGATTCCGGGGACGAAATCTTTATAAGGGAGGGTGAATGTAATAACTCGATATTTTCTATATAAATAAATAAGAAAATTTTTTGCATTTTGTTTTTTTTTTAATTTTATTTTAAAGGAGGCAATATGAGTCAGGTAATGTGTATGTATATTAGGGATAAATAAAAATTTATTTATTTCCTGAATAATTACAAATAAATTTTTAAAGATTTATTAATCATTATAAACTATATTTTTATAGTAATTAATTTTATAGTAGAAATGATTTTTATATTTATTTTCTATGAAAATAAATTTATATATTATTTAAATAATATATAAAATTATTATTAGTATTATTATAATAATTATTTTATTATGTGAATTTATTTAGATTAGTGAAGCTAATTATTTTAACTTAATTAATAATGTTTTATATGCAAGATAAATCTGATATGGAATCCAAACCCTAATTTTGGATTTTGATCAATGAATGAGAATAATAATATAATATTATTTTTATATCAGTGCTATAAATATGTACTTTACGCATAGACTGATAATGGTTGGTCAATTATGGTGTAGCATGTCAAAATCCTATTTTTAATTTGTTAACCCTAATTCAAAAGGTCAACTACGACTTTAAGAATTGTTTAAGTTAATTGTTAATCGTGTTAATGTAAATAATTATAGGTATTATACTTAATTAGGTAAAATCCTAATTTACTGGAAACCCTAATTATGGGAAACCCTAATTGTAAATTAAAAATCCTAATTTCCAATTTAAAACCCTAAATTACTGAATTGGTAACCCTAATTGTTAATTGTAAGCTAAATGTTAATTAGTGGACATTAAAACCCTAATGTTCATGTATAATGTAATTAGAAAACTAAACATAATTAGGAAACCCTAATTTTTAAAATTAGAAAGTTAAATTTTTTATTTTAATTTAAACCCTAAATTAAAATCCTAGAAATTCAAATTTTTAATAACCTTAGGGTTAAACCCTAAGTATCAAACCCTAAGAATTGGACAAGTTACAAATGTGCCATTAAATTTATAAGGCCAATAACCAAATTGCCCCTTTTGTATTATTTGAGCTAACTTATAAATCTAGCTAAGATAAGGAGTTGGTGACTAACTCTTGACCTACTCTTGTACTAAATCTCCACCACATCATCCAATTCATTGCATCTAAATGATATAAATAGAATTGGAGAGAGAAAAGTGAGCATTTGCTCATTTTTTTCTTACAAACACTCAACTAAACTTTCCCCACTCGAAATCTACGAAATTTCCTTGCTAGATCAGTCACAAATCAAGCCCTGTGAATTCCATTATCAGATCAAAAGCCTATAATCAAAGATTTGTTCATAAAGGTATAAAACCTAAACTGAGAATCTGATCTTGATTGGTGTGTTAGATATTAGATTTTTTTTGTTAAAACATGTAGTATATAGTGTTAATAGATGATCTAGGCTGATAGATGTTAGATCCATAACATCTATAGGCACGGATTTGATGATTTATAAAATCTGGAAAAAAATTATTTTGTGTTCTGACAACGAATGTCAGAGGCTGTAGATCTCTCCCTGTTAATAATTTGCGGTGTTTTAAGTTTTGATCTTGTAGTATGCTATGAGATCTGTACTCTGGAACTTGATTCAAGGTCAGATCATGAACCGATTGCATAATATGGGTCGTCAAACCCCGTTGACCGACCATGACTGGACAAAATCTGGGTAACCCAGATCTTGCCCAGAACAGTCTGACAAGAACTTCATGGCCTCTGAACTTACTGTTTGTTGATGATTTGTTATTTTTGATGCATCTAAGTTGTAGTATGTTGGTTAGACTACATTCTTGTGCCTTAAGATCACTTAGAAATCAAATAGGTGGATCGTAGTGGATGGTCAAACCAAGTCAGACGAGCATGAAAGCTATTTTCTGGGTAACCCAAAAAACGCTTGAACATGACGTTTGACATGGGTTGACCGACCTAGATCTACCAAATCAGTTGTTGTTATATTGCTTTTATGTAATGGATCTCTTCATGTACGTGTTGGTTACATACTGCAAAGCTTAGATAACAAAACAAGTACACGAAAAACAAGTTGTAGAAACTCAAAGGTAGACAGTCGAACTGTTCTTCAATTATAGGTAACCCAAAAATAAAGATAAGGTTTGACAGTCTCTTTGAAGGCTTAGATCTCATTGGTTTCATGCTTGTTGGCCATGTTTATTGTTGGATCTTGTAGTTTGACAGTGGTACTACAAGCTCTGACCAACAACATGCCTAGAAACACATTACACAGTTTATGATTCATGGTCAAAGTAGCTATCTTGAACACTGCCTATGAATGTTCTTGAGCCTCAAGATCACCTAAGGCGACAGATTCTGTCGCTAAGGCTTTAGCGACAAGCATATTCATTTTAATTATTTTAATTTCCAAAAATCATTTACAAATAGAATCTTATTTCTGAAAATTACAAAAATTATTTTAAGTAATAAAAATTAACTTTTAATAATTTGACATATTTTCCATAAATATTAGTATTTATTTAAATAATAATGATATTTAATTTATTTAATAAATACATTAAATAAATTAATTAAAAATAATTTTATTATATTAAAAATCATTTTAAATGATAATAAGGTATTTAAAAATATTTTAAGTTATAAAATGTAACTTTTAATATTTTAAAGTAAATTTCATTAATTATTTAATATTAATGATATTAGATTTATTTAATAATTTAATATTAAATGATTTTAGAGTTATTTAATAATTATATTAAATAAATACTTTAAAAATGGTTTTATTCAATTAAAAATTATTTAAAAAGGATATAAATGATTTAAAAATATTTTAAGTGATATTAAATGACTTTTAATATTTTGGTGAATAATATATTTAAATATTAATGATAAGTATTTAAAAATGATTTTAATTATTTTCAAAATCATTTAAGGGTAATAAAAATATTTTAAAAATATTTTGAGTTATTATAAATAACTTTAATATTTTGGCAATGATTTCATTAATAATTTAATATTAATTAAATATTAATAATAATAGAATTATTTATTATTTAAATTATTTAAAAATGATTCCAATGTTTGAAAAATCCTGATAAATTATAATCTTTAATTAAAAATTATTATAAGTCATTTAGAAATAATATGACTTATATTTAAGTTATTTAAATGGATATTGAATTACAGGATAGAGTCTTAGACTCAATAATTACCCGATAAAGTCATCGGTACACTGAAATGTTTTCGAAATTGATATGGACTTAGATAATTTAACTGGTTAAGTGTTTGTTTGTGATCCAAAGACTGCTAAACATGTGTGGAAATGTGATTAGGTTATCTGCTGACTGCAATAAACAGTATTATGTGTTAAGATATAATCGAACGAATGATCTTATTACTGATAGGTCGCTATATAAAAGATAAAACTAAGTTACGTATTGTAAGCAGCAGACCAGACAAGTATCCTACCTTTGTATTTACTTTATGCAATGGACATAAGTAAGAAAGTTTCAGAATTTTATTATCAATGTTCCAGATTATTAACTCTATTATTATCGATTATGTATCCGATCATTATTTATCAGTATAATATTAATGTATAATTCAGATATTTATTATGTTTGTTAATTTCTAAATATTGTCATACACGCATCCTCACTTGGATAATCATTGTATTTAATCACATGTTGATATATACTTATTAAATTCCATTATGTATACGTTAATTTCAAAGTCGTCTAAGCTATTTGCTTTGGCTAGACACGAACTTAGAAATATTGTTGAACGAGATAAAACCTTATTATTATCCGACCAAATTATTTTGGTTCGGATTCCCGACTAAGTATGAACATCCCGTACATGGGAAAACTTTTATCCGCCAAAAGCGGATCAGATGAACGCTAATATCGTTCTTGCAAGTAGTATTAATCAATACAGGGCATAACGGGCTGATCACCCCCTGTGCCCGTAAGTTATGACGGTTTGCAAATGAAGTTCTGTTTAACCTTTTCGAAAATAGAAAACAATGTTCATAGTCTATCGACTAATTTCCATTTATAGTCAGTACGTAGTTTCAAAATTTTTAATAAAGAATTAATATATTGTTATTATTGGTTCAACTTACTTCCACTAGTATAAAGTACTAAATAGACAACACTTAAACTATAATATTTTTATAACAAACATTGTGGTATTTTCTTTCACAACGTTTTTTTAACAAAACGTTATAAATACATATAAAAAAACGTTATCATTGTAATAAGAGCAATTTTTGGTTTTAAATAGATAACGTTTTATTTTTTAAAAAAATGTTAACTATGTTAAAAACACGGAGCTTAAAAAAATCGCGCGCAAGTGAAATAATTTTATAATAACTATCACTACTATATCATTTTCTCCCATTTTGCCCTAGCCCGCTCCCAGTCTCTCATCTGAAATCTCGATTCCTCACTCCTCAACGATCAGGAACGAGACTGCGAAGGGACAAAGACAGGCGAAAACGATCGCTACCGCACTCCCTCTCCTGACCCTGCGCAGAAGTGCCATAAGCGCGACGAGAGCAGCGAGAAGGACAGGCTGCGGGATGCCGCCGCGGTGGATCTGAACAAAAAAATAAATAAATCGATA
The DNA here is from genome assembly GCA_016801055.1 of Panax notoginseng. Taxonomy (NCBI): domain Eukaryota; kingdom Viridiplantae; phylum Streptophyta; class Magnoliopsida; order Apiales; family Araliaceae; genus Panax; species Panax notoginseng. Next base: position 110,881,281 of record CM029018.1, read on the forward strand.
ATCCTTCTGTTAATGCTTTGGCTCTTCCAAGTAAGCCGTGTGTGTGTGTGTGTGTGTGTGTGTATATATATATATATATATATATATATATATATATAAATCGATAATTTTAGGTTGAATCGATTGATTTAGTAAGATAAGTCTTTTGTTTTGTTTTACTGTAATGTTGATTTGATGATTTGTGTTTTCTTAGTTCTTGCTGGATTAAAGGAGAAATTTACTGAAGCTATGAAGAGAAAAGATGTTAAAGCTATTGTTTTGACTGGTAGAATTTCATAATTTTAGCTGAATTGAAGTTGATTTGACTCTTAAAAGGCTTTTTTTTATAATTTTTTTTTTTGCATTAACTTGATATTAACTTGATTTGTAGGCAAGGGAGGAGGGTTTTCTAGAGGTTTTGATATTGGTGTTTTTCAGAGCGTTCATAAAACTGGTACGAGTAAATTTGTTTTGTATTTTTAATTGAGGCGGTGGTAAATCTAATTTCAAATTTGAGTATGATTTTTTAGAATTGACACTGGGTTGGGTTTGGACTGGCAGGGGATATTTCTGGTATACTCTATGTATCTGTTGATCTTGTGGTCAATACAATTGAAGGTTTTAACCTCGTCATTTCAATTTCTTTTAAATGTTATGAAGGAGGAATTCTAGTGTCTTATGGAGCTAATTTTAGATGTGAGTTTGTTGATTTATTTTTCCCTGTACTTTAGATGCAAAGAAACCTGTTGTTGCTGTTGTACAAGGCCTTGCACTCGGGGGTGGCTTACAATTGGCATTGGTTTGTATTTCATGGCAGCAGCTGTTTTTTTTTGAATACATCTTATTTTTCATGAAATGTCTTTTCTCCATTCCCTGTATTTAGGGATGCCATGCACGTATTGCAACACCTAGAGCTCAACTTGGCTTGCCAGAATTGACCCTTGGAGTTATTCCTGGATTTGGAGATACAACTGTTAATTAGAATTATATGTCTTACATTTCTTCTTTGTTTTTATGGACTCTAGTGATGGCTTCTTTTGTTTCGTACAAACCACTGTCAAATGGAATATTGTAACTGTAACAAAAATCGGCCTTTTTTGAAATAAAAGGAACTTGCTCACTGACAATTCAAAATAGAGTTACTAGCTCGAGTGAATGTGTTATATGAAATGCTCTTTCAAGTGATTAGAGTGGAGTAGCTATTTGCATCTTGTTAGTTTTATCAATCTAATGGCGTTTAGTCGCCGGTCCTCTATTCCGATTGCAAAATTCATAAATAGCGATCAAACTGTCTTACTTCCCCCACCTAAACCTTATGAATTCATTTTTAAGTGGTTCATGAAATTGGTTTTGTACATTTTTAAGATCAGCCAATTCCTTCCCCATTGATTTCTTGCCGAGCTTGGCAGATCCTGGATCAAATTCCTGGAAGAGTCACTGGTGCATATAGTCATAGTCAGGTACCAAGCCCTCTTTTGGACGCAGCAATACCTTTAATTATTATATTATCCATGCATAACGTTGTTAGTTGTATATATCACTCTCCATTCTTGTTCTCTGACATCAGGGTATCAAGGGGTTACGTGATACAATTGCTGCTGGTATTGAAGCTCGTGATGGTTTTCCTGCTGATCCTAATGATCTTTTCTTGACAGATGGTGCAAGTCCAGCGGTAACTTATCGTTTTAACGTTCTTCTTCTTAAATATATCAAATTCCTGTAATTATTGAAATTCTCGAGCATGAATAACATATATTTTATTCTCCTCTTGTCAGGTTCATATGATGATGCAGTTACTAATAACATCAGAGAAGGATGAAATCCTTTGTCCCATTCCACAGTACCCTTTGTACTCTGATTCAATAGCCCTCCATGGCGGAACTCTTGTATGCCTTTTTAATTTAAAATAATATTTGATAAGATGTACTTATGTGCTAAGTTTTGACTGGGGCAGAATCTCATGCTTTTTTGAATTGAGGAATGATTTTTGTGATTCTTTTGCATAAACATTACATTTAGTTTATTCAGTTCGTTTTGAGCACTCTATTATTTTTTTACAGGTTCCTTATTATCTTTTCTAGGTTATCCTTCATCTAAAGTAGGACAAAGTCCTAACTGTCCGTGAAAATACAAGACTACAAGGGTTCCCAGACTGCTACAAGCTTTTTGGGCCTGTCAAGGAGAGGTATCCTTGCAAATGCTGAAGTGTATGTTTATTGACATTTTTATCTTGGTAACCAATAAACAAAATATGTTTATTGCAAAGTACATACAGGAATGTGAAATATGTATCCTTGTAAATGCTAAATTAGTTACAATTCACTCAAATGTTACTATAACTCTTACAAGTATTCTCACTTGAAATCTATGGCAATCTTATTGGCATGTTTGAGTTGAATAACCTGTAAGTATGGCATTCTTAACCCTTTATACATTATTTTACTAGTTGTTATGTATGCTGACCTCATAATTTATCAGCTATCATTAGCTATTTCTTACTATTGCATGGAATTTAGAAACTGCATTATTTGTTATTCAGATGTTTTCTTGTTGAATTGGATTATTTGTTAAATTTGTTGTTATTGCTTGTGCAGCAGTGACAATAGAGCATTGGGGACGATCCGGAAATTCTTATGATGGAAATATAGTTGAGAGATCTAAACCCAAGAAAATCAAAGTTGGTTCCTAATTTATTTATACAGAATGTTTGTTACTTTTCCTTCTCATATCTTGTGGCATTTTATGCGTCAACAAAATGCAAAAGCAACATTGCATTTACTCTTTTCATGTTCTGCCAACAAATTGTATAAGGGGTTACTGTAGAGTATGGAAGCTTTCTAACTTGTCATTATATGCAAATACTTAAAATAGAGAGGCTCTATACCTTTCTCCCAATTTATGTATATCTGTTTTTCTAGAATTTTTGAAATTTTCCTCTATTTGCTAATGTCTTGTCAAACTTTGAACATAAGAATGTTTTTCGAACCTGTAGATTGTGAGTGGTTGGATTACTTGGAATCTTTGATAAATGATTGAAGTTACAACTGTTTTAATCATTCAGGCTACAATATGCTAATATTTCAGGCATTAGCATATTGCAGGTGCATTGGTAATGTAGGTGAACCATAACTTTTTTTTTCTTTTTTTAATTGATGAGTGAGTTTTATACTCATAATTGAGTGCGCTTGAGCTTAATTTTTTTTGTTAATTTTAAGTATTTGTGTCTATTCATGCATGTTTTACGTTGTTCTGTAGAAATTGGGACAAAAGTTACTTGGATCGACATTTGGGGTGGCTAGATTTGCGTTTTCGACTTGCCATTTACACAGCAGTCACTTCAGAGCCAAGTTGAGTATTACTTCGAAACTTATTTCGAAAAACATAAAGAATGAAAGTTGTAGATCTGCTTCTCCTCTTTCCAGATCAACTTGAATCATCGAAATCGGAGTTCGGACGAAGAAGTTATGGCCATTTTCCCAAAGGATGTCGGAGCAAAAAATATCAGAACATGTGGCAGCGCCGGGGCGCCCATTTTTGGCCTATTCCTAGAGCCGGGGCGCTAGGGAGCAGTGTTTGAGCGTCGTGCCCAGTGCTGGGGCGCTGGGGGAAGAGGTTGGTGCGGCCTGGACGCATTTTGGGACGAATTTTGACACTTTTTGACTCCACATTGGATTGGGTTTGTTCCTAAGCTAAAAATTGGACTTATAACCTATAAATACATGATGTAAGACATAAAATAAGTGGAGATGACATAGATTAGATTAGAGATACACTCCATTATATTAGACATTAACCCTAGTTCTTAGTAGTTTTGGAGATTGAAGCAACTTGGAGATCACTGAAGATCAAGAGCAAGAGTAAGAGGGGAGCATCAGATTTACAGACAACAGATTCTATTCTCTTCTCTTATCATACTTTTATCTTTTAATGTCTATTTAGTTGTGGATTCTTGGTTTTAATTCATTAATTATGAACTAACTCTTTCATTAAGATTTCAATTGAACCTTTTATGTTTATGAATTAATTATTTGATTTATTCCAATTATTTATGTCAAAGTGAATTGTTTATCTTGTCTTGTACTTATTGTTTAATTATTTGATCAGTAATTACCTTGTTACTCTAGTAGAAATTGGAAGAGGAATTCTAGGGTTAGAACTGGGCATAATAACACGTGACTTAGTTATTTGCATGGTGAATAATTAGGTTTGTGAATTGAATGGAAATATCTGTTCACCGCATGTAACACATAAGGAATTGGAATTGAAGGAGTTTAATTCAATTGTTTTACATAGGAATATAGCAAGATTAATCTGGATTAAATAGAAGTCAATTGATTATTTGGAAAAGGACTTTTGGCATTTGAGAATTCCTGTTAACAATTCAGTAGACATAATAATTGAGATAATTGGATAATTGATTTATAGTTCATAATTGGGGATATTGAAGTCTTAATCTTTATTTATTTGAATTAATTTTAGAGTAATCTAGTTTTAATTGATTAATTTAGTTTTCTTAATTAGAAAAATCACAATTTATGGTTGTTTAAATAAAATTGATTTGGTTAAGAGTTAGTACTTGGTAATTTTTATTAAATAATTCCTCGTGGAAACGATACTTTTTTATCACTTTATTACTTGTTGACCGTGTATACTTGCACGTATATTTTGATTGTGAAATCGATCAACAAGTTTTTGGCGCCGTTGCCGGGGAATTAATTTAATAATTATTTACCAATATTAATTTCAATCAAATTACTCTTAATTTAAATATTTTTATTTTTATTTTTAATTCTCTTCCTATATTTCTTTCTTTTCAGGTACCATGGATGAGTTTGAGTATCAATGGCCATACACGTTCTTGGCTCAACCAAGGGAAACATGGATTGATGGACTTAATGCATCTTCTATAGAGGCAACTTCGAAGACGTTGGAGGTTTGCGCAGCCATACGGAGTCGAAGGATGGCAAGAATGACTCAGCCAAGGGGAGAGGAGATTGATAGACTCGAGAAACTTTCTGCATTGTCAGCACAGATGGAGACACTTTCGAGGATGTTTGAAGCTTTTAAAGCTCAACGTCGTCAAAGTGTGGTGGTTACTTGTGATTATTGTGCTGGAAATCATATGAGTCATCAATGCGCCATCAGTTTCGAGCCGGTATAGTACGGTGGTGATTACCCCAATAATTATGTCTATCCTAACAACTATTATCAGGATTGGGGGTATCACCCAGATTTTTCATGGAGCCATACTCATCAAGATCAATTTTATGCTCTAAGTCCAACATACCCATTGGATTTCTCGTGTCCACCTCCACTACAACAGGAAGAACATTCAAATTTGGAGGAAACTTTGTCCAATACATAGCTTCATATGAGGATAGGGGGATTAATCAAGAGATATTGAGTCAAAATTTTACGAACCAAACCGAACAACTAACCAATGCCTCAAACATTTGTCCTCAATACCCTTGGCTCTATGACATGAATTTCGAGACTGATGGTGAGCCCAAACCAAATATGCAACCGAATGTGCCAAATGATATAGATGTTGAAAGAGAGGAAAGACTTGGAGAGTAAGAAAAGAAGATCGGCGAAGATCTAACTTTGAGTACGAATGAAGATGAACCGATTTCATTAGTGTCCCATGTACCTTCTCCACCAAAGTTCAAGAATCCGGGCAATTTTGCAAAATCATGCCCAATTGGCAGTCATGTCGTCGGCAAAGCTCTTTGTGACATAAGAGCTAGTACAGTTGTGGAGTCATGATGGGATAAAAAGGAGAAGATAAAGGAAGACTCCATTATGTTTATTAAGCTTTAATGCCCCAATCTAATCATAGACATAATGGAGAAAACACCTAGTTGTTCGACGTTCTTAATAGGGAGCCTATCTACAAAGAGCATGCTAGGTGACTTCAATTCAAGGGTTTTTCCGAATGGGAACCTCCCAAAAGAGACATTTTTATTGATGGATGGAGGGTTCCTCAATTTTCGTAGGGGAATTGGATAGAGAATTGAAGAAGTCAGGCTGAGACTATAAAACAAGCGCTTATTGGGAGGCAACCCAAGTTTAAGTTTTATTTTTTAGTTTTTATTAGGTTTTATATTAGTAGTTTTAAATTTGCATTTATTTAGGATTTAATAAAATTGCTTCTATCATGGTTTACAGGTTATTCAAGTCAAATTCAAGTGTGGTGCCCAATTTGTTCCATGTGCCTAGCCTATTCTCCAAACTTAGCGGACAAGGAGGAAGATTGCTATATTTTCATGAAAGTCATCTGTTTTACCTTTTTCAATTTCAGCCATTGAGGACAATATCTAGTTTAAGTTTGGGGGCATCTTAGTGTCGTATTGCATATAGTTAGTTATTTGCATGGTAGTTCGTTTTTTTTATGTGTTAGCGTTGTGTTATTTTTAGGTTGCGTATAATACATGGTAGTTATTTGCATATTCATATATGTGTTGCATTAGTATGTGTTCATGTAGTATAATTGCATTTTTGTTTTGAATGAAACTGTGTGATAGGTTGGTGTGGTCTTAGCTCGGCCTATGATAAGATAATTGGTATTAATTGTTAACTCGAACAGTGTTGATAATTGATGATGAGTTCTAATTTTAATCATGATGATAATCTGAGCTTGTCTTAAACTTATGTAACTGGTTAGCACTTAAAGTTTAACTATTTTAACCACTTGGTTCAAGGGTTTCATAATTTGTTTCTGAGGGAAAATTTTGGTTAAAATTTAAGGAAATTAGTGAACTGGCAGTAAAGGTAGGAATGACGCAAAAGCTTGAGTTTGGGAGAATCTATGGGATATATATATTACAAAAAGAAAAACAAAAATAAAAAAAATGAAGAAAAAAAAAACACGAGAAAGAGCAAAAATGCCCTCGTGGTTGAATAAAAGTATAAATAAATCATGTATTTACTCTTAGACTTGGTAATTGCTTAGTTTTAACTGGAGTTGTCATGTTCACAAAAGTAATTGAATTGGAACTGAAATTTTCTTGTTAAGAAGTTTGTTATGTGATTATCTTGAACTGTGGTTGGTTAGAATGGTTAACAAGCACACACACACAACATGGGCGATGACAGGTTTGGATTGACTAATTGGTTAGAGTTATGGATTTTGACTTGATTGGATATATTGTTTGAGTACAAATGGTATCTTTGAGGCCTGTTGCTATATATCATACTAATTTATTACTGGGTTCGTATGTATATTAGGAAGTAGATCATGCATATGCATTCATATAGTTGAGTTTGGTTGTTTATTTTTAGTTCTTTTGTGTTTTTGCTTGAGGACAAGCAAATGTTTAAGTTTGGGGGTATTTGATGAGTGAGTTTTATACTCATAATTGAGTATATTTGAGCTTAATCTTTTGGTTGATTTTAAGTATTTGTGTCTATTCATGCATGTTTTATGTTGTTCTATAGGAATTGGGGCAAAAGTTACTTGGATCAACGTTTAGGATGGCTAGATTTGCGTTTTCAGCTTGCCATTTACACAACAGTCACTTCAGAGCCAATTTGAGTATTGCTCCGGACCTTATTTCGAAACACTTAAAGAATGAAAGTTGTAGATCTATTTCTCCTCTTTTCGGATCATCTTCAATCATCGAAATCGGAGTTCGGACGAAGAAGTTATGACTATTTTCCCAAAGGACATCGGAGCAGAAAATGTCAGAACATGTGGCAGCGCCGGGGCGCCCATTTTTGGCCTATGCCCAGCGTCGGGGTGCTGGGGAGCAGTGTTTGAGCGTCGTGCCCAGTGCTGGGGCGCTGGGGGAAGAGGTTGGTACGGCCTGGACGCGATTTGGGGCGAATTTTGACACTTTTTGACTCCAAATTGGATTGGGTTTGTTTCTGAGCTAAAAATTGGACTTGTAACCTATAAATACATGATGTAAGGCATAAAATAAGGGGAGATGACCTAGATTAGATTAGAGATACACTCCATTAGATTAGACATTAACCCTAGTTCTTATTAGTTTTGGAGATTGAAGCAACTTGGAGATCACTGAAGATCAAGAGCAAGAGCAAGAGGGGAGCATCAGATTTGCTGACAACAGATTCTATTCTCTTCTCTTATCATACTTTTATCTTTTAATGTCTATTCAGTTGTGAATTCTTGGTTTTAATTCATTAATTATGAACTAACTCTTTCATATAGATTTCAATTGAACCTTTTATGTTTATGAATTAATTATTTGATTTATTCCAATTATTTATGTCAAAGTGAATTGTTTATCTTGTCTTGTGCTTATTGTTTAATTATTTGATCAGTAATTACCTTGTTACTCCAGAAAGAATTGGTAGAGGAATTCTAGGGTTAGAACTGGGCATGATAACATGTGACTTAGTTATTTGCATGGTGAATAATTAGGTTTGTGAATTGAATGGAAATATCTGTTCACTGCATGTAACACATAAGGAATTGAAATTGAAGGAGTTTAATTCAATTGTTTTGTATAGGAATATAGCAAGATTAATCTGGATTAAATAGAAGTCAATTGATTACTTGGAAAAGGACTTTTGGCATTTGAGAATTTCTGTTAACAATTCAGTAGACATAATAATTGAGATAATTGGATAATTGATTTATAGTTCATAATTGGGGATATCGAAGTCTTAATCTTTATTTATTTGAATTAATTTTAGAGTAATCTAGTTTTAATTGATTAATTTAGTTTTCTTAATTAGAAAAATCACAATTTATGGTTGTTTAAATAAAATTGATTTGGTTAAGAGTTAGTACTTGGTAATTTTTATTAAATAATTCCTCGTGGGAACGATACTTTTCTTATCACTTTATTACTTGTTGACCGTCTATACTTGCACGTATATTTTGATTGTGAAATCGATCAACATTAATCTATAACATTTTAAAAACGTTGTGTAAATATGCCTAAACGTTGTCTGATATATTAAACTACAATATTTTTATCCAAAAAATGTTGTGGAATCATACATTCTACAACGTTTTTAAGCATATGCTAATTTATGGATAAAAATCTGAAACGTTTTATTCTTAAAAAATGTTGTGTAATGTGCTTAACTACAACGTTTTAAAAACGTTGTGTAAAGGTGTCAAATAGATGACACCCTTAATCACGACGTTTTTCTAACTGAAATTACAACGATTTTTTTTGCGCTGTCTATTTACTATTTTGTAGTAGTGTTCACAACTGTTGATTTATTGTAGAAGTGTCGTACAAAGAAAATATTTAATCCTTTTAGCTAATATTTATAATTGTTATTACTTGCTGGGCACCCAAATCCTCTTCCTTGTTTAATTTAAAATGTTTTCAGCTAAGTGTGAACAACCAGAAGGCTCGGCTAAGAACAAAGGGAAAGGGAAGGTTGCAGAATAAGTTGGCGATATATTATGTAATAGTTTAACTTTATGAAGATAAGGATGATATATATTATCAATCAAGTATCATGTAATGAATGTATTAAAGGTTACGTACATGGGAATAGACTTTGATATTTATGTAAATTAAGTTGTGTGTTTATATTATTGTTATTATTATTAGTATTATTCTGCTCGTAGAAATGGTATCGTGAAGCACCAAGTTCGGGTTTCAAGTACCTGAATTTGGGGGCGTCACATGAAAGCTTTTTCTTAAACCTTTTGGTACAAAACTTGATTTTCTCACTTTGGATCTAACTTTTGATTTCAAAAATACTTTGATACACATATAAAATACCAATGCTCATGTAAATCATGAGTTTTTAAAGATCCAAAATAAAAGTTGCTTGGTTCATAAAGATCTAACAAAAGAGAGCACGAAAATTTAAAACTTTCAATTTCTTACCTTTTTCTTCTTGCAAGCCTTCTTGATCCTTCAAAGTAGCTTATGAGTTTAAGTTGGATGAAGATTCAAGACCCCTCTTAGACTCCCTATGGCTGTAGATTTCGGCAGCCCCCTTTCTCTCTCTATTATTTTGTTTTTCTTTTCTTAGCAACTTGGAAAGTGAGAGAGAAAATGAGAGAGATAAGTGAAGAATTGGATTTTGTTTAGTGTAATAATGCAAAGAATGTATCTACCCATTAGTTTACTTGCTAGCCTTGGATTACATGCACATTTGAATAAAAGTGTTGGGCTAATTTAACAAGTGACACATAGCTTGGAGCTAGTAAACAATTTGGACAAATGAGGGGAAGATTCATTTAACCATGTGATGCATCCCCCCTCCTCCCTTATTGCCGGCTATACACCATATTTTACCCATTTTTGATTTTTTTTTATTTTAATTGCCAATTTGTGTAATTTAGTTATTTAGAAGTCCCATTTAATTTGGGTCATAGTTTGGGCTTAAACTAAATAAACAATTGGGCTTCCATGTAATAATCATTTGGGCCCTTTCATAATTCATTTTGGCTCTCTAATTAATTTTCTTGGGGCATGTCAAATATTATGGGTTCATCACACTAATTTTACATTACTCTAATTATTTAATTAGTGTTTCTAATTCACTAATTATGAAATTTAAATACTTAGATAATATTATTATGCAACCCAATTAAGCTAAGTTTAAAATAATTAATAAATTGAGATAATAAAATTAATCTCTTAGGTTAGTATAAAATTTAAATACTAGCACTTTACACTTGTTATAACCCTTAGGTTATTTAATTCGCATTCCTAATATATAATATTAGGTTATATAACTTTCTCATTCATTATATTTATATATTAAATAAATATATACATATTTACAATATATATTTATTTAATCACTCACATACTTCTCATAAGTCACTATACACAAAACCACATAAGTCCTTCATAAAAATTTTAAATTCATACTTATTTCCCAGTCTAGGTCTTATTATTCAACCTTAATTTAATCACTTAAGATTTTAATAAATTGCCTAAATTCCCGGGTTGTCACAGTCTTTGACCAAATTCAAGGTTTAACTGATGATGTTCGTCGTTAAACGTTTTAAAGAAAAGAGAAGTACTATTTTGAATTATTCATATTACTTCATAACTATTGCTTCTGTTATAGAATATATACTCATATGATTCATGTATGTTGTTCTACTATAATTGTTATACTTGTTGAGCTAGTTATCCTCACCCTTGCTTGAACAATATGATTGCAGCTAAAAATGAACGGATAGAAGGATCTGGTAAGGAGAAAGGGAAGACCAAGGCGGACAAATAGTTATCCTTGTAATAGAGTAGTATTACTTTTGTATTAATTTGATACTATGACAAAGAACATATGTTGTGAAATCCCGTAATTATGAAATGAAAGTATTCAATTTTCTTATCATTATTATTTTATTTAGTAAATGGTTAAATTGAGAAATGGTTAAAGTTAAGGGTGATATGTGAAAATTTTGTAAAGTATGCAAGTTATTATAAAATATTCGTTTGGTCGGGGAATATCCGTACAACGGCACAATCATTAGTGGACCCCACAATAGAAGTATTGTCGTAGTAAGAAAACGACAGAATTATCTTTTTATAAAAATAACGGCGAAAGTGTTACCGTTAAAACTGTTGAACTACCTGGTAGTAAAAGTACAGTAATACGTGTGGTTGCATAGTAGCATACGGTATTGATTATTGATTCTTACATAAGAAGTCACTCAGTTATACTCCATTATTTCTACAGTAATTGCTGCATCATATCTCTTATATTATTGATTCAATTATTGTCACAGTATCATCTATATAATATGTTATATTATTTAATCAATAATTGAGACGGCAAAGTTATTCATATTATTATTTATAATATTGAAAATGTCTAGAAGTTCTGTCAAGGAGAGGTTTGGTCACCTAATTGCGCTCCAATAAGGAGAAATCCTTATCGAAAAGCCCACTCTTTCCTGGGAAGGACCTGGTTGTTAAATATTATGAGTTATAATATTAATGATGAATAAGTTCGTGTTGATTAAAGTTGAAATGGATAGTTCCATTGTGTTTAAATTATTAGTGTTAATAAAAATTGACATTTATTTCGATAATAATTGATGTCTGGAAGTTACACTGACAAGTCGGGTAATTAATCGGATAAATGAGTAATTAATTGATATTAATTCACATGATTATAACTATCTGTTCACATGTGTGTACTATTGATTCACATTCTTGTACTATTAGGGGAGGTGGTGCAAGTTTGATAATACTTACGGGACTAAATTAAAAATGAAGAAAAAGAGGAAGGTATTATACTGTAATATTTCGAGCCCCAAAACGTGCAATTATCGAAACTATATTTTCCTATAAATAGAAGCTCATTCTTCCTTCATTTCTCACCAATTCACTAAAGCTATAGAGCAATTATTATAGAGAGAAATTATAGATAGAAAGAAGAAGAGAAGTCTGCTACCTCACTATTTCAATATCCAGTTTTCTTATGAGGTAAAGGATATTATTATTATAGTAAGGGTATTATTTATTTTGTATTCATGAAGAGAGCTATTGTTATTCCATTCTTTATTATTCTGTTGGAATATCCTGTCTGTGCGTATTACGCATGGCCTGGTTCCATTCTTTATTATTCTGTTGGAATATCCTATCTGTGCGGATTACGCATGACCTGGTTCCGTTATTTATTATTCTGTTGGAATAACATGTCTGTGCGGTCTATCGCATGCATGGTGAATTCTTCTGTTATTCCATTCTTTATTATTCTGTTGGAATAACATGTCTATATGGATTACCGCATGCATGGTGAATGATTCATCGTATTCATTCCTTATTAAATTGTGAAAATAATCTATCTACGTGGATTACCGCATGGTGGATGAAAATCCATTTACAGTTTCGTATATTCTAATATACTCGTATGAGATATCATTTCTTTTGTAATCGTCATGAAATATCATTTTATTTGGTATTTTATTTACAAGTTACTATTCACATGTTAATATCACCTAGTTACTATTCACTCTAGTATTATTCACTCGGGTATTCTGGGCACTTTTTGTGTCGGAGTAATATTCACGAGTTACTATTCACGGGTTACTATTTACCCAAATTACTATTTAACTGAATATTATTCACTTGAGTATTTGGAGTACTTTTCATGTCGGGATACTATTCACGAGGTACTATTTCCAAAGTACTATTCACTAGGTACTATTCATGAGGTACTATATATCTGAAAAATATGTTTCTTTTTTGTCCAAATTATTTTTGGTACATAAATATTATTCTTGAATTTTACTCTACAAAGCAGTATCATGTTGACAATTTGGACGTTATTGATTTCTGGATAAATTAAATTATAAATCTTTAAAATTTATCCTTGAACTAATTTTATTGAATTATTATGTCATTGTCATAATCCTCAAGCTTATATTGTGATGAAAGTCATCTTTGGCTTACGTGCAAAGATGGACTGTTGATTATTGGTTTTACAGTTGAATATCTTTTGGATTACGTGCAAAGATGGACTGTTGATTATTGGTTTTACAATTGTATATCTTTGGCTTACGTGCAAAGATGGACTATTGATGATTGGTTTTAGAGTTGTATATCTTTGGCTTACGTGCAAAGATGAACTATTGATTGATGAGTATCTTTGGCTTATGTGCATAGATAAACTGTTTATTGGTATGATTATGACCAGGGATCATTCAGTATAATCATGACCAGTAATGCTATAGATGATGTGGTAAAAGTCCTCATTGACCCGTAGTGCATTAATGGATAGTTATTTGTATGATTATAACAATGGATTATTCGGTATAATCATGACCATTGATGATTACATGAATATCATTGGCCGTAGTGCAGAGATGATTCTATGATGTGGATTATTTATTAAGCTCAGTCTCAGTGATAAAATATTAATTATACACTTTTAATTCGTAGAAGATAGTAGATATCATGCTCTACTTAACACTTCTAAAATACAGTTGTATATCTTTAACCGTAGTGCAAAGATGAATTTATTAGTATGATTATGAGCAGGAATTGTGATTTGGTATAACCATGATTTTTGATGTTTCAGGTGAAGATAGGTGATGAAAATTATCTTCGTCCTGGGTGCGAAGAGGAATTTAGAATCACAATTATGATTACGAGTTATTCATATGATTTTGGACAGGAATTGTTGATTGATGTTACAGTGATAAAATATTATTGGTGGACTTTTAACATGGAGAAGATAATAGACCTGATGGTCTATTTGACTCTTCTAATGGATTGCTCGTTCCGCTGCAACTATGGTTGAAAAGTTTTATCATCTACCATATGTTCTAAATCTCTGATTTATTACTGATGAAGGCTATTGATGATATAAATTATCTTTGGTCATGATATTCTTTACTGGGCTAGTTGTGCTCATCCATTTTGCTTCACAATTCCTTTCAGGTAATAAGAGTGTTGCCGGGTCGAGCGGGGATAACAAGGGAATAGAACGGTGGTCTATAGCTGTTGAGGTTCTCCCTAAATAGTATAGAAATAATTTTGTTGAGAACTTTAGATAAGTGTGTCGTATTGTATACGTCATTTGATATTTAATTTTGGTGAACCGAATAGGGTAAGGTGAACCCAACTTTAGAAGGGTGTTTTGCCATTATCATACAAGATGTCTAATGACATACAACCTCGTGTTATCATAAGACAAGGTTGGGCACATCCACTTGCTGAGTATATCTACGAGCACTACCTATATAATCTTGGAGTTTATTTGAAATATAATTTCCACTTGGAGACAACGGTGATAATTATATGTCAAGAGAAGACTCACCATTAGAAATAAGATGATAGTAATCTTCTTGTTTTTCTTTGGGGACTTTTGGGTCAACCAATGATAATTCTGTGGACATATGATATCTATCATAACCTAGACGCATGACCTCCCATGTACGAAGGTTTCCTTGAGTATTTTCCAAAGATTTTAATTTCTAAAATAATTATTGACTGTACCTTTATGTAAGGTACCATTGTAAGGTCTTGTGGTCAAGGCACCATGAGAGTTATATATATTTGTATTAAAACTCATAGTTTATCTGTTGCCGTACTCTGCACGACAGTTCAACAGTTGTATAAATGAAGTTTATATTTGATTTTTATAGTGCGATATCTGGCGACTCAGAATGGGCCATGTGGACCTATTTTGGGGGCGTCACAAATGGTATTAGAGCTTAGGGATATGGTCGTTGGCGGAGATATGAGTCTAGAACTAGGAGGGGAGAGACGAGTAATATACTTCGCCAGTGTGTGACTTACCTAAGCTAAAATTTTTACTTGATAAGTTGACAATTTGTGATATGTCAACTGACCTTTATTTTGAAGATATATTCTAGAATGATATCTGAAATACAGGAGATGAGCAATGGAAAAATCATGATACAGAGGATATAACCGAGAAGGTACAATTCGAAAAAAGCAAGGTATTCTCATCTCTTCAAATACCAGGAACATACGTAAATTTCGAGGGCAAAATTTCATAAGGAGGGGAGATTGCGAAATTCCGAAATTATGAAATGAAAGTATCCAATTTTCTTATAATTATTATTTTATTTAGAAAATGGTTAAATTGAGAAAGGGTTAAAGTTAAGGGTGATATGTAAAATTTTTACAAAGTATGCAAGTTGTTATAAAATATTCGTTTGGTCGGGGAATATCCGTACGACAGCACAATCATTGGTGGACCCCACAATGGAAGTATTGTAGTAGTAAGAAAACGACAGAATTATCTTTTTATAAAAATAACGGCGAAAGTGTTACCGTTAAAACTGTTGAACTACCCGATAGTAAAAGTACAGTAATACGTGTGGTTGCATAGTAGCATACGGTATTGATTATTGATGCTTACGTAAAAAGTCACTCAGTTATACTCAATTATTGCTACAGCAATTGCCTCATCATATCTCTCATATTATTGATTCAATTATTGTCATAGTATCATCTGTATAATATGTTATATTATTTAATCAATAATTGAGACGACAAAGTTATTCATATTATTATTTGCAATATTGACAATGTCTAGAAGTTCTGTCAAGGAGAGATTTGGTCACCTAATTGCGCGTCAATAAGGAGAAATCCTTATCGAAAAGCCCCCTCTTTCTTGAGAACGACCTGGTTGTTAAATATTGTGAGTTATAATATTAATGATGAATAAGTTCGTTGTAAGATCCCAAATTATTAATAAATAAAATTTAAATTCCTTTATTTATTATTTTGAAATAGTAAGGGTTGAATTGATTAATGAGGATAGTTATGGGTAAAATGCGCAAATATTTTAAATAAGCAAGTGGTTATAAAATATTCATTGTTGTCGGGGAATATTCGTTTGGTCATGGAATATTCTTCCTGTTGGGGAATATTCGTACGACGGCGTAGTCTTTTGTGGGCTCATAACAGAAAGCGATTGGATGAAGAAAACGACAAGTATAAGCTGTTTATAAATAACGGCGTAGTTGTTACCGATAATATTGTTAGAATACCCGGTGGTTAAAACACAGTAATACGCATGGTTGCAAAGTAGCACACGGTATTGCACTAATTATTGATTCTTACGTAAGAAGGCACTACTCAATAATTGTTACAGTAATTACTGTTTAGTATTTTATTGATTCAATAATTGCTGCGTTGATATTTTATATTACTGTTATTTTAATAATTGTCACTGCACAGTATTTTCTATTATCAGAGCAATAATTCGTATTATCTGAATAATATTATTAGATAACATTATTAGCAATGTCTAGAAAGTTCTGTCTAACGAGGGATTTGGTCATCTAATTGCGCGCCAGTAAGGAGAGATCCTTATTGGAAAGCCCCCTCTTTCTTGGGAACTGCCTGGTTGTCAGTAATGTGATTCTGTAATATTATTTGTAAATAATTAATTATTGATTTATATGATGAGGAAAATATTGATTTTATGTGGATATAGATGGAGAAAATTTTTAATTTGACAATTGTTGAAAATTAATATTTTATCTTTTTCTGATAAAATAATTCATTTAAATATATTATTTTAATAATATATTGATGGTGATATTTTTATAATGAATATGAGATATATGAGTATATGAGGAGTAAGATTATTTTTATGGCATTAAATGATTAACACATGTTTTGTGTGTCGGTAGACCTCAATTCTTGACCGAAATTTTATTATAGCCTGTAAAATCACCCGTTTGTAGATTTCAGTCAATTTTTGTTTAGAATTTGGAAAAACTTTTTCTGTAAAGTTGTAGAGAATGAAATTTCCTATAGGAAGGACATGTGGTTCAAATTTTTCTGATAAAATGGCTATTTAATGTGAATTATTGAAGTTTCGAAGTTTCGAAATAATTGATTTTTGAAAGTTTTAATTATTTTTAATTACAAAATCGTTTTTTTTGCTTGGTGGGCTGCATTAAACATGTGCAATGTGGCTGAATTCAGATTCAAAAGGTGGGCTTGACAATTTTGTAAATATAATTATATTATATTAAATTTTCTATTTTGGTGTTCTAAGCATTTTCCTATAAATAGGGTGCTTAGGTTAGAATTGAAAATCACACCAGAAACTGAAGTTTTCTCTCTCTTTCTCTCTCGATATATTGAGCATATTCTTGTGAGTATTTTAATACTTTGAGTGTTGCTATACGGTGCAAGTTCAAGTCATAGCCTATATCCGGTGTTTCAACTAGAAGTTCTGTCTTTACAAGGTAAGGGATCCTAATTTCTTCTTAACTGAGATTATTTTCTTCAATATCATTATGCTGAACTACTGGTCTGAACTTTTTATCAAATTTGGAACTTTTTGTGTCAGGGTTACTATTCACATATACGGTACTATTCACGAATACGACACTATTCACCGAAAAAATAAAATTTTCTTCTTTTTGTCCAAAATATCTATTATGGATACTAGCTTTGATTGTATCCATGTTTTCATCATTCTTAAATTTTACTCCACTATGATTATTTATGAGGTATTTTTGTACATTGAATAGCTTAAATACGAATCCTTAATATATATTCTTTTGTTTCACTGGATTCGTTTTCTTTAAAATATTTTTCATCATCCTCAATCCTAAATGATAATATAACTGAATATCTTAGGCCTGTAGTGCAATGATTAATGATTTTATGATGAATATCTTTGGCCGTATTGCAAAGATGAACAGGTGTTTAGATGAACATGACCAACTGATGAATATCTTTGGCCTGTAGTGCAAAGATGAATATTTGAATCAAGATGTATATTGATTGATGTTACAGGGATAAAATATTAATGATGGACTTTTAAAATCATTGAAGATAGTAGATTTCATTCTTTACTTAACTCTTCTAATGAATTATTATTTCCGCTACGAATATTGATTTAAAATTTGTTGTCTATTGTATTCAATTAATTTTTCCCTTTTGAGGATTAAAGATAATTTTAATAATTTATTTCTATATTATCTTAGTCATAATGTTCTTTACTGAGCTAGTTGAGCTCACCCTTTTCCTTTTTGTTCTATTTTTCTTCTCAGGAGGCGAGAATGTAGCGAGTACTAGTCGGAGTGTGGAATGATGGATCTAGAAGTTGATTAGTAGTCCTCACCATTTTTATAAAATAATGTATCAATAATTATAGAAAGGACTTATTTGAGTGTGGATATTGTCTAGATGACCATATTTGTATTTAAACTCACAGTTTTTATGTTGTATTAATAAGGTTGTAGTTGTTTCTGTACCATGTATTTTGACGACTCAGAATGGGTGTTGTATACCTATTTTGGGGGCGTCACAGTTGGTATCAGAGTTTAGGGATATGATCTCTGGCGGAGATCGGGGAATAGAACTAGGAGGGGAGAGACGAGTAAATCCTTCGCTAGTGTGTCCTACCTAAGCTTATTTGTTGGTCGGTCATAATATAGGGGTATTATGTGATTTTTTTAATTTGTTAATTATCCCTTGTTTTATGGCAGTATTTAATAATAGCAACTGAGAATGTTAACAATGGAGTAAATGAGACCGCGGAGACGCCTGTACTCACCAATGAGGAGAACGTGCAATAGGCTTGCAATGTTCCTCCTGTAAACAACACTGAGCAGACGATGAACGATGAGATGTTTAGAAGCTTTTTGCGGTTCATGCAAAACCAAACGAAGGAGATTCCTGTTCAAAATATAGGAAGAAACAATGGCAACACACAGCTGGTCACAGCCAAGCAGTTCAAAGAGTTGGGACCACCAGAATTCTGGGGAAAGCCGGATTCGATTAAGGCGGAGAAGTGGGTCAAGCAAATTACCAAGATATTCGATGTCTTGGGATGCACGGAGGAACAGAAAGTTCCATTCACCACTTTTATGTTCCGTAATGAGGCAGATTACTGGTGAGAATCTGTAAAGCGTACCCATCCAGCCGCGTTCAGCATGTCTTGGGAGACATTTCAGAAACTGTTCAATGACAAATACTTTCCTGAAAGTGTTCGTCATATGAAGGAGGTAGAGTTTATTAGACTGGAGCAGAATAACATGATGGTGTCCCAGTACGAGGCGAAGTTTACAGAGTTGTCCAGGTTTACACCTCATTTGGTGGAGAATGAGGAACGTATGACGCGGATGTTTCTGAGAGGTTTGAAACCCGGCATACGTCAATATCTCATTTATCATAAATTTTCTCTCTATTCAGATGTTGTCAACAGGGCTCAATTATTAGAGCGAGATAACGAGTACGGTCAACTGAGGGAGCACAACCAGGATTATACCGGTGACAGCAGTCATCAGAACAACGATAACCAGCGGAGAAAGAAGAATACGGACAAGAGCGGCAACCACTCTGGTGGTAATCATGGCCATGAGAATAGAAGAAGCGAATCGGGGGGAGATTTTAAAAAGAGGAGATTCAACAATGACAATGTGAAGACGTCAGCACCAGCATCAACTGGTTCGAAGGGAGGAGAACGACCACCGGTCATATGCTATAAGTGCGAAAAAGAAGGACATATCAGCCCAAACTGTCCACAATAGTTTAAGGTATGTTATAATTATGGAAATGAAGGACATATCGCTCGAGATTGTATGGTAGTGAAACCAAGTCCAGCAAGGATGGTGACTCAAAAGGCTGTCCCAGAAAAGTCAAAGTCAACGGTTCCTAGAAGAGCATTTGTCGTGACTGGTCAACATGCGAGGAACCCAAACGAGGTGATCACGGGTAAGCTAATCATAAATTCATGTGAAGTTTATACCTTATTAGATACCGGTGCCACCCATTCATTTATCTCTCCTGCTTGTGCTCAATGTTTAAACTTGAATCCGGAGAAATTAGACTTTGATTTATCTGTGGAGACTCCGTTAGGAGAAATTTTCATCACATCCACTTTTTATAAATCTTGTTTGATTCAAGTTGGCACCATCACCTTACCTGTTGACCTTATCTCTTTAAAGATACTTGCATTTGACGTGATTATAGGGATTGATTGGTTAACTACTCATCATGCCAAAATTGATTTTTTTCGTAGGGTTGTTAGTTTTTATATTCCTAACCAACCTGTTGTTCGAATTCGAGCAACTAAGCCACGAAAATCAATCACTATTATATCACGTCATAAAGCCATTCGTTTATTAAAAAACGGATGTCAAGCTTTCTTAGCCCATGTTATGGATTTGAATAAAGACATGTCATATTTGAATAATATTCCTGTTGTTATTGACTTTCCTGACGTATTTCCTGAAGAACTTCACGGTCTATCCCCAGAATGTGAAGTTGAATTTTTTATTGATCTTAAACCTGGTACAAAGCCCATTTCTAAAACTCCATATCGAATGGCTCCTATTGAACTTCAGGAGTTAAAGGTCCAATTATAGGAGTTGTTGGACATCAGTTTCATTCGTCCTAGTACATCTCCTTGGGGTGCTCCTGTTTTATTTGTAAAGAAGAAAGATGGGAGTATGCGATTTTGTATTGACTATCGGGAATTAAACCATGCCACCATCAAGAATAGGTATCCGCTACCTCGTATTGATGACATGTTTGACCAGTTGCAAGGAGCACAATTCTTTTCAAAGATCGATCTTCGTTCTGGATATCATCAGCTGAAGGTTAAAACTGAGGATATTCTGAAGACTGCCTTCAGAATTCGGTACGGGCATTATGAATTCCTAGTCATGTCTTTTGGATTGACTAATGCTCATGCGGCTTTCATGGATATGATGAACCGAGTATTCAAGCATTATTTGGATCAGTTCGTTGTTGTCTTTATTAATGACATCCTCATATATTCCAAAAGCCGTGAAGATCATGAGTACCATTTGAAGTTGGTACTACAAAGGCTTCGTGAAAATAAGTTATATGCCAAGTTGAAGAAATACGAGTTTTGGCTTGAGGAAGTAACATTCCTTGGGCATGTGGTGTCAAAACATGGAGTATCTGTTAACCCGACGAAGATTGAAACAATACAAAGTTGGGAGCAACCGAAGTCGGTAACCGAAGTACGTAGCTTTCTGGGCTTAGCTGGTTATTATCGGAGATTCGTGGAAGAATTTTCTTGAATTGCTACTCCGTTAACTCAACTGACTTGGTAAGGTATCAAATTCGTATGGAGCGAGGAATGCGAGAAGAGTTTCCAAAAGCTTAAGAGGAGACTCATTTCGGCACCTGTTCTGACAATACCATTTGGTTCGGATGGATTTGTTATCTACAGCGATGCTTCAGAAAAAGGGTTAGGATGTGTTCTCATGCAACGTGGGAAAGTCATAGCCTATGCCTCGCGACAACTTAAAGATTATGAGAGGAATTATCCTACTCATGATCTAGAGTTAGCAGCAGTCGTTTTCGCGCTAAAGATCTGGAGGCACTATCTATATGGGGAGAAAGTGGAGATATATTCAGACCATAAAAGCCTTAAATATTTCTTCACTCAAAAAGAACTCAACATGCGGCAACGACGTTGGCTCGAGCTATTGAAAGATTATGACCACACTATTCAATACCATCCTGGAAAAGCAAACGTGGTAGCTGACGTATTGAGTAGAAGATCATATACAGGAACGAGTGCGATGATGTCAAGTATACACATAGAACCAACTTTAATCGATAAAGTTAAAGTTGCTCAAGCCACAGACCCGGAGATGATGCGTATGAAGAATAAAGTGCAAGAAGGTGCTATTCCAGAAGCAAGAATCAATGAAGAATGAATACTTCGAGTCCACTCCTGACTTTGTGTTCCTAATTATTCTGATTTGAAGTACAAGATCATGATGGAGGCACACAATACACCATTTGTAATCCATCTTGGAAGTACCAAAATGTATCGTGATCTTCGACATACATTTTGGTGGAACAATATGAAGAGAGAGATTGCAAAGTTTATCTCGAGCTGTTTAACTTGCCAACGTGTAAAGGCGGAGCATCAAGTGCCAAAGGGTCCATTGCAACCACTCGAGATTCCAAAATGGAGGTGGGAACACATTGCCATGGATTTCGTTACGGGTCTTCCCACGGTTTCTTAAGGCATAAATGCTATTTGGGTTATTGTTGATAGATTAACCAAGTCTGCTCATTTCTTGCCGATACGGGAGACTTATTCCCTTGAACATCTTGCTTATATGTATGTAAATGAGATTATGAGATTTCATGGCATGCCAGTATCCATAGTTTCGGATCGTGACCCAAGATTTACTTCAAGATTTTGGGTTAGCTTGCGAAAAGCTATGGGCACTGATTTACGATTTAGTTCGGCATACCATCCTCAAACGGACGGACAATCAGAGAGGACTGTTCAAACTCTTGAAGATCTATTAAGACTTTGTGTCCTAGATTTCAAAGGAAGTTAGGATAAGTACCTACCATTGGTGGAATTCTCTTACAACAACAGTTATCATGAAAGTATAGGTGTGGCTCCATTCGAAGCATTGTATAGACGAAAGTGTCACTCTCCAGTATGTTGGGATGAGGTGGGAGAAGCAATGTTGTTGAGACCAGAGTTGTTACGAATGACTACAAAGAAGATCCAAATGATTAGACAACATATACAAACGACACAAGATCGACAAAAGAGTTATGCGGATCTTCATCGAAAGGACTTGGAGTTTAGTATTGGGGATCATATATTGTTGCGTGTGGCTTCATGGAAGGGAGTTACAAGATTCGAGAAGAGAGGAAAGCTCAATCGACGATTTATTGGTCCATTTCAGATTCTTGACCGAGTAGAAAATGTGGCCTATAGACTCGCGTTACCTCCAAGTATATCTCGTGTTCATAATGTTTTTCACATATCCGTGCTTCGTAAATATGTGAAAGACCTGAACCACATCATTGAGTTAGAACATGACGAAATAGCCGAAGACATAACATACGAAGAGGTACCTGTCAAGATCTTGGATAGGAAAGAGCATGTCCTACGCACAAAGGTCATACCACAAGTTAAAGTTTTGTGGAGGAACCATGCTATTGAGGAAATGACCTGGGAGTTAGAAATAGAAATAAAAGCGAGGTATCCTCATCTTTTTAAAATACCAGGTACGTACGTCAATTTCGAGGACGAAATTTTATAAGGAGGGGAGGTTGTAAGACCCCAAATTATTAATAAATAAAATTTAAATTCCTCTATTTATTATTTTGAAATAGTAAGAGTTGAATTGATTAATGAGGTTAGTTATGGGTAAAATGCGCAAATATTTTAAATAAGCAAGTGATTATAAAATATTCATTATTGTTGGAGAATATTTGTTTGGTCGTGAAATATTCTTCCTGTCGGGGAATATTCGTACAACGGCGCAGTCTTTTGTGGGCCCCATAACAGAAAGCGATTGGATGAAGAAAACGACAAATATAAGCTGTTTATAAATAACAGCGTAGTTGTTACAGATAATACTGTTGGAATACCCGGTGGTTAAAACATAGTAATACGCGTGGTTGCACAGTAGCACACGGTATTGCACCAATTATTCATTCTTACGTAAGAAGGCACTGCTCAATAATTGTTACAGTAGTTACTGTTAAGTATTTTATTGATTCAATAATTGCTGCTTTGATATTTTATATTACTGTTGTTTTAATAATTGTCACTGCACAGTATTTTCTATTATCAGAGCAATAATTCATATTATCTGAATAATATTATTAGATAACATTATTGGTAATATCTAGAAAGTTCTGTCTAAGGAGAGGATTGGTCATCTAATTGCGCGCCAGTAAGGAGAGATCCTTATTAGAAAGCCCCCTATTTCCTAGGAACTACCTGTTTGTCAGTAATGTGATTCTGTAATATTATTTGTGAATAATTAATTATCAATTTATATGATGAGAAAAATATTGATTTTATGTGGATATAGATGGAAAAAATTTTTAATGTGACAATTGTTGAAAATTAATATTTTATCTTTTTCTGATAAAATAATTCATTTAAATATATTATTTTAATAATATATTGATGGTGATATTTTTATAATGCATATGGGATATATGAGTATATGAGGAGTAAGAGTATTTTTATGGCATTAAATGATTAACACATGTTTTGTGTGTCGGTAGACCTCAATTCTTGACTGAAATTTAATTATAGCCTGTAAAATCATCCGTTTGTGGATTTCGGTCAATTTTTGTTTGGAATTTGGTAAAACTTTCTTCTGCAAAGTTGTAGAGAATGAAATTTCCTATACAATGGACATGTGGTTCGAATTTTTCTGATAAAAGGGCTATTTAATGTGAATTATTGAAGTTCCGAAGTTCCGAAATAATTAATTTTTGAAAGTTTTAATTATTTTTAATTACAAAATCGTTTTTTTTTGCTTGGTGGGCTGCATTAAGCATTTGCAAGGTGGCTGAATTTAGATTCAAGAGGTGGGCTTGACAATTTTGTAAATATAATTATATTATATTAAATTTTCTATTTTGGTGTTCTAAGCATTTTCTTATAAATAGGGTGCTTAGGTTAGAATTAAAAATTACACCATAAATTGAAGTTTTCTCTCTCTTTCTCTCTCGATACATTGAGCGTATTCTTGTGAGTATTTTAATACTTTGAGTGTTGCTATACGGTGCAAGTTCATGTCATAACCTATATCCGGTGTTTCAACTAGAAGTACTGTCTTTACAAGGTAAGGGATGTTATTTTCTTCTTAACTGATATTATTTTCTTCAATATCATTATGCCGAAATACTAGTTTGAAATTTTTATCAAATTTAGAACTTTTTGTGTCGGGGTTACTATTCACGTATGCTGCACTATTCACGTATACGGCACTATTCACGAATACGACACTATTCACCGAAAAAATAAAATTTTCTTCTTTTTGTCCAAAATATCTATTATGGATACTAGCTTTGATTGTATCCATATTTTGATCATTCTTGAATTTTACTCCACTATGATTATTTATGAGGTATTTTTGGACATAGAATAGCTTAAATACGAATCCTTAATATTTATTCTTTTGTTTCACTGGATTCTTTTTCTTTGAAATATTTTTCATCATTCTCAGTCCTAAATGATGATATAACTGAATATCTTTGGCATGTAGTGCAAAGATTAATGATTTTATGATGAATATCTTTGGCCGTAGTGCAAAGATGAACATGTGTTTAGATAAACTTGACCAACTGATGAATATCGTTGGCCTGTAGTGTAAAGATGAATATTTGAATTAAGATGTATATTGATTGATGTTACATGGATAAATTATTAATGATGGACTTTTAAAATCATTGAAGATAGTAGATTTCATTCTCTACTTAACTCTTCTAATGAATTATTATTTCCGCTGTGAATATTGATTTAAAATTTGTTGTCCATTGTATTCAATTAATTTTTCCCTGTTGAGGACTAACGATAATTTTTTTCTATATTATCCTAGTCATAATGTTCTTTACTGAGCTAGTTGAGCTCACCCTTTTCTTTTTTGTTCCATTTTTCTTCTCAGGAGGCAAGAATGTAGCGAGTACTAGTCGGAGTGTGGAATGATGGTTCTAGAAGTTGATTAGTAGTCCTCACTATTTTTATAAAATAATGTATCAATAATTATAGAAAGGACTTATTTGAGTGTGGATATTGTCTAGATGACAATATTTGTATTTAAACTCACAGTTTTTATGTTGTATTAATAAGATTGTAGTTGTTTCTGTACTATGTATTTTGACAACTCAGAATGGGTGTTGTATACCTATTTTGGGGGCGTCACAGTTGGTATCAGAGTTTAGGGATATGATCTCTGGCGGAGATCAGGAAATAGAACTAGGAGGGGAGAGACGAGTAAATCCTTCGCTAGTGTGTCCTACCTAAGCTTATTTGTTGGTCGGTCATAATATAGGGGTATTATGTGATTTGTTAATTTGTTAATTAACCCTTGTTTTATAGCAGAATTTAAGAATGGCAACTGAGAATGTTAACAGTGGAGTAAATGAGACCGTGGAGACGTATGTACTCACCAATGAGGAGAACGTGCAACAGGCTGGCAATGTTCCTCCTGTAAACAACACTGAGCAGACGATGAACGATGAGATGTTTAGAAGCTTTTTGCGGTTCATGGATGTCAAGCTTTCTTAGCCCATGTTATGGATTTGAATAAAGACACGCCATATTTGAATAATATTCCTGTTGTTATTGACTTTCCTGACGTATTTCCTGAAGAACTTCACGGTCTATCCCCAGAATGTGAAGTTGAATTCTTTATTGATCTTGAACCTGGTACAAAGCCCATTTCTAAAACTCCATATCGAATGGCTCCTATTGAACTTCAGGAGTTAAAGGTCCAATTACATGAGTTGTTGGACATCGGTTTCATTCATCCTAGTACATCTCCTTGGGATGCTCCTGTTTTATTTGTAAAGAAGAAAGACGGGAGTATGCGACTTTGTATTGACTATCGGGAATTAAACCATGTCACCATCAAGAATAGGTATCCGCTACCTCGTATTGATGACCTGTTTGACTAGTTGCAAGGAGCACAATTCTTTTCAAAGATCGATCTTCGTTCTGGATATCATCAGCTGAAGGTTAAAACTGAAGATATTCCGAAGACTGCCTTCAGAACTTGGTACGGGCATTATGAATTCCTAGTCATGTCTTTTGGATTGACTAATGCTTCTGCGGCTTTCATAGATATGATGAACCGAGTATTCAAAAATTATTTGGATCAGTTCGTTGTTGTCTTTATTGATGACATCCTCATATATTCCAAAAGCCGTGAAGATCATGAGCACCATTTGAAGCTGGTAGTACAAAGGCTTCGTGAAAATAAGTTATATGCTAAGTTAAAGAAATACGAGTTCTGGCTTGAGGAAGTAGCATTCCTTGGGCATGTGGTGTTAAAACATGGAGTATCTGTTGACCCGGCGAGAATTGAAGCAATACAAAGTTGGGAGCAACCGAAGTCGGTAACCGAAGTACGTAGCTTTCTGGGCTTAGCTGGTTATTATCGAAGATTCGTGGAAGGATTTTCTCGAATTCCTACTCCGTTAACTCAGCTGACTCGGTAAGATATCAAATTCGTATGGAGCGAAGAATGCGAGAAGAGTTTTCAAGAGCTTAAGAGGAGAGACTCATTTCGGCATCTGTTCTGACAATACCATCTGGTTCGGATGGATTTATTATCTACAACGATGCTTCAGGAAAAGGGTTAGGATGTGTTCTCATGCAACGTGGGAAAGACATAGCCTATGCCTCGCGATAACTTAAAGATTATGAGAGGAATTATCCTACTCATGATCTAGAGTTGGAAGCAGTCGTTTTCACACTAAAGATTTGGAGGCACTATCTATATGGGGAGAAAGTGGAGATATATTCAGACCATAAAAGCCTTAAATATTTCTTCACTCAAAAGGAACTCAACATGCGGCAACGACGTTGGCTCGAGCTGTTGAAAGATTACGACCACATTATTCAATACCATCCTGGAAAAGCAAACGTGGTAGCTGAAGCATTGAGTAGAAGATCATATGCAGGAACGAGTGCGATGATGTCAAGTATACGCATAGAACCAACTTTAATCGATAAAGTTAAAGTTGCTCAAGCCACATACCCGGAGCTGATGCGTATGAAGAATAAAGTGCAAGAAGGTACTATTCCAGAAGCAAGAATCGATGAAGAAGGAATACTTCAAGTCCACTCCAGACTTTATGTTCCTAATGATTCTGATTTGAAGTACAAGATCATGATGGAGGCACACAATACACCATTTGCAATCCATCCTAGAAGTACCAAAATGTATCGTGATTTTTGACATACATTTTGGTAGAACAATATGAAGAGAGAGATTGCAAAGTTTATCTCGAGGTGTTTAACTTGTCAACGTGTAAAGGCGGAGCATCAAATGCTAAAGGGTCCATTGCAACCACTTGAGATTCCGAAATGGAAGTGGGAACACATTACCATAGATTTCGTTATGGGTTCTTCCCACGGTTTCTGAAGACATAAATGTTATTTGGGTTATTGTTGATAGATTAACCAAGCCTGCTCATTTCTTGTCGATATGGGAGACTTATTCCCTCGAACGTCTTGCTCATATATATGTAAATGAGATTGTGAGATTGCATGGCATGCCAGTATCCATAGTTTCGGATCGTGACCCAAGATTTACTTCAAGATTTTAGGTTAGCTTGCAAAAAGCTATGGGCATGGATTTACGATTTAGTTCGGCATGTCATCCTCAAACGGACGGACAATCAGAGAGGACTATTCAAACTCTTGAAGATCTATTAAAACTTTGTGTCCTAGATTTCAAAGGAAGTTGGGATAAGTACCTACCATTGGTGGAATTCTCCTACAACAACAGTTATCAGGCAAGTATAGGTGTGTCTCTATTTGAAGCATTGTATGGACGAAAGTGTCACTCTCTAGTATGTTGGGATGAGGTAGAAGAAGCAACGTTGTTGGGACCAGAGTTGGTACGAATGACTATAGAGAAGATCCAAATGATTAGACAATGTATACAAACGGCACAGGATCGACAAAAAAGTTCTGCGGATCTTCATCGAAAGGACGTGGATTTTAGTATTGGGGATCATATATTGTTGCGTGTGGCTCCATGGAAGGGAGTTATAAGATTCAAGAAGAAAGGAAAGCTCAATCCACGATTTATTGGTCCATTTCAGATTCTTGACCGAGTAGGAAATGCTGCCTATAGACTCGCGTTACCTCCAAGTATGTCTCGTGTTCATAATGTTTTTCACATATCCGTGCTTTGTAAATATGTGAAAGACCCGAACCACGTCATTGTGTTAGAAACGGTCGAAATAGCAGAATACTTAACATACGAAGAGGTACCTGTCAAGATCTTGGATAAGAAAGAGCATGTCCTACGCACAAAGGTCATATCACAAGTTAAAGTTTTGTGGAGGAACCATGCTATTGAGGAAATGACCTGGGAGTTGGAAACGGAAATGAAAGTGAGGTATCCTCATTTTATCTGAATAATATTATTAGATAACATTATTGGTAACGTCTAGAAAGTTCTGTCTAAGGATAGGTTTGGTCATCTAATTGCGCGCCAGTAAGGAGATATCCTTATTGGAAAGCCCCCTCTTTCCTAGGAACTGCCTGTTTGTCAGTAATGTGATTCTGTAATATTATTTGTGAATAATTAATTATTAATTTATATGATGAGAAAAATATTAATTTTATGTGGATATAGATGGAGAAAATTTTTAATGTGACAATTGTTAAAAATTAATATTTTTCCTTTTTCTGATAAAATAATTCATTTAAATATATTATTTTAATAATATATTGATGGTGATATTTTTACAATGAATATGGGATATATGAGTATATGAGGAGTAATAGTATTTTTATGATATTAAATGATTAACACATATTTTGTGTGTCGGTAGACCTCAATTCTTGACCGAAATTTGATTATAGCATGCAAAATCACCCGTTTGTGGATTTCAGTCAATTTTTGTTTGGAATTTGAAAAAACTTTCTTCTGCAAAGTTATAGAGAATAAAATTTTCTATAGAAAAGACATGTGGTTCAAATTTTTCTGATAAAAGGGCTATTTAATGTGAATTATTGAAGTTCCAAAGTTTCGAAATAATTGATTTTTGAAAGTTTTAATTATTTTTAATTACAAAATCATTTTTTTTTTGCTTGGTGGGCTGCATTAAGCATGTGCAAGGTGGCTGAATTCAGATTCAAGAGGTGGGCTTGACAATTTTGTAAATATAATTATATTATATTAAATTTTCTGTTTTGGTGCTCTAAGCATTTTCCTATAAATAAGGTGTTTAGTTTAGAATTAAAAATTACACCAGAAACAAAAGTTTTCTCTCTCTTTCTCTCTCGATATATTGAGTGTATTCTTGTGAGTATTTTAATATTTTGAGTGTTGTTATACGGTGCAAGTTCAAGTCATAGCCTATATCCGGTGTTTCAACTAGAAGTAGTGTCTTTACAATGTAAGGGATGTTATTTTCTTCTTAACTGATATTATTTTCTTCAATATCATTACACCGAAATACTAGTTTGAATTTTTTATCAAATTTAGAACTTTTTGTGTCGGAGTTACTATTCACGTATACGACACTATTCACGAATACGACACTATTCACCGAAAAAAATGAAATTTTCTTCTTTTTGTCCAAAATATCTATTATGGATACTAGCTTTAATTGTATCCATGTTTTGATCATTCTTGAATTTAACTCCACTATGATTATTTATGAGGTATTTTTGGATATGGAATAGCTTAAATACGAATACTTAATATTTATTCTTTTGTTTCACTAGATTCGTTTTCTTTAAAATATTTTTCATCATCCTCAGTCCTAAATGATGATATAACTGAATATCTTTGGCCTGTAGTGCAAAGATTAATAATTTTGTGATGAATATCTTTGGCCGCAGTGCGAAGATGAATAGGTGTTTAGATTAACATGACCAACTGATAAATATCTTTGGCCTGTAGTGCAAAGATAAATATTTGAATCAAGATATATATTGATTGATGTTATATGGATAAAATATTAATGATGGACTTTTAAAATCATTGAAGATAGTAGATTTCATTCTCTACTTAACTCTTCTAATGAATTATTATTTTCGCTGCGAATATTGATTTAAAATTTGTTGTCTATTGTATTCTATTAATTTTTCCCTTTTGAGGACTAACGATAATTTTTTTCTATATTATCTTAGTCATACTATTCTTTGCTGGGCTAGTTGAGCTCAACCTTTTCCTTTTTGTTCCATTTTTCTTCTCAGAAGGTGAGAATGTAGCAAGTACTAGTCGAGGTGTGGAATGATAGTTCTAGAAGTTGATTAGTAGTCCTCACCATTTTTATAAAATAATGTATTAATAATTGTAGAAAGGACTTATTTGAGTGTGGATATTGTCTAGATGACAATATTTATATTTAAACTCATAGTTTTTATGTTGTATTAATAAGGTTGTAGTTATTTCTATACCATGTATTTTGACGACTCAGAATGGGTGTTGTATACCTATTTTGGGGCGTCACATTTGTGTTGATTAAAGATGAAATGGATAGTTCCATTGTGTTGAAATTATTAGTGTTAGTAAAAATCGACATTTATTTCGATAATAATTGATGTCTAGAAGTTACACTGACCAGTCGGGTAATTAATCGGATAAATGAGTAATTAATTGCTATTAATTCACATGATTATAACTATTTGTTCACATGTGTGTACTATTGATTCATATTCTTATACTATTAGGGGAGGTGGTGCAAGTTTGATAATACTTGCAGGACTAAATTAAAAATAAAGAAAAAGTGGAAGGTATTATACTGTAATATTTCGAGCCCCAAAATGTGTAATTATCGAAACTATATTTTTCTATAAATAGAAGCTCATTCTTCCTTCATTTCTCACCAATTCACTAAAGCTATAGAGCAATTATTATAGAGAGAAAGAAGAAGAGAAGTCTGCTACCTCACTATTCCAATATCCAGTTTTTTTTTGAGGTAAGGGATATTATTATTATAGTAAGGGGTATTATTTCTTTCGTATTCATGAAGAGAACTATTGTTATTCCATTCTTTATTATTCTGTTAGAATATCCTGTCTGTGCGTATTATGCATGACCTGGTTCCATTCTTTATTATTCTGTTGGAATATCCTGTCTGTGCAGATTACGCATGACCTGGTTCCGTTATTTATTATTCTGTTGGAATAACCTGTCTGTGCGGTCTATCGCATGCATGGTGAATTATTTTGTTATTCTATTCTTTATTATTCTGTTGGAATAACCTGTCTATGTGGATTACCGCATGCATGGTGAATGATCCTTCGTATTCATTCCTTATTAAATTGTGGAAATGATCTGTCTACGTGGATTACCGCATGGCGGATGAAAATCCATTTACAGTTTCGTATATTCTATTATACTCGTATGAGATATCATTTATTTTGTCATCGTCATGAAATATCATTTTATTTGGTATTTTATTTACGAGTTACTATTCACAGGTTACTATTCACCCAGTTACTATTCACTCTAGTATTATTCACTCTGGTATTCGGGCCACTTTTCGTGTCGGAGTACTATTCACGAGTTAGTATTCACCTAAATTACTATTCAACCGAATATTATTCACTCGGGTATTTGGGGTACTTTTTATGTCGGGGTACTATTTACGAGGTACTATTTCCAAAGTACTATTCACGGGGTACTATTTACCCAAAAAATATTTTTTTTTCTGTCCAAATTATTTTTGGTACATGAATATTATTCTTGAATTTTACTCTACAAAGCAATATCATTTTGACAATTTGGACGTTACTGATTTCTGGATAAATTAAATTATAAATCTTTAAAATTTATCCTTAAACTTGTTTTATTGAATTATTATGTCATTGTCATCATCCTCATGCTTATATTGTGATGAAAGTCATCTTTGGCTTACGTGCAAAGATGGACTGTTGATTATTAGTTTTACAGTTGTATATCTTTGGATTATGTGCAAAGATGGACTGTTGATTATTGGTTTTACAGTTGTATATCTTTGGCTTACGTGCAAAGATGGACAGTTGATTATTGGTTTTAGAGTTGTATATCTTTGGCTTATGTGCAAAGATGAGCTATTGATTGATGAGTATCTTTGGCTTTTGTGTATAGATGAACTGTTTATTGGTATGATTATGACCAAGGATCATTCGGTATAATCATGACTCGTAATGTTATAGATGATGTGGTAAAAGTCCTCATTAGCCTGTAGTGCATTGATGGACAGTTATTGGTATGATTATAACCAGGGATTATTCGGTATAATCATGACCATTGATGATTACATGAATATCCTTGGCCGTAGTGCAGGGACGATTCAATGATGTGGATTATTTATTAAGCTGAGTCTCAACGATAAAATATTGATTATACACTTTTAATTCGTAGAAGATAGTAGATATCATGTTCTACTTGACTCTTCTATAATACAGTTGTATATCTTTAGCCGTAGTACACAGATGAATTTATTAGTATGATTATCAGCATGAATTGTGATTTGGTATAACCATAATTTTTGATGTTTCAGGTGAAGATAGGTGATGAAAATTATCTTCGTCCTGGGTGCGAAGAGGAATTTAGAATCACAATTATGATTGCGAGTTATTCGTATGATTATGGACAGGAATTGTTGATTGATGTTACAGGGATAAAACATTATTGGTGGACTTTTAACATGGAGAAGATAATAGACATGATGGTCTATTTGACTCTTCTAATGGATTGCTCGTTCCGCTGCAACTATGGTTGAAAAGTTTTATCATCTACTATATGTTCTAAATCTCTGATTTATTACTGATGAAGGCTATTGATGATGTAAATTATCTTTAGTCATGATATTCTTTATTGGGCTAGTTGTGCTCACCCTTTTTGCTGCACAATTCTTTTCAGGTAATAAGAGTGTTGCGGGGGTCGAGTGGGAGTAACAGGGGAATAGAACGGTGGTCTATAGCTGTTGAGGTTCTCCCTAAATAGTATGAAAATAATTTTGTTGAGAACTTTAGATAAGTGTGTCGTATTGTATACGTCATTTGATATTTAATTTTGGTGAACCGAATAGGGTAAGGTGAACCCAACTTTGAAAGGGTGTTTTGCTGCTATCATACAAGATGTCTAATGACATACAACCTCGTGTTATCATAAGACAGGGTTGTGCACATCCACTTGCTGAGTATATCTACGAGCACTACCTATATGATCTTGGAGTTTATTTGAAATATAATTTCCACTTGGAGACAACGGAGTTAATTATATGTCAAGAGAAGACTCACCATTGGAAATAAGATGATAGTAATCTTCTTGTTTTTCTTTAGGGACTTTTGGGTCAGCCAAGGATAATTCTGTGGATATATGATATCTATCATAACCTAGACGCATGGCCTCCTATGTACGAAGGTTTCCTTGAGTATTTTCCAAAGATTTTAATTTCTAAAACAATTATTGACTGTACCTTTATGTAAGGTACCATTGTAAGGTCTTGTGGTCAAGGCACCACGAGAGTTATATATATTTGTATTAAAACTCACAGCCTATCTGTTGTCATACTTTGCATGACAGTTCAACAGTTGTATAAATGAAGTTTATATTTGATTTTTATAGTGCGATATCTGGCGACTCAGAATGGGTCGTGTGGGCCTATTTTGGGGGCGTCATATATGTAATGGTTATAAAGAACTTGCGAAGGGACTTATTATTATGTAATACATTGTAGACATATTCACTCTATTAATGAAATTCAATTGAATGTATGTGTGAACATTAGCACTATGTAGCACTATCTATTGGGTTGGAAGATACCCAGATTTGGGGGCATCACATCAAATCCATGAACATTGCAGGTGAATTGGTTAAACCAAATTACATTACCAAAAACTCATAATGACTATACCAAGTTATGAATGCCGTCTTCGATACATCCTCCTTCACTACCTTCAATTGATGGTACCCACTCCTCAAATCTATTTTTTGAGAAGTGCCTCGCTCCCTTCAGCTGGTCGAACAAATCATCGATCCTTGGCAACGGATACTTATTTTTAATCACGACCTTATTCAATTCCCTGCAATCAATGTAGAGTCATATGATCCATCTTTCTTCTTAATAAATAACACTGGCACTCCCCACGGC
Organism: Panax notoginseng; assembly: GCA_016801055.1. Classification (NCBI taxonomy): domain Eukaryota; kingdom Viridiplantae; phylum Streptophyta; class Magnoliopsida; order Apiales; family Araliaceae; genus Panax; species Panax notoginseng. Next base: position 110,916,257 of record CM029018.1, read on the forward strand.
GATATGATCGGCTGGATATCCTCTTTCATTTCCACTAGAGCCATTCTATATGGGGCTTTAGATATCAGGTCGTTCCTGGCGCTAAATCAATCACGAATTCAACCTCTCTATCTGGCGGAAGTCACCAAAAATTGTCTGGAGGAAGTGCATCCACAAAATCTCTAACGACAGGTATCTCTTCGAACTTCGCACTCTTCTTCTAAGTATCAACTCTGTAGGCTAAGTATCTTACACATCCTTGTCTTAGTAACTTCTTGGCCTGCATCATCGTCAGACAACTCGCTTGTCTAGATGACTTGTTGCCATAAAACACCACCTCTGATGGAGTTATAAGGTTAACACATTTCTTTTGGCAATCAATTACTGCCCCGTAATTGAATAACCAATTCATTCCCTATATAACATCAAATTCCCCAAGTTTAATCGGTATTAAATCCATCATCATCTCGTGGCCCTTGATATCCACCTTACAGTTCTTGTGTATAAACCTAACATGAATCACCTCCCTATTTGCAATTTCTATGTTCAAAGGAAAATCTAGTTCTTCCTGAGGAAAATATATATTTTTAGCAAAATCATCGGATATAAACGAACAAGTAGCACCCAAATCAAATAATACATAAGCATTAATACCATTGATCAAAATGATACCTGACACTACACCATTTGGCTGCACAGTATCTTGCATGGTCATATTGAAAGTTATGGTAGTGGGTCGGTTTGATGGTGTTAGGCGAGTGATAGTCAATGTACCACCACTATTGTTTCCCTTACCTCCATTGGCACCTCTCGCTATCTTCCTAGGGCAATCACGAGCCATATGATCCTTTGACCCGCAAGTGAAACAAGCTCCCTTCTTAGGGCTAGGACAATTCGGCGCAATGCGACCCTCTTGGCCACAATTAAAACACACTTGCATACCCTTCAGACACATGCCAGTATGGTTCTTCCCACAAATACTACAAGCTTCAAACTTCTTCCACCTGCCTTGTTTTCATTCTCATTCTTCTTCTTCTCTTCTTCTGTTCGCTTCCACCTTACATGATAATCACCTTTTCTAGTACTGCAACAAACGTATTTAGCTGAAACATTAAAACCTTGCTATATAGCCATGGCTTCAACCCCTATTCAAACCTTCTCGCCTTACGCTCATCCGTTATGACCTAATACGGAGAAAACCTTGTCAATTCATTAAACTTTGCAGCATACTCTGGCACAGACATGGTTCATTGCTTTAGTTCCAAAAATTGAACCTCCATCTGGTTTCGAGAACTCGTCGAAAAGTACATCTCGAAAAACATTTCTTTTAATCTATGCCACGCTATTATTCCATATCCCCCTCGAACCTTATTCGCCTGCCACCAATAACTAGCTTCAGATTTTTACATAAACAATGTGAAGGCGGTCTTTTGATCATCATTAACCCTAACAACGTCAAAAACCTTCTCCATTCCCATGATCCAAGTCTGGGCTTCAACTAGATTCATAAACCCTTGAAACTTTTGCGATCCCACCACTTTGAAGTCCTTGAAAGTCGTGACTTGAGCTTGTGGCTGATTCGTAAGTGCTCTTGTTAACAAGGTCACGAACTGTTGAACTGGATTAGCATTGGCCTCGTTATTGTTGTTATTAGTAGACCCCTCAAGGGGTAGTTGTTGACATGGTTGCATTCTTCTAGGAGGCATTTTTCTGTTTAAGATATACACTTATTAGATATACTCCATTCCTTAAGTACTTAAGACTTTACTTAAACATTTAAAGATTAATACTTAACACATAACATCTTCAATAAACTTTGATATTTTATTCATTCATGATTTTTAAACATAGGAAATATAGCATCACTGCTATTTACATTAACTATTCTGAGAAGAATAGAAAACTTCAGGGCTACTTCATCATATCACATTACTTATGTTTAGACTGAGATTTATATCATATTTGGTAATAAATATTCATATAACTTAATCTTCTTCTTATCAAAACCTACTAAGACGTCGCACAACTTCTCTTTGTTCTTCCACCATAACATGGAACACTTTTATATGATCCACCATATACCATGGTAAATCGTCGAACATAGTTGTGTAATAAAAGACTCGGTCCTGAGCGTTATCAATCGCAAAATGAAAAGCATATTCCATTTCATTCATCCTGGCCTTCTTCGTTCGAACCTTGTCTTTAGCACGATCTACATGCTGACAAGCCTTCATCCACGCGATTTCAGCTCTCTCACGCTTAGCTAATTCCTCCTTCAGATCATCTTTTAACTTCTCAACCTCAGCCAATAAGCCCTCCTTTTGACTCTCAGTCTGAACTAGCGTCCACTCCACATTCCCAAGATGTTCGTCACGATCCTGAGTCGCCTCGTCCTTCTGTTCTATAGTGGTCTGTCGCATATCAACCAACTACTCCAGCTCCCCAACTCTATCCTATAACTCTATATTACGGTCATACAGTTCATCATACATCTCAACTGCAATGGTGTTTGTGTTAGTTTACAAAAAAAAATGAACATATATACAATCATATTGTAATAAAGCGAACGTGTGACACCCGCAAATCTGGGTACTTCATTCCCACAGGATTTGGTGATCACTATCCAAAATAATCATATCCAACTGCCCATAATCAAGGATAATGACATAAGCTAAATAACTTAAACAGTAATCCTTCCCATTTAAGGGTTACATCAACTTAAAATAAATACAAGGTAATATAACGTTAAATTATTACATAAGTTTGCGAAATACATCATATAAACAAATTAGTCTCATAACATAAATTCTGTCAAATAAAATCAAACAAGTCCTCATCACTTATTCATCTTGCATTTTCCTTTACTCGTAGACGGCTCGTCAACTTTCTCAACTTTAGCTGCAGTGTAATATGCAAAAGTGAGTAATCAATTACCCACAAGTACAATGACGACAATAAACATACTATAAGAGTAGACAATGAATACTGAATAATAAAGAACTTGACCTTTGAATTAAGATTAAAAAACAAGAACGAAATATATATCTGAGGGTCACAAGACCATGAACTATGTCCCAGGTTATTAATTATTTTTACTTCAATCTTTAACAGTCGTTAGACTATATGGACCTTTCTTCTCGTACTTAGGGGGATCAGCCCTTCGTACCATGTATTGTACACAAACATCTTAACGCTAACGCATAAATAATCCCCTATAATAGGGTTGTTCATCTCAGTTTAACTTAGGAATTCACATTAAAGAAAGTTTAATTTGGATTAGCTTTAACAATTGTTCTAAAATTTAGAACGTTTATCAACTATGGACTAGTCGAATCAATAAAGGTTCACTAGCCATTCAAGGTTCGATACAATAAAATGATATTGAACTACGATGTTTGAATCAAAGATTGACTCACAATAAAATACAATTGAATAAAGCATTGTATATCCAATGTACTATTTTCAAAAGAATTAGAAAGTCTTGTTCGAAATAATGATCAATTTAAGCTTTGCATTAATGAGAGACAATGGATAGGAACTTGAACATTTATAATCAAAACATTAAAAAGTTTAAGATTAGGAAACTTGCTCAACGAAAAGTAGGGTTTAAAAACTTACGTAATAATAAACAGGATAGGGATAAAGAACTTGCCTCGTGCGTAAGTTATTACAACTCACGTTCGTCAAATACCCTACATAGACCATTAGAATCGCAACACTGATTAGTTACACTAACATTGACCCTATAAGTTTAATTCTCATTTTAATTCAACTTGTTAACATAGTTCATCATGCTATCTTAATTCATGCTCTGACAATTAACACTAATCTGAAATCAGAAGTCTAGTATGGCAACTCAACACTTAAACCACATCTCAAGACTTAAACAAATAACAAGTTAAAGTTTTTCACAACTTATTAACTTTATAATTTGAAATCATCATAAATACGCTTACAATCTGTTATAAAACCTTATTACATGTTTAACACGTTATCATGAACATTAGACTAGGTTAGACCAACACATCATGGATTGAAACATAAAAAAGCAACAAATTATTTCTACTCAGGGGAGGGCGCAGCTGCACTGCCCCAAGCCCTGGCACCGGCGCAGCTGCGCTGGTACCCAGTCTCAGAAATAGCACGGCACAGCTGCGTCGTTCCTGTCCTTGACACCGGCGCAGCTGCACTGGTGCGCAGGCAAGAATTTTGCAGATTGCTTCCCTACACAGTTCTTCATAGCATGCTTCTAACATCATAAACCACATAAACACCCAACTTAAAGACCCAAAATCAAAGTTTATGCCAATTTCTTCATGTTTTAACATGTTTAGTGAATCATCTTACCACAGATTCATTTCTTAACCAAATTAATTCATACAACGTGCATTCTTTTTGTTTCTTCATGTATTAACACAATCAATAACTAATTTACAGATTATCATATAATTCAAGCTTAAATTTGAACTCTAAAATCAGCCTTTTAGTACATATTCAACCAAAAACCAACTTCTTCTTCTTAAACATGACTACACATGAATTTGATATTCCAAAATCGTTTGTAAACAATATACAACAGATTATAAACCATCTACAACACACATAATAACCATTATAACAAATTATCAACCAAATTTTTATTTTTCCAAAAGAAAACTCAAGAACACAAAAATACCAATTTTAAAACACGATTTCATGAATTTTCTTACTGAAAATCATTTCTAGATGATAACCAATGGATTACATAAACTAATTAACACATATAATCCAAATTCTCACAAATTAGCAATAGAAACTCAATAACATGAGAAATAGAGATTATAATTGTAACAACCCAAGAATTTAGATAATTATTAAAATCCTAAAATGATGTATTAAAGGTTATAAGATGAACCTAGACAGAAAATAAGTGTATGAATTTGATGTTTTTGTTAAGGAATTTTAAGGATTTCAAATTTTTTAGAGAAGAGCTTGAATGATTTGATAGACTATAAGTGATAGTCTGACAATGAGGTATATGTTTAGTGTATAAATTCATTAGAATATGTGTATGTGGTGAATATATTAATATATTTACTTCAGTTAAATAAATTGTGAAGATAATTTATAGAAAGTAAAGAAAATAATTGGATATATGGTATTATGTTATATGGATAATAGTATAATATTTAATATTATACCAAATAATGTAAAGTAAAAATATGAGATGAGATCCAATATGCAAATATGTATATATATTGGCATCAACTAGTTAGTAAATTAAATTCATATTTGAATAAATGATTTAATATATTAAATTATATATTTAATATATAAATAAATTGTTTGAAAACAATTTATGGAGAGGATGAGGAAATTAAATTAAATTATACAATATAAATTGTATAACTTGAATAAGTTATTTAATTATGGTATGAGAATTAAATGACCTAAATGGTTATTTTTATTTAGTGGTCCTAGTATTTAAATATATACTAGTGTCATAATCTAAGAGAATTATGGAGCATGTCACAATTTATTTAATTATTATGTGAGTAAGTGAATATGAATATTATATGATGGTTTATATTTGTTTATTATATAAACAAATAAAAAAATTAGTGTGATCCTAATTGTATATTAGAAATAAAGAATTGAATAACTTAAGGGTTATGGGATGAGGGAATTATGGTATTTAGAATATATACTAATTCTAAGAGATTTATTTTATACATCTAAATTAATTAATTTTATAACCTAATTATAGTAAGTCTAATGGGTTAAGAAATTAAGTGTGCATGAGCAAGGATTTAAATTATAATTGAGGAAATAAAACCCCTAATTAAATGATTAGGGTTGGACAAGAATTTAAAAGTATTGGACTATGTCAATTTCATGGCCTAAGAAATTAATTTGTAAGCCCAAAACATTAAAGGAACGGCCCAACATTTAGCCCAATGGGAGAGGGGCATTTTAGTCATTTGATATACTAAATATTTCATAAAAAAAATCAAACTTAGAGAAAAATAGGCCACATGGCCGGATGTAAAGAAGGAAGAAATGGAGGGAAGACTGTGTTGATTATTTTACCTTAGTTGGTGGCCAAACCTAACAACTCTTCCTTAGGTGTCATTTCCCCATTTAGCCAACACTTTGACCATGCTTCCAAGCAAAGCTATAGTGGTTTAGGGAGAGACATAAAGAGCAAGGAATATGGGAGAAATTAAATAGATATACATAATATATCTATACACATTTTACTAACAATAATTAAAATCTATTGTTTTCTCTCTCTTCTCTGTTATTTCATTTCCATATTTGCTAGTAAAATAAACTAGAGAGAGGGAGGAGAGAGGCTCAACAACCATAGAAGAAGAAAGAAAGAGAGTTTTGTGTGTTCAAAGCTCCATAATCAATCATAGAAGAAGGAGAGCAAGGAGATCAAAGGTATAAATACCTTTTAGATATGTTATTTTTAGTTATGTTCAATCAAAACTTGGATTGATGATTTTAAACTTCAAAACTCTAGATCTACATGATCTAGAGTGTGTTATGTGTGGATCTATCCATCTTGTGTGCTAAAAGTTAGAGCTAAAGTATGAAATGGAAACTAGGTTTTTCAAAATGTAGAAAATCCTATTTTTCTTAGCCTTGATGGTGTTTAATCTTGTGTTTGATGATTGTTTGATCAAATAAATCATGTATCATGGTAGAATCATTAGTATATGAGGTATTAGTAAGTGTTATGGTGAGATATGTTAGTTGTTAAGTGAAAACATGAAAGTTTTCTTAGAAGACACCAAGAGTTAAAAATCAAATTTTTATGAAAACAAAAAACAAAATTCAAACAATCATATCTCCAATTATATTTTGAATTTTTGAGTTAGGTCAAGTCCTAGAGCTAGATCTATACGTTTTATAACATCTCCAAGTGAAATCACTGGAAAAGGTGTTGTGGATTTTTGTGTGGACTGATTTTAGCAAAGGAGTCAAAAATAGAAAATTGACAAAAGTAAACTGCCTAGAAATTTGTAAGGGCTGTTTCGGCCACTTAATTTGCGAGAAAAATTCTGGTCTTTTGGGACATAAAAATATATTGTATTAAGTACCTTCTTTCCAAAAATGAGCTCATTCTGACTTAAAACGGCCACGTTATGGTCATTTCAATTTTTGTGATTTTTTGACAAAAATGGCTATAACCGAAGTACTATAACTCTGATGGCCCCGAAATTTAAACTGGAGCGTCACGTTAACACGTATAAGATTGTGTCAAAAGATGGGAATTTCTGGAGTTAAGCATGATAGGTCTAATTTCTTAAGCTACGCACTAAAAATAATTTTTGAAAAATACCAAAGAGAATTGAATTTTTTTGGAAAAATACTTTTTTTATATGAAATATATGTATATATGTTTGTACAAAAGATAGAAAAATAATAAGCTAATTTGGTGTCTTTTTGAAAAGGATATGGGATCCAGCTTGCTGGATTGAATAATTTATGAATCCAGTTTGCTGGATTGAAAAATCTGATGAATCCAGCTTGCTGGATTGAAAAGAAGTTTACTGAATTAAAAATAAGTTTAATCTAGCTTGCTGGATTATAATCTAGTTGCTAGATTTGAAATCAAGTTTGCTGAATTGCAGTTGGGTTTGTGAGATTGACCATCTAGATGCTGGATTTGGAATCCAGGTTGCTGGATTTGGAATCCACATTGCTGGTTTTGTATTTGACTTATTTGAGTTTAAAGAAGAACTTATAATATATAAGATTAGAGTGTTAAATCATAATGTATATGATATAGTGATTAAAGAATTATCAAATGATGATAATAATACTGAAGTGTTAAGCTGTTATCTAATATTTGATTTTTGTGATTAAGTGTTAGATAATTTATGGATAAAGAAATAGTATTATGAGCTAACAGGTATGTTACGCTGAATGAAATACTAATCTTATAATTGATAGGCCTTTCATAAGAGATTACATTAGATTGCTTAGCAGTAATCAGCGGTGTAGGCAAGTTTCCTAACTCAACTTGAGTTGTATGTTCAAAGCAAGTTAGTGAATAATTGTTGTTGATTATTTAAGTCTATACTGATTATTGATTCGCACGTTGTGCAAGTTGTAAGATCTCGAATTTTATGAAATAAAAGTATTCAATTTTTCTTATAATTACAATTCAGTAAATGGTTAAATTGATAAAAAGTTAAAGTTATGGGTGAAATGTGAAATTTTTTTAAAATAAGCAAGTGGTTATAAAATATTCATTTTGTCGGGGAATAATCGTTTGGTCGTGGAATATTCTTTCTGTTGGGGAATATTCGTACGACGACGCATCTATTTGTGGGCCCTATAACGGAAAGCGATTAGATGAAGAAAACGACAAAATTGAGTTTTTATAAATAACGGCGTAGTTGTTACCGTTAACACTGTTGGAATACCCGGTGGTTAAAATACAGTAATACGCGTAGTTGCACAGTAGCACACGGTATTGCACAGTATTTTTTTCAATTATTGATTCTTAAGTAAGAAGGCACTACTGAATAATTGTCACAGTAATTACTGTTCAATATTTTATTTTATTGATTCAATAATTGCTGCGTTGATATTTTATATTATTGTTGTTTCAATAACTGTTGCTGCACAGTATTTTTTATTATCAGATCAATAATTCATATTATTTAAATAATATTATTAGATAGCATTATTGGCAATGTCTAGAAAGTTCTGTCTAAGGAGATGTTTGGTCATCTAATTGCGCGCTAGTAAGGAGATATCCTTATTGGAAAGCCCCCTCTTTCCTGGGTACGGCCTGGTTGTCATAATTGCGACTCTGTAATATTATTTATGAATAATTAATTATTGATTCATATGATAAGGAAATATTTATTTTATGTGGATATAAATGAGGGATATATTTTTGTGCTTAAAAATGAAGGAGTTAATGTTGAGGTTTTTATCAGTATTTTTGTCGGAATAGAGGTATTAAAAATTAGGGTTTTTGAGATATTTTGCGGGGGTTATAATTTTTAATCCGACCGTTGGATCGTGGTAATATTTGGATATGTTATATATCTATAAGTTGAGTATATGTCCACAAATTTTGAACCATTAAAAATGAACGTATGATTTGTTATGAATTTTACGAGATGACTGGTTCAAAAATTGTTGAATTTTCAGAGTTAATCATTTTGGTGGAAAATTCTAGAATTGGTGGGTCCCACTCTTGGTTGGTGAAGAAATGTGCTGAGATTTTTATTCAAATGTAGTGGGTGGGAATAGTAGCAGGTAAAGCCATCAGGTTACAGGTTAAGTCTGCTTCGGCGTGCTAACATTTTCCTATAAATAGAGGGCTAAGTTAGAATTGAAAATCACACCAGAAACATAAGCTTTCTCTCTTTCTCTCTCTATATTATGAAGCATATTTTGTGAGTATTTTGATACTTTGAGAGTTGCTATTCAGTGCAAGTTTCCTTCGACTTTGCATTCCAATCAGAAATACTGCACTTTTGAGGTAAGGGATAGTAAGGGATTGTAAGAGATTGTAAGGGATAGTAAGAGATATTAAGGGATGTTATATTCTTCATAATGATGTTATTCTTTCAATATCATTATAGTGAAATAATGGGTATGGATTTTATTGTGGAATTTTTACCTTTATGAGTCGTGATTACTATTCACGTATACGACACTATTCACGTATACGGCACTATTCATGTATATGGCACTATTTACGTATATGGCATTATTTATATATACGGTATCATATACGAATATAGAGTACTATTCACGAGTTACTATTCATGAGTTACTATTCACGGGTACTATTCACGACAAAAATTGGTTTCTTTTTCTGACCAAATTATCGTTGATTTATGAGTGTTGCTCTTGAAAATAAATGCAGTTGTTGATCATATTGTTTTTATTATCATATATAACATTTTTATAACCCTGATGTTAAATTTCTCTTTCACTTGAGTGTAAAGATGGATAAATTATTGGTATGATCGTGACTGAGGAATATCTTTGGCCTGTAGTGCAAAGATGAATTGTTAACTGGTATGATCATGACCATTGAATTTATAATTGAATATCTTTAGCTTAAGTGTAAAGATGAATTGATTAACATGGTTATAGTTATTGTTTATATAAATTCTGAAATGATTATATATTTCTTTGAGATATGAATATATTTGGCCTGTAGTGTAAATATGAACTGTTGAAGAATATCTTTGGCCTGTAGTGCAAAGATGAATTGTTGATGAATATCTTTGGCCCGTAGTTCAAAGATGACCTATTGTTGAATATCTTTGGCCAGTAGTGCAAAGATGAACTGTTGACGAATATCGTTGGCCCGTAGTGCAAAGATGAATTTATTAGTATGATTATGAACATGAACTGTGATTTGGTATAACCATGATCTTTGATGTTTCAGGTAAAGACATGTGATGAAAATTATCTTCGTCCTGGATGCGAAGAGGAATTTAGAATTACAATTATGATTATGAGTTATTTATATGATTGTGAACCAGAACTGTTGATTGATGTTACATGGATAAAATATTGTTGATGGATTTTTAACATGGAGAAGATAATAGATTTTATGGTCTATTTGACTCTTCTAATGGATTGCTCATTCCGCTGCAACTATGGTTGAAAATTTTTATCATCTACCATATGTTCTAAATCTCTGATTTATTACTGATGAATACTATTGATAATTTATTTATCTTTAGTCATGATATTCTTTACTGGGCTAGTTGTGCTCACCCTTATATTCACAATTCCTTTCAGGTAATAAGAGTGTAGCTGGGTCGAGCGGGGGTAACAGGGGAATAGAACGGTGGTCATCATTTAGGAGTTGTATTTGGTGAATCATCTAGGGTGAAGCGAACCCAACGTTGGAAGAGTGTTTTGCCGCTATCATACAAGATGTCTAATGACATACAACCTCGTGTCATCATAAGACAGGATTGTGCTCATCCACTTGCTGAGTATATTTACGAGCACTACCTGTATAATCTTGGTGTTTGTTTGAAGTATAATTCTCAATTAGAGACAGTGGAGATAATGATAAGTCAAGAGAAGACTCACCATTGGGAAGAATATGATAGTAATCTTCTCGTTTTTCTTTGGGGTCTATTGGGTCAACCAAGGATAATTCTGTGGCCATATGATATCTATCATAACCTAGAAGCATGGCCTCCCATGTACGAAGGTTTTCTTGAGCACTTCCCAAATATTCTAATTTCTAAAACAGTTTTTGACTATACCTTTATGTAAGGTGTCATTGTGAGGTGCTGTCCACGGTTGGGACATGAGTCCCATTTGGTATATATTTGTATCCAAACTCATAGAATATGTGTTGTTGTATTTTGCACGACAATTGTTGTAATAAAGTTGTAGTTGTTTTCTGTACCATGTATTTGGCGACTCAGAATAGGTTGGATGGAATGGACCTATTTTGGGGTCGTTACACAAGTTGTAAATGTTCATCAGGTATGAAAGGCTAATCACCTTCATTACCATTTGGTTCAGTTAATCTGTTCATGTTCATTCTTGACCATTCATTTTTATTGACTTGGTCGTTCAGCTAAAAAAATTTGTCCATGCTCTTTCACAATGTTTATATTGTTGAAAGTTAGCTAGCTTATTGTTCAATTCTTTCAATTATGATATATCCTCAATTGTATTTAAAACTTGATGGGCAAATTTGTTGCTCACCCTTGCTATATCATGATAAAAATTTTCAGATTAAGATGAAAGCTCGAGTAAAGACAGAAGCAAAGACAAAATTCAAGATTAAATTATGGTGCAGTTAGATCTATTAAATTTTTTGACAAAAATAGTATTGTAAACATTTAAGAAATTGAAGGTATATATTAAAATTAAGGTTGTAGACCTTGGGAATGATGCGTAAAAGTTTAATGTATAAATAATTATGTTTATATCTTCCGCAATAGTTATATAAATGATGTACCAAATCTTAGGTAAAAAGTACCCGGATTTGGGGATCCTACAATTGGTATCAAAGCCGTAGGTTATAAACCTTAGGTAGGGCTACCTTAAGCTATAACCGCGGAGATGATGATAAGGAATAAACTCAGATCGAGTTTAAGGGATAAGAGATGAATTTAAGGAATTCATCATTAAAGTGAAGAGAAAGATAAATAAGATTCAAAAAAGAATCTTGAAGAGTTACAAAGATAAGAATCTGGAGTTACCTGACTCTAGTAATAAAAATGAAAAGTGATAATAAATAGACGATGTCTATAAGATGAAAAGTGCAAAGAAAATCATAATATAATATGATTGAAGAGAAGAATAAGAAGATCGTAGTATAACACGATCGTAAGTATAAGGAGAAATGATTACGAAATAAGATCACGACATGATCAGATTAAATTGTTGAATAACATATGATATGTTAAGTGATTGGCATGATATAGCTTGACGCTATAAAGAGAAGGTACTATAAAATGGTACGATGTAAACTCAAAAAAGAGTGGCAAATGTTAAGATATGGATTAAAGAAAATTCGTATTAAGAAAATAGAAAGTTAGAATTGTGTGGGATTTTAATTGAGGACTCATGTTAGCAGCTGAGTTGTATGATTCCTTGTATGGGCGGGGAAATTGTACTTGGTTTTAGAATCACTTAGCTTCCTGGTCGATATAGTGGTTAGGTTGACGAATTCTTTGTATAGGCGGTGAATTATCCGCTTAGCTTCCTATATTGATTAATGGTTGAGTTTGGTTTGACAACCACTTAGTTTCTTACATTTATAATCATTGGAACCTGATGTCGCGCTATTTGCTATATGCATGTTGATAAGGTGATTCTTTTCTCATGTGTATAACGAATAGGTAGAGAATATAAGGTTAGTTGCGAGTTCTTAAAACTCATACTAATGGTAAGTTCATGACTCATAATCATATGGTATGTTTTGAACCCCTCAGCGAATGGACGCCTATGGTCTGACTAGGATAAGTTCTTAAACTCATACGATTGTGGCAAGTTACTGAACTCATAATGTGTGGTAAGTTTGATGAACTAGGTATAGGAAAGTTGTGAATGGATCATTGAGGATTATAGAAATAGATAGATTTATAAGCAATGAATCATTAGAGAAAGTGAAGTTGATGGTGGAAGCATAGGTATTCCAAATCTTCTAGCTATGCTAGACTTCGAAGTTTTTGACATCAAGATAAATTCGCACTGATGTGCCTTTAAAAAATGAATTTTGTTATCCTTAACACATGGTGACAAGTGTGTAGGTGTGGACTTCGGGCCACTAACACATCGTTACCTGTTGTGGCATAATGACACAAACGATGATTTTCAAAGGTTTTTGAACTGATTAAAGAAGACTCTATGTTAATTGATTCGGCTAGATGAAAATGTTTTGAATTATCAAAATGTATTTTTATATCATTAATGCATCATGCAACCTGGTGCAGAGATGATAAAAATGATGGAGTTATCGATGCAGAATTACTTAGTGTCGGATGTGATCTAAAGATCGTCAGCCCACTATAGCATGATGTCGTATGACAAAGTCACAAAATGACGGAATCCTCAAACGGACTGTAAATACAGTGCGGTATTATGACGCCATAAAATGATTTTAAGAATTTTAAAGATAATTTATTGCCAATTGAATTTGGTCAGACAAATGTTTCCATTGAAATTTGAATTATTGATATACGTCTAAGCTATTTGATTCAGCTAGACAAAAATTTATGGAATTCAAAGTATTCTTTGAAAGTTTATGCCGAACCAAATTATTTTGGTACGGAATCTTATGATGAGTCTGAGGTGAACAATCCTGAAAATGGGGATATACTAATTGGATAAAATATTCCAATCTAAGAATGCATATAGTCGTTTATATTACTAAGGTACAATAGACTGATCATCTAAAGTACCTGCATTAGTAGTTTACCTTCTTTGTGATTGTAAACATACCAAATATAAAATATTTCAGAGGTAGAGTACCTTTCTTTCGCAATTGAAAGAGGTAGCAGGTAGAAATACCCTAAACCTCAAAGTTCATGGTTTTTATTATCCCTCAGACAGATATGAAATTTTTTAAAACACTTTAGAGTAATGTTTTGGTAGTATGTGATGATGGATATGAAATACTGTGAACTCATTGAGTACGAGTAGAATATGATATGATTGAATAAAGGTCATTATGACAACCTAGTTTTTGGTGAATTTTAGAAGATATAAACTCCTAGTGAGTAGTTATGGTAAAATGTGATAATAGACGAGAAATCCTCAAAGGATGAAATTGTAAAGGTTAAGTTGAAAACCTAGTTTTGATCAAGAGAATAAGCAGAGATTAGTATGCTTTAATTTCGGGGACGAAATTCTTAGAAGAAGGAGTGAATGTGACAACCCGAGAATTTAGATAATTATTAAAATCCTAAAATGATGGATTAAAGGTTGTAAGATGAACCTAGACAGAAAATAAGTGTATGAATTTGACGTTTCTGTGAAGGAATTTTAAGGATTTCATATTTTTTGGAGAAGAACTTGAATGATTTGATAGACTATAAGTGATAGTCTGATAATAAGGTATATGTTTAGTGTATAAGTTCATAAGAATATGTGTATGTGGTGAATATATTAATATATTTACTTCAGTTCAATAAATTGTGAAGATAATTTATAGAAAGTAAAGAAAATAATTGGATATATGGTATTATGTTATATGGATAATGGTATAATATTTAATATTATACCAAATGATGTAAAGTAAAAATATGAGATGAGATCCAATATGCAAATATGTATATTGGTGTCAACTAGTTAGTAAATTGAATTCATATTTGAATAAATGATTGAATATATTAAATTATATATTTAATATATAAATAAATTGTTTGAAAATAATTTATGGAGAGGAGGAGGAAATTAAAATTAACTATACAATATAAATTGTATAACTTGAATAAGTTATTTAATTAGGGTATGAGAATTAAATGACCTAAATGGTTATTTTTATTTAGTGGTCCTAGTATTTAAATATATACTAGTGTGTTAAACTAAGAGAATTGTAGAGTATGTCACAATTTATTTAATTATTATGTTAGTAAGTGAATATGAATATTATGTGATGGTTTATGTTTGTTTATTATATAAACAAATAAAAAAACTAGTGTGATCCTAATTATATATTAGGAATGAAGAATTGAATAACTTAAGGGTTATGAGATGAGAGAATTATGATATTTAGAATATATACTAATTCTAAGAGATTTATTTTATACATCTCAATTAATTAAATAACCTAATTATAGCAAATCTAATTGGGTTAAGAAATTAAGTGTGCATGAGCAAGGATTTAAATTATAATTGAGAAAATGAAAATCCTAATTAAATGATTAGGGTTGGATAAGAATTCAAAAGTATTGGACTATGTCAATTTCATGGCCCAAAAAATTAATTTGTAAGCCCAAAACATTAAAGGAATGACCCAACATTTAGCCCAATGGGAGAGGGGCATTTTAGTCATTTGATATACTAAATATTTCATAAAAAACAATAATCAAACTTGGAGAAAAATAGGCCACATGGCCGGATGTAGAGAAGGAAGAAAAGGAGGGAAGATTGTGTTAATTATTTTACTTTAGTTGGTGGCCAAACCTAACAACTCTTCCTTAGGTGTCATTTCTCCATTTAGCCAACACTTTATGCTTCCAAGCAAAGCTATAGTGGTTTAGGGAGAGACAGAAAGAGCAAGGAATATGGGAGAAATTAAATAGATATACATAATATATCTATACACATTTTACTAACAATAATTAAAATATATTGTTTTCTCTCTTTTCTCTTTTATTTCATTTACATATTTGCTAGTAAAATAAACTAGAGAGAGGGAGGAGAGAGGCTCGGCAACCATAGAAGAAGAAAGAAAGAGAGTTTTGTGTGTTCAAAGCTCCATAATTAATCATATAAGAAGGAGAGCAAGGAGATCAAATGTATAAATACCTTCTGGATATTTTATTTTTAGTTATGTTCAATCAAAACTTGGATTGATGATTTCAAACTTTAGAACTCTAGATCTACATGATCTAGAGTGTGTTATGTGTGGATCTATCCATCTTGTGTGTTAAAAGTTAGAGCTAAAGTATGAAATGGAAACTAGGTTTTTTAAAATATAGAAAATCCTAATTTTCTTAGCCTAGATGGTGTTTAATCTTGTGTTTGATGATTTTTTGATGAAATAAATCATGTATCATGGTAGAATCATGAGTATATGAGGTATTAGTAAGTGTTATGGTGAGAAATGTTAGTTGTTATGTTAAAACATGAAAGTTTTCCTAGAAGACACCAAGAGTTAAAATTCAAACAACCATATCTCCTATTATATTTCCAATTTTTGTGTGTGGTCAAGTCCTAGAGTTAGATCTATAAGTTTTCTAACATATCCAAGTGGAATCACTGGAAAAGGTGTTGTGGAGTTTTATGTGGACTGACTTTAGCAAAGGAGTCAAAAACATAAAAATGACAAAAGTAAACTACCTAGAAATTTGTAAGGGCTTTTGGGAAATGAAAATATATGGTATTAAGTACCTCCTGTCAAAAAATGAGCTCATTCGGACTTAAAACGACCAAGTTATGGTCATTTCAATTTTTGTAATTTTTCGACGAAAATAGATATAACCGAAGTTCTATAACTCCGATGGCCATGAAATATAAACTGGAGCGTCACGTTAACACGCATAAGATTGTGTCAAAAGATGGGAATTTTTAGAGTTAAGCATGATAGGGCTAATTTCTTAAGCTACGCACTAAAAATGATTTTTGAAAAATAACAAAGAGAATTGAAAATTTTTGGAAAAATACTCTGTGTATGAAATATATGTATATATGTTTGTACAAAAGATAGAAAAATAATAAGCTAATTTGGTGTCTTTTTGAAAAGCATATGGAATCCAGCTTGCTGGATTGAATAATTTATGAATCCAGTTTGCTAGATTGAAAAATCTGATGAATCCAGCTTGCTGGATTGAAAAGAAGTTTACTGAATTAAAAATATGTTTAATCTAGCTTGCTAGATTATAATCTAGTTGCTAGATTTGAAATCCAGTTTGCTGGATTGCAGTTGGGTTTGTGGGATTGACCATCTAAATGCTGGATTTGGAATCCAGGTTGCTGGTTTGGTATTTGACTTATTAAAGTTTAAAGAAGAACTTATAATATATAATATTAGAGTGTTAAATCATAATGTATATGATATAGTGATTAAAGAATTATCGAAGGATGATAATAATACCGAAGTGTTAAGCTGTTATCTAATATTTAATTTTTGTGATTAAGTGTTAGATAATTTATTGATAAAGAAATAGTATTATGAGCTAACAGGTATGTTATGCTGACTGAAAGATCAATCTTATAATTGATAGGACTTTCATAAGAGATTACATTAGATTACTTAGCGGTGCATGCAAGTTTCTTAACTCAACTTGAGTTGTATGTTCAAAGCATGTTAGTGAATAATTATTGTTGATTATTCATGTCTATACTGATTATTGATTTTTACGTTGTGCATGTTGTAAATGCTCATCAGGTATGAAAGGCTGATCACCTTCATTACTATTTGGTTAAGTTAATTTGTTCATGTTCATTCTTGACCATTCATTTTTATTGACTTGGTCGTTCAGCTAAGAAAATTTGTTCATGCTCTTTCACAATGTTTATATTGTTGAAAGTTAGCTAGCTTATTGTTCAATTCTTTCAATCATGATATATCCTCAATTGTATTTAAAACTTGCTGGGTAAATTTGTTGCTCACCCTTGTTATATCATGATAAAAAATTTCAGATTAAGATGAAAGCTCGAGTAAAGACAGAACTAAAGACAAAGTTCAAGATTAAATTATGGTGCAGTTAGATCTATTAAATTTTCTGACGAAAATAGTATTGAAAACATTTAAGATATTGAAGGTATGTTTTAAAGTTAAGGTTGTAAACCTTAGAAATGATGTGTAAAAGTTTAATGTATAAATAATTTATATTTATATCTTCCACAATAGTTATAGAAATGATGTACTCGATCTTAGGTAAAAAGTACCCGGATTTGGGGATACTACAATAACTTGGATTCTTACCCCTTGATTCTTGTTTAGACATGTTAGAAGATGATAAAGAATTGCTACTTCCTTTTTGTTTTCAATGATGTCTCATCCAATTCCCTCTCAATTTCTCTCTAGAGCCTTGTCTCTCTTTTTATGTATTTTTCCCTTCTTCTCTACACTCTCTATTCTTAACCTTAGGAATAAAACACGTAAACACAATAAAACTAATATATCTTTATGTTCAAACTTAAGTCATCAAGTAAAAACCCAAAAGCTTTATCAGTTATATTATGCCAAAGGTCATAAGAGCATGATTGCCCCTCTCAAACCTCTTTTTAATTTATTTTTATATTACTTATATAATATGGTTCAATTGTCACATTCTTAGCAAATTAAATTAATCTAATTCTAAATACTTTAAATTATTAATCTTAATTCATTAATAATTAAACCAAACATTTACAATATAATTATAAATTTATTTAATACATTATTAAAATTTTAATTTAATTATTAAATCAAATTAGAACATCATCATTACACAACATTGTAATTATTAAACAATTCATTTAATTTAATTATTTTATTAAATTAAATCTTCAAACCATAAAATTATCATACATTAATTTAATTAAAATAACACACTTAACTAAATTATTGCACAACAATTTTATCAAATATTTATTTAAATCAATAAATAAATTAACTCAAATATTTATTTAATTCAATAAATATTTTATATTAAACACATGATTCTCGTTCGTTACAGAAAGCATGACATAAATTGAATTTAAAATTTTTCTACAATCCTAGGAAACACCTTATGCAATATTATTAATTGAGGAAGGATAAAATATATACCTTAAAAGATGATGCAACCCTTTGATCAAATCTTCAAGTTTCAATCCTTCGCTCCTCCGTGCTTCTCCAATTTCTCGGATCAAAAGCAAGCTACTCAATGTGTGCATCACTCTATTAGTGTTCCACCAAGAGTATATTGATTGAAGAAGTGATTTTAAGGTTTCTCCAAACCTTTGGTGGCTTTCTCTCACTCCTAACTCTTTTAGGTTTTGAGAATGTTGATGATTAGTCTTTAATCCAAATAAGGCGCCTCTTCTTTATAGACCACCCTTCAATCCTAAACCTTTTAGGATTTAGGGTTTTGATTTAATTTCATTCAAAAACCATTTAGAAATTAAATAATAATAATAATAAGATTCCTCTTATTAATTTATAATTAGTATTTCTTCAAATAATTAATTATAAATATTAAGCTATTTAATTTATTTTGCCAATAAATTAAATACTTAATTTATTCTTATCAAGTCAATTACTTCTAAAATAATATTTCTCGTTTATGGTGTGACCCTTTAGATTCAATATTATACCGGTAATAAAATAAATAAATTAGTACCATTGTAATATTAATAATAAATTAAACTAATTTAAGTCAACTATAAATAAATATATTTATTTTACATCATGAGTGACATATTACATTAATACATCATGGCTATTCGGATAATATGAAATCAATGTTTAATCACAAAGAACATATTTAATAAATAGTTACCGTATAATTCAATCATTCTATCACAGAATGTCCTAATCAAATATAAAATCTAAAATTACTGTCAAGTTTTATTTATTTGATTATGTAAGTCTCCAACTTTTATGAATAAAGATGAATTTTCTATAAATATCATTTTTGAATATTATGGAGTGAATTGGATATAATGTTATAGTTGTGGGTAATATTTATAAATTTTGCAAAGTACGCAAGTTGATATATAATATTTGATTGGTTGGAGAATATTCGTTTTAACAGGAAATATTCATACGACGGCACGATCATTGGTAGACCCCACAACAAAATTATTGTCGGATTGAGAAAACGACAAAAATATCTTTTTATAAAATAACGTCGAAAGTTTTGCCGTTAACTGTTAGAATACCTAGTGGTTAAAATACAATAATACGCGTTGTTACACAGTAGCACGCGGTATTGCACAGTATTTTTGAATTATTGATTCTTACGTAAGAAGACGCTACTCAATAATTGTTACAGTAATTACTGTTCAATATTTTATTTTATTGGTTCAATAATTGCTACGTTGATATTTTATATTATTGTTGTTCAATAGTTGTCACTGCACAGTATTTCTCATTATCATATCAATAATTCATATTATTTGAATAATATTATTAGATAGCATTTTTGTTAATGTCTATAAAGTTCTGTCAAAGAGAGGTTTGGTCACCTAATTGCGTACCAGTAAGGAGAAATCCTTATTCGAAAGCCCCCTCTTTCCTGGGAACGGCCTGGTTGTCATTATTGTGATTCTGTAATATTATTTGTGAATAATTAATTATTGATTTATATGATAATAAAATATTTATTTTATGTGGACATAAATGATAGATAGGAAAATATTTATTTTATGTGGTTATAAATGAAGGAATTAATGTTGAGGTATTTTATCAGTATTTTTTGTCAGAATAGAGGTATTAAAAATCAAATCAGTGTTCTTAAAGCTCTATTGCGTGAGTCATAATTTTGATCCGACCGTTAGATCCTTGTGATTTTTGGATATGTTATACATATATAAGTTGAGTATATGTCCACAAATTTTGAACCGTTAAAAATTAACGTATGATTTGTTATGAATTTTATGAGGTATTGAAAATCATCCGTTTGTGGAATTCAGATATTTTTTGTCTGGAATTTGGAAAAACTTAAACCTACAAAATTGTAGAGAATTTAATTTCCTATGGAACAGACATTAGAATTGAATTTTTCTGATAAAAGGACTATTTTATATGAATTGTTGAAGTTTCAGAAATTAAATATTTTTATTAAAATTGTGGGTGGGACCCACTTTTGTTTTGAAACATGTGGGCTGCAAAAATAATCCAAGATGGCATGCTTGGTCTTCTTTCAACAAAGTAGGCTACGTAGGAAGGAAAAAAAAATATATTATTTTATTATTTAGTCTCCTATGACGTTCTAATATTTTTCTACAAATAGGCGCTTAAGTTAGAATTGAAAATCACACCAGAATCAGAGAATTCTTCATCTATAATATTGAGCGTATTTCTTTAGAGTTTTAGAAAGCTTTGAGCGTAGAAAACAGTGAAAGTTTTCTTCAAGAATATCCCCGCTATACTAGTTGGAGTACTCTTCTTTTCAAGGTAAGGGATGTTATTTTTGTTCAATATTCGCTTGAAATAATATTTTCTACCATACTCTATAGTATGTAAGTAATATTATTTCATTTCAGATTTCGAATTCTATACTCGTTTTGTTAAAATTTTGGCTTCTATACTCTATGAAATTAGTAGAATATCCTTGATAATTGCGCTTCATCCAGTATCTTTTCATGAAAATATTGTTCTGAGCATTCTTGATAAGTTTTCACTTTTTCATGCAGGAGTACTATTTATGGAGTTACTATTTCCAAAGTACTATTCACGGGGTACTATTTACTCGAGTACTATTCACCCGGGTACTATTCATGATAAAAATTAATTCGTTTTCGGTCCAAATTATTTTTGGTACAATATTATTCTTGAATTTTACTCCACAAAGCAGTATCATGTTGACAATTTGGACGTTATTGATTTCTGGATAAATTAAATTATAAATCTTTAAAAATTTATCTTTGAACTTGTTTTATTGAATTCTTATGTCATTGTCATCATCCTCATGTTTATATTATGTTGAAAGTCATCTGTGGCCTGTAGTGCATAGATGGACTTGGTATGATTATGACCAGGGATTATTCGGTATAATCATGACCGTAATGTTACAAATGATGTGGTAAAAGTCCTCATTGGCCCGTAGTGCATTGATGGACAGTTGTTGGCATGATCATGACCATTGATGAAAACACGAATATCCTTGGCCTGTAGTGCATGGATAATTTGTGGTCGTGATACTAATGAATATCCGTAACCGTAGTGCAGGGATGATGTGGATTATTTATTAAGCCGAGTCTCAATGATAAAAGTAATGAAAAACCTTTTAAATCATAGAAGATAGTAGATTTTATTCTCTACTTGACTCTTCTAATGGATTGCTTGTTTTGCGGCAGTTAAACTTGATGTTTGTTATATTTTATCAGTTTAACACTGTTAAATGCTAACGATAAATTATTCTGCATTATCTTGGTCATAGTATTTCTTATTGGGCAAGTTGAGCTCACCCTTTTGCTTTTATTGTTCTCTTCAGGAAATGAGAGCGTATCAGGGACTAGTCGGAGAATGGAGTGACGGTCCAGATAATAGCATTAGTAGTCCTCACTATTCTATGAAATAGTGTGATAATAAATGTTTTGAGGACTTATTTTGAGTTTTAATACTATCCAGACGACAATATTTGTATTGAAACTCACAGCTTATGTTGTATATTTAAGTTTGTATTTGTATTCTGTACCATGTATTTGGCGACTCATAATGGGTGATGTATACCTATTTTGGGGGCATCATAGTTGGTATCAAAGCTTAGGGATATGATCCCTGGCTGAGATGTGAGACAAGAACTAGGAAGGGAGAGACGGGAAATTCCTTCGCTAGTATGACCTACCTAAGTTTATTTGGTATTTAATTGGTCGGTCAGAGTATATGGATAATATGTGACATGTCAATTAACCCTTGTTTTTGTGGAAGTATTTGAAAATGACATCTGAAAATGTTGAGAATAGCAATGGAGCATAGGAGACTGTTGAATCTACACAGATCAACAATCAGGATAATGTGCATCAGGAAGGCGACAATCCTCATGCAAATAACAACACTGACAAAATGATGAACGATGAAATGTTCAGAGGCTTTATGCAATTCATATAACATCAGGCGAGAGCAGCTCCTGTCTAAATTACAGTTGGAAACACTGGCAACTCTCAGGCGGTCACCGCTAAACAGTTCAAGGAGCTGGGACCACCGGAGTTTTTTGGAGAGCCAGAACCACTTAAGGCGGAGACGGGGATAAAGTAGATCAACAAAATATTTGATGTCTTGGGCTGCTCCGAGGAGCAAAAGGTTCCCTTTGGCACCTTCATGTTGCGAGCAGAGGGAGATTACTGGTGAGAATCAGTAAATCGTACTCAACCTGCCGCACTGAAGATGTCTTGGGAGAAGTTCTAAGAACTGTTCAACGACAAGTACTTTCCCGAAAGTATTCGTCACATGAAAGAGGTAGAGTTCATTAAACTGGAGCAAAACAACATGACCATGTCACAATACGAAGCCAAGTTTCCTGAGTTGTCCCGGTTTGCGTCCCACTTAGTTGATAACGAGGAGAGAATGACACGGATGTTTCTAAGAGGTTTGAAACCTGAGATACGCCAATACTTAATTTCTCACAAACTATGCTCGTATTTAGATGTTGTAAATATGGCTCAGTTATTGGAGCGCGATAACGAGTCAACCCAACTAAGAGAGAGCAGCCGATAAAATAATAATACCAGTGGTAGCAGTCATCGAAGCGGTGACAACAAAAGTGAAGGGAATCAACATGCTAGAAATGGTAACCACTTCGGTGGTAATCATGGTCAAGACAATAAGAGTGGACATTTCAAGAAGCGGAGATTCAATAATGATAGAAATACGTCAGCAACAGCACCCGTTGTTAAGGAAGGAGAACGGCCACCTATCATATGCTTCAAATGCGGAGGGGAGGGACACATCAGTCCAAACTGCGCGATGCAGTCCAAAGCGTGTTATAATTTTGAAAGAGAAGGTCACCTATCCAGATTTTGTCGTGCACTGAAGATAAGTCCAGCTGGGATTGAGGCACCAAAGGTCGTCCCAAAAAAGTCAAAGCCGGTAGTGCAAGGGAGAGCGCTTGTCATAACCTCCCAGAAAGTAAGGAATCTAAATGAGGTCATCACGGGTAAGCTTATCATAAACTCTAGTGAAGTCTATACCTTATTTGATACCGATTCTACCCATTCTTTTATTTCACCTTCTTGCGCTCAACGTTTAAATTTGACTCCGGAGAAATTAGAATTTGACTTATCTGTTGAAACTCCGTTGGGAGAAACCTTCATTACATCCACTGTTTATAAGTCTTGTTTGGTTCAGATCGGTACCCTCACATTACTTGTCAATCTTATTTCATTGTAAATACTTGCATTTGACGTAATTCTAGGGATTGATTGGTTAACTACTCATCATGCAAAAATTAATTATTTTCGTAAGGTTGTTAGCTTTCATATTCGTAACCAACCTATTATGCGAATTCAAGCAACCAAACCATTAAAATCAATCACTGTCATCTCAAGCCATAAAGTTATTCGTTTATTGAAAAACGGATGTCAAGCTTTCTTAGCTCATGTCACAGATTTAAACAAAAATACGTCAGTTTTGAATGATATTTCGATTGTTAATAAATTTTCTGACGTATTCCCTGAAGAACTTCCTGGCCTACCCCCAGAGCGAGAAATTGAATTTTGTATCGACCTTGAACCTGATACAAAACCCATTTCTAAAGCCCCATATCGAATGACTCCTATTGAACTTCAGGAGTTAAAGACCCAATTGTAGGAATTATTAGACATCGGTTTCATTCGTCTTAGTACATCTCCTTGGGGTGCTCCTGTTCTATTCGTGAAGAAGAAAGATGGGAGTATGCGACTTTGTATTGATTATCGAGAGTTGAATCATGTCACCATCAAGAATAGGTACCCATTGCCACGTATTGATGACCTGTTTGACCAGTTGCAAGGTGCCAAATTCTTTTCAAAGATCGATCTTCATTCCGAATATCATCAGTTAAAGGTTAGAACCGATGACATTCCAAAGACGGCTTTCAGAACTCGGTACGAGCATTATGAATTCCTAGCCATGTCTTTTAGATTGACTAATGCTCCTGCTGTCTTCATAGATATGATGAACCGAGTATTTAAGGAATGTTTGGATCACTTTGTGGTCGTCTTTATTGATGACATCCTCATATATTCCAAAAGCCGTGAAGATCATGAGCAACACTTGAGGCTGATACTCTAAAAGCTTCGTGAAAATAAGCTTTATGCCAAGTAGAAGAAATGTGAGTTCTGGCTTGGGGAAGTAGCATTCCTTGGGCACGTAGTATCAAGTCATGGAATATCTGTTGACCCGGTAAAGATTGAAGCTATTCAAAGCTGGGAACAACCTAAATCAGTAACCGAAGTACGTAGCTTTCTCCGCTTAGCTGGTTATTATCGGAGATTCGTAGAAAGGTTTTCTCGAAAGGAGACTCATTTCAGCACCTGTTCTGACAATACCATCTGGCTCGGAGGGATTTGTTATCTCCAGTGATGCTTCAGGAAAAGGGTTAGGATGTGTTCTCATGCAACATGGGAAAGTCATAGCCTATGCCTCACGACAACTCAAAGAATATGAGAAAAATTATCCTACTCATGATCTAGAGTTGGCAACAGTCGTTTTTGCACTTAAAATTTGGAGGCATTACTTATATGGGGAGAAAGTGGAGATCTTTACGGATCATAAAAGCCTCAAATATTTCTTCACCCAAAAGGAACTCAACATATGGCAAGGACGTTGGCTTGAACTGTTAAAAGATTATAATCATACCATTCAATACCATCCTGGTAAAACGAACGTAGTAGCTGACGCATTGAGTAAAAGATCATATGTGGGTACGAGTGCGATATTGTCAATGCAAAGACCCATTTTATATGTCTTGCAAAGGATGGAGAAAGAGTTAAAGACTCCAGGGACCCTTGTGATGATAGCGAATATACGAGTAGAACCGACTTTAATCGATAAAGTTAAAGTTGTTCAAGCTACAGACCTGGAGATAATGCCTACGAGGAAGAAAGTGCAAGAAGGTGCTATACCGGAAGTAAGAATCGATGAAGAAGGAATAATTAGAGTCAACTCCAGACTTTGTGTTCCTAACGACCCTGACTTGAAGTATAAAATCATGATGGAGGCGCACAACACATCGTTTGCCATCCATCGTGGGAGTACCAAAATGTATCATGATCTTCGACATACATTTTGGTGGAGCAATATGAAGAGAGAGATAGCAGAGTTTATCTCAAGGTGTTTAACTTGTCAACGAGTCAAGGTAGAGCATCAAGTACTAAAAGGTCCATTGCAACCACTTAAAATTTTAGAATGAAAGTGGGAGCACATTACCATGGATTTTGTTATCGGTCTTCCCAAGGTTTCTCAAGGCATAGATGTGATTTGGGTCATTGTTGATAGATTGACCAAGTCGGCTCATTTCTTACCTATGCGAGAAACTTATACACTTGAACGTGTTGCTCATATATACATAAATGAGGTTGTAAGACTGCATGGTATGCCAGTATCCATAGTTTCTAATCAAGACCCAAGATTCACTTCATGATTTTGGGTTAGTTTGCAGAAAGCTATGGGCACTGATTTACGATTTAGCTCGGCATATCATCCTTAGACGAACGGGCAGTCAGAGAGGGCTATTCAAACTCTTGAAGATCTATTAAGACTTTGTGTCCTTGACTTTGAGGGAAGTTGGGACAAGTTCTTATCATTGGTGGAGTTTTCCTACAACAATAGTTATCAAGCAAGTATTGGCATGGCTCCATTTGAGGCGTTGTATGGGAGAAAGTATCGTTCTCTAATATGCTGGGATGAGGTGGCTGAAGCAACGTTGTTGGGACCGGAGTTGGTACGTATGACTACGGAAAAGATTCAAACGATCTGACAACGTATAAAAACCTCACAAGATCGACAAAAGAGTTATGCTGATCTTCATCGAAAGGACGTAGAATTCAATATTGGAGAACATGTGTTGTTACGTGTTGCTCCATGGAAAGGAGTTACGAGATTTGGAAAGAGAGGAAAGCTCAATCCTCGATTTATTGGCCCATTTTTAATCCTTGAACGGGTAGGAACTGTGTCCTATAGACTCGCATTACCGCCAAGTATGTCTCGTGTTCATAACGTTTCTCACATATCTATGTTACGTAAATATGTGAAAGACCCGAACCATATTATTGAGTTAGAACCGGACGAAATAGCGAAAGGTTTAATATATGAAGAGGTTCCTGTTAAAATCTTGGATAAGAAGGAGCATATTTTATGCCCCAAGATTATACCTCAAGTTAAAGTTTTGTGGAGAAACCACGATGTTGAGGAAATGACATGGGAGTTAGAATTTGAAATGAAATCAAGGTATCCTTACCTCTTCGACATACCAGGTACGTACCCTAATTTCGAGGGCGAAATTTCATAAGAAGGGGGGGTTGTAAAACCCCAACTTTTATGAATAAAGATGAATTTTCTATAAATATCATTTTTAAATATTATGGAGTGAATTGGATATAATGTTATAGTTGTGGGTAATATTTATAAATTTTGTAAAGTACGCAAGTTGATATATAATATTAGATTGGTCGGGAAATATTCGTTTTAATAGGAAATATTCGTACGACGGCACGATCATTGGTGGACCCCATAACGGAATTATTGTTGGATTGAGAAAATGACAAAAATATCTTTTTATAAAATAACGGTGAAAGTTTTACCGTTAACTATTAGAATACCTGGTGGTTAAAATACAGTAATACGCATTGTTGCACAGTAGCACACGATATTATACAGTATTTTTGAATTATTGATTCTTACGTAAGAAGACACTACTCAATAATTGTTACAATAATTACTGTTCACTATTTTATTTTATTGGTTCAATAATTGCTACGTTGATATTTTATATTATTATTGTTCAATAGTTTTCACTGCACAATATTTTTCATTATCAGATCAATAATTCATATTATTTGAATAATATTATTAGATAGCATTATTGGCAATGTCTAGAAAGTTCTATCTAGGAGAGGTTTGGTCACCTAATTGCGCGCCAGTAAGGAGAAATCCTTATCGAGAAGTCTACTATAATTGGCTTAATGCTTATAACGTATAGACTACCTATTCTTCACGTATACTTAGTCGTATAATCATTCATCATATACGATAAGTCATCCTTCGTATACTAATGTGATACTTCATATCATACTCGTCTTCATTGCTTCGTATAATACTCTCTTATTATACGATCCTCCTTTATTCAAATGTTTACGTTCCTTAACATTCTCAAACTTAGTACGCAGGCAAAAAACTGCGTTTGCCACAACTGAAATATAATTACGTATTCAATCCTTCCTTATTATTCTATAATTACGTATTTCTCGGAAGTTCAAAAATAATTCCCGAGCAGAAATGTATGAATAATGTTTTTCAAAAAATTTATTAGAAAGGTTTTATTTTCGTCTTGAAAATTCAAACACTTTAATTTCTTCACGTAGCCAGAATACTACGATATTCTTACATAATTAGGTTATAAAACAACCTTCATCTTACTAACACATAATAATAACACATAATATAATTTTATTCATTATTTAATCAAATAAAATTATTTTACAATTAATCCAAATTTCTTGGTCGTTACATCCTTCCCCCTTATAAGGATTCTGTCCCCAGAATCTCGTCTTACATTAAACAAATAGCTGAGGGTAATTCTTCTTTATCTTTTTCTTCAAGTTTCCACATTGTTTCTTCTGCATCGTGGTTCTTCCGTAACACCATACCGAAGGTATAACTTTGTTCCTCAGAACTTGCTCTTTTCTATCAATGATTTGAATAAGCATTTCTTCGTACGTCAAATCCTTCTCAATATGAATAGGCTCATATTTTATCACGTGCTTATAATCTGGTTTTTAAGGACATAACACAGAAACATGAAATACATTATGTATTCGTTTTAGATCTAGAGGTAATGCTACCACATAGGCTACCTCTCCTACCCTTTTTAATATCTCGAAAGGTCCTATAAACCATGGACTTAACTTTCCCTTCTTTCCAAAGTGTATCTTTCTTGTCCAGTGAGATACCTTTAGAAATATATACGAGCCTACTTCAAACTCTTGGTTTACTCGATGCGAATCTGCATATTTCTTTTGTCTGTCTTGAGCTGCTACTAGACGCATTTGTATAAGCTTGACTATATCCGCTGTCTACTGCACCAATTCTGGTCCAAGCATTTGGCGTTCTGCCACTTCATCCCAACACAATGGTGTTCTGCACTTCCGTCCGTATAAAGCTTCACAAGGCAGCATTCCTATGCTCGCATGATAACTATTGTTATACGTAAACTCTACTAACGATAGATAATCATCCCAACTACCCTTGAAATCCATGATGCAAGATCTCAGCATATCTTCTAGCATCTGAATTGTCCTCTCGCTCTGCCCATCAGTTTGTGGATGATAAGCCGTACTTTACTTCAACTACGTCCCCATCTGTTCTTGCAGACTCCTCCAAAAGTTTGATGTGAATCGTGGATCACGATATGACACAATAGAAACTGGTACTCCATGTCTGGAAATAATTTCCTTAATATAAAGTTTATCTAACTGATTTAAGTTATACTTAACCCTTATTGACAAAAAGTGAGCCGACTTCGTCAACCGTTCCACTATTACCCAAATCTCGTCATACCCCTTCTGAGTAATTAGAAGTCCCACCACAAAGTCCACCGTGATATGCTCCCACTTCTATTCCAGAATCTCCAATGACTGTAACAAGCCACTTGGTTGTTGATGTTCGACCTTAACTTTTTGACAAGTTAAGCACCTATTCACGTATTCTGTTATTATCCTCTTCATGTTCGGCCACCAAAAACTCTATCGAAGGTCTTGATACATCTTAGTACTACCAGGATGAATTGAGTGCCTCGAACAATGAGCCTCTTATAACACTTGTTCCTTTAATTCCGCCTCATTCGGAATCCAAATTCTTCCTTCAAATCTTAATAATCCCTCATTATCAAGACTATACTTCAATTCTTTTTTATCGGTTAGCCGCTTCTTCATCTGGTCACACTCCTCATTTCTAAGTTGTACCTCCTTGACTCTCTATACAATGGTAGATTGAATCTCTGTTGTAAACAGTCTTTGTCCCTATTCACCCAGTAACTTCACCTCTAACTCCATCCTAGCCATCTCTGTTATTAACTCAGTTTGAGCCGTTAACATAGATAACTTTTCCCGACCCTTCCTACTTAAGACGTCGGCCACTACATTGGCTTTTCCTAGGTGATACAGGACTTCACAGTCGTAATCCTTTATCAACACCAGCCATCTCCTTTGTCTCATATTCAACTCCTTTTGTGTGAAGATATATTTTAGACTCTTATGGTCCGTTTATATCTCACATTTCTCCCTGTATAAGTAATGCCTCCATATCTTCAAGGTAAACACTACCGCGGACAATTCTAGATCTTGAGTAGGATAAACTTTCTCATAATCCTTCAACTGCCGTGATGCATACGCAATGACCTTGCCATGCTGCATGAGCATGAAACCAAGTCCTCTATGCGAAGCATCGCTATAAACTACAAAATTCCCTATATCTTCGGGTAAAGATAGTACAGGTGCTTCACTCAACCTCTTCTTCAGCTCTTGAAAACTGTCTTCACACTTCTCCGTCCATGCGTACTTCACTGTCTTCCTTGTCAGGTTACTCAACGGAGTAGCTATCTTCGAAAATTTTTGAATAAATCTCTGATACTATCCCTTTAACCCTAGGAAACTCCACACCTCAGTCGGCATTTTCGGTTGTTCCCAATTCATCACTGCTTCCACCTTCGCTGGATCCACTGAAATTCCATCTCGGTTGATAACATGACCTAAGAATTGTACCCTTTTTAGCCAAAATTCACACTTAGTGAATTTTGCATACAACTTCTATGACAACTCGAATTTTTATAAGTTATTAAAATAAGAATTTAATAATTAAAATTCTTATTAAGAGATGTTTTGAGTTTGAGTATGTATATATACGTGTTACATATTCTGAAATATGTGTTCTAGTGTGAAGAGAAATATATATTCATATATTGAGAAAGTGAGGTTTAATTGTTAAGTTAACTATTGAAGAAATTAAATGAATTTTAAAATTAAGTTTAAATATTTATTGAACTAAATAAATATTTTTAAATAATTTATTTATTGAGAAAAATAAATAATTTATGAAATTATGGTATAATAATTTAGTTACATGTGTATGGTAATTAAGTTAAAGCAAAGGTAAATTTTATTCTTTGAAGATTTAATTTAATGAATTAATTAAATTAAATGAGTTGTTTAATATTAAAGAAATAAATAAATTAAATTAAGTGATGTTTCTAATTTATTAATTAAATTAGACATATGTAATTATTTATTAATTATAAGTATAATTATAACAAAAATTATAATTATTATAATTACCATTACAAGTTATTTAAATTAATTAAGCTAAAGTCATTTAAATGAACTAAAATAAAGTGTGACAAAAGTAACTATATAATATAAATAATATAAAAATAATCTAGTTTGGGGGAATTTTTGTTTTGCCAAACAAGACCTTGTGGCCTTTCGCTTATTCCAACTGACGTCATTTTATTTTTTTAACGGAAGAGTACGTGGGAGTGGCCATTTTATTACTTCGCGTCTTATTCTTCCAAGGCCAAAATAGCAGAGGGTTTAGAGAGAGAGAGAGAGAGAGAGAGAGAGAGCTTGGAAGCAAGATATAAAACACTGTGATTTTGAGCTTCTGAGATTGTCAAGAGGAAGAAGGAGAATTTCTAAGCCTTAATACTATTTCTCGCTAGCAATCAATCGGGAATTTAAGGTATAACCTACCCCTAATTCTAATTCTCAGTTTTGAAATTTTCATTTTCTGAAATTGGGTTTTTGACAAGTGTTGATTGTAAGATATGGGTTATGGGTGTGTGATAGTATTATAGAACCTGTTATTGACATGTATATATAAAAGGGGTAGCAACCAAACACATGAAACTGAATTGTAAGAAGAAAAATATAAAACGGTGTTTATGTTTAAAAAATGGCTTCCGAAAGTACGAAATTTCATGATCAATATTTGTTATAATCTGCAATTTGATGTTAGAATATGTTTGTATGTTAAGAAACGAAAGTGGCGTAGTTAGAATCGTGTCAATTGATTAAGAAACGAATTCGTGGCGATCGATTGCGCTAAATATGTAAAAAATGAAGAAATTTGGAAATTAGGGGTTTTGATTCTTCAAATTTGTGTAAATGTGATGTTTATGTAATTAGAATGGTGTATGACATGTGTAACTATGCTATTACAAAGTTTTAGTTGCTAGGTTTCATGATTTCTGTAGGAATTAGGTTGAGATGAGTGGATGCCGTGTTGCAGAGCTGCTACTGCAGTTTCTGTCTGTGCTTGGCGCAGCTGCGCCGGTACCACAGGCAGAAACGGTGCAGCTGCGCTGGCCCAGTTGCGCCTTGGGACAGCGCAGCTGCGCCATGCCCTGAGCCCAGGCAATGACTTCTGCCTATTTGCAGGTCATGCGTAATGGACTTATGTTAGCTAAGCAAGCATGTTAATGATGTTAAGACATAATAGAAACTACAATAACAGATTGTAAGGTGTTGTAATGCCAAGTGTAAAGATTTTAAGTGATCGCTTAATTAAGTTATGCAATGGAACTAAATGTGATGTTTTCAAAAGTAAGAAATAAATGATAAGGTTTATGTTAGTTTATAGTGAGATATAAGTTAAAAGAATGATTTGAATGTTAACTTGATTAGTTAATCTAATATACGTTTAAAAGGATGTAAATACGCGTTAGAAGACTTAACTGTCAATTGTAAGAGAAGCGTAACGAGAGAGATTATATAACTTAGTTGTTGTTAACAAGTGTAACACATCTAATATGAGATAATGGAGTCTATGACAACTTCGCTGAACGTTAAGTGTCAGTTATGAAAGAAGTATAAAGAAACACAATATGGGATTACGTAATGATAGGTGTCATACGAAGAGGAGTAAATACCTGAAGTTGTGTGTTAAGTTTCAAAGAGACGCAAGTTATAAAAAGATTAAGACTAAGAGTCATTGTGGTTTCATTATATTTGTAACTAATGCATGTGAATATGAACCTTTGAACTGTTATAGGATGTACGCAAAGCATTTAAGCTATTTTTCAGTAATTGGTAATCTACAAACAATGAAAGTCTTTCAATTCCTATTTGCTAAGTGAACTTGATGATTAACTGTTTTAAATCTTTATTGCAAATAACATGATGTGTTATATTTATGTTGAAAGCATGAAACGTTAAAGTCTACTTATGACTACATTGATTGAGTAAATCATGCTGATTGAGTAAGGAACTCAATCTTTATACTTGTTATATGAACTGTAACATGTATGTTATGATAGTCCAATGTTTAAGAGATATATGTTGAGCATGTTATTATATGCTACGTGATGCATGAAAACTGTTAGATTTTGCTGGGCTGTCGAGCTCAACCTAGCAAATAACCATTTTTGCAGGTTTAAGGATTGAAGATAACACTATGTGCTACTTGAATGAAGTGGATCAGAAAGAATATACGAAGATTTATATTTTAGCTAAAGTTGCTATTTCCTTAAACCATGATTAAGACTCATAAGATATATTAAATGTTTTATGATGTATAGTTTTATATTGAGTTGTAAAGCTAGAATTAGAGTTATCTGATATGTAAAGGTTATCGGATTGAAATGTAAAATTTTATATGATAACAGTGATAAAGCGAATCATAAAATAAGATTGATTCAAAGACATGTAGTTGACAAAGGTTTTGATTCAGGGAGTTAAAGTAAGAAGACATAAAATTTTAAATTATTCCTCATTTTATAAAGTTTAATATCGAATAATGATATAAAATCAGAAGTTAGATGTATTGTTAATGACCGAAGTTGAGAATTAAATTGTATGAATTTTGGGGTCGTTACAGTATATTTGATAGTTAGAGACTTTTAAGGTTAGGATAGACGATATTAAGATTAGGTACGGTTCTTAAAACTAATGCATATGGTAAGTTTGTGACCATTAATAATATGATATATTTTTGAACCTCTCAGTGAATGGACACCTATGGTTTAACTAGAATAAGTTCTTAAACTCATATTATTGTGGCAAGTTCCTGAACTTCCAAAGTGTGGTAAGTTTGATGAACTGGGGTATAGATAAGTGTGAATGGAGTATTGAGGATGATAGGAATAGATAGACTGATTAAGCAATGGATCATTATAGAAAGTGGAGTTGATGGTGGAGACATAGGTTTTCCAAATCTTCTAGCTATGCTAAACTTCGAAATTTTTTACATCAAGCTAAATTCGCAGTGATGTGCCTTTAAAAATACAAATGAATTTTTGTTATCAGCATCATACGGTGACAAGGATGTGTATGTGGACTGTGAGCCACTAACATCTCGTTATCTGTTACGATATGATAACCCTAAAATTGATTTTCAATGGTTTTGAACTGCTTAAAGAAGAGTCTATGCTAATTGCTTCGGCTAGACGAAAATGATTTGAAAATATCAAAATGTATTTTATATCATTAATGCATTATGTAACCTGGTGCAAAGATGATAAAAACGATGGCGTTATCAATGCAGAATTACTTAGTGTTGGATGTGATCTAAGGATCGTTAGCCCACTATGGTATGATGTAGTATGACAAAGTCACAAAATGACGGAATCCTCAAAAGGACTGTAAATACAGTACGATATCATGACGTCATAAAATGATTTTTAGAATTTTAAAGATAAATTATTGCCAATTAAATTTGGCCAGACATGTTTCGATTGATATTCGAATTATTGGTATGAGTCTAAGCTATTTGATTCAGCTAGACAGCTATTTGATTCAGCTAGACAAATATTTATGAAATTCAAAGTATTCTTTAAGAGCTTATGCCGAACCAAATTGTTTTGGTGCAGATTCACATGTTGAAAAGCTAAGATGAATAACCCTTTTATAGGGGAGTACGCGAAAGCGTTTAGATGTTTGTGCACAATACATGGTACGAAGGGCTGATCACCCTAAGTATGGGGAGTCCCTATAGTATTATTGTTAAGGTTAAAGTTGAAAGATTACTTGTAACCGTGGACATAGTTCGTGGTCTTGTGACCCTCAGTTACATCTCTAAAAACTGAGAAGAACAACCCTATTATGGGGTAATTATTTTTACGCGATGCGTTTAGATGTTTGTGCACAATACATCGTACGAAGGGCTTAACACCCTAAGTACGGGAGTCCCTATAGTCTAACGACTGTTAAGGTTTAAGTTGAAACAATACTTATAACCGTGGACATAGTTCAAGGTCTTATGACCCCTCAGCCTGATTTGGAATCTTTTAAATTCCTGAGTTATTTATACTGCTTCCTAATTATTGAGCAATTATGGAAGATTCTTGTTATTCTAAAAGGCGAATGTGGTTATGATGATATTCCTTAGAAAGAAGTAAGTCATAGAATGCGACACTGAATGATGAATATATTGAATAAGTTAGAAAAGAAATTTTGAAATGAGAAGGAGATGAGTTACCAAAGAATAATGTAAAAATTTTAATAGAAAAGTTAATAATTGTAGAAAGATCTTTGGGAAAAAGAAAGTGGTTATAGAACCCAATGAATGAATAAAGTATTAACGTAAAATCTATTTTGATAGATTGAATGAATAAAGATTAATAGATAAAATTTCGAGGACGAAATTCTTAGAAGAAATGGTGAATGTAATATCCCGAGTGTTTATGATAACGATCCTTAGAAAAGGAAATGAATGGGTTAAGAATATATAATACTCAAAATATAATCGAGTTCAAGTGAAAGTTATGAAATAAAACCTAGAATTTGTTGAAGAAATGAATGTAGTAGGAAATATAAAATCTATATTAAGGTAATGTGTTGAAGATATTCAACGATAAATTTTGAAAAGAGATTTGATAAAAAACCAAGGGAGGTTTATTTGATTCCGAGGACGGAATCCTTATAAGGAGGGAATGATGTGACAACCCGAATTTTCATAAGTTATTAAAATAAGAATTTAATAATTAAAATTCTTATTATGAGGTATATATATTTTGAATTATGTGATATGGTGTAAATAGAATTATATATTCATATGTTGGAGAATGTGAGATTTAATAGTTAATTAAACTATTAAAGAAATTAAATAATATTAGTTAATTTAATTAAGTTGAAATTATGTTATGATATAATATAATTTTAATTGTTATGCCTTGTGGGCAATGGTAATTATTATGAGTTAAGTTTCATAAATAGTGTGAATAATTCACTTAATTAAAATAGTGAATTAATACAAGTATAATTGATTTAATAAAGTGAGAAGGTAATATATTGCATGAAAATGTAAATGTTAGTATAATGCGAGTAAAATATTTATTAAGTACATTAAATATTTTAGTTGGAAACTTTATGGAATAAAATGAATATTTATGGTATTAAATAAATATTTGATGAAAATTGTTATAGGATAATTTATTTAAGTGTGATAAAATAGATCGGATTTATACGTATTTTATTACGCGAGTATAATGGTGATATTCTAATTTAATTAAATAATTATATTAGAGGAGTGATAATTTGTTAGATAATGTTATGATTATAATGGTTGAACAGAAATTATAATTTTACTGATAAGGTTAATTTTATTTCTTAAGGAATTTAAGGTACATAATCTAGTTTATATTTTTAGTTTATGTGTTCTTGAGTTTCTTTTAAAATTAAGATTTTGGTTAATGAATTTGTGGGTTATGATGTTATATATGTTATTAGATTTTATAATTTTATAATGGTCATCTAAAAATGATTTTTCAGAAGTTAAATTCATGTATTTATGCTAAATAAGAGGAATTTGGGTTTTGATGGTAATGTGTGTTTTGGTGTATTTTGAGATTAAAATTGATGATGAATTCGTGATTGAAACTTTAAATTGATGGATGATTGTTGTTCTCCTCTATAAAACGAAAAAAATGCAACTTGAACGGATCGAATCGGTTAAGAAACGAATTCGTGATAAATGAATACACTTAGCATGTTAAAAATATGAAAAATTAGTATAAACCAATTAGAATTAGTATAAAACAAGTCCCACATAGACTAAATTGAGAACTTTACCCCTTTGCTAAACCTATAAATAGAAGGGCTTGACCCTTTATTTCATTCACCAACAATAAGGCCTCCAATTTTGAGAAAGACTTTGTTGTGGGAGGAATTTTTATAAAGACCTCCTTAGTTAAATTTTGGCGTGGAAGTGCATAGTCAGTTTGTGGAACTCGTATTTTTGGGTATGTTTCTTATTTAATTTTTGGTAGTGTTATTATTTTAAATATTGTACTTAGTTTGTTAGTTAAAGTTTGAATTTTGGAAGTTGAGTTAGTTTTGTAAGTAAACTAGTTAGTTTACTATGTTTATTTTGGCTTGGAATTAATTATGTAAATGAGTTATAATGATTATAATTAGAGATAGGAAGCAGATACCTTAGACGAGTTTGACTATGTTAAATAAGACTTATTTGTAAAGAAAGTTGGGTTGGAACGAGTCGAAGCGAGTTTTGAATGTCAAAACGAGAAGTCCGAAAAACTAGTGGATTGCTGATCCAAAAACGAAAATTCGGGGTTAGCTAGATTGTTTAGAAAATTCTGAACTTTTGGTATGTTATAGTACACTACATAAGCTTTCCATAGACTCTAGAACAGACTAATTCCGACATCGGACTAAATAGTTATTACCATTCAAAGTAGTCCAAAATGGAGGCAACAATAATACTCCTAAACGGACACATTACATAGCATGTAACATTTCCTACATCCCCTCAAGACTAAACTACATAAGTCTTTTTTGTAGGGAAGCAATTGGTCTTGTTACCTGGTCAAAGTCCATAAAGGCACTAAGCCTACAACCAAGCATGGCTACATCTGGCCAGTCTAATCCTACTCCTATCTCGCGACGAGTTTGAAGGATTAAGCAACCAAATTACAGAGTTGGCTGTTCTGCTCAAAGAACTACACAAGTCCACTCAGGGTCCACAAATACCCATCAACATAGAATCCTCTTCACATGGAGGAACCCATGGTCCGGACAAAGAAGTTCCAACACCTGAGTCTGATAAAACCAACAAAACCCCTGAAATCACCTATCTTAAAGAAGATCAAGACATCGATGATATTCGAAAGAAAGTTCTACAAATGGAAGAGACCATTCGGTCCATCAAAGGGATTGGAGCACTCGGGAGTGTCTCATATTCAGACCTTTGTATCTTCCCCGGGGTTCATTATCCGAAAAAATTCAAGACTCCAGATTTTGAGAAATATGATGGATTAGGAGATCCTTACACTTAAAGGTATTCATTGGAGTGCTCAGATCTTATGCCGAGGATGAAAAGCTCAGAATGCAGCTATTTCAGAAAAGTCTAACTGGAGAAGCCAGAGCATGGTACACCAGATTAGACAACTCCAAGATTCATAGCTAGGAGGAGTTTGCCCATGCTTTCCTCAGTCAATACAGCTCCCAAACTCAAATGGCTCCAGACCGGTACCAAATTACCAAAGTCAAGAAATAAGTCAATGAGTCTTTCAGAGAGTATGCATAAAGATGAAGGCGTTTGGCTGCTCAAGTTATTCCGTCTATGACTGAGTCTGAAATGGTGATGACCTTCATAGACATACAAGAAACTCCATTTTATGAGAGGGTCTTAGCTGGCGTAGGCAAGATATTCTCTAAAATGATCAAACACGGAGAAATGGCTAAAATGGGATTAAAATCAGGGAAGATTCAAGACCTTGCCGCGCTAAAAGCTGTAGCTGGGCACATCCAGTCTGGAAATTATGGAAACAACCCCCGGAGGGTCCATAAGAAGAAAGACAAGGATGTTTCCTTGATACTACAAGGCCAAAAAGGCAATTAAAACATGCCTATTCAGAGGAGAAATTATTCCCCTTTCCAAGCACAGTCTTCAAACCCTCCATTGCCAAAAAATGGAGAAGTCAGACGTACCCGAGTGTTCACACCCTTAGGGGGACTCACTTGAAAACATTCTCAAACTTCTGACTGCTCTAAAGAAGATTACTCACCTTCTTCCACTAGCCAACCCGAGTGAAAAAAGTTTTAATGCTAGCAAGACATGCGCTTACCATGCTGGAGCTCCAGGCCATGACACGCAGGAATGTTGGGCCCTTAAGCATAAAATCCAGGATTTAATTGACAATGGTAAGATCGTGGTGACCAAACCTAATCAACCCCATGTTCAAGATAACCCTCTTCCTCAACACAAGGAAGAGGAAGTTAACATGATTAACTAGAGTAGTGGACAAAACTCCAATTATGTGGGTGGTTCATCCCAAACCAATAAGGATAGTGTTGACAGATGAGATTATGCACAGTTCTAGTTCATGACGGAATGAGAAATGAAGGCTCTTGCTAAACAAGTCAATCAATTAGCAGAACTGGTGATTCATCAGCACCAAGTCACACGTCAATTATTCAGTCAAGAGCAGGCTAGCCTCCTTTCTCTTATTCCAAGTACTCTACCACTTGCTCCAGAAAGTGAAACACTGGAGGATAAAATTACAAAAAGAGCAAAAGCCAAAGCCCGTCGGGATTTCGCCAACAAAAGGGAATTCACCTATTTAGGCCAACCAATTGAACAGATATTGCATATGCTGATTAATAAAGGAAAAATCACAGCACTGCTACCTCTAGTTAACCCACGTTCAGTACGGTTTGATCCTAACAGAGTGTGTCAATACCACTCCCAATCTCGCGTTCATAGCACTGAAGAATGCTGGGCACTCCGCCATCTTATTCAGAACATGATTGACTTCGGTAACCTGTAATTGACAGACAGTGACGCTGTATTACCTGAGAGTGGGGACACATTTCTTACAAGATGGAAGGAAGTTGTAGCAGTTATATCCTCTAAGGGAGACTTGGTTGCCACACCACTTACAATTCAACCTATTCAGCTCAAAGGTGTTGATAATCCTTTGAAAGTGGCTGCACCAAAGCCAATCATATTACCTTTCAGGTCACAATATCTTATTATCAGCCTACAGAAAGTGTCATGGAACTATGGAGAGGCTGAAGGATCTACATCCAATACAACTGCTGCAGTGTTGAAAGAAAATCCACTGTATCTTCCTCAACGGGTGATGAAGCCTACCATCAAACCTAAGGGGAAAGTGCCCATGGAGAAGATTGAAGAATTCCTCCGTACTATGGAACACAATGAAGCCAATGTGGTTTTAAGCTTGAAAGAAGCTCCGCAACAGATTTCTATTTTGGACTTGGTTTTCTCCTCAGAGGATCATCGGAAGGTCTTATTGAGAGTCTTAGAAGAAGCCCACTTGCCAAAAATAGTGGATGTTAAAAAATTCCATCATCTGGTTGATCACATTTTCAACAGCAATGTGATATCCTTCACCGATGATGACATACCTCCCGAAGGGACGGGTCATTGCAAACCGTTGCACATAGCGGTTATGTCCTCTAGATATGTGGTGGGAGGAGTTCTGATAGATGGAGGATCATCCTTAAACATCTGCCCCTACGCCACCTTGGAGAAAATGAACATCAATTTCAATAGGATCCGAAGCAGCCATACATTTATCAAAGCCTTTGATGGATCCTGATGAAATGCTGTTGGAGAGATTGAACTATCTGTGGAGATTGGTCCATATACATTCTGCGTATCCTTTCATGTGCTCAAGATAGCTACATGATATAATCTACTTTTGGTAAGACCATGGATTCATATGGTTGGACCCGTCCCGACCACTCTCCATCAGTAGCTCAAATACATCATTAACATTAGCCTGGTAACAGTTAATGCTGAGCCAGAATATCCTGTACAAAGTGACATACCACTCATCAGTTTCAATTCAGAAGTTGAACCTGTCATCTTCCATGCCCTTGAGGTGAGAAAAACTCACTATCAACCCATTGGGGCGCCACCTCTGATACCCAGAGTTTCTGCTGAGGTAATGTCGGTAAGTTAAGAAATGATATCCTTGGGTTTTCAGCCTGGACAAGGGTTAGGAAAGGATCATC
The DNA here is from genome assembly GCA_016801055.1 of Panax notoginseng. Lineage (NCBI taxonomy): Eukaryota > Viridiplantae > Streptophyta > Magnoliopsida > Apiales > Araliaceae > Panax > Panax notoginseng. The sequence goes on from CM029018.1 coordinate 110,957,228, forward strand.
AGGGCATCAAGCGACCAATTCAAGTTCTCAATCAGACAGGGACAACCGGACTAGGCGCAGTTATAGGAACCCTTACAAGCACAAACAGGTTCCTTCATCTTCAAGGTGATTGCCTAAAACTACAGAGGCTGAGCCTCTACGGCCTTCATTAAAGAATCCTGCCCATGTGGTAGCTATGTTATTTCCTAAGCCGATACCGATCAAAGGAAAGGAAGTCTTGATTCCAGACCCCGAAGTGGAGGAAAAGGATCAGAGACGTAAACAAGACATTGTAAGGCGGTTATTAAACTTGTGTGTCCTAGTCCATACGAAGGGTATGAATAGAGACATCCCAGACGATGATTGTCTAGACATCATGGTCATAATTTAAGAGAAGGAGGACGACAACAGTCCCTTCATCACTGCTGTCCACCAGGACTTCACCCTTGGCAATTGGAGAAACACTCTTTGCATTTGCCGACAAGGGTAAAAGGGGCAGAAACTCCCTCTACCCTGTAGATAATAATAACTACTTACTTTTGTTGTACAGTATTAGAAGTTGTTTTTGTCATTTTATGCTAACACTTTGTATGATTGAACAGTTTCATATATTAAGTGAAATCATTTTGTTTCAAGACTCTAAAGTTAGATGTTCCTAAACTTACTGATGATGTGCCTATTCTTCACAAGGACTGTAACTTTGATGTAAAGTTGGACTCAGACTTGATGGAGATTGAACAAGAGGACTATGACATACTTCAGGAGATCAAAGAATGGGTCGAAGACAAACTCAAACCAAATCTTGATCAAACCACCTCTTTTAACCTCGGAACCTCAGAAAACCCCAAACAAATCCAGATTGGTACGGAACTTACTCCAAACCAAAGGAATGACATGGTTACTCTATTGACCTAATTCCAAGATGTGTTTGCATGGTCTCATGAAGACATGGTCAGTTTGTCCACTGACATTGTCATTCCTTGCCTCCCCATCAAAGAGGGATTCAAGCTAGTCAGGCAGAAACTCAGGCGATTAAAACCTGAGTGGAGTTTAAAAGTTAAAGATGAAATTGTGAAACAATTTTAAGCTGACATCATCATGGTGTCAACATACCCTGAGTGGCTATCCAACAAAGTCCCCGTGCCTAAACCTGGAGGAAAGGTGCGAGTTTGCGCGAATTACATGGATCTGAACAAAACTTGTCTCAAGGATAGCTTTTCCGTGCCATTCATCCATATACTTACTAACAATACAGCTCAGTATGACATGTACACCTTTGCTGATTGCTTTGCGGGGTACCATCAAATCATGGTTACTGAAGAGGATCGTGAGAAAACTGCATTCCTCACTCATTGGGGAATCTTTTGCTACAGACGGTTGTCATTCAGCCTCATCAATGCCGGAGCTACCTATCAGCGAGCCATGATGGCTCTTTTCCACCATCTAATGCACAAAGAGATAGAAATCTATGTGGATGACATCATTGTCAAGTCCCGAAGGGAGGAAGACCACTTAGATCATCTCAAAAAGCTCTTCAACAGGTTACGTAAGTACAACTTGAAGTTAAATCCAGCCAAGTGCGCCTTTGGTGTTAAATCAGGCAAGTTGCTAGGATTCTTAGTCAGCCACAAAGGGATTGACATGGATCCTACCAAAATCTAGGCCATCATAGAAATGCCCATACCTCAGACAGAGAAGGAAATACAGGGATTTTTGGGAAGAATCAACTTCATCAGCCGATTCATATCCCAACTCACAGCAACCTGTGAGCCTATCTTCAAGTTGCTAAGGAAGAACTTGTGACGCCCCCAAAATAGGTATACAACACCCACAATGACACCTTACATAAAGGTATAGTCAAAAACTATTTTAGAAATTAGAATCTTTGGGAAGTGCTCAAGGAAACCTTCGTACATGGGAGGCCATGCTTCTAGGTTGTGATAGATATCATATGGCCACAGAATTATCCTTGGTTGACCCAATATACCCCAAAGAAAAACGAGAAGATTACTATCATATTCTTCCCATTGGTGAGTCTTCTCTTGACTTATTATTATCTCCACTATCTCTAATTGAGAATTATACTTCAAACAAACACCAAGATTATATAGGTAGTGCTCATACATATACTCAGCAAGTGGATGAGCACAATCCTGTCTTATGATGACACGAGGTTGTATGTGATTAGACATCTTGTATGATAGTGGCAAAACACCCTTCCAACGTTGGGTTCGCTTCACCCTAGATGATTCACCAAATATAACTACTAAATGATGACCACCGTTTTATTCCCTTGTTACCCCCGCTCGACCCAGCTACACTCTTATTACCTAAAGGGAATTGTGAAACAGAAGGGTGAGCACAACTAGCCCAGTAAAGAATATCATGACTAAAGATAAATAAATTATCAATAGCCTTCAACAGAATTAAATCAAAGATTTAGAACATATGGTAGATGATAAAAATTTTCAACCATAGTTGCAGCGGAATGAGCAAACCATTAGAAGAGTCAAATAGACCATAAAGTCTATTAACTTCTCCACATTAAAAGTCCACCAATAATGTTTTATCCCTGTAACATTAATCAACAGTTCCTTTTCACAATTATATGAATAACTCATAATCATAATTGTAATTCTAAATTCCTCTTCGCATCCAGGACGAAGATAATTTTCCTCACATGTCTTTACCTGAAACATCAAAGATCATGGTTATACCAAATCACAGTTCCTGTTCATAATCATATTAATAAATTCATCTTTGCACTACAGGCCAACGATATTCGTAAACAGTTCATCTTTGCACTACTGGCCAAAGATATTCAACAACAAGTCATCTTTGCACTACGGGCCAAAGATATTCATCAACAATTCATCTTTGCACTATAGGCCAAAGATATTCCTCAACAGTTCATATTTGCACTACAGGCCAAATATATTCATATCTCAAAGAAATATATAATCATTTCAGAATTTATATACACCATAATTATAACCATGTTAATCAATTTATCTTTACACTTAAGCTAAAGATATTCAATTATAAATTCAATGGTCATGATCATACCAGTTAACAATTCATCTTTGCACTATAGGCTAAAGACATTCCTCAGTCACGATCATACCAATAATTTACCCATCTTTACACTCAAGTGAAAGAGAAATTCAACATCAGGGTTATAAAAATGTTATATATGATAATAAAAATAATATGATCAACAACTGCATTTATTTTTGAGAGCAACAATCATAAATCAACGATAATTTGGTCAGAAAAAGAAACCAATTTTTGTCGTGAATAGTACCCGTGAATAGTAACTCGTGAATAGTAACTCGTGAATAGTAACTCGTGAATAGTAATTCATGAATAGTAACTCATGAATAGTACTCCGTATTCGTACATAGTACCGTATACGTAAATAGTGCCATATACATGAATAGTACTGTATACGTGAATAGTGTCGTATACGTGAATAGTAACCCCGACTTAAAAAGTTAGAAATTCCACAATAAAATCTATACCAATATTTCAGTATATAATGATATTGAAAGAATAACATCATTATGAAGAATATAACATCCCTTACTATCCCCTACCTCAAAAGAGCATCACTTCTGACTGGATATCAGATATGACGTTGAAGAAAACTTGCACTGATGAATAGCAACTCACCAAGTATCTAAATACTCACAAAATACACTCAATAATCTAGGGAGAGAAAGAGAGAAAAGTTATGAATTCTGGTGTGATTTTCAATTCTAACTTAGCCCTCTATTTATAGGAAAATGTTAGCACGTCGAAGTAGACTTAACCTGCAACCTGATGGCTTTACCTGATACTATTCCCACCCACCACATTTGAGTAAAAATCTCAGCACATTTCTTCACCAACCAAGAGTGGGGCCCACCAATTCTAGAATTTTCCACCAGAATGATAAATTCCGAAACTTCAACAATTTTTGAACTAGTCATCTCGTAAAATTCATAATAAATCATACGTTCATTTTTAACGGTTCAAAATTTATGGACATATACTCAACTTATATATGTATAACATATCCAAAAATCACAACGATCCAACGGTCGGATTAAAAATTATAACCCTCGCAAAATATCTCAAAAACCCTAATTTGATATTTTAAAACCTCTAATCCGACAAAATACTGAGAAAACACCTCAACATTAATTCCTTCATTTATAACCACATAAATAAATCCATCATTTATATCCACATAAAATAAATATTTCCTTATCGTATGAATCAATAATTAATTATTCACAAATAATATTACAGAATCACATTTATGACAACCAGGTCGTTCCCAGGAAAGAGGGGGCTTTCCAATAAGGATTTCTCCTTACTGGCGCGCAATTAGATGACCAAACCTCTCCTTAGACAGAACTTTCTAAACATTTACAATAATGTTATCTAATAATATTATTCAAATAATATGAATTATTGATCTGATAATGGAAAATACTGTGCAGCAACAATTATTGAAACAACAATAATATAAAATATCAACGCAGCAATTATTGAATCAATAAAATAAAATATTGAACAGTAATTACTGTAACAATTATTGAGTAGTGCCTTCTTATGTAAGAATTAATAATTGAAAAAAATACTGTGCAATACCGTGTGCTACTGTGCAACTACGCGTATTACTGTATTTTAATCACCAGGTATTCTAACAGTGTTAACGGTAACAACTACGCCGTTATTTATAAAAACTCAATTTTGTCGTTTTCTTCATCCAATCGCTTTCCGTTATGGCACCCACAAATAGCTGCGTCGTTGTACGAATATTCCCTGACAGAAAGAATATTCCACGACCAAATGAATATTCCCCGACAAAATGAATATTTTATAACCACTTGCTTATTTTGAAAAATATTCAAATATCACCCTTAACTTTAACTTTTTATCAATTTAACCATTTACTAAATAGAAAAATTGAATACTTTTATTTCATAAAATTTGGGGTCTTACAATCTTCCCTCCTTATAAAATTTTGTCCTCGAAATTTAAGTACCTAGTAATTCAAAGAGTTGAGAATACCTTGCTTTCATTTCAGATTCCATCTTCCCTGTCATCATGATTTCTCCATTGCTCATCTCATGTATTTCAGATATCATTCTAGAATACAGCTTCAAAACAAGGGTTAATTGAACAAATTAACATATCACATAATATCCCGATATTATGACTGACTAATAAATAAGCTTAGGTAGGACACACTAGCGAAGGATTTACTCATCTCTCCCCTCCTAGTTATATTTCCCCGATCTCCGCCAGAGACTATATCCCTAAGCTCTGATACCAACTGTAACTCTGGACACCAACTTGTGTCAGCACCTTACATTGATACCTATCAGTTTGCCACCGCAGAACAACGTCCCCTACGGAGAGTCTGGCTTCGGTGCATCCCCCATCAACAGGAAGTCACCAGCGAGAGGCTCGGGGCTCTTTACTTATAGCTCTGATACCAACTGTGACGCCCCCAAAATAGGTATACAGCACCCACAATGACACCTTACGTAAAGGTATAGTCAAAAACTGTTTTAGAAATTAGAATCTTTGGGAAGTGCTCAAGGAAACCTTCGTACATGGGAGGCCATGCTTCTAGGTTGTAATAGATATCATATGGCCACAGAATTATCCTTGGTTGCCCAATATACCCCAAAGAAAAACGAGAAGATTACTATCATATTCTTCCCATTGGTGAGTCTTCTCTTGACTTATCATTATCTCCACTATCTCTAATTGAGAATTATACTTCAAACAAATACCAAGATTATATAGGTAGTGCTCATACATATACTCAGCAAGTGGATGAGCACAATCCTGTCTTATGATGACACGAGGTTGTATGTGATTAGACATCTTGTATAATAGTGGCAAAACACCCTTCCAACGTTGGGTTCGCTTCACCCTAGATGATTCACCAAATATAACTACTAAATGATGACCACCGTTCTATTCCCTTGTTACCCCCGCTCGACCCAGCTACACTCTTATTACCTGAAAGGAATTGTGAAACAGAAGGGTGAGCACAACTAGCCCAGTAAAGAATATCATGACTAAAGATAAATAAATTATCAATAGCCTTTAACAGAATTAAATCAAAGATTTAGAACATATGGTAGATGATAAAAATTTTCAACCATAGTTGCAGCGGAACGAGCAAACCATTAGAAGAGTCAAATAGACCGTAAAGTCTATTAACTTCTCCACATTAAAAGTCCACCAATAATATTTTATCCATGTAACATTAATCAACAGTTCCTTTTCACAATTATATGAATAACTCATAATCATAATTGTAATTCTAAATTCCTCTTCGCATCCAGGACGAAGATAATTTTCCTCACATGTCTTTACCTGAAACATCAAAGATCATGGTTATACCAAATCACAGTTCCTGTTCATAATCATATTAATAAATTCATCTTTGCACTACAGGCCAACGATATTCGTAAACAGTTCATCTTTGCACTACTGGCCAAAGATATTCAACAACAAGTCATCTTTGCACTACGGGCCAAAGATATTCATCAACAATTCATCTTTGCACTATAGGCCAAAGATATTCCTCAACAGTTCATATTTGCACTACAGGCCAAATATATTCATATCTCAAAGAAATATATAATCATTTCAGAATTTATATACACCATAATTATAACCATGTTAATCAATTTATCTTTACACTTAAGCTAAAGATATTCAATTATAAATTCAATGGTCATAATCATACCAGTTAACAATTCATCTTTGCACTATAGGCTAAAGACATTCCTCAGTCACGATCATACCAATAATTTACCCATCTTTACACTCAAGTGAAAGAGAAATTCAACATCAGGGTTATAAAAATGTTATATATGATAATAAAAATAATATGATCAACAACTGCATTTATTTTTGAGAGCAACAATCATAAATCAACGATAATTTGGTCAGAAAAAGAAACCAATTTTTGTCGTGAATAGTACCCGTGAATAGTAACTCGTGAATAGTAACTCGTGAATAGTAACTCGTGAATAGTAACTCGTGCATAGTAACTCATGAATAGTAACTCATGAATAGTACTCCGTATTCGTACATAGTACCGTATACGTAAATAGTGACATATACATGAATAGTGCCGTATACGTGAATAGTAACCCCGACTCAAAAAGGTAGAAATTCCACAATAAAATCCATACCAATATTTCAGTATATAATGATATTGAAAGAATAACATCATTATGAAGAATATAACATCCCTTAATATCCCTTACTATCCCTTACCTCAAAAGAGCAGCACTTCTGACTGGATATCGGATATGACGTTGAAGAAAACTTGCACTGATGAATAGCAACTCACCAAGTATCTAAATACTCACAAAATACACTCAATAATCTAGAGAGAGAAAGAGAGAAAACTTATGAATTCTGGTATGATTTTCAATTCTAACTTAGCCCTCTATTTATAGGAAAATGTTAGCACGCCGAAGCAGACTTAACCTGCTACTATTCCCACCCACCACATTTGAGTAAAAATCTCAGCACATTTCTTCACCAACCAAGAGTGGGGCCCACCAATTCTAGAATTTTCCACCAGAATGATAAATTCCGAAACTTCAACAATTTTTGAACTAGTCATCTCGTAAAATTCATAATAAATCATACGTTCATTTTTAACGGTTCAAAATTTATGGACATATACTCAACTTATATATGTATAACATATCCAAAAATCACAACGATCCAACGGTCGGATTAAAAATTATAACCCTCGCAAAATATCTCAAAAACCCTAATTTGATATTTTAAAACCTCCAATCCGACAAAATACTGAGAAAACACCTCAACATTAATTCCTTCATTTATAACCACATAAATAAATCCATCATTTATATCCACATAAAATAAATATTTCCTTATCGTATGAATCAATAATTAATTATTCACAAATAATATTACAGAATCACATTTATGACAACCAGGTCGTTCCCAGGAAAGAGGGGGCTTTCCAATAAGGATTTCTCCTTACTGGCGCGCAATTAGATGACCAAACCTCTCCTTAGACAGAACTTTCTAGACATTGCTAATAATGTTATCTAATAATATTATTCAAATAATATGAATTATTGATCTGATAATGGAAAATACTGTGCAGCAACAATTATTGAAACAACAATAATATAAAATATCAACGCAGCAATTATTGAATCAATAAAATAAAATATTGAACAATAACTATTGTAACAATTATTGAGTAGTGCCTTCTTACGTAAGAATTAATAATTAAAAAAAATACTGTGCAATACCGTGTGCTACTGTGCAACTACGCGTATTACTGTATTTTAACCACCAGGTATTCTAACAGTGTTAACGTTAACAACTACGCCGTTATTTATAAAAACTCAATTTTATCGTTTTCTTCATCCAATCGCTTTCCGTTATGGGGCCCATAAATAGCTGCGTCGTCGTACGGATATTCTCCGGCAGAAAGAATATTCCACGACCAAACGAATATTCCCCGACAAAATGAATATTTTATAACCACTTGCTTATTTTGAAAAATATTCAAATATCACCCTTAACTTTAACTTTTTATCAATTTAACCATTTACTAAATAGAAAAATTGAATACTTTTATTTCATAAAATTTGGGGTCTTACAGAACTCCTCCATGAAATGGAACGATGAGTGTCAGAAAGCATTCCTTACAATCAAAGAACAGCTAATCAAAGCTCCTATTTTGGTACCTCCTAGGGATGGTGTTCCCCTGTTCATGTACCCGTCAATCAATGACAACGCCATGGGCTGCATGCTTGGACAGAAAGACGATAGAGGCCAAGAAAGAGCTATCTATTACCTCAACAAAAGATTTAGTGTGAACACAAGTATACTCTGATTGAGAAAACTTGTTGGGCTTCCATGAGGTTACAACATTACCTCCATGGTCACACAACCCATCTCATATCCCGCGTGGATCCTCTCAAGTACGTGTTCAGTAAACCCATGTTGAATTGTCGACTGTCCAAATGACAGTTGATCGTACAATAATTTGACATTGTCTACGTAACTCAAAAGTCTATCAAATGTGACGCCCCCAAAATTAGGTATACATCACCCATCTTGGGTCGTCAGATACATAGTACAGAATACAAATACAACTGATTAATACATCTGTCGTGTACAATACGACAAAACATAAACTGTGAGTTTGAACACAAATATTATCTTCTAGAGAGTATTCATACTCAAAAGGAGTCCTCATTACATTTATTAACACACCATTACATAGAATAGTGAGGACTACTAACTAATACTATCATTCGGACCATCACTCCGTACCCCGACTTGTCCCAGCTACGTTCTCATTTCCTGAAGAGAACAGTGAAAGAAAGGGTGAGCTCAACTAGCCCAGTAAGAAATATTATGACTAAGATAATGCAGAATAAATTATCATTAGCCTTCAACAATGTTAAACTGATAAAATATAATAGACATCAAGTTTAACTGTAGCGGAACAAGCAATCCATTAAAAGAGTCAAGTAGAAAATAAACTCTACTATCTTTTATGATTTAAAAAGTTTTTCAACACTGTAATCGCTGAGACTCAGCTTAATAAAATAATCCACATCATCGAATCACCCCTGCACTACGGCCAAGGATATTCGTGTATTCATTAATGGTCATGATCATGCCAACAACTGTCCATCAATGCACTACGGGCCAATGAGGACTTTTACCACATCATTTGTAACATTACGGTCATGATTATACCGAATAATCCCTGGTCATAATCATACCAAGTCCATCTATGCAATACAGGCCACAGATGACTTTCAACATTTTATAAACATGAGGATGATGACAATGATATAAGAATTCAATAAAACAAGTTCAAGAATTAATTTATCCAGGAATTAACAACGTCCAAATTGTCAACATGATACTGCATTGTGGAGTAAAATTCAAGAATGCTTAGAAGAATATTTTCTTGAAAAGATACTGGATGAAACGCAACTATCAAGGATATTCCACAAATTTCATGGAGTATAAAAGTCAAAACTTAACCAACTGAGTACAATAAAGAATGGAATAACAAAAGAAATCACCATGCATGCGATAGACCGCACAGACAGGTTATTCCAATAGAATAATAAATAATGGAACCAGGTCCGGCGTAAACGCACAGACAGGATATTCCGACAGAATAATAAATAATGGAACCAGGTCCGGTGTAAAACACACAGACAGGATATTCCAACAGAATAATAATAAAACGGAACCAGGTCCGGCGTAAACGCACAGACAGGATATTCCGACAGAATAATAAATAATGGAACCAGGTCCGGTGTAAAACACACAGACAGGATATTCCAACAGAATAATAATAAAACGGAACCAGGTCCGGTGTAAAACACACAGACAGGATGTTCCAACAGAATAATAAACGGAACCAGGTCCGGTGTAAAACACACAGACAGGATGTTCCAACAGAATAATAGAAGAATGTCACCAAGTATAGGGTAGACCGCGTATACTGGTTATTCCAACAGAATAATAACAAATGGAATAACAGAAGTTCTCTTCATGAATATAAAAGAAATAATATTCCCTACCTTAAAAGAACTGGATATTGGAAAAGTGATGTAGCAGAATACTTTTATTCTCTCTCTCTTATTCTCTCTATACTTTCTCTCTCTTTAGCTTGAATGAATTCGTGAAAAATAATGAAGCCCTAGGCCTCTATTTATAGAAAAACTGAGGGTGGCTCTTGGTCTTAACGAAGGGTCAAATGACTCTTGGTCTTAACGAAGGGTCAAATGACTCTTGGTAATATTGAAGGGACAACTACTATTGACGAAAGTAATTACTATTGACCAAGGTAAATACTATTGACGAAGGTAATTACTATTGACTAAGGTAAATACTATTGACGACGGTAATTACTATTGACGACGGTAATTACTATTGACGACGGTAATTACTATTGACGACGGTAATTACTATTGACGACGGTAATTACTATTGACGACGAGACTCTTAGATGATGACATATGGCCCCCCATAAAATAACCAAACTTACCACAACGTCTCAATAATATAACATATTATACAGATGATACTATGACAATAATTTAAGAGATATGATGCAGCAATTACTGTAGCAATAATTGAGTATAGCTGAGTGACTTCTCACGTAAGCATCAATAATCAATACCGTGTGCTACTATGCAACCACGCGTATTACTGTACTTTTACTACCGAGTAGTTCAACAGTTTTAACGGTTTTAACGGTAACACCTCAGCCGTTATTTTTATAGAAAGATAATTCTGTCGTTTTCTCAATCCGACAATAATTCCGTTGTGGGGTCCACCAATGATTGTGCCGTCGTACGAATATTCCCCGACAAAAAGAATATTCTCCGACCAAACGAATATTTTATAACAACTTGCTTACTTTGCAAAATTTATAAATATTACCCACAACTATAACATTATATCAAATTAACTCCATAATATTCAAAAATGATATTTATAGAAAATTCATCTTTATTTATAAAAATTGGGGTCTTACAACCTCCCCTTCTTATGAAATTTCGCCCTCGAAATTAGGGTACGTACCTGGTATGTCGAAGAGGTAAGGATACCTTGATTTCATTTCTGATTCTAACTCCCAAGTCATTTCCTCAACATCGTGGTTTCTCCACAAAACTTTAACTTGAGGTATAACCTTGGAGCGTAGAATATGTTCCTTCTTATCCAAGATTTGAACAGGAACTTCTTCATACGTCAAATCCTCCGCTATTTCGTCCGGTTCTAACTCAATAATGTGGTTCGGGTCTTCCACATATTTGCGTAACATGGATATGTGGAAAACGTTATGAACACGAGACATACTTGGCGGTAAAGCGAGTCTATAAGCCACAGTTCCTACTCGATCGAGGATTAAAAATGGACCGATGAATCGAGGATTTAGCTTTCCTCTCTTTCCAAATCTCGTAACTCCTTTCCATGGAGCAACACGTAAGAACACATGATCTCCTACATCAAATTCCACGTCCTTTCGATGAAGATCAGCATAACTCTTTTGTCGATCTTGTGAGGTTTTTATACGTTGTCGGATCGTTTGAATCTTTTCTGTAGTCATACGTACCAACTCCGGTCCCAACAACGTTGCTTCGCCCACCTCATCCCAGCATACTGGAGAACGACATTTTCTTCCATACAATGCTTCGAATGGAGCCATGCCAATACTTGCTTGATAACTGTTGTTGTAGGAAAACTCCACCAATGGTAAGAACTTGTCCCAACTTCCTTTGAAGTCAAAGACACAGAGTCTTAATAGATCTTCAAGAGTTTGAATAGTCCTCTCTGATTGTCCGTCCGTCTGAGGATGATATGCTGAACTAAATCGTAACTCCGTGCCCATAGCTTTTGTAAACTAACCCAAAATCGTGAAGTGAATCTTGGGTCTCGGTCAGAAACTATGGATACTGGCATACCATGCAGTCTTACAATCTCGTTTATGTACATACGAGCAAGACGTTCAAGTGTATAAGTTTCTCGTATCGGTAAGAAATGAGCAGACTTGGTCAATCTATCAACAATGACCCAAATCGCATCAATACCTTGAGAAACCCTAGGAAGACCGGTAACGAAATCCATGGTAATGTGCTCCCACTTCCATTCTGGAATTTCAAGTGGTTGCAATGGACCTTTTGGTACTTGATGCTCCGCTTTGACTCGTTGACAAGTTAGACACCTTGAGATAAACAACGCTATCTCTCTCTTCATATTGCTCCACCAAAATGTATGACGAAGATCATGATACATTTTGGTACTTCCAGGATGGATTGCAAACGGTGTGTTGTGCGCCTCCATCATGATTTCATACTTTAAATCAGGGTTGTTAGGAACACAAAGTCTGGAGTTGACTCGAAGTATTCCTTCTTCATCGATTCTTGCTTCCGATATAGCACCTTCTTGCACTTTCTTCTTCATACGCATCAGCTCCAGGTCTGTAGCTTGAGCAGCTTTAACTTTATCGATTAAAGTCGGTTCTACTCGTATATTCGCCATCATCACATGGGTCCCTGGAGTCTTCAACTCTATCTCCATCCTTTGCAAGTCACACAAAATGGGCCTTTGCGTTGTTAATATTGCACTTGTACCCGCATATGATCTTCTACTCAATGCGTCAGCTACCACGTTCGCTTTTCCAGGATGGTATTGAATGGTATGATCATAATCTTTCAACAGTTCAAGCCAACGTCGTTGTCGCATGTTGAGTTCCTTTTGAGTGAAGAAATATTTGAGGCTTTTATGATCCGTAAAGATCTCCACTTTCTCCCCATACAAGTAATGCCTCCAAATTTTAAGTGCAAAGACAACAGCTGCCAACTCTAGATCATGAGTAGGATAATTCCTCTCATATTCCTTGAGTTGTCTTGATGCATAGGCTATGACTTTTCCATGTTGCATGAGAACACATCCCAACCCTTTGCTCGAAGCATCACTGTAGATGACAAATCCCTCCGAGCCAGATGGTATTGTTAGAACAGGTGCTGAAATGAGTCTCCTCTTGAGTTCTTGAAAACTCTGCTCACATTCTTCGCTCCAACCAAACTTTGTATCTTTCCGAGTCAGCTGAGTTAATGGAGTAGCGATTCGAGAAAATCCTTCCACGAATCTCCGATAATAACCAGCTAAACCAAGAAAGCTACGTACCTCGGTCACTGATTTAGGTTGCTCCCAGCTTTGAATAGCTTCAATCTTTGCCGGGTCAACCGATATTCCACGACTTGATACTACGTGCCCAAGGAATGCTACCTCCTCCAGCCAGAACTCGCATTTCTTCAACTTGGCATAAAGCTTGTATTCACGAAGCTTTTGGAGTACCAGCCTCAAGTGTTGCTCATGATCTTCACGGCTTTTGGAATAAATAAGGATGTCATCAATAAAGACGACCACAAAGTGATCCAAATATTCCTTGAATACCCGGTTCATCATATCCATGAAGGCAGCAGGAGCATTAGTCAATCCAAAGGACATGACTAGGAATTCATAATGCCCGTACCGAGTTCTAAAAGCCGTCTTTGGAATATCCTCAGTTCTAACCTTCAGCTGATGATATCCAGAACGAAGATCGATCTTTGAAAAGAATTGTGCTCCTTGCAACTGGTCAAACAGGTCATCAATACGTGGCAATGGGTACCTGTTTTTGATGGTGACATGATTCAACTCCCGATAATCAATACAAAGTCGCATACTTCCATCTTTCTTCTTCACGAATAGAACAGGAGCTCCCCAAGGAGAAGTACTAGGACGAATAAAGCCAATGTCTAACAATTCCTGCAGTTGGATCTTTAACTCCTGAAGTTCAATAGGAGCCATTCGATATGGGGCTTTGGAAATGGGTTTTGTACCGGGTTCAAGATCGATACAAAATTCAATTTCACGCTCTGGGGGTAGGCCAGGAAGTTCTTCAGGGAATACGTCAGGGAATTTATTAACAATAGAAATATCATTCAAAACTGACGTATTTTTGTTTAGATCTGTGACATGAGCTAAGAAAGCTTGACATCCGTTTTTCAATAAACGAATAGTTTTATGGCTTGAGATGACAGCGATTGATTTTAATGGTTTGGTTGCTTGAATTCGCATAATAGGTCGATTAGGAATATGAAAACTAACAACCTTACGAAAACAATCAATTTTTGCATAATGAGTAGTTAACCAATCAATCCCTAGAATCACGTCAAATGCAAGTATTTTTAATGAAATCAGATCGATAGGTAATGTGTGGGTACCAACTTGAACCAAACAAGACTTATAAACAGTGGAGGTAATGAAGGTTTCTCCCAACGGAGTTTCCACAGATAAGTCAAAGTCTAATTTCTCCGGAATCAAATTTAATCGATGAGCGCAAGTAGGAGAAATAAAAGAATGGGTTGAACCGGTATCAAATAAAGTATAAACTTCTTTAGAGTTTATAATAAGCTTACCCGTGATGACCTCATTCGGGTTCCTTGCTCTCTGGGAGTTCACAACAAACGCTCTCCCTTGCACAACCGGTTTTGACTTTTCTGGGACGGCTTTTGGTGCCTCCATCCTAGCTGAATTTGTCTTCGGTAAACGACAAAATCGGGCTAAATGACCTTCTCTTCCACAATTATAACATGCTTTGGACGGCATCGCGCAGTTTGGACTGATGTGCCCCTCCCCTCCGCATTTGAAACATATGATAGGTGGTCGTTCTCCTTCCTTAACGACAGGTGCTGGTGCTGACGTCTTTCCATCATTGTTGAATCTCCTCTTCTTGAAATGTCCATTCTTATTGTTTTGGCCCTGATTACCACCGAAGTGGTTACCATTTCTGGCCTGTTGATTCCCTCCACGCTTGTTGTCACCGCTTCGATGACTGCTCTCACTGGTATTATCATTTTGCCGGCTGCTCTCTTTTGGTTGCGTTGTCTCGTTATCGCGCTCCACCAACTGAGCCCTATTTACAACATCTGAATACAAACACAGTTTATGAGAAACAAGATGTTGACGTATCTCCGGCTTCAAACCTCTTAAAAACATCCGCGTCATTCTTTCTTCATTATCCACCAGGTGGGACGCAAACCGGGATAACTCCGCAAATTTTGCCTCGTACTGCGACACGGTCATATTATTCTGCTCCAATTTGATGAACTCCACCTCCTTCATGTGACGAATACTTTCGGGAAAGTATTTGTCGTTAAACAGCTCTTGGAACTTCTCCCAGGACATCTTCAGTGCGGCAGGTTGAGTACGCTTTATCGATTCCCACCAGTAATCTGCCTCTCCTCGCAACATAAAGGCGGCAAAGGGAACCTTTTGCTCCTCGGAGCAACCCAAGACATCAAATATCTTGGTGATCTGCTTTATCCATGTTTCAGCTACAAGTGGTTTGGGTTCTCCCTTAAACTCCGGTGGTCCCAGCTCCTTAAACTGTTTAGCGGTGACCGCCTGAGAGTTTCCAGTATTTCCACCTACGTTGTGGACAGGAGCCGCTTTCACCTGTTGTTGCATGAATTGCATAAAGCCTCTGAACATTTGATCATTCATCATTTGGTCAGTGTTGTTGTTTGCATGAGGATTGACACCTTCCTGATGCACATTATCCTGATTATTGATATGTGGTGAATCAACAGTCGTCTGTGCTCCATTGCTATTCTCAACATTCTCAGATGCCATTTTCAGATACTGCCACAAAATAAAAATTAATTGATATGTCATATATTATCCTTATATTATGACCGACCAATTAAATACCATGCAAATAAACTTAGGTATGTCATACTAGCGAAGGAATTCCCCGTCTCTCCCCTCCTAGTTCTATTCTCACATCTTAGCCAGGGATCATATCCCTAAGCTCTGATACCAACTGTGACGCCCCCAAAATTAGGTATACATCACCCATCTTGGGTCGTCAGATACATAGTACAGAATACAAATACAACTGATTAATACATCTGTCGTGTACAATACGACAAAACATAAACTGTGAGTTTGAATACAAATATTATCTTCTAGAGAGTATTCATACTCAAAAGGAGTCCTCATTACATTTATTAACACACCATTACATAGAATAGTGAGGACTACTAACTAATACTATCATTCGGACCATCACTCCGTACCCCGACTTGTCCCAGCTACGTTCTCATTTCCTGAAGAGAACAGTGAAAGAAAGGGTGAGCTCAACTAGCCCAGTAAGAAATATTATGACTAAGATAATGCAGAATAAATTATCATTAGCCTTCAACAATGTTAAACTGATAAAATATAATAGACATCAAGTTTAACTGTAGCGGAACAAGCAATCCATTAAAAGAGTCAAGTAGAAAATAAACTCTACTATCTTTTATGATTTAAAAAGTTTTTCAACACTGTAATCGCTGAGACTCAGCTTAATAAAATAATCCACATCATCGAATCACCCCTGCACTACGGCCAAGGATATTCGTGTATTCATTAATGGTCATGATCATGCCAACAACTGTCCATCAATGCACTACGGGCCAATGAGGACTTTTACCACATCATTTGTAACATTACGGTCATGATTATACCGAATAATCCCTGGTCATAATCATACCAAGTCCATCTATGCAATACAGGCCACAGATGACTTTCAACATTTTATAAACATGAGGATGATGACAATGATATAAGAATTCAATAAAACAAGTTCAAGAATTAATTTATCCAGGAATTAACAACGTCCAAATTGTCAACATGATACTGCATTGTGGAGTAAAATTCAAGAATGCTTAGAAGAATATTTTCTTGAAAAGATACTGGATGAAACGCAACTATCAAGGATATTCCACAAATTTCATGGAGTATAAAAGTCAAAACTTAACCAACTGAGTACAATAAAGAATGGAATAACAAAAGAAATCACCATGCATGCGATAGACCGCACAGACAGGTTATTCCAATAGAATAATAAATAATGGAACCAGGTCCGGCGTAAACGCACAGACAGGATATTCCGACAGAATAATAAATAATGGAACCAGGTCCGGTGTAAAACACACAGACAGGATATTCCAACAGAATAATAATAAAACGGAACCAGGTCCGGTGTAAAACACACAGACAGGATGTTCCAACAGAATAATAAACGGAACCAGGTCCGGTGTAAAACACACAGACAGGATGTTCCAACAGAATAATAGAAGAATGTCACCAAGTATAGGGTAGACCGCGTATACTGGTTATTCCAACAGAATAATAACAAATGGAATAACAGAAGTTCTCTTCATGAATATAAAAGAAATAATATTCCCTACCTTAAAAGAACTGGATATTGGAAAAGTGATGTAGCAGAATACTTTTATTCTCTCTCTCTTATTCTCTCTATACTTTCTCTCTCTTTAGCTTGAATGAATTCGTGAAAAATAATGAAGCCCTAGGCCTCTATTTATAGAAAAACTGAGGGTGGCTCTTGGTCTTAACGAAGGGTCAAATGACTCTTGGTCTTAACGAAGGGTCAAATGACTCTTGGTAATATTGAAGGGACAACTACTATTGACGAAAGTAATTACTATTGACCAAGGTAAATACTATTGACGAAGGTAATTACTATTGACTAAGGTAAATACTATTGACGACGGTAATTACTATTGACGACGGTAATTACTATTGACGACGGTAATTACTATTGACGATGGTAATTACTATTGACGACGGTAATTACTATTGACGACGAGACTCTTAGATGATGACATATGGCCCCCCATAAAATAACCAAACTTACCACAACGTCTCAATAATATAACATATTATACAGATGATACTATGACAATAATTTAAGAGATATGATGCAGCAATTACTGTAGCAATAATTGAGTATAGCTGAGTGACTTCTCACGTAAGCATCAATAATCAATACCGTGTGCTACTATGCAACCACGCGTATTACTGTACTTTTACTACCGAGTAGTTCAACAGTTTTAACGGTTTTAACGGTAACACCTCAGCCGTTATTTTTATAGAAAGATAATTCTGTCGTTTTCTCAATCCGACAATAATTCCGTTGTGGGGTCCACCAATGATTGTGCCGTCGTACGAATATTCCCCGACAAAAAGAATATTCTCCGACCAAACGAATATTTTATAACAACTTGCTTACTTTGCAAAATTTATAAATATTACCCACAACTATAACATTATATCAAATTAACTCCATAATATTCAAAAATAATATTTATAGAAAATTCATCTTTATTTATAAAAATTGGGGTCTTACATCAAAGGTCAAGGAATTGCGGTTAACTGGTCGCCACACCTTCAGGGGATTTCAAACCCTTGGAAACATACTTCCCCGATGAAGAAGTAATGACAGTTCAGCAACACCATGAGGACGATAGACCAACTATGGAAGATGTATTTTGATGGAGCTGTAAACATGGAAGGTTCTGGAGTTGGAGCAGTTTTAGTATCCATTACAGGGGAGCAACATCCCATCGCCTTCAAATTGTAGTTTGCCAGCACCAACAACACAACTGAGTATAAAGGTTATATCATAGGGTTGAAACTAGCCCAATCCATGGACATCAGACGGTTAACTGTCTTTGGAGATTTTGAATTGGTAATTAGACAAACCATTGGGATCTATCACACCAAAGAGCTACATTTGCTGCCTTACCATCGGTAGGTTATACAGATGGCTTCAGAGTTTGAAGAAATAGCCTTCCTCCACATTCCTCAAAATAAGAATGACTTTGTGGATGCGCTAGCAACTTTGGCCTCCTGGATCAGCATACTTGACAAGGAAGACATGCCAAATATCACATTTGCCCTACAAAAGGCTCCAGTCTATGAGAACTACATTAGAGAAGTATTGGATGAGCTACCTCCCATCCAACACCCTTGGTATCAATATATCAAAGAGTATCTTCCAGATAGATCTACACCAGCTGAGGCAAGTCAGGTTGAGAGAAAGAGAATTCATCGAATGACTATGAAATTCTACCTGAGCAGAGATGCACTCTACAAAAGAGATGTGGGACTAGGTCTTCGCAGATGTCTGGACAAAGACCAAGCTCAGAGGCTCATGGATGAAATCCATGGTGGAGTATGTGGCCCACACATGAGCGGCCCTCTACTTGTCAAGAAAATCTTAAGAATAGGGCATTACTGGTTCTCTCTTAAGGCTGACTGTGATGATCACGTCAAGAGATGTTACCAATGCCAAATTCATAGGAATGTTATCCACGCCCCTCCAAGGGAGCTCCACAATATGAGTTCACCCTGGCCCTTCTCAATGTGGGGAATAGACGTGATCGGGCCCATCGAGCCCAAAGGCAGTAATGGTCATCGATTCATCTTCACCATGATCGACTACTTCACCAAATGGGTAGAAGCAGCCTCCTTCCCCAGGGTTACTAAAGAAGTTATCATTGGTTTCATCAGAAACAATGTCATTTGTCGATATAGACAACCAGAGGTGATTGTGTCAGACAATGCCAAAAACCTCAACAATCAAATAATGGAGGAATTATGTAGTAAGTTCCACATCAGGCAACTCAACTCCGTCATCTATCGTCCAAAGATGAATGGTCCTGTTGAAGCAGCTAATAAGAATATCAAAAAGATCATGCAAAAGATGTCTGTCAATCACAAAGAATGGCCTGACCTATTTTCTCTGACTCTATTAGCCTACAGAACATCAACGCGCACTTCCACTGGGGCAACCCCCTACTAATTAACCTATGGAATGGAAGCAGTGTTCCTCATAGAAGTAGAAATGGAATTCCTCATAGTGTTGATAGACGCTCAGCTGGATGAAGACCAATGGTTATAAGATAGTTAACACCAATTGTCTTTAATAGATGAAAGGCAGGCTGCAACCATCTTCTATGGTCAATTATACCAATAGAGGATCGCCAGATCCTACAACAAAAAAGTCCAACTACGGTAATTCAAACAGCATGACTTGGTCTTCAAAAATGTTCTTAACAACCAAGATCAATCCAAAGGAAAATTCGTCCCAAATTAGGAAGGTCCGTTTGTTGTCAAGGAGGTATTGACAAGGGGAGCTCTCAGGTTAGAGGAGATGGATGGCGATGAATTTATGTAACTCATCAACTCAGACACCGTGAAATGGTACTATGTCTAAAGTTACCAGCAAACTAGCATCTTGGGTTTGGATCACCAGATCCCCAATCAATTGAGTTTTTCAAAACCTTTCACATACAACCTTTCTTCACATCCGTTTGCCCCATCAGGGACAAACATACCTTCCAACTAGCAGCCTGGTTTCGGATCATCAGATCCATTACTCAACTCAAGATTTCAAAACCTTTCACTTTTAGTTTATCCCACTGGGGATTAAACATTTCAAACCTTCAGTTTTGTCCCACTAGGGATAAAACTTTCCACATCTTCAGTTTGTCCCACCAGGGATCAAACTTTTCACATCTGTAGTCTGTCTTGTACATGGGGCGAACTACGCAGACTTGATCTCCTTGATACACGGGAATACGTAAGCAGCCATTTTTATGGTCCGATCTCACCACAGCAAAAACAAAAATATCTATACACCCTTTTCACCACATACAATTTTGAACCTTTACACCAGGTTCGAACTACGCAGACTTGATCTCCCCTTATCAATAGGAGTACGTAGGTAGCCATTCATGGTTCGGTCTCACCCCCTACCAAAACACAAAAACTTGTCAGCGGTACTGGGATTATCCTTCAAACTACATCTCATTGGCTTTAGACCAAAGGGATGGAACTACCTGACTTCCCCTCACTAATGGGAAATCGGCAACCATCTAAGCTACGGTTGAGTCCTCAAAGAGAAACACCAATCCATAAGAGATGGAACTACCTGGGCTCCCCCATACAAAGAAGTAACGGAGACCATCTGTAGTGCAGTCAATCTCAGAGAGGAACGCCACACACCTCTCCATACACCAGTCCCAAGACACCAAAGAGGGTAGGGAATACACACATATCAACGATCCATTCTAAAAAATCTTGAGACATCTCAATGTCCATCCATCAAGGGGGAATTCAGAATACATCAAGATCACAAGTCCTAGAGAAACAGACATATATCAAGCAAGTAACAAGGCATAACTAAAAGGGATGTGAATCAAAATATATTTTCCTTCCATATATAATGATGTTTGAGATATACAATATGTATTGTACATGACAAAAATGGCTAAGCTAGTCTGTGCAGGAAAATACAAGCCCATCTACAAATCAGTGTATATGCGCACTGTCAAATCCAACATGGCATCCCTCTCAGAAGAAGGGGGTAACGTTGTAAGCTCTTGCCCTATGGTATCAACGTGAGCCAACAAATCCATAGCCAACTGCATAGTGATGTTAGGCCCATCAATATATGTGCTCATCTCTACAATGATACCAGTAGTGTAAGACCTCAATGTAGTGCTATCTGTAATAATGGCATCTCGGGCAGATATAACACCATCTCGCTCAACAACAGTGCCATCTCTAGATGACCTGGCCTCATCCCGCTCAGCCACAACGGTGTCTCTATGAGCTAAGGCATCATCTTTCTCTACTAGAGTGACATCTCTCCCAGCAAGAGCGATCAACATCAAGGCCCTAGCCTGATCTCTCTCAAATGTCATCAGATGCAGACTCTGCTCTAAATACTCTACTGAATGCGGGGTCACAGTAGCAGTCATACTGGGAGAATCAACAAGAGCTGTTGTCAACCCAGCAAATAGCTCCTCCTCAGTGGGAGAATCAGCGTCCTCCATGGCTCCCCACTGTCAGAATCAATCCCCTCGGTGGATACAACCACAACCGATGTAATCACTACCTCCATCCATGCAGAATACTCTATAGAACGGCCCGAATGGCTAACGGAAAACTCAGCCCTCTCACACTGAGCCCAACAGGTATACACCCTGGATTTATCCTCTGTTGACAAAAGCTGAGAAGACAAACGCTGACCCAACACTCCCTCAAAAGGATGAACATCCTGAAACTGGTCAAATTGTGCCATCACAGCTAGTGAGTGATACGTGGTCATACCCCTCAAACCAGCTAGAGGAAGATAATCCATGCCCAGCACATGAGTAATGAAGCTGTAGGGAGAACTGAGCCCTGAACACAATAAAATGTCAAATGGATCCTCGATCCCTACCAAGAACACCGACCAGGATGTAGTGTTTATACACTCCATTGGTTGAAAGGAGTAAGACATGGCTATCTCATGGGAAAAATAATGCCCATGGCGTTGGAAGGTGCCAATTGGTCTCAAGTGTGATATAAACCACATATACAGCAAGACCGAGCTGCCTATGAATACCCCTACAGAATGGGTATGGCAATACGTGGTTGACCTCAATGTCTCTGCCACAATCATCGGTACAATGGTATGTCCCTCCCTGAGAGCCCGCACTGCCATAACTACATCGATATCTATATGATCCATGTACAGTGGCATGTACAGATAGGCCACTACACACATCATGAGTATATCTACTCTGACAACACGCCATTGATCATCCGATGTGGTGAAATCCCTAGAGTGCTATATATAGCTGTCCAATAAGCCAAATCTATCTATCAAAAAATGCTGGGACACTACATGCCTAGAGGTGATCACATGTTAGGCTACTCTACGCCTCAACCCGGTGAGGGTCATAAACTGTCGGCTCATATCCCCGATAGCCATATGAGCATAAGGCCTGTCCAGTGGTAAGGCTGTCAAACGCTCATACTCCTCTAAGGTGGGAGTCAACTCCTGGGTCTCAAACCGAAAAACTTACCTCTCTAGTACCCAGTGCTCCACCATGCCCTCTACAATACCCATAGGAACTTGGAACATCAAGAGGGATATAGAGTGATGCAATAACTGCTCTACAGTCACCCGATCTGGAGGTGACAAACTATTATACCATGATCTCAAGTATAAGGCTACCAATACTGGTGGGGTGTGACTTGTATGGAAAGATTCTGACATGGCACAGTTCAGAAACAACAATCAAGAAGGTCAAGCAACCAATAGACCTCCTTTGCTATATGGAACAGGAAATTATAACTTCTGGAAATTCTGAATGAGGATCTACCTTAAAAGAGATCCTTGGGAACGGTGGGTTGTGGAGAACGGACCAGTTATTCCAAGGAAGGATGACGGTACTCTAAAGACTTTGCTAGAGATGGACTCAACTGAAACTTTCATGGTTTCCTATGATTCAAGGGCTATGAACACACTACTTAGTGGCATGGTACAGTCCGAGATTGACAAAGTTTCCTCATGCAACACAGCTAAGGAAATTTTGGACACTCTAGTGGTGAGCCATGAAGGAACATTAAAGGTTCAAGAACTTAAACTAAGCATGCTCATGCATGATTATGAAATGCTCAAACTTGAGAAAGATGAAACTATAAAGATGGCTCAGGCAAGGTTCCTTGTTCTTCTGAACAGAAAAATTGTATGTTGAAATTTTGAGGATGAAATTTCTAGAAGAAGGGGTGAATGAGATATCCCGAATGATTGGAAGTATAGTTAAGCATGATGTTTCACTTATGACGATTATGTCAGACGATGATCCTTTGAAAAAATAAGGATGTTGATGAGTTAGGGAAAGTAATAAATAGGTAATATGATACCTAACTGAAATGTATGTTGAAATATTTTAACAAGAAAGAGAAGAATTAAGGAAATACAAGTAAGGAAAAGAGCAGTGATAAATCAACACTTGCTGAGTACATGTAGAAGTAAGATTATACCTTTGAAAGAGGTGATAAGAATAAGGCATCTATGTATGGATGTAATTTTGTAATGGTGATTCCGGGGATTAAATCCTTATAAGGAGGGAATAATATGACAACCCGAAAAATCGAATAGTCATGTAAATTTTGATGTAAGGATTATTATTTAATAAAATAAATTTTTATTAATAATATTTTGTGTTATGTGTTTATTAGTCGTTCTATAACCTAGGATGATTATAAAACGTTAGGATTTTGGCTATGTGCTAGAATAAATGAGTAAAAATTTCTAAGACAAAAATAAAAAATTTGTGAGAAAATTTTCGTGAAAGCACTATTCACCCAAAGAACGATTTAGTTAGGATTTGACCCTAAATCTTTTAGGAAGATGGGTATGTCATAATGACATTCTGTTTAAAGATTTGTCGATAATATGTCTTGAAAAGTCATATAAGCCGATAAAATTTTTTCTCGAAAAACGTACAGAAATCGGATAAAATAAAAATGACAAAAAATATTTTTTTAACTTTTCGATCGTTTAACTATGTTTTGGGAAAACATAGCGAAAAACACTATTCATCAAAATATGTTTTTCAATTTTTCAATTTTTCGAAGAACGCGTAAACGATAGAATGATGATGAAAGACGGAATGTCCAATAAAATTTTAAAAATGAGAAATGCAATTTTTCGACTATGGCTTAAATTTAAGAATATTAAAGAAAAGAATATTAGTATAATATAAATTATTATATAAGAAGAATACGAGTATAATACGAATTATTATATGAGTATAATACGAATTATAATACGAAAATTATACGGTATAAATATGAAAAGTCAAAGTCAAAAAGTCTTGGTCAACAAAAGTGGCTAGCTTCTATACTTTCCCACCATTTAACCTTGGTTAAGTTTGTTGGGGTTAGGTTAAGAAATGTGTGGCCAAAATAAGGAGGTGTCAATAGTAATGGTGACTGAAAAGTTAAATGGGTGGTGGATGATGAGGGATGGTTTGTAAGTTATACAAACCTAAAGGTGTTGGTTAATCAAGACCCTAAGTTAAGTGACCAATTCGTAAGGAAAACAAAGTTATTTTAATGACCAAAATTCCTTAACCTTGCTTTTTCTATAAAAGGCAAGTCATTTCTCTTCAATGTGTTAGTTAATTTTCACTAACACAATTAAGAGCAAAGGAAAATATAGAGAGAGGAAGAGAGAAATTTGGATGAAGAAGAAGAAAAAGGAAGAAGAAAAGCTAACAAATTGCAAGCTTTGTTAAGAGGAAGAAGAATCAAGAAGAAATGTAATACAAAAACCTAATTTTAATACATTTTTCTTTAAGTTTCATATGTCAAAATACATAGCATATTGATTATGGAAGTATAAGATAATAAGGAATGATTTTAATATGGTTTAACTAAAAGAAAATGAAGTAATAAGAATTTAAAGTTTAGTTCCATCAATTTCTTTTAAAAGCTTTCATATGAATTGCTTGGCAAGTTGGATGATTCGGATAAATCATATGAACGATCCAGAGAAATAAAGAAGAATTAGTGGATTTTAAACACTAATATGCATAAAAAAAAATTGAAATGGTAATCAAAATAACTATTTAAAACGAAGAACACAAAGAAAAAATGAATAACGAGTTGTTGATGAAAAAATTTAAAACCATCCTAATTAGAGCTTGTTGTTGATGGAAAAGCTTAAAACTATCATATATAAATGTGGATATATGTTTGGTTAAGAGATATAGAAGTATAAGAAATTTTCCTTTGGAACGGATTTAAAATAGCCTATAAAGAAGTTATGGCAAAAATTTCGTAAAAGAAGTTAACCATTGAAATCAAAGGTTATTATGATTTCCAGATGAATCTTGGAAGTAAGTTAATGATTCCGGACAATTAAGGTTTCATAAGAATGTCAAAGAACATTAAAAACGAGAGTCGTAGACTCAAGAACGAACTCATTCTAGGTTCGGATGAGTCAGTTAAGGACGAACGAACGATAAGCATTAAGAATGCAAAATGAACGAATGATGAAATATGAGCCCATATTCTGTCTGGGGGAAAATGCAATATGTAATGAAAGAAGAAAATGGCTTTGGAATGGATTTGTTTCGAGTTATAACGAAGAAGTTACGAAATTTGCAAAGTAGGCGATTCGTATAGGATTCAACACTTAGAAAAAAAAAACTTTAGTTTTAAGTTTGGCGTCGTAACGCTAGACAAGCCAAAGAAGCCAGCGCCGCTGCTCTAACTGATAAGTAGGTTTTATACCTACTTATTGGATACTAACTTACTATAATTGTTGCTAAATCTCATTTGTTTAAGTAGCTTTTCATGCATCTTTTTCTCATTTTATAGGATTCAAGCTTGGGAACTCTTTTGATAGCATTGGGCAACAAATGGTGGAAATAGAGGCTAAACGTGATTATTGCATGGCAAAGAATGAAGGCACAACAACAGAATTATAGAATCCAAGACTGAGGCACAGTGCAGCTGAGCCCCATTATGCCTATAGCACGGCGCAGCTGTGCAAGACCTTGACAGATAAAATTTTGACTTTTCATTTAAGTGGCCAATCAGATTGTAGCTTGAAAAGGGGGGTCATTGGAAGTTGATGCTGAGATATAAGGACGTAATGTTTTCCATTTTATGTATATCAAGCATATTCATATTGTATATTAACTTAGGAAATTTAGATTAGATTTCTACTTTTGAATTCTAGAATAGCTAACAGAGTAATTAGATCTTGGGGTGGGGGAGCACTTGAAGAACATTGATGATCAGATTCGGAGCATAAGAGTGACCGAATTTGTTTGCATAAATTCTCGACTTCTCTTTATTTCCATTCAATCTTTTCAATGTATCATCAAATGTTATGTATGGATTTTGATTTTATGAGGACTTAAACCCTATTTTGGGATTATAATGGATCTTATTGCATAGCTGAAGTTGATTTCCTTGTTGATATTTAATTGATTATGAATGGATTGTCTAATATGATTTGTGCTAATAGCTTAATTACTTGATCATCAATTACTGTGATAACTTATATGAAATTGAGAAATGGATTATAGGTTCAGATCTGATCATATTAGCATGTGTTTATGATTTCTAAATGGCAATGAAATTTACGATTCACGCCTAGGATAGAGATATATCGAAGCACCGCGTGTAATCTAGTGAGAACTTGTGCTTCAACCCTATTTAATTGTAATTCACATAAAGATATAGTTAATTAGTTAATTAGGGTGTTGTTATTATTTCTATCATTTGTGGATATAATCTGATATGGATATGGTACATTGAGAAAAGGTCATAGTTTACATTCTTGTTCTCGATTAACAATCCGAAGTAATTAATTGAATTCAATAGGAAGTGTGTCAACCAAAGTGCAGCAATAAGTGAAATTATAATCTCAATTCTCCTCTTTATGATTTAATCCTTTGATACTTAATTTAATTTGATTCATAGTTAATTTTAGATAAATCACAATTAATCCATCTATTTAAAGAGGCCGAAATAGTTATAAAACTGGTGCTTGATAGATTAGACAACAGTTACTAATTTTTGTAGGATCGATACTTTACTTATTCTATATTACTTGTTGATCATGTGCACTTGCGTGTGTGTATTGATTTGTCATATATACAAACCAAGCCAACAAGTTTTTGATGTTGTTGCCAGGGAATATAAACTATTTTTATTACTTTCATCATCAGTTTAAATTAGATTGGTCTTAGTTAAACAATCTTTCTTATCTTATTTCTTTTTATATTTTTCTTTTTTTCAGTTACTCTTGACTAGTGCATGCAAACTCAATCTAAGAAGTCTGATTTGTTTCCTTACAAGGAAGACATCAACAGAAGGGTTCAGCGATTAAGTAAGGGGATCACGGACATTCAAGAGGCAATTAAAACACCGGTAGTCATGGCGGAAGAAGAGCAAAAAACATTAAGAGACTAAGCTACGCCAAGAATAAATGAACAGCAATCAAGTATCACAAGGCCAGCTATAGCAGCTAATTCCTTCGAATTCAAAATGGGGACAATTCAAATGATTCAGAATGCTGTCCAGTTTGGGGGAATGGATAATGATGACCCGAATGAGCACTTGGTTAGTTTTCAAGAGATTTGCAATACATTCAAGTTTAGCGGGGTATCGAATGATGCAGTGAGACTTTGACTTTTTCCATTCACATTGAGGGACAAAGCAAAAAGTTGGCTTCATTCATTACCACCGAGCTCCATTACTACTTGGAATGAATTAGCACAGAAGTTCTTAGCCAAATTCTTTCAACCAGCAAAGACTGCTAAGATGAGAAATGACATCTCTACATTTGAGCAACAACATGGGGAGTCATTGTACGAGACATGGGATAGTTATAAATTATTATTGAGGAAATGCCCACATCATGGATTACCCCAGTGGATGCAGATCAATACATTTTACAATGGGTTAGGTAGTCATACTCGAACTACCATTGATCCAGCTTCTGGAGGGGAATTCATGGCAAAGAATTATGAAGAGGCATATGATTTACTTGAAACCATAGCCACAAATAAATATCAATGGTCAACTTTTAAGATGAATCAACAAAAGGTAGCTGGAGTATTAGAAGTGGATGTAGTCACAGTACTAGCAGCTCAGTTGTCAGTTGTGTTTAAGAAGATTGATGCCATTGCAGAGGCAAAAACTCAGCAAGTGGCTTTTGTTTGTGAGCTATGTGCAGGTGCACATCCTACTGATCAATGTGTCATTACTCTTGAAGAAGTGCAATTTGTGGGTAGCTACCAACATCTACCAAATCCATACCAAAATACTTATAATCCTGGGGCGAGGAACCATCTGAATTTTTCATGGAGAAATAATCAAAATCATCAACAAGCTCCTAGATCATCATATCCCCTAGGGTTTCATAACCAACATTAGCAGGCAGTTACACATCCACAACCAGAAAAGAAGTCAGATTTGGAGGAGCTCTTGATGAAGTATATGACTAATAATGATGTGATGTTAAATAGTCAAGCAGCTGCTATCAGAAATCTGGAGAATCAAGTAGGACAAATGGCCAATATGTTGACAAGTAGACCACAAGGATCCTACCTAGCAACACAAAAGTGAACCCAAGAGAGAGGGGAAGGAACAGTGCCAAGCTATCCAACTTAGAAGTGGGAAACAAATCCTGGTAGACGGCGCAGATGCGCCCAAAATGTAAACGGACACAGTGCAGCTGCGCCCTACCCCATTCACAGAAAGTGAGGTATACTCATAGGAAAAGGATGACAAGGGAGAGACTGATTTAGAAAAGAAGGAAACTACTGAAAGAACTACTGTTCCTACACCAAGAGTGTATCCACCGGTTCCATATCCACAGAGGTTTCAAAAGAAAAAATCGGATAAATAGTTTTCCAAATTCCTTGAAGTGTTCAAGAAACTACAAATCACATACCATTCGCATAGGCTTTAGAATAGATGTCGAGCTATACCAAGTTCATGAAGGTTATTTTGTCCAGGAAGAAGAAGTTAGAAGATTTTGAGACAGTAGCTTTAACTGAGGAATGTAGTGCATTATTGCAAAGAAAGCTACCGCCGAAGTTGAAGGACCCTGGCAGCTTCACCATTTTGTGTACTATTGGTATCTTGTCATTCAATAAGTGTTTGTGTGGTTTAGGTGCAAGCATCAACCTCATGCCTTTATCGATATATACACAATTAGGTCTACCGAAACCAAAACCAAAAAACATCTCCCTTCAGCTTGCAAATAGGTCAATTACATATCCAAGGGGAATTGTGAAGGACATCCATGTAAAAGTGGACAATTTCATATTTCCTGCTGATTTCATTATCTTGGACTACGAAGAGGATAAGGACATTCCTACTATTCTTGGGAGGCCATTTTTAGCAACTGGGAGAACTCTCATTGATGTGTAAAAAGGAGAATTGACTATGAGAGTCTAAGACCAAGAAGTTACATTCAACATATTTAAGGCTATGAAATTCCCTACCGATGAAGAGGAATGCTTCCGTATGGATATGGTTGAAAAATCAGTGGATGATGAATTTATGCGAGCTATGAATAAAGATCCTTTAGAGACTACACTAATGGGGGACATTGACATGGATGCTCCAGAGTTGATATAATATCTACAGATGTTGGATGCATTGCCAAGGGTAAACAAATTTAAAGTTTCTTTTGAGCCATTGGAGTATGCAGACAAATCTTCAGACCGTTTGAAGTCATTTCTTGAAACACCTCCTACTTGAACTTAAACCCCTACCTAATCACCTCAAGTATGCATATTTGGTCATTCTTCTACTTTACCTATTATTATTATATATGCACTTAACGATTTCAGGAAAGTAAGCCGATTAGAGTCTTAAGAGAGCACAAGACTGTAATTGGATGGACCATTATCACTATCAAAAGGATATAAGCCCATCATTCTGCATGCACAAGATACTTATGGAAGACGATGCCAAACCTACAGTGGAACAACAGAGACGGCTCAATTATATAACGAAAGAAGTGGTCAAGAAAGAGATTTTAAAGTGGTTGGATGCTAGAATTATATATTCAATTTTTGACAGCTCATGGGTGAGCCCAATTCAGTGCATACCAAAGAAAGGGGGAATGAGAGTGGTGGAAAATGAAAAAAATGAATTGAAACCAAGACGGACAGTGACTAGTTGGAGAGTGTGAATGGATTATAGGAAGCTCAATAAAGCAACAGGAAACGATCATTTTTCGTTGCCATTCATTGACCAAATGTTGGAGAGACTTGCGAGACATGAGTACTACTGTCTGTTAGATGGATATTCGGGGTACAACCAAATTTTCATTGATCCAGAGGACCAAGAGACGATGGCATTTAGTTTCCCCTACGGTACATTTGCATTTAGGCAAATGTCGTTTAGCCTTTGTAATGCACCGACAACTTTTCAAAGGTGTACGATGGCCATCTTCTCATATATGGTAGAACAAAATGTTAAAGTTTTTATGGATAACTTTATAATCTTCGGGGATTCTTTTAATAGTTGTTTAGAGAATTTGATCATGGTATTAAAATATTGTGTGGAAACTAACATTGTGCTCAATTGGGAGAAGTGCCATTTCATGGTGCTAGAAGGGATCAACCTTGGACATAAAGTGTCAGCAAAGGGGTTGGAGGTAGATAAGGCCAACTGGAAATAATAGAGAATTTACCACCACCAACTTCAGTGAGGGGGATTCGTAGTTTCTTGGGACATGCCAGATTTTATCGAAGATTTCATAAAGGACTTCTCCAAGATTAAAAAACCTCTATGCAGTTTATTAGAGAAGGTTGTACCCTTTAGATTTGGTCCATCCCATTCGAATTAATGTTCAATGCTAGTGATTATGTAGTGGGGGGCTGTTTTGGGCCAATACAGGGAAAAGATGTTTTATGCCATCTACTACGCTAGCAAAACACTGTTTGATGCTCAGTTGAATTACATAACCACTGAGAAGGAACTACTTGCAGTAGTTTATGCTTATGACAAGTTCTATTCTTACCTTATTGGGACTAAGGTTATGGTTTTCACTGATCATTCAGCCATCTGATATTTGATTTCCAAGAACGATGTAAAGCCTAGATTTATTAGATAGATTCTATTACTTCAGGAATTTGATTTGGAAATTCAAGATAAAAAGGGTACAGAGAATCAAGTGGCAGACTATCTTTCGAGGTTAATGAGTCCAGAGCAAGACAAGAAGGATAAGTCAATAATCAATTAATACTTCCCTGATGAACAGTTGTTTACAGTTAGATTAGAAATTCCATGGTTTGCCGACTTTGTCAATTATCTTATAAGCAATGTTTGTCCACCAGATTTAACTCGTCAACAGAAGAAGAAATTCTTACACGAGGTAAAATGGTACATGTGGGATGAGCCTTTCCTATTTAAGCAGTGTGCAGAACGAATGATTCGTAGATGCATCCCATATAGTGAAACGACTAGTATTCTTCATCCATGTCACTCTTCACTATATGGAGGACACTTTGGGAGTGAGAAGACTGCAGCTAAAGTGCTTCAAGTAAGGTTATATTGGCCTACCTTATTCAAAAATGCCCATCAGTTTGTTAAGAATTATAATAGATGTCAAAGGGTTGGTAACATTTCTAAACACCACGAGATGCCATTAAACATAATTTTGGAAGTGGAAGTCTTTGATGTGTGGGGGATAGACTTCATGGGGTCATTCCCATCTTCTTTCAGCAACCTCTACATTCTTTTGGCAATCGACTATGTGTCTAAATGGGTGGAAGCAAGTGCCTTATCGACCAATGATGCTAAAATGGTTTTAAAATTCCTTTAGAAAATCATCTTCACCTGATTCGGTACTCTAAGAGAAATAATCAGTGATCAAGGGAGCCACTTCTGAAATAGGTACTTCACAACTTTATTAGCTATGTAGACACGCAAAGTTTTGCATTCCTATTACTAACATTGCAGGAGGGAAAAATTATCTTTCAGAGATAACCCTAGAAGTCAACTCAGTTCCAACATCGGAGACAACCCCGAGGGATGCAGTTTCAATCTCGGAGATAACCCCGAGATACTCAGTTTCAATCTCAGAGACAACCCCGAGGGTTGCAGTTCCAGTTTTCAAGATAACCCCAAAAAAGTCAGTTCCAACCTCAGAGATAACCCCGGGAGGTCAAGCACACCTCAGAAACAACCTGAGGACACTCAGCACTCATAATAAGCCCAATCTTAGAGATAACCCTGAGCAACGACTGCTACATCTATGCAGAACCGGAGATAACCCCGGTGAGGGGCAAAATTGTCATTTTGCCACCTCGATACAACATTCACATCATCTCAGCATCATTCAAACCTACACTACACACAGAAGTGTCCCACAAGAATCATAGCTCTAATCCCAAGTGACTACTACGCAAGATAGCACACCAGATAGAATTAGAAGACTTGAAGATCTGGTCATAGACCCATCTTCCCAGCTCTGTACAACCTCTAATTCTATGTCATTGTGTAACTCTCGACAACATCATTCTAGAAAGGTACAGAACGCCTTAATTGGATGCCCGAATTGAAAGTTATGAAGGTTCGAACGGACAACGCATAACTAAAGTGCACATACTTTAAGACGACGAGACCTGTGACATCCTGGATTTTAAGAATTAATAAATGAGAATTTAATAAATAAAATTCTTATTTTAAGATGTTTAAGTACGAGTATGTGTATATGTGTTATATATTGTGAAATATGTGAATTGGTGTGAAGAGAATTTAAATGTTAATTTAATATTTATTGAAGTAAATAAATATTTTAATTGAATTATTTATTGAGATTATGTGAATAATATGGAGTAATGTAATTAAGTGTATTATATTAATTAAATAATTATTTAATATTTAATTAATATGTAATGATTTTATGTTTTAGTTCTAATTTAATTGAGATAATGTAGTGATGTGGTAATTATTACATGAAGTTATAATTAGCGAGTAATTATAATGTGACAATTTTATGTGATTAATTGATGTTAAACTTTTAATTAATTAAATTAATGTTAAGATTTAATTAATTAAAGGATAACACTAATAATATGTGTTAAAGGATCTATTAAAAGAGTTAAAAGAGTTTTTAAAATCGTTTTCCCAAACAAGGCCTTAACTATTAAAATCTGATTTTAAAATAATATGGTTTTGCCAAACAAGCCTTAGGGCTTTTAAAGTTCTAATTTTTGTAACTTATATATTAAATTGATAATTAGTATATGTAATTATATTGGGAGTTATATATTCTATAATTATATGTATTATATGTATATTGTATAAACACTAAGTTACGTTAGTTTTCTGAACCTAAGTCTAAACTAAGAACAAAGAGAATAAGAGAGAATATAGAGAAGAAGTTTTCTGAACCTAAGTCTAAACTAAGAACAAAGAGAAGAACAGAGAATATAGAGAAGAAGAAGAGGAAGAAGAAGAAGAGGAAGAAGAAGAAGAAGAAGAAGAAGGGAAACCTTAAGAAAACAAAAGAAAAGCTTTCATCATCTCCATCTTTTCTCCTAATTCAACCTAGAAAGGTATCAAACTAACCCTTATACTAAATTAAGATGTTTGGTATTTAGTCTTTGTAAAATTAGGTTTTCATGGTTATGAATCTATATGTATATATGTGTTGGGTAAAATCTATAAGTAATATAGTAATGATTATAGTATCGTTCCCACAGAGACAAATTAGTAAGAAACTCAACCTTACAATTACCAATTTCCTATTAATCCTAATTTTATTAAACTATCTAATTCAATGATTAAAATTATAGAAACCAAATTAAGAAACAAATAAACTACCACAAAACAATCACAAATATCAAAATCTGGAATTTTAAACAATTAATGGAGAATTAGACTTATGATTTCACCCTAAGATTCACTCTGATTTCTACACCTTTATTCAAATTCAAATAACTATCCCAATTCATTAATCAAGAACACGAATGCAGTACTAGCCACCTCTCGATGCACTAATACCGTATTAACTTAAATCCACAAATTAGATAGAAACAAGTTAAACACCTTAATCAACTAACTCACTATATCTCTATGTGAATTATAATTAAAGAAGGTTTAAGAATAAGTTCTCTATCCGATTACATGCGATGTCAAGCATATCTCTACCTTAACATTCATCAAGAATCTGCTATGCACAAAATTCATGAACACACGCTATATTAACTAAGTCTTGATTCGAATATCCTCTCTCGATTCCATACAAATCCACCAAGAATTGTTGATCAGGCAATTCATAAATCTAAGCTCAAATTAAAATAGATAAACTGGGGAATAACTTATTGAACTGGAAATCAAAGTCTACAAAATCATCGTTTCACTTAAGGATCCACCATAAGCCTAAAAAGTGAATTAGTTCATAATGAATGAAATAACAACTAAATAATTCAAAGATAACATTCTTTCAATTACAAATAAAAGACTAAGGAGAAGAATAGTGAAAAACACCCTTCACGTAGCCTAAATCTGCAATCGTCTCGAAAATCTCTTCAAAATACACCTCCAAAGCTTGCTATGAAAAACTGACATTAATCTCTGTGATTTGCCTTGTGCGTCATTAATTTGTTGTTTGTAATGCACTATATATCTCCCTCGAGTTCTGACCGACCTCCCTCAACAAAATAGAGTCCATGAGCCATCCCAATGCTAACAAACCATGTTCCAGCAGAGTTATTAGCGAAACAGGACTGTCAAAATTTGCTACCCCCCGCCCCGACGGGGGTATACAAGGTAAATAGGCCCACCCCGGTGGGCTAGTCCCCTGTTAGTTGACTATGCCATTTTCCATATTTGCTTCATTTATGCTCCAAATGTCTCCTTTTCTTATCTACTTGCCACAATAACCACCCTGCACATAAAAGAACACCAAACGAGTAAAAATGAATACAAAAACAAGAAAGTAACAACGAATTAAGCTTGAAATGGACATCGTTTCGTGGATATAAAATCCACTTATCAAAATCTCCCAAACTTAAACCGTGCTAGTCCTCGAGCACAAAACAACTACATGCTATGCAATGCAATGATATGTAATGTAACTAACTAAATGATTACGAATCCAACCGTATCGCATAATCAAACTTATTCCTTCGGCCTCAGAACAATTAAGCACACATTACAATACTTCATAATAAAAACCATCAATAACTTCTCGTCAATTCCTCGAATCTTATACGTATCATCACTAATATCGTGTGTGTGTGTGATCAACATCCATGCCAGCTGATTTAAATTCAAATTCCACACATAACCAATCTCTTATTAGGATACATACAGAATAAATTCAAAAAATTCAAAAATAAACAAGTTCTAACTTAAATCAAATAATTACCAAGAGTAGGGATCCGAATAGGGTATTCATGCTTTCTTTTTCCAATTACGGGGGCTCTTTGCCTTTATTTCCCATCTTCTCTTTATTTTTATTTTTCTCTCTCTTTTTTTAGATGACTGTGCAATGCATTATTTCATTAGGCTAACAGTGCTACCCCTTAGCGAGCTTTCAACCAACGACTCCCAGACCATAAAAGACCTTAAGGCGCTAGGTGTTAAGACACCTCTACGGGCGTACTTGCTCAAGTAACAAAGGCCCTGAAACAAGACTAGTCATGATCTATATTATTATTTTTTCTTTTTTCTGAAGCTTATATACCCTACTCTTTCCCCCAAACTTAGGTTCTTGCCTAATTTATTGTTTTCACTGCTTATTATCGTCATTCTCTCATTTACACTAGTAATATCCTTTAGAAACTGTTTATGTATTAATTTAAACTCATCAGTCAACACAATAGTTATTACGTGCTATCCTTTTTATACCAGTTTTAAACAAGCACAACATCCAAGTCATGCTTTAAAACTACATCAAAGTTCTAAAACTCAGTGTTGTATTTGTCTACTTAATCTCATTTTCATCATTGGCCATAATAAAATGAACCACAACACCGCTGGACATATGTAAACACACTATATATATATTTTTAAATACTGATGGTAAACATAACATGAATGCAAGCGTACATAAATAAAAATTAAATATGCAACTAAGCTACTATGCGAATGCATGAATACATAAATATGCAACAATTGATCAACCTAGATATAATAACAAACTACTATGCAAGCCTAGCTTAATGAATATGCAAATATAAAATGCAAACATGAATGTAAATCCCCCAAACTTGACAGTTACAATGCCCTCATTGTAATGATATAGCAATAAAAATATGAGGACTTCCCTGTAATCTCTTCAAGCCTGGGGTGGTGGTGTGTGGTGTTCTTCTTCATTAGAGTCACTTGGTGGAAATCGTGGCATTGGGGCCGGCAGTTGATATAGAAATTGTACAGCTGGATTAAAGCTCTGGAGTGTCGTGTTTATGGATGCGAATGACAGGTTCATTGCATCAAACATATGGTCTTGTCTCGCTATGAGCCGCCTCATCTCCCTTCTTGATGCTTTGTTGTGCTCCTCTATTTGTCATTAAAATTCAAGAAACTGAGGGCTAGATATGGCATCGGAAGATGGTCTCGCCTCAGTTTCCTGCTCTTCCATAGTCTCGTCCTCATTTGCGAGGTGTCTTCAGCGTTAACTTCGTCCTCCGAAGCTGATGGAAATATAAAACCTAACCCTCGAGGATGTGATTCGCCTTCAGCCCACACCGAATACCATGTTATCATTCTCGAGTCAAGCAGCTGCAGCGGCATTAAGGTGGGTTCATCATCAGACCATTGAACTCCTGCTTGGCGACACAACCCACAAATTAGGGATGGGTGTGGCAAGCCGCTCAAAAAATTCCCTCGTAAGCACCGGCGAATGGAAAAATTGATTATGGCCCCGACGTCGATGATGAAGTCTTGCACAATAGCATATAGGAGTAGTGTTTTCTCTTTGGTTACGTCCGAGGTGTGCGTGGATTGAAGCAGTTTTGCACATAAGAAGGCGTACCAAATTTTCCCATACCGACTGAAATCTTTGCTATGAAACACCGTGCCTCCTTTTTGACCCTTTATCCACGTTGTTCCTGGCTTAGTCATTTCTTTAATAACCTCCTCAAAGTCGGGATTGAAATCCCTCAAGTGGGCATATTAGCACTGTCGAGGCACCTGTAACTGATAATACGTGTTGATGGCGTCGGCACTGAACGGGACCAATCAACCCCGCACAAATTCGTTGAAAGGTGCCTTGTCCCCAGCGTTAGCATAGAACACTTTAACCACGTTGATAGCGGCAGCCTCGGGCTCCTCAGTGAACTTGATCCACTATTTCTGATAAATCTGTTGTATCATTTTGCCATCGTGAGCATCCGATGCTAGCCCCCGCTCCGGTGTAAGAGCCTTTGTGACCATGTTGTCTTACCGGTCGGCGGCGGCGGCACTTTTAAACTTGCGACGGTCGAAGTTTCGTGATGGTGGAGTTGTAGTTGAACTTTCTCCCCGTTGTCGTTTGGATGTTGGTTGAGACGCCATCAAATATGAATGTCTGATCTCACTGTCAACACACTACCTTCCCCTCACACTTGGTTCACATAAATTCTCAAACACTTGGTGTGTACTGAAGTTTCTTCCCCTAAACTTTTCAATTTTTGTTGTAAATATTGAAGGAGAAGAAGAAGAATTTGTAGGATTGTTCAATCACTCGCAGGTGGAAGATTAATACTCCCAGTATGAACCCTAATTTGTGGCTGTGTGATATGTATATGAAAGGTTGTGAGGAAATTAGGTTGATAGGGTGTGAATATATATAGATAGTGGTGTGGATGAAGAGGGGTAGAAGTAATGGATTGATGGAGTGAAGTAGTGGTTAATAGAATTGGAAGATGGAGTAGTGGTGACGTGGGTGTAATGGATGGGGGTTGAAGTGGTAATCGTGGGTTAAGAAGTGCTAGTGTATGGAAGTTGGAGTTGTAGTGTAGGAGAAGGAGAGTAGTGGGCGTGTGTCTGTGTAACTGCCGAAAGTGACTGCCCAGGTTCAAGGACCCCTACCCCGGCGGAGGGTACACGGCCAAAACAGCCCGCCCCGGTGGGCTAGTCCCCTGACTTCGAATTTTTGACTTCAACTTTGTGACTGCAAAATGGGCTATGTCCTCTTCTTTTCTTGCATGTTGCTGCTATGACTCACTATGTAACCATCCTGCAAACCATAAAACACATACGTGAGTATATTGTTGATCAAGTTTGGGGGATTTTCAAGAATCATAGAAATAATGACCTAATGAAATTAGTAATTCCTAACCATTATTCTATGCTATAATCTAAATAGTATGAATATTAATAGAAAAATAAAATAATAAAAATAAAAATAAAATAACTAAAAAGAAATGATTGGGATGCCTCCCAATTAGCGCTTTATTTTAAGTCATTCAGCCTGACTACTTCATGTTTATGGTGCGTCGGTTAGAGTGATTGCGATGACGTCCCAATTGGACTCGCCACCCCAATAGTGTTTCAACCATTGACCGTTGACCTTGAACGTTTCCAAAGGATTTTGACTGTAGAGTTCAACGGCGCCATGAGAGAACACCTATTTTATAATGAATGGTTCCGACCATCTCGACTTAAGCTTTCCTGGGAACAATCTTAGCCGTGAGTTGAACAAAAGGACTGATTGCCCTGGCTCGAATTTTCTATGCATAATTTTCTGGTCGTGCCATCTCTTGACCTTTTCCTTGTATAACTTAGAGTTCTCGTAGGCGTGAAGGCGAAATTCGTCGAGTTCGTTTAATTACAGTAATCGTTTTTCCCCTACAGCTGCTTGATCAAAATTGAGTTTCTGAATCGCCTAATAAGCCTTATGTTGTAGTTCTACTGATAAGTGACAAGCCTTTCTATACAGTACTTGATATGGTGACATCCCGATCGGTGTCTTATACGCAGTCTGATATGCCCATAATGCATCATCCAACCAGAGCGACTAATCCTTACAATTTGGGTTCACCACTTTTTCCAAGATTTTCTTGACTTTCCTATTCGACACCTCAGCCTGCCCACTGGTTTGGGGATGATAAGTCGTAGCTACCTTGTGGTTGACCCCATACCTTGCCAATAGAGCTGTAAATGATTTATTACAAAAGTGACTACCTTCGTCACTTATAATTGCTCTTGGCGTGCCAAACCTCGTGAAAATATTCTTCTGTAGGAATTTAAGAACCACCTTGGCATCATTAGATGGGAGTGCTGCAGCTTTAACCCACTTTGATACGTAATCCACTGCGAGTAGAATGTACTAATAGTTAAGTGACGAAGGGAATGGCCCCATGAAATCGATGCCCCATACATCAAAAATTTCAACTTCAAGAATTGTTTGTAGAGGCATCTCATTCCTTTTCAAAATGTTGCCCACCCTTTGACATCTATCACATGTTTTGACAAACTGGTGGGCATCCTTGAATAGTGTAGGCCAATAAAACCCAGATTGTAGCACCTTTGCTGCTGTCCTCTCACTACCATAATGACCGCCATATGCAGATGAGTGACACTCATGCAGTATGTTCTTCACTTCACTGTAGGGTACGCACCTTCTAATCATTTTGTTGGTGCACTACTTGAATAAATAAGGTTCGTCCCACATGTACCATTTTATGTCATAAAGAAACTTCTTTTTCTGTTGTCTTGTAAGATCAGGTGGAAGAACGTTGCTCACTAGATAATTTGCATAATCCGCGTACCAAAGGAATTCTATATTTATCCCAAACAATTGCTCATCCGAGAATGAGTCGTTGATTTCACACTTGTCCTTTTTCAATTTCCCTTGATTTTCCAGCCTAGACAAGTGATCAGTGACTTGATTCTCCATCCCCTTTCTATCCTTTATTTCTAGATCAAACTCTTGAAGAAGAAGAATCCATCGGATAAGGTGTGGCTTAGCATCTTTTTTCGCAATTAGGTACCGAATCGCCGAATGATCCGTGTAGACTATCACCTTAGTTCCGATCAAGTATGCCCAGAATTTGTCGAACGCATACACCACTGCAAGCAATTCCTTTTTCGTAGTTGTATAATTTATTTGTGTCTCCGTGAGCATTTTGCTTGCATAATATATGGTATGAAACACTTTCTCTCAGCGTTGACCCAAAGCAGCCCCAACTGCATAGTCACTTGCGTCACACATTAGCTCGAAAGGAATATTCCAATCCGGTGCGACGATCACGGGGGCTGTAGTTAACTTCTTCTTCAACAACTCGAAAGCCAACTTACATTCCTCATCAAAATTAAAAGCAGAGTCCTTCTCTAAAAGACTGCACAAAGGTTTTGCAATTTTAGAGAAGTCCTTTATGAATCTTCTGTAGAACCCAGCATGTCCCCGAAAACTTCTAATTCCCTTTACTGAGCTTGGTGGAGGCAGTTTCTCGATTGTTTCCAGCTTAGCTTTGTCAACCTCTAGTCCTTGAGCCGATACCTTGTGGCCCAAAATTATGCCCTTGTCAACCATGAAGTGGCATTTTTCCCAGTTAAGTACAAGGTTCGTATCCTTGCATCGCTGAAACACCATTACCAAATTCTCTAGGTAAGTATCAAAATTGTCCCCATAGATGGAAAAGTCGTCCATGGAGACTTCCACGTTTTTCTCCACCATGTCTGAGAATATGGCCATCATACACCGTTGAAATGTAGCAGGTGCATTACATATCCCGAATGCCATTCTCCTGAACGTGAATGTGTCGTAAGGGAACGTAAATGTAGTCTTCTCTTGATCCTCAAGAGCGATGATGATCTGGTTATAGCCCGAGTATCCATTCAATAAAAAGTAGTACTCATGTCCCACCAATCTGTCCAATATTTGATAGATAAATGGTAGCGGAAAATGATCTTTTTGGATTGCCTTATTCAACTTCCTATAATCCATGCAAACCCTCCAACCTGTCACTGTTCTTGTAGGTATTAACTCGTTATCCTTATTCTGTACCACAGTCATTCCACCCTTTTTCGGCACACACTGAACCGAACTAACCCACTTACTATCGAAAATCGGGTAGATGATACCGGCATCCAACAATTTCAGAATTTCCTTCTTTACAACTTCCTTCATAATGAGGTTAAGTCGTCATTGTTGCTCCACCATCGATTTTACATCGTCTTCCATCAGAATCTTGTGCATGCAAAATGAAGGGTTGATTCCCTTGATATCAGCTATCGTCCATCCTATCACTGATTTATGTTCCCTAAGCACCCTCAGCAACTTTTCTTCCTGCAAATTGTTAAGTGTAGCAGAAATAATCACAGGTAAAGAATTTGAATTGCCCAAATACGCATACCTAAGGTGTTTAGGGAGTGGCTTAAGTTCCAGAGTTGGTGGCTCCTCCAATGATGGTTTCATCCTTGCTGTGGCTTTCTCCTCCGTATGCAATGGTTCAAATGGTGTTCTAAAGCGGCTAACTCGTGGCAATGAATCTAACATCTGCAAGTAGTCCACAAATTCCGGGTCATTAAACTCTTCATCCCCCAATAATGTTGTTTCTAATGGATCATTGACCAAACTCTTGCCCATATCTTCACTGATAATCTGCTCAATTATATCTATCCTGAAACATTCTTCCTCATCCGTAGGGAATTT
This sequence comes from Panax notoginseng, assembly GCA_016801055.1. NCBI lineage: Eukaryota > Viridiplantae > Streptophyta > Magnoliopsida > Apiales > Araliaceae > Panax > Panax notoginseng. Next base: position 110,999,571 of record CM029018.1, read on the forward strand.
CATGGCCTTAAACACGTTAAATTTGATTTGCTAATCTTGGACCCTTATAGTAAGTTCACCTTTTTGTACATCGATGAGTGTCCTACCCGTAGCCAAGAAAGGTCTCCTTAGGTTAATCGGGATGTTCTTGTCCTCCTCAAAATCCAGAATAATAAAATCTGCAGATAATATAAACTTATCCACTTTAACCAATATGTCCTCTACTATGCCACTCGGATATGTGACTGACCTATCCGCCAACTGCAATGAAATATGCGTAGGCTTTGGCGCAGGCAAACCCAATTCTGTGTATACTAACAATGGCATAAGGTTCACACTCGCCCCCAAATCACATAAACACTTATTAAAAGACATGTTCCCGATCGTGCAGAGAATAGTGAAACTCTCCGGGTCTTTCAGCTTTGGTGGAAACTTCTGCTGTAACACCGCACTACACTCCTCTGTTAATGCCACTTGTGACACCCCCAAAATAGGTATACATCACCTGTTCTGAGTCGTCAAATACATGGTACAAAATACAAATAAAACTTAATTATACAACTGTCGTGTAAAATACGGCAAAACATAAGCTGTGAGTTTTAATACAATATTTTCTTCTAAACAGTATTCAAACTCAAAATAAGTCCTCAATACATTTATTTTCACACTATTTCATAGAATAGTGAGGACTACTAATGCTATCATCTGAACCGTCACTCCGTTCCCTGACTAGTTCCCGCTACGTTCTCATTTCCTAAATAAAACAATGAAAGCAAAAGGGTGAGCTCAACTAGCCCAATAAGAGATATTATGACTAAGATAATGTAGAATAATTTATCATTAGTCTTCAACAGTGTTAAACTGATAAAATATAACAAACATCAAGTTTAACTGCAGCGGAACAAGCTGTCCATTAAAAGAGTCAAGTAGAGAATAAAATCTACTATCTTTTATGATTTAAAAAGGTTTTTCATCACTTTTATCGCTTAGACTCAGCTTAATAAATAATTCACATCATCCCTGCACTACGGCCAAGGATATTCATTAGTATCACGACCACAAATTATTCATGCACTACGGGCCAAGGATATTCGTGTATTCATCAATGGTCATGATCATGCCAACAACTGTCCATCAATGCACTACGGACCAATGAGGATTTTTACCACATCATTTGTAATATTACGGTCACGATTACACCGAATAATCTCTGGTCATAATCATATCAAGTCCATCTATGCACTACAGGCCACAGATTACTTTCAACAAAATATAAACATGAGGATGATGACAATGTTATAAGAATTTAATAAAACAAGTTCAAGAATTAATTTATCCAGGAACCAATAGCGTCCAAAGTGTCAACATGATACTATTTTGTAGAGTAAAATTCAAGAATGCTCAGAAGAATATTTCCATAAAAAGATACTGGATAAAGCGCAAATATCAAAGATATTCCACTAATTTCATGGAGTATAAAAGCCAAAACTTTAACCAACTGAGTATAATAAAGAATTGAATAACAAAAGAATTCACCAAGCATGCGATAGACCACACAGATAGGTTATTCCAACAGAAAAATAAATAATGCAACCAGGTTATGCGTAAACGCACAGACATGATATTCTAACAGAATAATAAATAATGGAACCAGGTCATGCGTAAACGCACAGACAGGATATTCCAACAGAATAATAAATAATGAAACCAGGTCATGCGTAAACGCACAGACAGGATGTTCCAACAGAATGATAAATAATGGAATAACAACATAATTTCACCATGTATGCGGTACTTCGCATAGACAGGTTATTCCAACATAATAATAAAGAAAGGAATAACAGCTCTTACGAGTATTGGAAAGAAAATAATTCTCTTCATGAATATGAAAGAATAATACCCCTTACCGTAAAAGAAGAGTATTCCGACTGGTAGGGCGAGGATATTCTTGAAGAAAACTTATACTGTTTTTTCTACGCTCAAAGCTTCTGAAAACTCTAAAGAAATACGCTCAAGATTATAGAAGAGAATTCTCTAAATTTCTGGTGTGATTTCAATTCTAACTAAGCATCTTATTTATAGGAGAATGGAAAAGATACTATGTTGCACTATGCAATAAAATAAAATATATTCTATTTATAATCAAATAAAATAAAACTTTATAAAAAGTATTCTGTTTTATATAAAAAGTGTTTTCTATGCAAACACTATGTAGGCGCTATGCAAACACTATGCATAATAAAATATAATATATTCTATTTAAAATCTAATAAAACAAATAATTTTATAAAAGTATTCTGTTTTATATAAAAGGATTTTACTATGCAAAATACTATGCATAATAGAATATAATATATTCTATTTATAGTCTAATAAAACAGATAACTTTACAAAAGTATTCTATTTTATATAAAAAGCTTTTCTATTTTATTACATTAATAATACTAATAAAATAAAATTTATATAATATATATATATATATATATATATATATATATATATATATATATATATATATAAACTTTCGTGACTTCATAAAAAGACACCTCAATATAATTAACAACATTTATCATCATTATTATAATTCACAATATTAATCGACCAGGTCTTTCCCAGAAAAGATGGGGCTTTCCAATAAGGATTTCTCCCTATTGGCGCGCAATTAGGTGACCAAACCTCTCCTTGACAGAACTTTTAGGCATCGTTAATATTACAAATAATAATATTAATAACTTTGACGTCTCAATTATTGATTATAAAATATTGATAATAATTAAATCAAATAACGTGAGATACTATGCAGCAATTACTGTAACAATAATTGAACAAAATTGAGTGACTTCTCACGTAAGCATCAATAATCAATACCGTGTGCTACTATGCAACCACGCGTATTATTTTACTTTTAACACCTGGTCTTTCAACAGTTAATGGTAAAACTTCTGCCGTTATTTTCATAAAGTATTTTTGTCGTTTTCTCAATCTGACAATAATTTCGTTGTGGGGTCCACTAATGATTGTGTCGTCGTACGAATATTCTCTATTAAAATGAATATTCCCCGACCAATCGAATATTATACAACAACTTGCGTACTTTGCAAAATTTATAAATATTATCCACAACTATAACATTATATCAAATTCAATCCATAATATTTAAAAATGATATTTATAGAAAAATCATCTTTATTAAAAAATTTAGGTCTTACAACCTCCCCTTCTTATGAAATTTCACCCTCGAAATTAGGGTACGTACCTGGTATGTCGAAGAGGTGAGGATACCTTGATTTCATTTCAGATTCTAACTCCCAGGTCATTTCCTCAACATCGTGGTTTCTTCACAAAACTTTGACTTGAGGTATAACCTTGGAGCGTAGAATATGTTCCTTCTTATCCAAGATTTGAACAGGAACCTCTTCATACGTCAAATCTTCCGCTATTTCGTCCGGTTCTAACTCAATAATGTGGTTCGAGTCTTCCACATATTTACGTAACATGGATATATGAAAAACGTTATGAACACGAGACATACTTGGCGGTAAAGCAAGTCTATAAGCCACAGTTCCTACTCGATCGAGGATTAAAAATGGGCCAATGAATCGAGGATTGAGCATTCCTCTCTTTCCAAATCACGTAACTCCTTTCCATGGAGCAACACGTAACAACACATGATCTCCAATATTGAATTCCACGTCCTTTCGATGAAGATCAACATAACTCTTTTGTCGATCTTGTGAGGTTTTTATACGTTACCGGATCGTTTGAATCTTTTCCGTAGTCATACGTACCAACTCTGGTCCCAACAACGTTGCTTCACCCACCTCATCCCAGCATACTGGAGAATGACACTTTCTTCCACAAAACGCTTCGAACGGAGCCACGCCAATACTTGCTTGATAGCTGTTGTTGTAGGAAAACTCCACCAATGGTAAGAACTTATCCCAACTTCCCTTGAAATCAAGGACACAAAGTCTTAATAGATCTTCAAGAGTTTGAATAGTCCTCTCCGACTGTCCGTCTGTTTGAGGATGATATGCTGAACTAAACCGTAAATTTGTGCCTATAACTTCCTGCAAACTAACCCAAAATTGTGAACTGAATCTTGGGTCTCGATCAGAAACTATGGATACTGGCATACCATACAATCTTATAATCTCGTTTATGTACATACGAGCAAGACGTTCAAATGTATAAGTTTCTCGTATAGGTAAGAAGTGAGCAGACTTGGTCAATCTATCAATAATGACCCAAATTGCATCTATGCCTTGAGAAACCTTAGGAAGACCAGTAACGAAATCTAAGGTAATGTACTCCCACTTCCATTCTAAAATTTTAAGTGGTTACAATGGACCTTTCGGTACTTGATGCTCCGCCTTGACTTGTTGACATGTTAGACTCATTGAGATAAAAAGCGCTATCTATCTCTTTATATTGCCCCACCAAAATGTATGTCGAAGATCATGATACATTTTTGTACTCCCAGGATGGATTGCAAACGGTGTGTTGTGCGCCTCCATCATGATTTTATACTTTAAATCAGGGTCGTTAGGAACACAAAGTCTGGAGTTGACTAGAAGTATTCCTTCTTCATCGATTCTTACTTCCAGCATAGCACCTTCTTGCACTTTCTTTCTCATACGCATCAGCTCCAGGTCTGTAGCTTGAGCAGCTTTAACTTTATCAATTAAAGTTGGTTCTACTCGTATATTTCCCATCATCACATGGGTCCCTGAAGTCTTTAACTCTATTTTCATCCTTTATAAATCATACAAAATGGGTCTTTGCGTTGACAATATCGCACTCGTACCCGCATATGATCTTCTACTCAATGCGTTAGCTACCACGTTCGCTTTTCTAGGATGGTATTGGATGGTATGATCATAATCTTTCAACAGTTCAAGCCAACGTCGTTGTCGCATGTTGTGTTCCTTTTGAGTGAGGAAATATTTGAGGCTTTTATGATCCGTAAAGATCTCCACTTTCTCCTCATACAAGTAATGCCTCCAAATCTTTAGTGCAAAAACGACTGCTGCCAACTCTAGATCATGAGTAGGATAATTTCACTCATATTCTTTGAGTTGTCGAGAGGCATAGGCTATGACTTTCCCATGTTGTATGAAAACACATCCTAACCCTTTGCCCGAAGCATCACTATAGATGACAAATCCCTCTGAGCCAGATAGTATTGTCAGAATAGGTGCTGAAATGAGTCTCCTCTTGAGTTCTTGAAAACTCTTCTCACATTTCTCGCTCCAACCGAATTTTGTATCTTTCTGAGTCAGCTGAGTTAGTGGAGTAGCAATTTGAGAAAATCCTTCTACGAATCTCCGATAATAACCAGCTAAGTCGAGAAAGCTATGTACTTCGGTCACTAATTTGGGTTCTTCCCAGCTTTAAATAGCTTCAATCTTTGCTGGGTCAACTGATATTCCATGACTTGGCATCACGTGCCTAAGGAATGCTACTTCTTCAAGCCAGAACTCGCATTTCTTCAACTTGGCATAAAGCTTGTTTTCACGAAGCTTTTGGAGTATCAGCCTCAAGTGTTGCTCATAATCTTCACGGCTTTTGGAATAAGTAAGGATGTCATCAATAAAGATGATCACAAAGTGATCCAAATATTCCTTGAATACTCAGTTCATCATATCCATGAAGGCAGCAAGAGCATTAGTCAATCCAAAAGACATGACCAAGAATTCATAATGCCCGTACCGAGTTCTGAAAGCCGTCTTTGGAATGTCATTGGTTCTAATCTTCAATTGGTGATATCCAAAAAGAAGATCAATCTTTGAAAAGAATTTGACGCCTTGTAACTGGTCGAACAGGTCATTAATACGTGGTAATGGGTACCTATTTTTGATGGTGACATGATTCAACTCCCGATAATCAATACAAAGTCGCATACTTCCATCCTTCTTCTTCACGAATAGAACAAGAGCCCAAGGAGACGTACTAGGACGAATGAAACTAATGTCTAACAATTCCTGCAGTTGGGTCTTTAACTCCTAAAGTTCAATAGGAGCCATTCGATACGGGGCTTTGGAAATGGGTTTTGTAATGGGTTCAAGGTCGATACAAAATTCAATTTCACGCTCTGGGGGTAGGCCAGGAAGTTCTTCAGGGAATACGTCAGGAAATTTATTAACAATAGAAATATCATTCAAAACTGACGTATTTTTGTTTAGATCCGTAACATGAGCTAAGAAAGCTTGACATCCGTTTTTCAATAAACGAATAGCTTTATGGCTTGAGATGACAGTGACTGATTTTAATGGTTTGGTTGCTTGAATTCGCATAATAGGTTGGTTAGGAATTTGAAAGCTAACAACCTTACGAAAATAATTAATTTTTGTATGATGAGTAGTTAACCAATCAATCCCTAGAATTACGTCAAATGCAAGTATTTTCAATGAAATAAGTGAGGGTACCGATTTAAACCAAACAAGACTTATAAACAGTGGATATAATGAAGGTTTCTCCCAACGGAGTTTCAACAGAAAAGTCAAAATCTAATTTCTCCGGAGTCAAATTTAAACGTTGAGCGCAAGTAGGAGAAATAAAAGAATGGGTAGAACCGGTATCAAATAAGGTATATACTTCGCTAGAGTTTATGATAAGCTTACCCGTAATGACCTTGTTCGGATTCCTTGCTTTCTGGGAGGTCATGAAAAACGCTCTCCCTTGAACTACTAATTTTGTCTTGTCTGGGACGGCCTTTGATGCCTCCATCCCAACAGGACTTGACGTTGGTGCATGACAAAATCGGACTAGGTAACCTTCTCTTCCACAATTGTAACATGCTTTGGATGGCATCGCGCAGTTTGGACTGATGTGTCCCTCCCCTCTATATTTGAAGCATATGATAGGTGGTCGTTCTCCTTCCTTAACGACGGGTGTTGATGCTGACGTCTTTCCATCATTATTGGATCTCCTCTTCTTGAAATGTCCATTCTTATTGTTTTGGCCATGATTACCACCAAAGTGGTTACCATTTGTGGCATGTTGATTCCCTCCACGTTTATTGTAACTGCTTCGATAACTGTTACCACTGGTATTATCATTTTGCCGGCTGCTCTCTTTTGGTTGGGTTGACTCATTATCGCGTTTCAATAACTGAGCCCTATTAACAACATCTGAATACAAACACAGTTTATGAGAGATAAGATATTGACGTATCTCCGGCTTCAAATCTCTTAAAAATATCCGCGTCATTCTCTCATCATTATTAACTAAGTGGGACGCAAACCGGGACAACTCAGCAAACTTGGCTTCGTACTGTGACACGGTCATGTTGTTTTGCTCCAGCTTGATGAACTCTACCTCTTTCATGTAACGAATACTTTTCAGAAAGTATTTGTTGTTGAACAGTTCTTGGAACTTCTCCCAAGACATCTTCAGTGCGGTAGGTTGATTACGCTTTACAGATTCCCACCAGTAATCTGCCTCTGCCCGCAACATGAAGGTGGAAAAGGGAACCTTTTACTCCTCGAAGCATCCCAAGACATCAAATATCTTGTTAATCTGCTTTATCCATGTCTCCACCTTAAGTGGTTTTGGCACTCCAAAAACTCCGGTGGTCCCAGCTCCTTAAACTGTTTAGCGGTGATAGTCCGAGTGTTGCCAGTGTTTCCACCTACATTTTGGACAGGAGCCGCTCTCGCCTGATGTTGCATGATTTGTATAAAGCCTCTGAACATTCCATCGTTCATCATTTGGTCAGTGTTGTTGTTTGCATTAGGATTGTCGCCTTCCTGATGCACATTATCCTGATTATTGATCTGTGGAGACTCAACGGTCTCCTATGCTCCATTGTTATTCCCAACATTCTCGGATGTCATTTTCAAATACTGTCATAAAACAAAGGTTAATTAGCATATCACATATTATCCCTATACTCTGACCGACCAATTAAATGCCAAATAAACATAGGTAGGTCATACTAGCAAAGAAATTCCCCGTCGCTCCCCTCTTAGTTCATGTCTCACATCTTAGCCAGGGATCATATCCCTAAGCTTTGATACCAACTGTGACGCCCCCAAATTAGGTATACATCACCTATTTTGAGTCGTCAAATACATGGTACAAAATACAAATAAAACTTAATTATACAACTGTCGTGTAAAATACGACAAAACATAAGCTGTGAGTTTTAATATAACATTTTCCTCTAAATAGTATTCAAACTCAAAATAAGTCCTCAATACATTTATTTTCACACTATTTCATAGAATAGTGAGGACTACTAATGCTATCATCTGAACCGTCACTCCGTTCCCCGACTAGTCCCCGCTACGCTCTCATTTCCTAAAGAGAACAATAAAAGCAAAAGGATAAGCTCAACTAGCCCAATAACAGATATTATGACTAAGATAATGTAGAATAATTTATCATTAGTCTTCAACAGTGTTAAACTGATAAAATATAACAAACATCAAGTTTAACTGCAGCGGAACAAGCTGTCCATTAAAAGAGTCAAGTAGAGAATAAAATCTACTATCTTTTATGATTTAAAAAGGTTTTTCATTACTTTTATCGCTTAGACTCGGCTTAATAAATAATCCATATCATCCCTGCACTACGGCGAAGGATATTCATTAGTATCACGACCACAAATTATTCATGCACTACAGGCCAAGGATATTCGTGTATTAGTCAATGGTCATGATCATGCCAACAACTGTCCATCAATGCACTACGTACCAATGAGGACTTTTACCACATCATTTGTAATATTACGGTCATGATTACACCGAATAATCCCTAGTCATAATCATACCAAGTTCATCTATGCACTACAGGCCACAGATGACTTTCAACAAAATATAAACATGAGGATAATGACAATGATATAAGAATTCAATAAAACAAGTTCAAGAATTAATTTATCCAGGAACCAACAACGTCCAAATTGTCTACATGATACTGCTTTATAGAGTAAAATTCAAGAATGCTCAGAAGAATATTTCCATAAAAAGATACTGGATGAAACGCAAATATCAAAGATATTCCACTAATTTCATGGAGTATAAAAGCTAAAACTTTAACCAATTGAGTATAATAAAGAATGGAATAACAAAAGAATTCACCAAGCATGCGATAGACCGCACAGACAGGTTATTCTAACAGAAAAATAAATAATGGAACCAGGTCATGCGTAAACGCACAAACAGGATATTCCAACAGAATAATAAATAATGGAACCAGGTCATGCGTAAACGCACAGACAGGATATTCCAACAGAATAATAAATAATGAAACCAGGTCATGCTTAAATGCACAGATAGGATGATCCAACAGAATGATAAATAATGGAATAACAACAGAATTTCACCATGTATGCGGTACTTCGCATAGACAGGTTATTCCAAGATAATAATAAAGAATGGAATAACAGCTCTTACGAGTATTGGAAAGAAAATAATTCTCTTCATGAATATGAAAGAATAATACCCCATACCGTAAAAGAAGAGTATTTCGACAGGTAGGGCGAGGATATTCTTGAAGAAAACTTATACTATTTTTTCTACGCTTAAAGCTTCTGAAAACTCTAAAGAAATACGCTCAAGATTATAGAAGAGAATTCTCTGAATTTCTGGTGTGATTTCAATTCTAACTAAGCATCCTATTTATAGGAGAATGAAAAGGATACTATGTTGCACTATGCAATAAAATATAATATATTCTATTTATAATCAAATAAAATAAAACTTTATAAAAAGTATTCTGTATTATATAAAAAGTTTTTACTATACAAATACTATGCAGGCACTATACATAATAAAATATAATATATTCTATTTAAAATCTAATAAAATAAATAACTTTATAAAAGTATTCCATTTTATATAAAAATATTTTACTATGCAAAATACTATGCATAATATAATATAATATATTCTATTCATAGTCTAATAAAACAGATAACTTTATAAAAGTATTCTGTTTTATATAAAAAGCATTTCTGTTTTATTACATTAATAATACTAATAAAATAAAATTTATATATATATATATATATATATATATATATATACTTCCGTGACTTCATAAAAAGACACCTCAATATAATTAACAACATTTATCATCATTATTATAATTCACAATATTAATCGACCAGGTCTTTCCCAGAAAAGATGGGGCTTTCCAATAAGGATTTCTCCCTATTGGCGCGCAATTAGGTGACCAAACCTCTCCTTGACAGAACTTTTAGGCATCGTTAATATTACAAATAATAATATTAATAACTTTATCGTCTCAATTATTGATTATAAAATATTAACAATAATTGAATCAAATAACGTGAGATACTATGCAGCAATTATTGTAACAATAATTGAACAAAACTGAGTGACTTCTCACGTAAGCAGCAATAATCAATACCGTGTGCTACTATGTAACCACGTGTATTACTTTACTTTTAACACCAGGTGTTTCAACAGTTAACGGTAAAACTTCCGTCATTATTTTCATAAAGTATTTTTGTCATTTTCTCAATCCGATAATAATTCTGTTATGGGGTCCACCAATAATTGTGTCGTTGTACGAATATTTCCTGTTAAAACGAATATTCCCCGACCAATCGAATATTATACAACAACTTGCGAACTTTGCAAAATTTATAAATATTACCCACAACTATAACATTATATCAAATTCATTTCATAATATTTAAAAATGATATTTATAGAAAAATCATCTTTATTAAAAAATTGGGGTCTTACACAACTGTTTCAAAGTCTTCCCATTTCTTTTTCCTTGATAGAATCCCTTTCATGAACTTCGCATAACTCGGCATCTGTTTTAGGGCTTCTGCAAACGGGATGTTAATCTGAAGTTTCTTGAAAACTTCCAAAAACTTTGCAAACTGCTTATTTAATTTTTGTTTTTGGACCCTCTGCTGAAACGGTGGTAGAGGATATACAACTGGCTTGTCGTCTAACTTTGTTTTCTCACTTTGCTTATCCTCAGCCTTGTTTCCTTCAACCACTTTACTGTCATCAACTTTTTCATCCGATATCTCTGAATTTTTTGTATCTTTACCAACGAGATGTTTTCCGCTCCTCAACGTAATTGCCTGACACTGTTCGTGGTTTCCCTTTGGATTTCTCTTGGTATCACTCGGTAGGGTCCCTTGTGGCCTGTTATTTAATGCTAAGGCAATTTTCCCCATCTGATTTTCCAAATTCTTGATGGCCATTGCTTGGTTTTTCATCGCTGCCTCATTGCTTGTTATGTACTTCGACAACAACTCCTCTAAATCTGATTTTCTTTCCTGATGTTGAGGCGGTTGTTGGTGATTCTAAAAACCAGGGGGATATGATGGTCGTGGAACTTGATGTTGCTGATTATTGCTCCACGAGAAATTTGGGTGATTCCTATTCCCTTGGTTATAATTATTCTGGTACATATTCTGTGGAATCATGTTGTAGCTACCCACGAATTGCACGGATGTTGGGTTGATTGCGCATTGATCTGTAAGATGCTCACCTGCACACAATTCACATACGACTACAACATGATGTACCAGTGCCTGTGCCTGTGTCCCCAACATAGCATCCAACTTCTTAGACAGTGCTAAAATCTGCGCTTGTATTGCCGTTACACCATCTACTTCTAACACTCCTACTGCCTTTGCCTGTGTCATTCTTGTCGTGGGCCACTGGTAGTTGTTAGCTGCCATTGTCTCAATCAAATTGTAGGCCTCCTCATAACTCTTAGCCATGAACGCTCCACCCGATGCTACATCAATACTGGTCCTGAGAATCCCATGAAGTCAGTTATAGAAAGTATTCATTTGCAACCACTTAGGCAATCCATGGTGCGGGCACTTTCTGAGCAATTCCTTGTATCTTTCCCATGCCTCATACAATGACTCCCCTTGTTGCTGCTCAAACATCGTTATCTCATTCCTCATTTTTGCAGTTTTCGCTGGTGGGAAAATTTTTGCGAGAAACTTCTGAGCAAGGTCTTCCCAAGTAGTGATCGATCCCGATGGTAGCGAGTGTAACCAACTCTTCGCCTTGTCCCGTAAGGTGAATGGAAATAAGCGAAGTCTCACTGCATCATCCGACGCCCCATTATACCTGAAGGTGTCACAAATTTCCAGAAAGCTGACTAGATGTTCATTCGGATCATCATTTGCCAATCCCCCAAACCGAACTGAATTCTGGATCATCTGAGTCGTCCCAGTCTTGATTTCGAATGTATTTGCAGCTATCGCAGGCCTGGTGATACTTGACTGCTGTTCAGTCACCTTGGGTGTAGCGAAATCCCTCAACGCTTTCTGGTCTTCGGCAACCATTGCTTCTTCTTTATCAGAGTTTTTGAAGTCGTCCCTGGTTTCCTTGATCCACTTACTTAACCTCTGAAACCTTCTCTCAATGTCGTCCTCAAAAGGAAGCAAGTCTAGATTTTTGGATCGAGTTTGCGTAAACCAACTTCAAACACCTGAAATAAGAACAAAATAAAAACAAAAAGTGTTTAAGTAAAACTGAACTAATTAAACTGATATTGTAAAATAATAAAATCTATACTAAGGTCCCCGGCAACGGTGCCAAAAATTTATTGGGTAAAATCTATATACGCACAACACGCAAGTATACGTGGTCAACAAGTAATATAGTAATGAGTAGAGTATCGTTCCCATAGAGACAAATTAGTAAGAAACTTAACCTTACAATTACCAATTTTTTATTAATCCTAATTTTATTAAACTATCCAATTCAATGATTAAAATTATAGAAACTAAATTAAGAAACAAATAAACTACCACAAAACAATCACAAATATCAAAATCTGGAATTTCAAACAATTAATAGAGAATTAGACTTATAATTTCACCCTAAGCTTCACTCTGATTTCTACACCTTTATTCCAATTCAAATCACTATCCCAATTTATTAATCAAGAACATGAATGTAATACTAGCCACCTCTCGATGCACTAATACTGTATGAACTTAAATCCACAAATAAGATAGAAACAAGTTAAACACCTTAATCAACTAACTCACTATATCTCTATGTGAATTATAATTAAAGAAGGTTTAAGAATAAGTTCTCTATCCGATTACATGCGATGTCAAGCATATCTCTACCTTAACATTCATCAAGAATCTGCTATGCACAAAATTCATGAACACACGCTATATTAACTAAGTCTTGATTCGAATATCCTCTCTCGATTCCATACAAATCCACCAAGAATTGTTGATCAGGCAATTCATAAATTCAAGCTCAAATTAATATAGATAAACTGGGGAATAATTATTGAACTAGAAATCAAAGTTTACAAAATCATCGTTTCACTTAAGGATCCACCATAAGCCTAAAAAGTGAATTAGTTCATAATGAATGAAATAACAACTAAATAATTCAAAGATAACATTCTTTCAATTACAAATAAAAGACTAAGGAGAAGAATAGTGAAAAACACCCTTCACGTAGCATAAATCAGCACTCGTCTCAAAAATCTCTTCAAAATACACCTCCAAAGCTTGCTATGAAAAACTGAAATTAATCTCTATAATTTGCCTTGTGCGTCATTAATTCGTTGTTTGTAATGCACTATATATCTCCCTCGAGTTCTGACCGACCTCCATCAACAAAATAGAGTCCATGAGCCATCCCAATGCTAACAAACCATGTTCCAACAGAGTTATTAGCGAAACAGGACTGTCAGAATTCGCTACCCCCCGCCCCGGCGGGGGTATACAAGGTAAATAGGCCCGCCCCGGCGGGCTAGTCCCCTGTTAGTTGACTGTGCCATTTTCCATATTTGCTTCATTTATGCTCTAAATGTCTCCTTTTCTTATCTACTTGCCACAACAACCACCCTACACATAAAAGAACACCAAACGAGTAAAAACGAACACGAAAACAAGAAAGTAACAACGAATTAAGCTTGAAATGGACATCGTTTCGTGGATATAAAATCCACTTATCAATATGGTGTTCATATGTTTTCATATGTGATTGTATGCCATAAAAGGATTTTCACTATACAAGTGTTGTAAAAACAAGTTTTAAAATCACGTTCTTCTATGTTTTCATAGTTTTAGAGTTCTATGTAAAAATCTTTTGGTGAAACTTCATAATTTTGATATGTGAATGGGATGTGTGTTTGTGTGTGTGTGTGTGTGTGTGTGTGTGTGTGTATATATATATATATATATATATATATATATATATTTGCTTACATGAGATTTTTATAGTTGTTCAAAAGTTTCAATTCACAAAGATATGATGAACATGATGAAATCATGTTCATAGTGTTTGATTATGAAGTTATGTTGGAAACTGTGCTTAAATCTTTGATGTGAGCATGAGTTATGTGTAATATGGGTTATATTATGATATATTATGAGTTATATGGTTGTTCTAGCAATTCAATCCATGTAATTTTGATAAACAAAAGGAATTTTGTTCATAATGATTTTATGTGAATTAATTTCTGAAAATGGCTTTTAAAACTATCAAATTGATGTTTGGTTATGATTTATTGTTGAAATTGATCACGTATTATGTTAGTATGTTAAGAATATGAGTTATTACAATTGGAATTACTTGAATTGGTTTAAAAACGAATTCACAGTGAATAATTTCGTTATGAATGTCAAAAGAAGAGGAAATAAGAGAAATAGTGAAATTAAAGGTTGTAATCTTGATGTTTATACTGTTTATGTGATTAGAAACGTGTTATAAACATTAGTTTATGTTTCTATAAACATACTATACCTTGGGTAGGATGGTATGGTTGTTAGAAAGGAGTTTGTAGGCCTAATTTGGCTTTCTGTAGTGTTCGGGATGATAATTCGCAAAATTACAAAAGGGACCCCCGCTCCGGCGGGCTCCCCTAGAGCAAAAACCCCCGCCCCGACGGGGGGGTAGTCTTTCTAGCAAAAATTTTGAAAAAACAAAACTAACCGGACATATTTTACTAAAATGAGCATAACTTTTTCATACAAACTCCGATTGAGGCGATTCAAGATGATCTGGAACGAGGATGAATAGACCTACAACTTTTATTCTTTAAGTTTTTCAATTGGAGGTCGGGAATAGGGGTTAAAATCGTTATCTTTAGGACTGTTGTGTTTTCGGAGGCAATCGGAGGGCGTCGGGCATGCACGTATGCAAGTGTAGTGCTTCTAACGATAAAAGATATTTTCCTAAGTTATAAAACATGAATGTTAATAAATATAATGATAATTAACATTAATAAATGATGTATTAGATAAGTTATGTAAGCACACTAAGAATACACAAGAGAGACGAATCGGGCGTGTGATGAATGAACGTCGAAACGTCGTGATAAGTGTTAATGAACATTATAAGATATGGAATGGGTTAATATAAAACCCATAAGTATTCCTAGCAAGACTTAAACACTTGAATAAATTTTTAGTATTACATAAGTCAAAAAGTTAACACAATCTAATTGAACATTGTGTGCTAATTAATAGGAAGGATTATGAGATATGGAGTAGAGTTTACATTACAATTACTATGTGTTGCTATGTGACTAATAATTGATGTGAATAATTATATAATTGTGTAGAGCACGTGAAGTGCAGATAGCTATAAGCTTTTAATCTGTTATTGGCAAACAATCAAGGCAAGTCTTTCGGTTCCTATTTTCTACGTGGACTTGATGAACTATTTTAAATTGCATGATATGTTATATGTGTTGTAAGCGAGCATGATATGTTATACATGTTGTAATCATGAAATGTTAAAGTCAATTTATGACAACATTATTTTGGTTAAATAATGATGATTGAGTAAGGAACTCAATCTTTATATTTGCTATGTGAATTAAAGAATGTATGTCATGTTACTTTAATTATTATGATATGTATGTTGAGCATATTATTATGTGCTATGTGATGCATGAAAACTGTTAGAACTTGATGAGCTGTCGAGCTCACTCTTGCAAATAATAATTTTTGCAGGTCAAGATTTTAAGGTAAGGATATGTGCTAAGTGAATTATAGAGATCCATATTCGCGAAGATTACTTATGTTTTATGAGAAATGTATTTAATATTTTAAATGTAACATGTTGTTGAATTGTAAGTTGAGTTATCCGGTGTATATGGATATCTATTTATGACGTAAGACTTTGTATAGTCATTTTGTTGTAACGATTCATGATATAAATTTGAATCGAAGAGGTGTAATGTAAAGGTTGCGATTTAGAGCAATACAGAAGGAAATGTATAAAAGTTTTAAATATTCTGCATTTTTAGTGATTTTAATATCGAATAATGATGTAAAGATAGATTAAAGTTGTATTATTAACGATCGAGAAGGAGAATATAACATAGCATATAACATTTCTACATTTCCCAGACTAAACTACATAAGTCTTTTTGTAGGGAAACGATTGGTACCGTTACCCGTTCAAAGTCCAAAAAGGCATTAAGCCTACAGCCAGACATGGCAACAAGTGGCCAGCCTAATCCTACTCCTGTCTCCCGTGAGGAGTTCAAAGAATTAAGAAGCAATCAAATTAGCGAGTTAGTTGTTCTGCTCAAAGAACTACACAAATCAACTCATGGTCCACAAATACCCATTCACACAAAACCCTCAGCACATAGAGGAATCCAGGTTCTGGACAAAGAAGTTCCAGCACCTGAGTCTCAGACTGAGAAGTCCAACAAAACCCCTGAAATCACCCCTCTTAAAGAAGAGCAAGACACTTGTGATATTTGGAAGAAGGTTTTACAAATGGAAGAGACCATTCTGTCCATCAAAGGGATCGTAACATAAGGAAGTGTTTCATATTCAGACCTTTGCATCTTCCCCGGGGTTCATTATCTGGAAAAATTCAAGACTACCGATTTTGAGAAATATGATGGATTAGGAGATCCTTACACCCACTTAAAAGTGTTCATTGGTGAGCTTGGGGCTTATGCGGAGAATGAAAAGCTTAAAATGCAGCTATTTTAGAAAAGTCTAACTAGAGAAGCCAGAGCATGGTACACCAGATTGTATAACTCCAAAATTCATAACTAGGAGGAGTTAGCCCCTGCTTTCCTCAGTTAATACAGCTTTCAAACTCAGATGGCACCAGACCGGAATCAAATTACCAAGGTCAAGAAATAAGTCAATGAGTCATTCAAAGAGTATGCCCAAAAATGGAGGCGTCTGGCTACTTAAGTTATCCCATCCATGACAGAGTCTGAAATGGTGATGACCTTTATAAATATTCAAGAAGCTCCATTTTATGAGAGGGTTCTAGCTGGAATAGGAAAGCCATTCTCAGAAATGATCAAGCACGGAGAAATGGCAGAAATGGGATTGAAGCCTGGGAAGATTCAAGACCTAGCCGCTTTAAAAGCTGTAGTTGAGCACATCCAATCTGTAAGTTATGGGAACAACCCCCGAAGGGTCTATAAGAAGAAAAAAAGGATGTTTCTTTGATACTGCAAGGACAAAAAGGCAATCAAAACTTTCCTATTCAGAGGAGAAACTATTTCCCTTTCAAGCACAGTCTTCAAATCCTCCCTTGCCAAAGAGTGGAGAGGTCAGACGTTCAAGAGTGTTCATACCCTTAGGGGATTCACTCGAAAACATTTTCAAACTTCTGATAGCTCAGAAGAAAATCACTTATCTCCTTCCACCAGCTAATCCAACTGGAAAGGGCTTCAATACAAGCAAAAAGTGTGTTTATCACTCTGGAGCTCCAGGCCACGACACTCAGGATTGTTGGGCCCTTAAGCATAAGTATGACGCCCCCAAATCCGGGTATCTTCCAACCCGACAGATGGTGCTCCACTATACTAACATCCATACCATCATTCCATTGAAATACAACAAAATGAGAGTAATTACTATATTCTTATTAAAATCAAAGTATAATCCTTCCCAGGTTCATAAACAGGTTACATCGTTCATTGTTCATAGGGTATAATACATACAAACTTACTAAACTATTACACAATGCATATGCATCCATCTTAGCTTTGCCCTTATCTTTCTTGGCATTCTCAGTACGTTCCCCTTTAACTGCAGTTATATAATTCACGCAAGAAGTGAGCATGACAGCTCAGCAAGTTTAATCAAGGATAACAGAAATACCACATTCGTGAATTATATAACGATTCCAACATAACTGAACAATAGTTATGAAGTATTATGAATCAATACTACCATAACAGTATATAACATCAATTCCCAATGTATAGAATAGATTAGGAATTCTGAACCGGTCGATCGACCATGAACAGTAAATTTCAGTTTTCATACTTGAAAAGGAGTCCACAACACTAAGGCCGTTCATCCGTATAACTTACGAGTACTTCTAGGTGATCAACCTATAGTACTCTATGTTGATCAACACTACATTCATTAAACGTATTTACGTTTAATATTTTTGGCAAACTCGCGTGCCCATTGAAATATCGATGAAAAATACTTTTGTTTGTTCATAGACAAACCTTACCTTCACATCCGTACCAATTACTTGGCATAGGATAGCGTTAACATTTCTATATAGAATGATATGGAAAATCATCAATCTATATCTTACGAGTAGTCTAGCCGAGTTAAAATTTGGCATCGACCCTTTCTTTTACAACAAAGCTTGAAATTCAGTTCAATGAATCACATAAAACTTGGCTAACTTAGAAGTTAGACAAGCGTTAAGAAAACTTACCTTTCAGCGTCTTCAAATAACTTACACTACTGACCACAGCCTTTACAGAATCTACATGATATATTCATATAGCACACTGTAATTAGCTATCAAACAACTATTCACATTGTTCCTACCAACTTCTTTCTCTTCTATGTCTTTGTTAACATAATATTTTTATTAAAGTCAACATGACTTATTCCCCTTCGTCCCGGTTTATCTCTCTATGGACGTTTTATTAACCGGACTCAACTTCATTAATAAAGTATTACTTCGTTCATTTTACATATTTTGTTTACTTACATTAGACTCCTAACTTTCATACCATATACCTTAGTATAGGTAGTATAGGATTAGTCTTTATACATTCATTGAGTATATAAACTCAACTCCGATTGATCCCTAACCAACTGAAGTCTAAAGCATAACTGGGTCAACTTTTTCTTACTGTCGGCGCTGCGGCGCGGCACCTTGGCGCTGGGGCACCTTGTCCCTAGAATCTTAGCTTATAATTACATAAACAAATGAGGAAAATCTTCCTTCATTTTACTTTCAAGCTCCCACGTTGCTTCTTCAACATTGTGGTTTTTCCATAACACCTTCACTGAAGGTATAACCTTATTTCTTAAAACTTGTTCCTTCCTATCAATAATTTGAATTGGAAGTTCCTCATAGGACAAGTTCTTCTCTAACTGAATAGATTCATACTCTATCACGTGTTTATAGTCCGGTTTATAAGGACGCAACACTGACACATGAAACACATTATGAACGTGTTCCATTTCTGGAGGTAAAGCTACTACGTAAGCCACCTCCCCTATCCTTTTTAAAATCTCAAAAGGTCCTACAAACCTTGGGCTTAACTTCCCTTTCTTTCCAAAACGTATTTTCCCCTTCCAAGGTGATACTTTTAGAAAAACAAAAGATCCTACATCGAATTCTCTATTTTCTCTGTGAGGATCTGCATACTTCCTCTGTCGTTCTTGAGCCGCAACTAATCGAGCACGTATTAATTCTACCATGCCCGCCGTCTGCTGAACCATCTCTGGTCCCAACATCTGACGTTCACCCACCTCATCCCAACACAATGGCATTCGGTACTTCCTACCATACAACGCTTCGTAAGGCGGCATGCCTATACTAGCGTGAAAACTATTGTTGTACGAAAATTCTACTAATGGTAGAAATTCGTCCCAACTCCCTTTGAAATCCATAACGCAAGATCTTAACATATCTTCAAGCGTTTGAATTATCCGCTCACTCTGACCATCCGTCTGAGGATGATACGCCATACTTAATCTTAACTGCGTTCCCATTTGTTCTTGCAAACTTCTCCAAAAGTTCGATGTGAATCGTGGATCACGATCTGACATAATCGACACAGGCACTCCATGTCTGGAAATAATTTCCTTGACATATAGCTTAGCTAACTGATCTAAGTTATACCTAATTCCTATTGGTAGAAAATGAGCCAATTTCGTTAATCGATCAACTATTACCCAAATAGTATTGTATCCTTTTCTTGTTGTTGGAAGTCCCACCACAAAATCCATCGTGATGCGCTCCCACTTCCACTCTGGAATTTCTAACGGTTGTAACAACCCACTCGGTCGTTGATGTTCAACCTTAACTTTTTGACAAGTTAAGCACTTACTAACATATTCTGCTATCTCCCTCTTCATATTCGGCCACCAAAAGTTCTGACGAAGGTCTTGATACATCTTCGTACTACTGGGATGTATCGAGTACCTCAAACTATGGGCCTCCATCATAATTTCTTCTTTTAATTCGGGATCATTAGGAACCCAAATTCTTCCCTCAAAACGAAGTAATCCCTCCTTATCGAGGTTATACTCAGTTTTTTCTTCGTTTTCAATCTTATTCAGTATCTGCTTGCACCCCTCATTGCTCAGTTGTACTCTCCTAACCCGCTCCACTATGGTAGGTTGGGTTTCCATGGAAAATAACAATTCTACCGATTCCCCCGGTAACTTAACTTCTAGTTCCATTTTTGCCATTGCTGTTACCAACTCATTCTGAGTTGTTAACATTAATAATTTCTCACTATCCTTTCTACTTAGCACATCCGCTACTACATTTGCTTTTCCCGGATGATATAAAATATCACAGTCATAATCTTTTATTAACTCCAACCACCTTCTCTGTCTCATGTTCAACTCCTTCTGTGTGAAGATATATTTCAGACTTTTGTGGTCCGTATATATCTCACACTTCTCACCATAAAGATAATGTCTCCATATCTTTAGGGTAAAAACTACAGCTGCCAATTCCAGGTCATGAGTAGGATAAACCATCTCATAATCCTTCAATTGGTGTGATGCATACGCAATGACCTTACCATGCTGCATGAGCACGCAACCTAATCCTTTATGCGAAGCATCGCTATACACTACAAAATTCCCGGTATCGTCTGGTAAGGACAATACCGGTGCCTCACTTAATCTCTTCTTCAATTCCTGAAAATTGTTCTCACATTTTTCAGTCTACACATACTTCACTGACTTTCTTGTCAGATTGGTTAACGGAGTAGCTAATTTAGAAAAGTCTGGAATGAACCTTCTATAGTATCCTGCTAACCCCAGAAAACTCCGAATCTCAGTCGACGTCTTCGGTTGCTCCCATTCGTTTATTGCTTCTACTTTGGCCGGATCTACGGAAATGCCATCCTTATCAATAACATGCCCTAGAAACTGCACTCTCTCAAGCCAAAATTCACACTTTATGAATTTCGCATACAACTTCTCCTTCCTTAGCGTTTTCAACACTATTCTTAAATGTTTCGTATGATCTTCTAGCGTCTTTGAATAGACTAGAATATCATCAATGAACACTACTACAAACTTGTCCAAATATTGTTTGAACACTCTGTTCATCATATCCATAAATGCGGCTGGCGCATTAGTCAACCCAAACTACATTACCAAAAACTCGTAGTAACCATAACGAGTTCTGAATGCGGTCTTAGGTATATCTTCCTTCCTCACCTTCAACTGATGATACCCCGTGCACAAATCTATTTTAGAAAAATACTTTGCCCCTTTCAACTGATCAAATATATCATCGATCCTGGGCAAAGGGTACCTATTCTTAATCGTTAACTTGTTCAACTCTCGATAGTCGATACAAAGTCTTAACGACCCATCTTTCTTCTTTACAAACAACACCGGTGCTCCCCAAGGAGACACACTTGGTTGAATATACTTCCTATCTAACAGTTCTTGTAATTGAATCATTAATTCCTTCATTTCAACTGGCGCCATTCGATATGGTGCCCTTGAAACTGGTGCCGTTCCCGGTAACAAATCAATTACAAATTCTACCTCCCTATCCAGTGGAATTCCTGATAATTCCTCCGGAAATACATCCACGAACTCTTGCACAACTAGTATCTGATCCAAGGATGTCCCCACTCTTTGGGTATCCACCACATGGCATAGATAACCTACACACCCTTTTCTTAACATCTTCCTAGCTTGTGTCATAGACAGACAACCAGAGTGTCTCGGTGAATTACTACCGAAAAACACTACCTTGGTTTTCTTAGAAAGCCGAAGGTTTACACTTTTCCTATGGCAATCTATAATTGCCTTATGGTTCACCAACCAATCCATACCAAGAATTACATCAAATTCTTTTAGCCTTATCGGTACCAAATCTACCGATAACTTATTTCCCCTAATTTCTACGCAACATTTCTTATGAATATGTTCAATAGGGATTATCTCCTCGTTTGCTACCTTAACGTCTAAAGTATAGGTAACTTCTCAGGAATTAACCCTAATCGTTTAGCAAATTCACATGCTATAAAAGAACAAGTGGCACCCGAGTCAAATAGCACATAAGCATTTATCTCATTGACCGGAATGATACCTGCTACCACATCTGTTAATGCAACTGCATCTTGAACAGTTATATTAAACGTACGAGCCGAGGGTCTACCCACTAATGGTGTTGGTTCAGTAATGGCTAATTTACCACTACCAAAACTCTTATTCCCCTCTAAACCCTTCTTTGGGCAATTTCTTGCCATGTGGTCCTTTGACCCACAGACAAAACACCCCTGATTCTTCTTAGGGTTAGGACAATTAGGTGACAAATGTCCCTCATGCCCACAGTTGTAGCATACTGCTTTCCCCTTTAAACAGACTCCCATGTGAGATTTTCCGCATGTCTTACATGCTTCCGTTCTCCTTTTGGGATCTCCCTGTTTTACCCCGGTATTCCTGAGATTAAAACCCTTCCTCTTTGGCAAGTTACCGCTTCCGCTAGCAACTTCAGCCTTATTATTTCCTTCTATCTTACTCTTAATCTTCCGCTCTTTGTGGTACTGAGACAAGGCCTCACCACCACCTTCAGCTATTATCGCCTTCTCCAGAATGGTCCCATAGGAAGCACTCTGGAAAATCGATATTCTACTATAGAGCCAAGGTTTTAAGCCCTGCTCAAATCTGCGTGCCTTTCTTTCCTCCGTATCCACCTGATGTGGAGCAAATCTTGCCAACTCATTAAATTTGGCAGCATATTGGGGAACAGTCATAACCCCCTGCTTAAGTTCTTGGAACTTAATTTCCATCCTACCCTGCATGCTAGTAGGGAAATAGTTCTTGAAGAAAACCTTCTTAAACTGTTCCCACGTAACAGCCTCTGTCCTAGCCCCACCCTGGTGAGCTTCCCACCAGTAGTTGGCTTCTCCCTTCATCATGTAAGTCGCAAAAGAAGTCTTTTGCGCCTCACCTACGTTTGTTATCACAAACGCCTTTTTAATTTCCCTAATCCATGTTTGGCCTTCTAGTGGATCCGTCGTTCCTCGGAACTCGAGAGGACCCACACTTTTAAAGTCCTTAAAGGTAGTTGTTCTTACTACCCTAGGAGCTACAGGAATCCCACCCCCCCCCCCCCACTTGGTTAAATTCAGCCGTTAATAAATTAACGAACTCTTGCATAGGGTTGTTAGGACCCCCTTGATTTTCATTATGAGACTCGGCCTCTTGCTTTCGTTGTCATTATATTAATTACTCGGTTATCATTTTAAATTAACACATTCATACCACACAAGCATGTTAAATAAAAACGTCATTATATTAATATGCTTTCATAGTCAAAACTATTTACATCATGTTCCCTTAGCCAAAAGCTATCATATACTATCTCGCGATTGCCTTCTACAAAAGTTGGGATTTACAAAAAGACTACCCTTAATTATACAAAAGAGGGTTTTACGTCACTACTTATATACAAAAAGTTCTAGCGACCTTCTAACATTGTCGAACGGCATTTTCATATTTCTGATTTGCCAGAATCGACACTATATCTCGACTTATGGGCGCATTCATGGATGTATGACATCCTAGCTATTTTCTGATCTTTCTCAACCAGTTTTTGCTTTAGCTCGAGGACCTCATCCTTATATCTATGAGCCTTATCAGTCATAAGCACTTTTTCATCGTGCTTCGACTCAAAGTCTTCCTCTGCAGATTCTTTCGCCTCATATAGGGCAGTTATTTCCTCAATCTGTGCCTCTACCTGAGTACGTAGGTGCACATTCCTATCCAACACTGCTAGATACAGTGCTCTAGTTGCATCCAAAGATGCTGGCTCCAGAGTAGGTAACACCGTGTTAATCGATGTCACCTCCATTTCCTCCTCCACATCTAGCATCTCCTTAAGGTATGATGCTAATCCCATAGTCTCCTCAGAGTATTCCTCCTCGGAGATGTACTCCTCAATGTCTGAGTCTTCTAGTACAACTATCAGTACCTCTATCACTGGCATTGGTACTACCTCAACTTGGTTAACTGAGTCCTCACTTATCATTTCCACGTTTCTAAACATCAAGCTATCGGTTGACATCTACAAACACATAACACGTTGATTAGTACATAATACACAATAGTATAAGCACAAATCACTTTTAATATCTTTAAGATTAATTTTCATCTTTTAATCCTTTCGATACTGAGTTATCTCAATATCTTCTTAATTCAATAGACTTGAATTTCATTTCTCGGACTTTACCTTCCGTACAAGGTTATTAGCCTAAGGTTTTCCCCCCTTAAGTTTTATAACCTAAGGCTCTGATACCAACCTGTGACGCCCCCAAATCCGGGTATCTTCCAACCCGACAGATGGTGCTCCACTATACTAACATCCATACCATCATTCCATTGAAATACAACAAAATGAGAGTAATTACAATATTCTTATTAAAATCAAAGTATAATCCTTCCCAGGTTCATAAACCGGTTACATCGTTCATTGTTCATAAGGTATAATACATACAAACTTACTAAACTATTACACAATGCCTATGCATCCATCTTAGCTTTGCCCTTATCTTTCTTGGCATTCTCAGTACGTTCCCCTTTAACTGCAGTTATATAATTCACGCAAGAAGTGAGCATGACAGCTCAGCAAGTTTAATCAAGGATAACAGAAATACCACATTCGTGAATTATATAACGATTCCAACATAACTGAACAATAGTTATGAAGTATTATGAATCAATACTACCATAACAGTATATAACATCAATTCCCAATGTATAGAATAGATTAGGAATTCTGAACCGGTCGATAGACCATGAACAGTAAATTTCAGTTTTCATACTTGAAAAGGAGTCCACAGCACTAAGGCCGTTCATCCGTATAACTTACGAGCACTTCTAGGTGATCAGCCTATAGTACTCTATGTTGATCAACACTACATTCATTAAACGTATTTACGTTTAATATTTTTGGCAAACTCGCGTGCCCATCGAAATATCGATGAAAAATACTTTTGTTTGTTCATAGATAAACCTTACCTTCACATCCGTACCAATTACTTGGCATAGGATAGCGTTAACATTTCTATATAGAATGATATAGAAAATCATCAATCTATATCTTACGAATAGTCTAGCCGAGTTAAACTCTGGCATCGACCCTTTCTTTTACAACAAAGCTTGAAATTCAGTTCAATGAATCACATAAAACTTGGCTAACTTAGAAGTTAGACAAGCGTTAAGAAAACTTGCCTTTCAGCGTCTTCAAATAACTTACTCGACTGACCACAGCCTTTACAGAATCTACATGATATATTCACATAGCACACCGTAATTAGCTATCAAATAACTATTCACATTGTTCCTACCAGCTTCTTTCTCTTCTATGTCTTTGTTAACATAATATTTTTATTAAAGTCAACATGACTTATTCCCCTTCGTCCCGGTTTATCTCTCTATGGACGTTTTATTAACCGGACTCAACTTTATTAATAAAGTATTACTTCGTTCATTTTACATATTTTGTTTACTTACATTAGACTCCTAAGTTTCATACCATATACCTTAGTATAGGTAGTATAGGATTAGTCTTTATGCATTCATTGAGTATATAAACTCAACTCCGATTGATCCCTAACCAACTGAAGTCTAAAGCATAACTGGGTCAACTTTTTCTTACTGCAGGCGCTGCGGCGCGGCACCTTGGCGCTGGGGCGCGGCACTTGCACAACATTGGCACTGGGGCGCGGCACATTGGCGCTGGGGCGCGAGTTTGCAGAGGGCTCGGCCGAGTCTGGCGCTGCGGCGCCACCATTTTATGCTGGTTTTGGCGCTGCGGTGCCGAGTCTGTGCATCAGTTGACAAACCAGTTTTGGTTTTCTAACGAAACTCCCGGCTTCCTAATTTGTTCGTTTTACATCCGAATTGACCCATTCGAATTCCTATAAGTCAGGAATTACATCCTTTACGCGTTCATATAAGAATTCAACACTTTCGAATCCGTTAACTCATAATTCACTATTGAGTTCATTTTATATACGTTTATAAACGCTAATGAGCGTTCAATGCTCGTTTTCTTCGTTTTAAGTCGGAATCCGATGATTCTCGAACCCACGACTCTTAATCACCCTATCTCACGTGTTGACATTGAAAACCAACATTTTCAAGTCTCACGGCAACTTTCGACTACCAATCCAGAATTTTTACGTTTTCGACGTTTAACGTCTATTTTCGTAAAATTCGCCATAACTTCATTACTAATGTTCTCTAAGCCAAATCACATGGAATACTCCATGGATTTCATATCTACATCCTAACCAAGCAAGATGCAATTACTAACGGATTGATAGAGTCCAATCGTTTATAAACGATCAATCTCAACTATCCATATTTTCATGGTTCAAAACTATTTCAAACCTTATTATTTTTATAACCTCATGACTTATAGAGATTGAATCTATGGTAAGTCATCTTTAATCCCTCATACAAGGCGTATACCATCCCTCTATGATTCTCCAATATAAAAGACAAATCAAAAAGAAATGGAGATGAAAGATAAGGATTATACCTTAAGAACTCTTGGAAATCTCTTGGAAGAATATAAGTATATGCTTCCAAAGTGTATGTTTGCAAGTGTAGCTCTCTTTTCTCTCACAAATAATCTAAGTTGGCAACTTTGAAAACTCTAAAATGCAACAACCTAGCTTCTTATTTATAGGAATTGAAAATGGAGGGCTTAATGGTCAATATACCCCCACCTCCTTACTATTCAAGTGTGGTCACCAAGTAAAACACTTGGTGACCAAGTCTTATACTTGAAGTCCACCCCAAGTGGTCGGCCCACCTCCCCTTTATGACATCCCATGGGTTTCCCCATGGGTCTTACCCATTAGGTGACCCACCGGTTCGACCCACGGTTCGGTTTTGTGAATTGGGCTTAATTAAATAAATATTGGGCCTTGACTTTGACTTAACCCTCCTAACTCATTGGGCTTAGTCCTTTAATTAGTTGGACTAACTTATAACCCAACTCAAATGAATTAATCATTAAGTCATAACTTAATTCTATAATACGTATCGCATTCTACACGTATGATTCACGTATTCCTTTCGTATACCATAAGTACAATAAGCGTATTGTACCTCGTATTTACTTAATGTATTATACATAGGTACTAACTAGCACCACCAATTGTATAACACTTGAATAAAACCTAACGCCATTCCTTCTACGCATATTATTTCCTTCTCGGAAATCGATATACTCAACCCTTAGGTTTTAAGTCCACAGGCAAAAACTTCGTTTTTGCCATAAATGAAATATTATCAGATATTCCATCTCATCACGATATTCTATCATTACGCGTTTCTCAGAATTTCAAAATAATTCCTCGGACAGAAACGGATGAATAGTGTTTTTACGGAAACATCTCAGAAAACAATTATTATCGTCTTGGAAATTCCAAACAACTATTTCTACCACGTAGCCAGAATACTAACCACGTTAGCACATTCTAGGTCATAGAACGACCTTCACATAGTTTACTTCACAAAGAATTCAATTAAATTTATTTAATTCACATAATCAAATAAAAATTTAATTGTAATAAAAATTCGATTTTCTCGGGCGTTACAATAAGATCCAGGACTTAATTGACAGTGGTGAGATAATGGTGACCAAGCCCGAGCAACCACATGTTCAAGAGAACCCTCTCCCTCAACACAAGGAAGGGGAGGTTAACATGATCAACATTTGACAACCTGGAAAATCAGATTGTCCAAATTTTAAATTTAAAGAATTAGTTATTAATAAAATGAATTTTTATTAATAATATTTTGTGCTATTAGTTTATTAATCGTTCTAGAACCTAGGATGATTTTAAGACGAGGGGATTCTAGCTACGAGCTAGACTGAACGAGTAAGAATTTTCAAGACGAAAATAAAATTTTCCCAGGAATAAAAATATTTCTGAGGAAAAAGACAAAATAGGCATTATTCACCCGATAAAATCCTAAGGATTAGGGTTTGAATAACCTAAGCCTTTTCGAGAGTTCGGTATGTCGAAATGACATTCCGTCGAAAGATTTGATGATGATATATTGTGAAAAGTTAAGTAAGCCGATAAAAGTTTTTCTCCAAAAACGTGTAAAAATCGAACAAAATAAAAATGACGAAAAGTATTGTTATGTACTTTTCATTCGTTTAACTACATTAGAGAAAAATATGAAGGAAAACGCTTATCATCAAAAAATGTTTTTTAGTTTTTCAATGTTCTGAAGAATGCGTAAAAGTTAATTTGTAAAGGAAAGACGAAATATCCAAAAATATTTGAATTTCGAGAATCACAGATTTTGAACTGTCAGACGAATTTTGCAAGACAAGAAGCACGAAGCTTCCAAGAGAAGCTTCATGAATAGTAAGGCAGTTTGCCAAATGACTAAAATACTCATAGCCTTGGTTTTCTATAAAAAGAGAGCCTTAGCCCATTTGTTGGTGATTTTGAAAATCACCAACACTTGAGAGAGAGAGAGAGAGTTCGGATGAGGAGAAAAATGAAGAGGAAAAGCTAGCCCGAGTGCATACTTTGTTCAACGGAAGAAGATTAAAGAAGAAAGGTATTGAAAACCTAAGTTATAAGTTATTTTCTTTAAGTTTTATATGGAATCATATAGCTTAATGAAAAGGAAAGTAAATGATGTTAAGAATGATTTTCATATGGTTGAAATCATGAGAAAATGAAGAAATAAGAATTAGAAGTTTAGTTTATAAATTTCTTAAGGAAGTATGAATTTCGTAATGAATTTGAATGATCCGAATGAATCATATGAATGATTTGGTGAAATAAGTAAGGAATGGTGTTTTATAACACCAAATTTCAAGAAAAAGTAAAATCATAATCAAAGTATGGATTAAAAATGAAGAACGAACGAAGAACGCGAAGAACACGTGAAGAACACGAAGAACGTTGTTGATGGACAAATTTAAAATCATCGTAGTATAACTTGTTGTTGATGGACAAGTTTAAAACCATCACGTATAAGTTAGTTGCTTATTGCTTGGTTAGGAGCGATAGAAACGTTCATGAAGAACGGATTGAACTTAGCTATAACGAAGTTGTGACGAAAATCTCGTAAAAGACGAATGAAAAGTAGAAAGTATATAAATGAACCCGAATGTGAAGGGTTTCAATAGAATGTAAGAAAACGTAGAAAAAGTGAGTCGTGGACTCCAGAACGAATGAATTTCGAGTTCGGATGACCGAATTACGGACGAACGAACGAAGAATGTTAATAACATAAAATGAACAAATGATAAAATTTAAGCCAATTGAATGACATGTTAACGGATACATAATGAATTTCTATCTGAGGGAAGTTGAAGTACGTAATGAGAGAAAGAAAATGGCTTTGGAACGTCCTTGTTCCGAGTTATAACGAAGAAGTTATGAGATGGTGAAGTATGCGTCTCAAACAAGTTCAACACTTAGAATTTTTTTTCTGAGTTTTAGAACTGGCGCTGCAGCGCCAGTTATGCCTTGGGAAGTGGTGCTGCGGTGCCAGACCGGGGAAGAAGCTACTGAAGACTCACGCCGCAGCGCGAGCAATAACAAAGGAAGGTGGCGCCGCAGCGTCGGTGCAGGGCAAGACCCAGAGAAGAGCTTTTAATTGCTCAACTCCTGGTGAAAGTGCAAGGAAAGATAATGAACACATAGTTCACGTAATGTAACACTTAATCAAGTGATTTAAGCCTTTAGTAAAGGTTGAACGGAAAGATTGAATGGAATTAAAAGATAAAGAATGTAAACGCAACGTAGTTGCGATGAACGAATGGTCTTAGCATACAACGAACCGTATGGCTTCGACATTAAGAAGAATGATGAACGGGAAGTTCATGTAATGAATAACGAACAAGAGAGATTAAAACCTTAGATAAAGGTTGAATGAGAGATTAAAAGATGGACAACGTGAACGTAGCATACGTAAACGATCCTCGTGAATCGTATTCACGTCGAGCGAACGTTCTAAGTATACATTGGTGGTATGACTTAGACGTCGATGAAAGCAGTAAGTAAGATATGAATTATCAAGAAAGCCGTAACGAACGGTAATAAGATTAATGAAAATTCGAGTGTGAGTCGGATAGAGAATGTTAGAAAGAAAGGTAAGCGTTAAACACTTTAGTTGGTGTAGAGTTGAGTGTACGCGAATATTAAACGGGCAGAACCTACATGCCGTGTATGGTTTGACCGTAAGGTAATGAAGAATGACGATTAAACCTATGAACAGCGAAGAAACTGAATTAAAGACAATGACATATAACGTTAAGAAGCCGAGTTAATGATTATAACTTGGATAACGCTCCGAGTTGAATGAACCGGACATTGTAAGATATGAATAAGGTAACGTAAAATGCTTAACGCTATGAAAGAGTAGTATTAACATTGAATTATCGATCTAGGTATACAAAAGACTATATGACTTAGACGATAAGGAATAAATCCTGAGGTATGGCATTTAGTTACCAAAAAGCCATAAGAAATGAGAAATCAACTTAACGAACATTATAGTTTTAATGTTCGGATAAGTTAAGCTAAGTTTAGGTTGTGGTACAATCGTAATCTTTAATGGTTGACATATGGGAGCTGGGCTAAACAATTCTTTCAGAGAGCGAAGGTATATACGAAACTGGCAACCGATCTAACCCGCTGTGAAAGATAGTGTAGATGAGACGGGAAACTAGTTCGTTGGTTGTTTATGGAAAATCACTCAGAGTACCATATGGAATACTAGTAGAGATGCGATGTGTGCTGAGTCCTATAAGAGTTATAAGAAGAAGATAAGATTATAAATCATAAAAGATGATGATCGTATGAGTAAGAAATCCCTGTATGTCGTGACGCCGTAAAACGGTAAAGAAAGTAGGTTGCATAAACTTAGATTATAAGAACGTGAACCCTAAGAAGTAAAGTTAAGTAAACCAATGCGTGAGTCAAGTATATAACTAATTGGTGTATGTGATATTTCCTTATGTGCTATATAGGAATTGGAATGAGCAGTTCAGCATAAACTGTAAGTTATAGCTGAGCGTAAGGCAAGTTTTCTAACTTCATTCATATTTTAAATGTATGTTAGTTTCTTAAACTTTCTCAGATGTTGAACTTGAGAAGTTTAATCTATGTGCAAATGTGTGATATTTGTACAAGGTGGTAGAATGTATGAGGCCTTGTGCCACAATTTGAACACTTCGGTGTTTCTATGAGATGAACTGTTCTGTGATTAAACTGTTTAATATGAGAATATTTTGTTTATACATGATCCGTTATTGTTAAGTCTGTGCTAATGATTCTAGCCAAGCAGAATGTTTATGGAAAAGGGTAGAAGAAAGAAAGTATTTCAAAGTGAATGTGACTAATGTTTTAAAATGATAGGAATCAGAGTTTATTCCTATTATTCAAGCTACTTCATAACTGTGACAAACGAGATTTTATAATTTAATTTTAATATTTATTGGATTAAATAAATATTTTCGATGATTTAATTATTAGATTAAATAATTAATTGATGCAACTGTGATAGATTAATTTAATTATATGTGCTATATTTATTAAATTAATGTGGAGAATATTTATTATTCAAAGTATGTATTTATGTGAGCTTATTGAATTAAATGAAATATTTAATAAGCATAATGTTATTTTAATGTAATAATTAATTAGAGATTTAATAATTTGACATAATTAATAAGTAAGAAATTGATTATGTGACTATGTGAATTAATGACAAATTATCATATTTTATTTAAAGTAAAGTAAATAAGATAATTGATTTATTTTATAATTGGATGTGACATTATTAAACTATAAGATAAAAGAGTTATTAAATTAAATGATTTTGAGCCATTTAAGGCTTGCCAAACGAGGCCCTAGTAGAGGTTAAAAGCAGTTAACCATTACTGGGTAATTGACATCCACTCTGCGCGTCAATTCTTTTATTAATACGTCGTATTATTCTCCTTCCTATTTTCTAAGTGTTCAAAGCAAATTACAGAGAGAAATTGTGAAGTTGAGAGAAATTGTGAGTGTGTATGATTGATCTAATAACTGAGAAAGGATCATCAAGGCTCTATTAGTCTACACTTTATACTCTGGGTAATTCCTTTAGCCCAATTTCTATTTTTACGATTGTTTAAGTTTTATAAGAAAATGGCTTCACGTTTTGTTAAAGTCTCTGTAATTATAAAGGGTATGGATTATGTGTTGATATATGTAATAAGATGTTATCATATCGTATTTGATTATATATATTGTATAAACCATCAGTTGCATAAAACATGTCGTATATTGTTGCTACAAAATTATAGAGTATAAAATATGGCCATATGGCCTTACGTACCAAATTTGATACGTCTAACATAGGTTATATCATAAATTTATGCTTGTAATGGATTATGTATATTAAAACGAATAGACCAAACTTCAAATGAACGGATTCGGTGTTATAATGAACCCGTAGTATTGATTTGCATGTTTTGTTTTTAAAACTTTCAAGAACATCAAGAACAGTAAAATTACATGTGTTGATTCTACAAATTATGTGTTTTAACATGTTAAAATCATGCTAGAAGGGTTGAGTAGTAGTTATATGTGTATTACAGTGTTTGAGTATGTCTAAATTCGTGTAAAAATAAACTAATTGAAAGTTATGGTCATATTCTGTATTCTTCACAGAACGTATAATTTTACTTGTGATAAATTTTTGGCCTAATTTGGCCTTGTTATGTTCGCGAACTGCAGAACTACAGAAACTGTAGAAAATGAGCCTGGGTAACCCCGCCCCCGGCGGTCGTTACCAAACTAAATTACCCTGCCCCGGCGGTCAAAAAATAAAAAAATAATAAAAAATAATAAAAAATATATAAATATTCGATGAAAATTATTATTAAAATATTTATAAAATAAATTAAATATTTTAATTGAGATATTATGGAATAAAATAAATATTTGATGAAAATTATTATTAAAATATTTATAAAATAAATTAAATATTTTAATTGAGATATTATGGAATAAAATAAATATTTGATGAAAAGTATTATTAAAATATTTATAAAATAAATTAAATATTTTAATTGAGATATTTATGGAATAAAATAAATATTCGATGAAAATTATTATTAAAATATTTATAAAATAAAGTAAATATTTTAATTGAGATATTTATGGAATAAAATAAATATTCGATGGAAATTATTATGAAATAATTT
The DNA here is from genome assembly GCA_016801055.1 of Panax notoginseng. Lineage (NCBI taxonomy): Eukaryota > Viridiplantae > Streptophyta > Magnoliopsida > Apiales > Araliaceae > Panax > Panax notoginseng. The sequence goes on from CM029018.1 coordinate 111,033,233, forward strand.
ATTCGAGTGTAATAATAGTAAGAGAATGAAAATATTCTAATTAAATTAAGTAATTAAATTAGAAGGGTAATGATTTGTTAAATAAAGTGGGGTTTATATTAAATAATTAAGTGAAAATATAACTAATGAATGTCGTAAATACATATGGTATGTGTGTAGGATTTGTGGTGAACGAAAGTAGTAATCGTTTAGCCTACGCACGATGCAAGTTTCCTAACCCTACTTGTTATCATTATTCAAGTTTATAAATCAAGTTCAGTTTGTTATATTAAAGATTATCTATCATTTCAAAGTATAATTCTATTATACAATACTTGTTCTACTGTGTACCTCTTAAGATTTTTATTCAATTTAATTATCATTTATTGTTGAACCTTATTAGATTAGCGAACCCTTAATTGATTCGACTAGTCCATAGTTGATGAACGTTCTAAATTTTAGAACCCTTATTGAATTATCCAAACCAAACTTCCTTTGGTGCGGACTCTGATGTCAAACTGAGATGAACAACCCTGTATAGGGATTTCTTATGCGTTAGCGTTAAGATATTGTGCACAGTATGGTACTAAGGGTTGATCCCCTTAAGTACGAGTAGAAGAGTCCATAGTCTTATGACTGTTAAAGGTTTCAAGTATAACCCGTGATAACCTAGGACATAGTTCAAGGTCTTATGACCCTCAGAAATCTTTTGAACTCTTGTTATTCATTCTTGATTCAAAAGTTGAGCTTTTATTTCAGAAGTCTTTGATTCACTCGCATGTTATTATATATTGTTATTTCATTTTTATACTTGTGGGCATTCATGCTCACTCTTGCGTAATAATAACATTGTAGTTAAGTACGAAAGGTACGATGAGACTTCTACTAGCAAAGGCAAGGGCAAAGCTAATAAGTGATGAAGACGTGTTATTTAAATTTTAGAATGTTATTGTCAAGACTTGATGTTGTTTAAGACTTATTATTTGTTTATGTTTCCGCACAGATGTTTAAGGTTAGTTTTACCTGGGATTGTATTTATTATTCAGATGTTGTAACCCCATAAGGGGAGGATTTATTTCTATCTATTGCATGGTTTACATTTATTATAGGTAGATAGATAGATGATATTTATATAGTGAACACCAAATCTCGTGGAATTTAAGTACCCGGATTTGGGGGTGTCAAAATAACCTTTATTCGATTATTGAAGTTTTAAAAGAATGTTTAAATTCTTGAAGTTGTTTATTCAACTACTATGACTTGCTGAGAAATTGAATGCTCACACTTGCTTTAAATGAGAAACATTTTCAGCTTACGAGTAGAATAACTTAAGGATCCCATAAAGATCATGTTGATCGGTATCCAGAAGAAGTGCCATTCAGTATATGAATGAGCGTGAAGATCAAGCGAAGACTTGTAATGTAGAATAGTTTAATTAAACTATAGACTAGTTTAATGAACTGTTTTATATCCTTGGTGGCGGATAAAAGTCACTCTTGTAAGATGTAAAGAATAATGTAATTATCATTATTTGTAATAAATGAGGTTATAAGATATTAGAACTTGGGATTTGAGAATGTATGTTGTTATATTTAACTATATAATGATGTATGTTTGGAAAGAGATGGGACCATGATGCACGGAATCTGGATGTGAAGATAGACCGGATTTCGGGGCATTACACAACAGGGGCAGTGGAGAGAGCTCTAAGTACCTCAAATATGGGGGGGTTCATCCTAAACCAGCAAGGATAATGCTGACAAATGGGATTATTCACAGTTCCAGTTCATGATGGAACGGAAGTTAAAGTCTCTTAGCAAACAAGTAAATCAACTGGCAGAACTGGTGATTCATCAACACCAAGTCACACATCAGTTGTTCAGTCAAGAGCACGCTAGCCTCCTTTCTCTTATTACAAATACTCCACCACTTACTCCAGAAAGTGAAACATTGGAGGAAAAGCTTGCTAGAAAAGCAAAAGCTAAAGATCGTCGGGACTTCGCCAACAAAAGGGAATTCACCTATTTAGGCCAACCGATGGAAGAGATATTGCAGATGCTGATTAATGAGGGAAAAATCACAACACTGCTACCTCCAGTCAACCCACACTCAAAGCGGTTTGATGCTAATGGAGTATGTCAATACCACTCCCACTCTCGCGGTCATAACACTAAGGAATGTTGGGCAATCCAACATCTCATTCAAAAAATGATTGACAACGGTGACCTGTAAATGGCAGACGATGACGCTGTATCACTTGAGAGTGGACACACATTTCCTTCGAGATGAAAGGAAGTCATAGCAGTTATATCCTCTAAGGGAGATTTGGCTACCACATCACTTACAATTCAACCAATTCAGCTCAACGGAGTTGAAAACCCTTTGGAAGTAGCTGCACCAAAGCCAATCATATTGCCATTCAGGCCACACTATCATGTCATCAGCCTTAAGAAAGTTCCATGGAATTATGGAGAGGCTGAAGGATCAACATCAAACACAACTGTTGCAGTGTCTAAAGAAAATACATTGTATCTCCCTCAACGAGTGATAAAGCCTATCATCAGATCTAAGGGGAAAGTGCCCAGGGAGAAGATTGAAGAATTCCTCCGCAAGATGGGACACAATGAAACCAAGGTGGTTCAAATCTTGAGAGAAGCTCCACAACAGATTTCTATTATGGACTTTGTTTTCTCTTCAGAAGATCACTGGAAGGTCTTACTAAAAATATTAGAAGAAACCCACTTGCCAAAGACAGTGGATGTTAAAAAATTCCATCATCTAGTTGATCACATTTTCAACAGTAATGTGATATCCTTCACTGATGATGGCATACCTCCCGAAGGGACAGATCATTGCAAACTGTTGCACATAGCGATGATGTCTTTTGGATATGTGGTCGGAGGTGTGCTAATAGATGGAGGATCATCCCTAAACATCTTCCTCTATTCCACATTAGAGAAAATGAACATCAATCTCAACAGGATTCGAAGCAGCCATACAATCATCAAAGCTTTTGATGGATCTCGGCGAAATGTTGTCGGAGAGATTGAATTACCAGTGGAAATCGGTCCACATACATTCTACATATCCTTCCAAGTGCTCAAAATCACTACAGGATATAACTTACTATTGGGAAGACCTTAGATTCATATGGCGGGAGCCATCCCATCCATTCTTCATCAACAACTCAAGTATATCATTAACAGTAATCTGGTCACTATCAATGCTGAGCCAGAGTATCCTGTCCAAAGTGATATACCTCTCATTAGTTTTAATGCAGAAGTTGAGCATGTCAGCTTCCAAGCCCTTGAGGTGAGCAACACTCACTATCAACCCATTGGGGCTCCACCTCTGAAACCCAGAGTTTCTGCCGAAGTAATGTCGGCAACTCAAAAAATGGTATCCTTGGGTTTCCAGCCTAGACAAGGGTTACGAAAGAATCAGCAGGGAATCAAATGCCCAATTCAAGTTCCAAGCCAGACAGGGACAGCTGGACTAGGCTACTCCTTTGGGTCCAGTCACAGGAACCCGAACAAGCATACATTGGTTCCTTCATCTACAAGGCTACTACCTGAACCTATAGATGTTGATTCTGTACGGCCTTCACTGAAAGTTCATGCCTCTTTGGTAGCCATGTTATTTCCTAAACCGATACCAGTTAAAGGAAAAGAAGTCCTGATTCCAGACCCAGACATGGAGGAAAGGGATCAAAGGTGCAAACAAGATATTAAGAGGCGGTTATCGAAGATGTACTTCCTGGCACATACCAAGGGTATGAACAAGGATATCTTAGATGACGACTATCCAAACATCATGGTCATCATTCAAGAGAAGGAGGACGATAACAGCCCCTTCATCACAGCTATCTACCAGGACTTGACCCTTAGAAATTGGAGCAACACTCCTTGCATTTGCCGAAAAGGGTACAAAGGGCAGAAACTCCCTCTGCCCTGTAGATAGCAATAACAGCTTACTTTTGTTGCATATTATTAGCAGTTATTTTTGTCACTTCATGCTAACACTTTGTATGATTGAATAGTTTCATATATTAAGTGAAAGCATTTTGTTTCAGGACTCTAAAGTTAGATGTACCTAAACTTGCTAATGGAATGCCTATTCTTCACAAGGACTGCAACTTTGATGTAAAGTTGGACTCTGACTTGATGGAGATTGAGCAAGAGGACTATGAGGCGCCTCAGGAGATCAAAGAATGGGTCAAAGACAAACCCAAGCCAAATCTTTATCAAACCACCTCTTTTAATCTTAGAACCTCAGAAAACCCCAAATAAATCTATATTGGTACGGACCTTACTCCAAGCCAAAGGAATGACATGGTTACTCTATTGACCCATTTCCAGGATGTGTTTACATGGTCTCATGAAGACATGGTCAGTTTGTCAACTGACATTATCATTCATCGCCTTCCCATCAAAGAGGGATTCAATTCAGTCAGACAGAAACTCAAGCGATTAAAATCTGAGTGGAGTTTGTAAGTTAAAGAAGAAATTGTGAAACAATTTTAAGCCGGCATCATCATTGTATCAACATAACCTGAGTGGCTATCCAACATAGTCCCCGTGCCTAAACCCAGAGGGAATGTGCGAGTTTGCGTGGATTACATGGATCTGGACAAAGCTTGTCTCAAAGATAGCTTTCCCATACCATTCATCCACATACTCATTGATAATACAGCTCAGTACGGTATGTACTCCTTTGCTGACTGCTTTGCTGGGTATCATCAAATCATAGTTGCTGAAGAGGATCGTGAGAAAACTACATTCATCACTCCTTGGGGAACCTCTTTCTATAGACGGTTGTCCTTCGGCCTCATCAATGCCGGAGCTACCTATCAGCGAGCCATGATGGCTCTTTTCCATGATCTAATGAACAAAGAGATAGAAGTCTACATGGATGACATCATTGTCAAATCCCGAAGAGAGGAAAACCACCTAGATCATCTCAAAAAGCTCTTCAACTGGTTGCGTAAGTATAACTTGAAGTTAAATCTAGCCAAATACGCCTTTGGCATCAAATCAGGCAAGTTGCTAGGATTCCTAATAAGCCACAAAGGCATTGAGCTGGATCCTGCAAAAATCCAGGCCATTACTGAGATGCCCATACCCCAGACAGAGACGAAAATTCGAGGATTTCTGGGAAGAATCAACTTCATCAGCCGATTCATCTCCCAACTCACAGTAACATGTGAACCCATCTTCAAGTTGTTAAGGAAGAACTCCTCTAAGAAATGGAATGACGAGTGTCAAAAAGCCTTCCTTCTCATCAAAGAGTAGCTAATCAAAGCTCCTATTTTGGTACCTCCCAGGGATGGTGTTCCCCTATTTATATACCTATTAATCAATGACAATGCCATGGGCTACATGCTAGGGCAAAAAGATGATAGAGGTCAAGAAAGAGCTATCTATTACCTCAGTAAAAGATTCAGCATCAGCAAGCACAAGTACACTCTGATGGAGAAAACGTGTTGTGCTTTAGCATTGGGCTTCCATGAGATTACAGCATTATCTCCATGGTCACAAAACCCATCTCATATCCCGGATGGATCCTCTCAAGTATGTGTTCAGTAAACTTATGTTGAATTATTGACTGTCCAAATGGTAGTTGATCCTCCAGCAATTTGACATCATCTACGTGACTCAAAAGTCTATCAAAGGTCAAGGAATTGCGGATCAATTGGCCGCTGCACCTTCAGGGGATTTCAAACCTTTGGAAACATATTTCCCCGATGAAGGGATAATGACAATTCAGCTACACCATCAGGACAATTCAACCCAACCTTAGAAAATGTATTTTGATGGAGCCGTGAACACGGAAGGTTCTGGGGCTAGAGCAGTTCTAGTATCCATTTCAAGATAGCAGTATCTCATTGCCGTTAAATTATAGTTTGTCAACACCAACAACACAGCTGAGTATGAAGGCTGCGTCATGGGGTTGAAACTAGCCCAATCCATGGGCGTTAGACGGTTAACTGTCTTCGGAGATTCTGAACTGGTAATCAGGTAAACCACTGGAATCTATCACACCAAAGAATTACATTTACTGCCTTACCATCGGTAAGTTATCAAAATGGCTTCGGAGTTTAAAGACATTTCCTTCCTCCATATTCCTCGGAATAGAAATGGCTTTGCGGCTGCACTAGCAACTTTGGCCTCCTTGATCAACATACTTGATAAGGAAAACATACAAAATGTCACCTTTGCCCAGCAAAAGGCACCAGCCTACAAGAATTACATTGGAGAAGTATCGAATGAACTGCCTCTTATCCAACACCCTTGGTATCAAAACATCAAGGAGTATCTGCGAGATGGATCTACACCCGCTAAGGAGAGTCAAGCTAACAGAAAGTGGATCCATAGAATGGCCATGAAATTCTACCTGATCGGAGATGCACTCTACAAAAGAGATGCAGGACTAGGATTACCAAGATGCCTAGACAAAGACCAAGCTCAGAGGCTCATGAATGAAATCCATGGTGGAGTATGCGTCCCACGCATGAGCAGCCCTCTACTTGTCAAGAAGATCCTGAGAACAAGGAATTAATGGCTCTCTCTCAAGGCTGACTATAATGATCACGTCAAGAGATGTTTCCAATGCCAAATTCATGGGAATGCTATCCACGCCCCTCCAAGGGAGCTCCATAATATGAGTTCGCCCTGGCCCTTCTCAATGTGGGGAATGGACGTGATAGGGCCCACCGAGCCCAAAGCAAGTAATGGTCATCGATTTATCTTCACCATGATCGACTACTTCACCAAGTGGGTAAAAGCAACCTCCTCCCAAGGTAACTAAAGAGGTGATCATTGGTTTCATCAGAAACAATGTCATTTGTCGATATGGACAACCAGATGTGATTGTATCAGACAATGTCAAAAACCTGAACAACCAAATGATGGAGGAACTATGCAATAAATTCCACATCAAACATCTCAACTCCATCATCTATCGTCCAAAGATGAATGGTGTTGTTGAAACGGCTAATAAGAATACCAAAAATATCATGCAAAAGATGTCCGCTAAACATAAAGGATGGCCTGACCTGTTGCCTCTGACTCTATTAGCCTACAGAACGTCAATGCGCACTTCCACTGGGGTAACCCCCTACTCATTAACCTATGGAATGGAATCAGTGCTCCCCATAGAGGTGGAAATGGAATCCCTGATAGTGTTGATAGACGCTCAGCTGAATGAAGACCAATGGTTACAAGATCGGTACCACCAATTATCTCTGATAGATGAAAGGCGGGTCGTAACTATCTTCTATGGTCAGTTATACCAACAAAGGATCGCTAGATCCTACAATAGAAAAGTCTGCCTATGGCAGTTCAAGCAACATGACTTGGTCTTGAAGAAGGTTCTTGACAACCAAGATCAATCTAATGGAAAATTTGCCCCAAACTAGGAAGGCTCGTTTTGTAAGACCCCAACTTTTATGAATAAAGAATAATTTTCTCAAAATATATTTTTGAATATTATGGTGTGGATTTGATATAATGTTATAGTTGTGGGTAATATTTACAAATTTTGCAAAGTAAGCAAGTGGTTATATAATATTCGATTGGTCGGAGAATATTCGTTTTAACAGAAAATATTCGTACGACGGCACAATCATTGGTGGACCCCACAACGGAAGTATTGTCGTAGTTAGAAAACGACAGAATTATCTTTTTATAAAAATAACGGCGAAAGTGTTACCGTTAAAACTGTTGAACTACCCGGTAATAAAAGTACAGTAATACGCGTGGTTGCATAGTAACACACTGTATTGATTATTGATGCTTATGTGAGAAGTCACTTAGTTATACTCAATTATTGCTACAGTAATTGTTGCATCATATCTCTCATATTATTGATTCAATTATTATCACAGTATCATCCGCATAATATTTTATATTATTAAATCAATAATTGAGACGACAAAGTTATTCATATTATTATTTACAATATTAATAATGTCTAGAAAAGTTCTGTCAAGGAGAGGTTTGGTCACCTAATTGCGCGCCAATAAGGAGAAATCCTTATCGAAAAGCCCCCTCTTTCCTGGGAATGATCTGGTTGTTAAATATTGTGAATTATGATATTAATGATGAATAAGTTCGTGTTGATTAAAGATGAAATTGATAGTTCCATTGTATAGGAATTATTAGTGTTAGTGAAAATCGACATTTATTTCGATATTAATTGATGTCTGGAAGTTATACTGACCAATCGGATAATTAATCGGATAAATGAACAATTAATTGCTATTAATTCACATGATTATAACTATTTGTTCACATGTGTGTACTATTGATTCACATTCTTGTACTATTAGGGGTGGTGGTGTAAGATTGATAATACTTGCATGACTAAGTTAAAAATGGAAGTATAGATGGAGGTACTATACTGTAATTCATATTTTTACATGTCTAGAACTATTGATTCACATGATTTACTATTAATTCACATTATTTACTATTAGGGGATGTAGTGCAAGTTTGATAATACTTGCAGGACTAAATTAAAAATAAAGAAAAAGAGGAAGGTATTATACTGTAATATTTCGAGCCCCAAAACGTGCAATTATCGAAACTATATTTTCCTATAAATAGAAGCTCATCCTTCCTTCATTTCTCACCAATTCACAAAACCTATAGAGCAATTATTATAGAGAGAAAGAAGAAGAGAAGTCTGCTACCTCACCATTTCAGTATCCAATTTTTCTAAGGTAAGGGGTATTATTCTTTCGTATTCATGAAGAGAGTTATTTTCTTTCAATACTCGTAAGGGTTATTATTCCATTTTTTATTATTGTGTTAGAATAACCTGTCTATGCGAAGTACCGCATACATGGTAAAATTCTTCTGTTATTCCATTCTTTATTATTATGTTAGAATAACCTGTCTATGCGAAGTACCGCATACATGGTGATATTCTTCTGTTATTCTATTCATTATTATTCTGTTGGAATAACCTGTCTGTGCAGTCTATCGCATGCCTGGTGAATTCTGTTGTTATTTCGTTCTTTATTATTCTGTTAGAATATCCTGTCTGTGCGGATTACGCATGACCTGGTTCCCTTCTTTATTATTCTATTAGAATATCATGTCTGTGTGAATTACGCATGACCTGGTTCCATTCTTTATTATTCTATTAGAATAACCTGTCTGTCCGGTCTATCGTATGCTTGGTGAATTCTTCTGTTATTCCATTCTTTATTATTCTGTTAGAATAACCTATCTATGTGGATTACCGCATGCATGGTAAATGATCCTTCGTATTCATTCCTTATTAAATTATAGAAATGATCTGTCTACGTGGATTACCGCATAGCGGGCAAAAATCTATTTACAGTTTCATATATTCTATTATACTCAGTTGGTTAAAGTTTTGGCTTCTATACACCATGAAATTAGTAAAATATCCTGGATATTTGCGTTTCATCCAGTATCTTTTCATGGAAATATTCTTCTGAGCATTCTTGAATTTTACTCCACAAAGCAGAATCATATTGACAATTTGGACGTTATTGATTTCTGGATAAATTAAAATTATAAATCTTTAAAATTTATCTTGAACTTATTTTATTGAATTGTCATCATCATCATGCTTATATTGTGATTAAAGTCATCTTTGGCTTACGTGCATAGATGGACTTGGTATGATTATAACCAGGGATTATTCGGTATAATCATGACCGTAATGTGACGAATGATGTGGTAAAAGTCCTCATTGGCCTGTAGTTCATTGATGAACAGTTGTTAGTATGATTATGACCAAGGATTATTCGATATAATCATGACCATTGATGATTACATAAATATCCTTGGCCGTGATGCAGGGAGGATTCGATTTTATTTATTAAGCTGAGTCTCAGCGATAAAGTTGATGAAAAACTTTTTAAATCATAGAAGATAGTAAATTTTATGCTCTACTTAACTCTTCTAATGGATTGCTTGTTCCGTTGCAGTTAAACTTGTTGTCTATTATATTCTATCAGTTTAACATTGTTGAAGGTTAATGATAATTTATTCTGCATTATCTTAGTCATAATATTTCTTACTGGGCTAGTTGAGCTCACCCTTTCTTTCATTGTTCTCTTCAGAAAATGAGAACGTATGTGACGCCCCCAAATGCAGGTACTTGAGACCCGAACTCGGTGCTTCACGTTACCATTCTATGAGCGGAATATAACTAATAATAATAACAATAATATAGATTATCAAATATAATTTACATATTATCAGAGTTTTAAATCCCAAGTACGAAACCTTTAAACATTCGTTACATTACATGATAATTAATATATATCATCATTATCCTAATAAAGTCTAGTTATTACAAAATATAGCATTATCATTCATTCAGCGACCTTCCTTTTTCCTTTGTTCTTGGCAGAGCCTTCATGTTGATCACACTTAGTTGAAAACAGTTAAATTAAGCAAGGATGAGCATTTGAGTGCCCAGCAAGTAATGGAAACAATAACAGTTAGCTGAACGAATTAAATATTTTCTTTGAACGATACTTCTACAACGAATCAACAGTTGTAAAGTAAGCTGAACCAATAATAAACAACATATCATTTCGATTTAAAATTTTTGAAACTACGTACTGACTATAAATGAGGATCAGTTGACAAACTATGAACATTATTTTCTATTTTTGAAAAGGTTAAACAGAAATTCATCTGTAAACCGTCATAACTTATGGGCATGGGGGTGATCAGCCCGTTATGCCCTGTATTGATAAATACTACATTCAAGGATGATATTTTCCTCCAGCATATCCGCCTTAGGCGCATAAAAGTTTTCCATATTTGGGATGTTCATACCAGTTTAGAATCCAATCCAAAATAATTCGATTGGATAATAATAAAGTTCTTATCTTGTTCAACAACACTTTTAAGTTTGTGTCTAGCCATATCAAATAGCTTAGACGGCTTTTAATTCAATGTGTACATACTGGACACCGATATGTATGTATCAACATGTGATAAAATATAATGATTATCTAAGTGAGGTCAGTTGTATAACCATGTCTAGAAATTAACGAACAGAATATATATATATCTTGATTTACAATAACAGAATAAAAGGAACTTGTACAACAATTATAATTTAATAACTTACTTATACAGAATAATTACATAAGTGTATACAAAGGTTGAAATATTTGAACAATTGAAATGAATAGTTCAGATATTATCTTACGCATGTCCGTTGCATAAAGTAAATGCAAAGGGTTAGATACTTGCCTTGTCTGTTGCTTACACAACTTAGATTTATCTTTTATATCAAGCCCTATCATTAAATAGATCATTCGTTTGATTAGAATAACATATCATATCATATTGTATTGCTATATGCAATCAGCACATAACCTAATCACATTGTCATGTAAGTTTAACAACCATTGAATCACAAATAAACATTTATCAATTCAATCTATCTAAGTCCATATCAATTTTTAAAATATGCCAGTGTACTGACAATTTTACCGGGTATTTATCGAGTCTAAGACTCTATATATTAGTTCAATATCCATTTAGATAACTTATATATCAGTTATATTATTTTTCATGACCTTATAATAATTTTTAATCATTTATTATAATTTATCAAGAATTTTCAAACATCGGAATCATTATTAAATGATTTAAATATCAAACAATTTTATTATCATTAATATTTAAATACTATTAAACTATTAATGAAACAATTGCCAAAATATTAAAGTTATTTATAATAACTCAAAATATTTTTAAAGTATTAATATTACCCTTAAATTATTTTTAAAATAATAAAAATTATTTTTAAATAATTACCATTAATATTTAAATATTAATGTACTATTTATCAAAATATTAAAAGTCATTAATTATAACTTAAAATATTTTTAATTCATTTATATCCTTTTTAAATGATTTTTAAATTAATAAAATCATTTTTAAACTATTTATTTAATATAATTATTAAATAAATTTAATATCATTTAATATTAAATTAATATCATTAATATTAAATTATTAATGAAATTATTCTTTAAATATTAAAAGTTATATTTTATAACTTAAAATATTTTTAAACACTTTATTTTTTTATTTAAAATAATTTTTCTAATATTAAAATCATTTTTAAACTAAATTATTTAATATAATTATTAAATAACTTTAATATCATTAATAATAATTAATTAATAAAATTTACCTTTAAATATTGAAAGTTATATTTTATAACTTAAAATATTTTCAAAAACCTTATTATTATTTAAAATGATTTTTAATTTAATAAAATCATTTTTAATTAATTTATTTAATTCATTTAGTAAATAACTTAAATATCATTAATATTAATTTATTAATGAATTTCATCACAAAATATTAAAAGTCATTAAAAATGTAACGAATGATTTGTTTGAGTTGTGATTCTGAGGACAGAATCCTTGTAAGGAGGGAATGATGTAACATTCCAAAATTTTAGATTGTAATATTAAATATTTATTGAATTATATAAGTATTTAATGGATATGTTTATTGTTGAATAAATAATTGTTCAATTTGATTTGATTTGATCTAGTTAATTATTTCTTAAGTAAATAATTAAGGAGTTAAGAAAATTAATTGTTATGAGATTATATACTAATTTAATTTAATAATTAAGTTAGAAAGCCTATAATGATTAAATGAATTATAATATTTTAATTGGAATTTGTAATTAAAATAAGGTGTTAGTTGGTTAAATAAAATTATAATTATTAAGGAAATTATAATTATGTGGTAGTGATTTATGTGTTAAAGTAATTTAATAGATTAGTATTTGAATTGATTAAATTGATTATTTAATTAAATAGAAGTGTGACAAAGAACATTGCTAAAAAGGAGTTATTAAAATAAATTAAAGGAGTTTAATTTAGTTTTGACCAAACAAGCCTTAATGCAAATTAAGTCTTTAATATGATAGTATTTTATCAAACAAGGTATAAGGATTAATCCATTTATTTTAATTAGATTTACCAAACAAGGTATATGAGTTAATGGGTTATTTTTATTATGTTAGCCAAACAAGCCTTATGGCTTTTGAATTTCAAAACCTACATAATTGATATAAGTTATATCTATATTTATATTATATAATTAATATATATTATTACTACTATACGTTATATTTTTTACTACGTAAACTAGAGTTGGGAGAAGAAAAGAAAAACTCAGAAGAAGAAAAAGGAAGAGAAGAAGAAGAATTAGAGAGAATTCTTGAGAGGTTTTAAGAAAAGATTGGGGAAAAGAAAGTTCTTGATCAAAAGGGAAGGGTATCATCTTCTTAAACAAAGGTAGGATCTTAATCCTTTTATTTTTAAACTTTAGTTTTTCCTCTTCTAAAATTCTATGTAAACATCTTCATGAAGAATAAATTGTATGTGATATATGGTTTTATATGATAAATTATTGGTTATAAGATGGTTTCATGAGTTTATTTATGATTATAGAGAAACTAGTTTATGTATGTATGTGTTTTATGAAGAAACTATATTACAGAGTGTTTATATGAAGATATAAGAATATGGCTTAGTTTAAAATAAAATTAAGGTTTTATTGGTTGTTTAAATTATAATTTGACTATTGAATTTGTAAGAGGATGAATACACATAAATTTGTTATGATAAATTAACTGTTTTGATTGAAAAACAAAGTTACAGTGAAGACTTTCATTAAAAATGTCAAAAATGGAGTTTTTGCCAAAAAAAAACATTGAAATTGGGTGTTATAAATTTGATGTTTATGCTATTGTATATGTAAAAACATGTTAAGAGTATTGAAATTATGTTTATATGAAGTCTATATGTGTATTACATGTTAATTAGTTTGTTAGATTGGAGCTTGTAGGCCAATTTGGTTTTTTGTTCATGCTGTTGCCGAGGCTGGGCGCCGAAGTCTGGAGTTTGGCGCCGCAGCGCGGCCTAGCAGTGTAAGTTTCGCGCCGCAGCGCCAATCGTTGGCCTGTGTCTCGTGCCGCAGCGACAGCTCCGCGCCGCAGCTCCAACCCACAGTGTAAACTATGGCGCTGCAGTGCGAGTTAGCAGAATGGTCTGACAGTTTTATTTATTTACAAAAATTTTGAAAATAAATGTTATGTATTAATAATAGGACTGTTAAACGATGATTTCAGTAGTACTAAACTAGGAATGAGCATGTTATCAAGGGATAACTAGTATTAACGTAATTCGATTATGTGAATTGATAATTAAACCTACATGATGTATATACTTGTTTATATATATAAAGTGTTGGTAGTGATTAATTATGTCATGATGACATATATATAGGGTATTGAGATTCAAGTTGTAAGGTTTAGCTTGTGCTCAAGGCAAGTTTTCTAACTCCAACACTTCGTTGTGCAAGTTTAATTTCGTTGAGTATGTTATTGCTTTTAATTCAATTACAATTACGCAAGATGCTAACTCTACACTTTCGTAGAGCTAGATTGTTTATTATTGAGAAAGTCATTGTATCTAGTTTTTTCTTGTGTTGAACAACTTTATCATTCAAATTACTATTCACTTGGCATGCTTAGTATCCAATTCTCAATAACCTTGACTTTATATGTTTCAAGCAAATTATGTTATGATTATTCAGTGTTTATGCTATTAGATTATTCCTAAAGCATGATATTAAGTTACAAATATATATCAATTCAGTTATGATTATTCCATAGCGTACAGTTAGTTCTTTTGTATTCAACTAACCCTTAGTTGATGACCGTTGAATTCTAAATTACCATGTAATGTATCCAAACCAAACCTACTTTGGTGCGGACTTGTATTCTAATACTGAGATGAACAACTCTTTTATAAGAGGTTTACGCTTAGCGTTGAAATGGTTGTGCACAATACATTGTACGAAGGGCTGATCCCCCTAAGTACGTGGAGTCCTTATAGTCTTATAACTGTTAAAGTTAAAGTTGAAAGATTACTTATAACTGTGGACATGGTTCGTGGTCATTAGACCCTCAGTTGTATATTTCAGAATGTTAATAGAACATATTTTTCAATTCTATTGAGCCTATTAGTTGGAAAATGTTGTAAGATTTTCTTCATTGTTATTTCAAGTGAGCTTTGTTTCCTCACTCTTGCTTATATAACTATTACAGCTAAAGATGAGAAGGTAGATGTACCTAGCACCAGTAAAGGAAAGGGAAAGATGAACAAGTACTGAAGACTTGTAATATGTTGACAGTTATTTACCAGACTTTAATTTGATTGATTTAATGAAGTATTTATTTAATTTTTGCATTTGAATGATTGTAATTAAAGGTTAGATAACCTGGGAGATTTTGTTCATGTAATCCCTTAAGGGAAGGTTTATTATTTAATTTTTATTATGATTGGGTAGTTAGATATGAATGATTTGATTAAGTGAATACCGAATCTTGAGGTAATGAAGTACCGATATTTGGGGGTGTCACAAGTTGGTATCAAAGCCTTAGGTTATGAACCTTAGGTGGGGAAAAGCCTTAGGAAGTAACCTTTGAAAAGATAGTGGTGATTAACTCTTATCGAGTTTTAAGAAAGAAGTAATAAAACACTTTTGTGCTTATGTGTTTATAACTTATGTGCTCGTGAGTGTTGAGTAGTAATGATTAATAATAAAAACTTAAAATTTTGTTGTCAGGATGACTAATGTTAGAGAATCCAGTCAGGCTAGGGAGGAAGGACCTCAGATGCCTATAGAGGAGGTGCCTTGCGACATTCAGGTTGTTTGGAAACAACTACTGCCACGAGAGTTAGCCCCTTTGGTCACAGTGGTTGAAGATGAGGATGATGACGTGGAAACGGATGAGGAGGATCCCGTTGAGTTGCCACAGGAGGATGAGGATGACGAGGATGAGGAGGAAAAGACTCCACTAACCTTGATAGCCGCTCGTATGTACGATGAACTCTACGACCGCAACGTGGAACTTCAGGATACCGTTGAGGAGTTGCAAGAGATAGTAGCTAAACAACAGACTGTAATGACATAGAAGAACGATGAGATCCAGGATCGTGAGGAACGACTGACTAATGTCAAAGAGAAGCTAGTACAAACTGAAGGAGAGAAAGAACAATTGATCAAGGTGGTCACAGAACTGAAGAACAAACTGAAGGAAGAAGCTACTAAGAGAACAAGAGTTGAAGACGCATACGAAGAAGCTTATCAACGAACCGGGATAGCAGTAAGTGACGTGCAATCAAAGAGGATGAAGATGGATGTAACGACCCCAAAATAGGTTCATTCCACCCAACCCATTCTGAGTCGTCAAATACATGGTACAGAAAATAACTACAACTTTATTACAACAATTGTCGTGCAAAATACAACAACACATATGCTGTGAGTTTGGATACAAATATATACCAAATGTGACATTGGACATCATCATGTATCAGCACCTCACAAAGGTACCTTACATAAAGGTACAGTCAAAAACTGTTTTAGAAACTAGAATCTTTGGGAAGTGCTCAAGGAAACCTTCGTACATGGGAGGCCATGCGTCTAGGTTATGATAGATATCATATGGCCACAGAATTATCCTTGGTTGACCCAATAGACCCCAAAGAAAAACGAGAAGATTACTATCATATTCTTCCCAATGGTGAGTCTTCTCTTGACTTATCATTATCTCCACTGTATCTAACTGAGAATTATACTTTAAACAAACACCAAGATTATATAGGTAGTGCTCGTATATATACTCAGCAAGTGGATGAGCACATCCCTGTCTTATGATGACACGAGGTTGTATGTCGTTAGACATCTTGTATGATAGTGGCAAACCACCCTTCCAACGTTGGGTTCGCCTCACCCTATTTTCTTCACCAAATATAACTACTAAATGATGACCACCGTTCTATTCCCTTGTTACCCCCGCTCGACCCAGCTACACTCTTATTACCTGAAAGGAATTGTGAAGCAAAAGGGTGAGCACAACTAGCTCAGTAAAGAATATCATGACTAAAGATAATTAAATTATCAATAGCCTTCATCAATAATAAATCAGAGATTTAGAACATATGGTAAATGATAAAAATTTCAACCATAGTTGCAGCGGAACGAGCAATCCATTAGAAGAGTCAAATAGACTATAAAGTCTATTATCTTCTCCATGTTAAAAATCCACCAACAATGTTTTATCCCTGTAACATCAATCAATAGTTCCTTTCCACAATCATATGAATAACTCATAATCATAACTGTAGTTCTAAATTCCTCTTCTCATCTAGGACGAAGATAATTTTCATCACCTGAAACATCAAATATCATGGTTATACCAAATCACAGTTCCTGTTTATAATCATACTAATAACTTCATCTTTGCACTACGGGGCAAAGATATTCATCAACAAGTCATCTTTGCACTACAGGCCAAAGATATTCGTCAACAGTTTATCTTTGCATTACTGGCCAAAGATATTCAACAACAGGTCATCTTTGCACTACGGGCCAAAGATATTCATCAACAGACCATCTTTGCACTACAGGCCAAAGATATTCATCTACAATTCATCTTTGCACTACAGGCCAAAGATATTCCTCAACAATTCATATTTGCACTACATGCCAAATATATTAATACCTCAAAGAATATATAATCATTTAAGAATTTATATAAACAATAATTATAACCATGTTGATCATTTCACCTTTGCACTTAAGCTAAAGATATTCAATTATAAATTCAATGGTCATGATCATACCAGTCAACAATTCAACTTTGCACTACTGGCCAAAGAGAACCCATAGTCATAATCATACCAAAAATCTACCCATCTTTACACTCAAGTCAAAGAGAAATATCATCATTAGGGTTATAAAAATGTTATATATGATAATAAAAACAATATGATCAACATATAGATTCAATCTCAAGAGTAATATTCATAAATCAACTATAATTTGGTTAGAAAAAGAAACCAATTTTATCGTGAATAGTAACTCGTGAATAGTAACTCATGAATAGTAACTCGTGAATAGTAACTCATGAATAGTAACTCGTGAATAGTAACTCATGAATAGTAACCCTGACATGAAAAAGGTAGAAATTCCACAATAACATACATACCAATATTTCGATATAATGATATTGAAAGAATAAACTTTCTTAAGCTTATAAACAATTTATTTTAATTGTTTACACTTTACTAAATAATACATTTAATCAATCTAAAATGCCAAACTCATAAGATTTCATCACCAATAACCAAAAATCCTCATCAAAAATCTGCATATACCTCATATAGGATTCTCAAGCCATAAAATCCTATTTTCCAATCTTCTTTCCTCACAAAACATATTTAATTCATTTACTCATAACTAAACCATTTTCATGAAAAATACCAAATCAGTTCCAAAAATATTTCTTTTCTGGGATTTAGCATAATATAGTCCCATAGTGAACATATATTTTTCTCAGAATTTTTAAAATTCATTTACTATTTTTCATATGGCCAAAACAGCCGAATATTTAGACATTTATCAAAAATTGTACTTTTGTCCAAAAATTCTGAAATTAACAGAGTATACTTCCATCATATACATGTACTCCCAATAAAAATTTCATCAATTTTGGAGTTAACCACAAGAAATTATAAGCAGATACTTTTAAAATAGTCTTTTCTCATAAAATTCATAACTCTCAATCTATACATCCAAAAATCACTATTTTTGGACACAATCAATAAAACTCATCAAAATATCATTCCAAATTTTTCCAGAATTTTTAAAGTTCAGAAAAATTACGAAACTGAAAAACATAACAACCCTTAAAATTCCTTACTATCCCTTACTATCCCTTACAATCCCTTACCTCAAAAGAGCAGTACTTCTGATCGGTATAAGGCTGAAGGAAACTTGCACTGATGAATAGAAACTCACAGAGTATCTAAATACTCACAAAATACACTCAATAATCTAGAGAGAGAAAGAGAGAAAACTTATGTTTCTGGTGTGATTTTCAATTCTAACTTAGCCCTCTATTTATAGGAAAATTTTGGTAGGTTTGACCTGCAACCTGATGGCTTTACCTGCTACTATTCCCACCCACCACATTTGAAATATAATTCAGCACATTTCTTCACCAACCACAAGTGGGGCCCACCAATTCTAGAATTTTCCACCAAAATGATAAACTCCGAAAATTCAACAATTTCTGAACCAGTCATCTCGTAAAATTCATAATAAATCATACGTTCATTTTTAACGGTTCAAAATTTGTGGGCATATACTCAACTTATATATGTATAACATATCCAAAAATTACCACGATCCAACGGTCGGATTAAAAATTATAATCCTCGCAAAATATCTCAAAAACCCTGATTTTTAATACATCCATTCCGACAAAAATACGGATAAAAATCTCAACATTAACTCCATCATTTTTAACCACAAAAATATATCCCTCGTTTATATCCACATAAAATAAATATTTCCTTATCATATGAATCAATAATTAATTATTCACAAATAATATTACAGAATCACATTTATGACAACCAGGTCGTTCCCAGGAAAGAGGGGGCTTTCCAATAAGGATTTCTCCTTACTAGCGCGCAATTAGATGACCAAACCTCTCCTTAGACAGAACTTTCTAGACATTGCCAATAATGCTATCTAATAATACTATTCAAATAATATGAATTATTGATCTGATAATAGAAAATACTGTGCAGCAACAATTATTGAACAACAATAATATAAAATTTCAACGTAGCAATTATTGAATCAATAAAATAAAATATTGAACAGTAATTACTGTAACAATTATTGAGTAGTGCCTTCTTATGTAAGAATCAATAATTTCAAAAATACTATGCAATACCGTGTGCTACTGTGCAATAACGCGTATTACTGTATTTTAACCACCGGGTATTCCAACAGTGTTAACGGTAACAACTACGCCGTTATTTGTAAAAACTCAAATTTGTCGTTTTCTTCATCCGACAGTTATTCGTTTATGGGGCCCACAAATAGCTGCGCCGTCGTACGAATATTCCCCGACAGAAAGAATATTCCACGACCAAACGAATATTCCCCGACAACAATGATTATTTTATAACCACTTGCTTATTTTCAAAAAATTTCACATTTCACCCATAACTTTAAACTTTTATCAATTTAACCATTTACTGAATAGTAATTATAAGAAAAATTGAATACTTTTATTTCATAAAATTCGGGGTCTTACATGGAGGAGATGGATAAAGTATTCAATACCATGATTAATCGAGCTCAAGATCGGGTCATGGGTTATCCAACTCAGTTCGAGACTCTGCCATCGTACGTGTTAGATCGCTAAACAATGTTCTGAGTTATGGAAGAAGAGCGTCGAAAGGCTACAGAGTATCTTAATAGGACATCGTAGGGAATGTATATGATTAATAAAAATGTTAAATAAATTGTAAATTCCAAGTGTTATGCAACCTATGGGATATGACGATGATGTTGTCCTGAAACTTTTGGTAGTTCAGGAAAGTAATGTAAATAGCAGTGATGCTATTGTGTTATGTTTTCAAAGAGATTATGAATAAATAAAAGTTGTTATTTTATTCAAAATATTATGTGTTATGTGGTTATTTCTTTTTAGAGGCAAGTTAAGTAGAAATTACTTAAAAGAGTTGAATAATAATCTAACGAGTGTATGTTTTAACAGAAAATGCCTCCCAGACGACAACCACCACGTAAGAGAACCACTGAAGAAACCAATAACGACAATATTGATGTTAACCCCATTCAACAATTAGTGACATTACTGACAAGAGCGTTGCAGAATCAACCACAGAACCAAGGAACAACGTTTAAGGATTTCAAGGCGGTTGGACCACCTGAATTCCGCGGGTCTATGAATCCAGTCGAGGCATAGACCTGGATTATGGAGATTGAAAAGGTGTTTGATGTCGCTAGGGTAGGGGATGACCAGATGTAACAATCCAGATTTTTATCCAAATATTTAAATATTTATTGAATTGTATAAATATTTATCGGATGTGTTTATTATTGGATAAATAATTGTTCAATTTGATTTAGTTAATTATTTATTTGTTAAATAATTAATGTGTTATGTGGATGGAGTTATGTGATTAAATGAATTATTTAATAAATGGTTATTAAATAAAGTGTGACAAATAACTATGTTATAAGGAGTTATTAAAATAAATTAAAGTAATTTTAATTTAGTTTGCCAAACAAAGCCTTATGGCTTTTGGATTTCTTTTAAATTTTGAATTTATAATATTAATTAAACAAATAAAATATATGTGATATATATATATATATATATATATATATATTAACTTTTAAAATCGATAACTTATTAGCATTATTTATTAAGACGTCAGTTTTTAGGTTTCAAAGGTAAGCGTTGGTTTTAGTTAAATATTACGTATAGTGTATTTGGCTTAAGCCTAAGAAAGGTTTACAGAGTAAATAAAAGAAAGAAAAGAGCTCTATGTGAGTTGAGAGAAAACCATCAGAACTTGAGGAAGGTTGGTTAGAGAATTGGAGTTCTTAAGCAACAAAAAGGTACGATCATAACCCTAGTGTCTGTGTGTGTGTGTGTGTGTGTGTGTGTGTATATATATATATATATATATATATATGTGTGTGTGTGTGTGTGTGTGTGTGTGTGTGTATTAACGACGTGAGTTTTAGTTTCTATGATCATGAGTTTTATATTTGCTGAGAATTTCCAATTTATGTAATTTTCGTTATACAATTGAATTATATGATGTTATGTTTCTCAGAACTAGTGTTAGATAAAGATTGTATGCTAAATTAAGGCTACAAGATAAGAATTGGTTTTACAGTGAAAACGTGAAAATATGTATGAACTTGAGTTGTACAAAATCAAAGGTTATAGATACAATTGTATGCTAGTTGTGAAATTTAAAGTCGGGTATGTTATTGGATATGAACTACAGAGAATTATAGTTTAAAATTAATCAAATTGGTGGTTAGTAGGATTTATAGCATACACTGTGTTTAACAAATGTCAAACATGGTGTTTTAATTTTAAAACATTGTTTTTACGGATTTAGTCTTTCTAAATTTGTTGTTCAGTAGTTTTAAGTTAATATATGTATGCTTGGTGAGGTTATGTGTAAATTACATCAGTTATATGTATGTAATTAGTTGCTATAATTTCTTAAACAGGTCGAAAATGGTCTTCGTGCTCGGTTCTGTTAGTTTTTGGCGCCCCAGTGCCAAAAATGGAGCCCCAATGCCAAAAATGGAGCCCCAGCGCCAAAATTCGCGCCCCAGCGCCAGAAATTCACGCCCCAACGCCAGAAATTCACGCCCCAACACTGAAATTCGTGCCCCAGTGCCAATCTTGCACTGCGGCACCACTGGTTAGCCTAGTTCTCAAGCCGCGGCATGGGGACAGAAGTCTGAGTCGAACAGTTTTGGCCTCCTGTAGTAAAATAGCCATAACTTTCTCATACAAACTCCGATTGAGGTGATTCAAGATGATCCGGAACGAGGATGAGTAGACCTACAATTTTTGTTCTTTACGTTATTCAATTTGAGGTCTGTAACAAGAGTCAAAATGGTCATCTTTAGGACTGTTATGTTTTCGGGGGCAATCAGAGGCCATCGGGCATACACATAAGCATGTGTAGTGCTCCTGACCATAAAAGATGATGTCCTAAGTTATAAAACATAAATATTAGTAAATATAATGATTCTTAACATTAATAAATGATGTATTAGATAAGTTATAAAAGTATAGTAAGCATACACAAGAGAGGCAAATCGGGCATGTGCCGATTGAACGTCGAAACGTCGTACCAAGTGTTAATGAACTTAAAAAGTATTTCAATTCAATTGAAATGAATATTATAAGATATGGAATGGATTTAATATAAAACCAATAAGTAGTCCTAGCAAGACTTGAGCATTTGAATGAACTTCGAATATGAAATATAGTGAGATATAAGTTGAAAGTTAACACAATTAAGTTGAACATTGTGTGCTAATTAATAGGAAAGATTATGAGATGTGGAGTAGAGTTTACATTACAATTACTATGTGTTGTTATGTGACTAATAGTTGATATGTATAATTATATAATTGTGTAGGGCACGTGAAGTGCAGATAACTGTAAGCTGTTAATCTATTATTGGTAAACAACGATCAAGGCAAGTATTTCGGTTCCTATTTGTTACGTGGACTTGATGAATTGTTTTAAATTGTGTGATATGTTATACATGTTAAAATCATGAAATGTTAAAATCAATATATGACTGCATTGTTTTGGCTAAGTAATGATGATTGAGTAAGGAACTCAATCTTTATATTTGCTATGTGAATTAAAAGCATGTATGCCATGTTACTTTAATGAGATGTATATCGAGCATGTTATTATGTGCTATGTGATGCATGAAAACTGTTAGACTTTGCTGGGCTATCGAGCTCACTCTTGCAAATAACCACTTTTGCAGGTCAAGATTTTAAGGTAAAGATATGTGCTAAGTGAGTTATAGAGATCTATATTCGTGAAGATTACTTATGTTTTATGAGAAATGTATTTCATATTTTGAACGTAACATGTTGTTGAATTGTAAGTTGAGCTATCCAATGTATATGAATATTTAGTTATGATGTAAGACTTTGTATAGTCATTTTGTTGTAACGATTCATGATATAAGATTGAATAAAAGAGATGTAATGTAAAGGTTGTGATTTATGGCAATACAGAAGGAAATGCATAAACGTTTTAAATATTCCGCAATTTTAGTGATTTTAGTATCGAATAATGATGTAAAATTAGAGGTTGAATGGATGGTTAACGACCGAAGTCGAGATTTAAATTGTATGAATTTTGGGGTCGTTACAGTTGGTATCAAAGCCGTAGGTTATAAACCTTAGGTAGGGGTACCTTAGGCTATAACCTTAGAGAAGAGAGGTGAAGATAGTGAACGAATAAGCTCAAATAGAGTTTGAACAATAAGAAGTAATTTAAGAAATTTTTAAAGAAGGGATTAAAACTTGCGTGAAATGATTCAAAGAAGAATCTCGCAAGAGTTACAAGGAATATGAATGTGAGGTTACCCATCTCCAATAATAAGGATGTAAGGTGATAATAAATAAACAATGTCTATAAAAAGAGAATGATAAAGAAGTTAAGAATAGAGAGTTATATTCAAGTATGGTGCAATTGTACTCTTTAGTAGTTGATGTATGGTATCTGGGTTAAACGATTCCTTCATAGAGCGGAGGTATATACAAACTAGCAACTCAGAACCTAGTTTGTTGGTTGTTTGTGGGAAACCACGCAGCGTACCATATTGAAACTGTTAGAGACTCGATGTGTACCAAGTATAGAAATGGACACGTATGATGAGAGTTTAGAACTTGAATGAAATTTTGAGCGATGTAAATGAAGTTAGAAATTCTTAAAAGAAGAATTGTTATATAAACAAGAAGATTCAAAGAAGAATCTTGAAGAGATATAAAGATAAGAAATGGGAGTTTCCTAACTCCAATAGTCAAGATAACGAATAATGTCGTAAATGATGAAAAAAAGGGAAAGAAAGAGGATCATAAAACAAAACGATCACGAGTTAAGAAAAGAATTTTAAGGGAGATGATTATAGAATAAGATCACGACGTGATCTGTTTAAGTTATAAAAGGAAGATGGTTTGTACTGGTTGAATGATTATAGCTTGATGCTATGAAGATAATGTACTATGATAGTACGAGATAAACTCATGAGGAGTTATAGATAATGTGATACGAGGAATTCGTATAGAGCAAAGAGCAAGTTATAAGCAAGATAGAGTTAGGAGGGATTTCAATTGAGGACTCAGGTGGTGGCTGAGTTGTACAAACCTTTGTATGGGTGAGGGTTTTGTGCTTGTACTAAATTTATCACATTGATAATCATTGAAATGTTTGTGTCGCGCTATTTGCTATATGCCTGTTGAAAAGGTGATTCTTTTCTCATGTGTATAACAGATAGGTAGAGTATAGTTAGAGAATATTATAAGGTTAAGTGCGAGTTCTTAAAACTCATACTTATGGTAGGTTCATGACTCATAATTATATGGTATATTTTTGAACCCCTCAGCGAATGGACGCCTATGATCTGACTAGGATAAGTTCTTAAACTCATATAATTGTGGCAAGTTCTTGAACTCATAACGTGTGGTAAGTTTGACGAACTGGGTATAGCTAAGTGTGAATGGAGTATTGAGTATGATAGGAATAGATAGATCTATTAAGCAATGGATCATTATAAAAAGTGCAGTTGATGGTGGAAGCATAGGTATTCTAAATCTACTAGCTATGCTAGACTTTCGAAATTTATTGACTTCGTACTGATGTTTACACTTTTATTTTCTTGAAAAATATTGGATCAAATGATGGAACCAATGAGTTTTAACAATAATAATGTTATTCGTATGTCTATGCTAATTGCTTCGGCTAGACAAAAATGATTTTTAATATATCAAAATGTATTTTATATCATTAATGCATCATGTAACCTAGTGCAAAGATGATAAAAACGATGGAGTCATCAATGCAGTATTACCTAGTGTTGGATGTGTTCCAAGGATCGTTAACCCACTATGGTATGATGTAGTATGATAAAATCACCAAATGACGGAATCCTCAACGGACTGTAAATACAGTGCGGTATCATGACGTCATAAAAAGATTTTTGAGATTTCTTTAAGATATGAGAATACATATGTATGTATGTATATGTATATTTCGATTGATGTTCGAATTATTGTAGAGGTCTATGCTATTTGATTCAGCTAGACAAATACTGAAAGATGTTCATGAAATTCAAGAGTTTCTTGAGAAGTTATGCCAAACCAAATTATTTTGGTGCGGATTCAGATGTTGAAAAGTTGAGATGAACAACCCTATTATTAGGGGTTGCTCTTAGTTTTATACTTTGTGCTGAAATGTTTGTGCATAATACATGTACGAAGGATTGATCCCCTAAGTACCTTGGAGTCCTTATAGTCGTATGACTATTAAAGTTAAAGTTGAAAGATTACTTATAACTGTGGACATGGTTCGTGGTCATTAGACCCTCAGTTGAATGCTTGCACTCTAAATTCTGAGATGAACAACTCTTTTATTAGAGGTTGCGCTTAGTTTACACTTTGTGCTGAAATGTTTGTGCACAATACATAGTACGAAGGGCTTAACACCCTAAGTACTGAGTGTAACGCATATAGTCGTTACAAAACACTACGTTGCGGCCCAACGTAGTGGTACAATAGGCTGGCCACCTAGTGTACGAGTGGAGGGTGTTTTCAGTCTTTGTGATTGATAAACATTCTGCCAAAGAGGGTTTAAAGTATGAAGAACTTGAGGGGGTGAAGCACTATTAAACCTAGAGAATAGAGTTCACGGTTTTGTGACCCCTCATTATGATTTAGAATCTTTTAAATTCCTAAGTTATTCATACTACTTCCCAATTATTGAACAATTGTGGAATATTCTTGTTATTCTGCAAGATGGAAGTGAAAAAGGAAAGTATTCCTTAGAAAGAAGTAAGTCCTAGAATGCGACACTGAATGATGAATATGTTGAATAAGTGAGAAAAGAGATTTTGAACTGAGAAGGATATGAGTTAAAAAAAATAATGTAAAACTTTTAAAATAAAAGTTAATAGTTGTAGAATGATCTTTGTGGAAAGAAAGTGGTTATAGAAACCAATGAATGAATATAGTAGTGACGTAAAATCTACTTTGATAGATTGAATGAATAAATATTAATTGATAAAATTTCGAGGACGAAATTCTTAGAAGAAATGGTGAATGTAATATCCCGAGTATTGATGATAACGATCCTTAGAAAAGGAAATAAATGAGTTAAAAGATATATAATACTCAGAATATAATTGAGTTCAAGTGAAAGTTATGAAATAAAACCTAGAATTTGTTAAAGTATTGAATGTAGTAGGAAATATAAAACCTATATTTAGATAAAATGATGAAAGATTACTCTGAGTTATTTGTTTAATTTGTGTCTCCGATTCTGGAGACAGAATCTTTGTAAGTAGGGAAGATTGTAACGAATGAGTTGTTTGAATTGTGATTCTGAGGACAGAATCCTTGTAAGGAGAGAATGATGTAACAATCCAAATTTTTATCCAAATATTTAAATATTTATTGAATTATATAAATATTTATTGGATGTGTTTATTATTGGATAAATAATTGTTCAATTTGATTTAGTTAATTATTTATTTGTTAAATAATTAATGTGTTATGTGGATGGAGTTATGTGATTAAGTGAATTATTTAATAAATGGTTATTAAATAAAGTGTGACAAATAACTATGTTATAAGGAGTTATTAAAATAAATTAAAGTAATTTTAATTTAGTTTGCCAAACAAAGCCTTATGGCTTTTGGATTTCTTTTAAATTTTAAATTTATAATATTAATTAAACAAATAAAATATATATATATATATATATATATATATATATATATATATATATATATATATTAACTTTTAAAACCGATAACTTATTAGCATTATTTATTAAGGCGTCAGTTTTTACGTTTCAAAGGTAAGCGTTGGTTTTAGTTAAATATTATGTATAGTGTATTTGGCTTAAGCCTAAGAAAGGTTTACAGAGTAAAGAAAAGAAAGAAAAGAGCTCTCTGTGAGTTGAGAGAAAACCATCAGAACTTGAGGAAGGTTGGTGAGAGAATTGGAGTTCTTAAGCAACAAAAAAGTATGATCATAACCCTAGTATATGTATATATATTTATATATATATATTTATATATATATATATATATATATATATATGTATTAACGACGTGAGTTTTAGTTTCTATGATCATGAGTTTTATATTTGCTGAGAATTTCCAATTTATGTAATTTTCGTTATACAATTGAATTATATGATGTTATGTTTCTCAAAACTAGTGTTAGATAAAGATTGTATGCTAAATTAAGGCTGCAAGATAAGAATTGGTTTTACAGTGAAAACGTGTATGAACTTGAGTTGTACAAAATCAAAGGTTATAGATACAATTGTATGCTAGTTGTGAAATTGAAAGTCGGGTATGTTATTGGATATGAACTACAGATAATTATAGTTTAAAAGTAATCAAATTGGTGGTTAGTAGGATTTACAGTATACACTGTGTTTAACAAATGTCAAACATGGTGTTTTAATTTTAAAACATTGTTTTTACGGATTTAGTCTTTCTAAATTTGTTATTCAGTATTTTTAAGTTAATATATGTATGCTTGGTGAGGTTATGTGTAAATTACATCAGTTATATGTATGTAATTAGTTGCTAGAATTTCTTAAACAGACCGAAAATGGTCTTCGTGCTCGGTTCTGTTAGTTTTTGACGCCCCAGCGCCAAAAATGGAGTCCCAGTGCCAAAATTCACGCCCCAACGCCATAAATTCACTCTCCAGCACTGAAATTTGTGCCCCAGCGCCAATCTCGCGCCGCGGCGCGTGGACAGAAGTCTAAGTCGGACATTTTTGGCCTCCTGTAGTAAAATGGCCATAACTTTCTCATACGAACTCCGATTGAGGTGATTCAAGATGATCCGGAACGAGGACGAGTAGACCTACAATTTTCGTTCTTTAAGTTTTTCAATTTAAGGTCTGTAACAGTAGTCAAAATGGTCATCTTTAGAACTATTATGTTTTCGCGGGGCAATCGGATGGCGTCGGGCATACACATAAGCAGGTGTAGTGCTCCTGACCATAAAAGATGATGTTCTAAGTTATAAAACATGAATATTAGTAAATATAATGATGCTTAACATTAATAAATGATGTATTAGATAAGTTATAAAAGCATAGTAAGCATACACAAGAGAGGCAAATCGGGCATGTGACGATTGAACGTCGAAACGCCGTGCCAAATGTTAATGAACTTAAAAAGTATTTCAATTCAATTGAAATGAATATTATAAGATATGTAATGGATTTAATATAAAACCAATAAGTAGTCCTAGCAATACTTGAGCATTTGAATGAACTTCGAATATGAAATACAGTGAGATATTAGTTGAAAGTTAACACAATTAAGTTGAACATTGTGTGCTAATTAATAGGAAAGATTATGAGATGTGGAGTAGAGTTTACAATACAATTACTATGTGTTGTTATGTGACTAATAGTTGATGTGTATGATTATATAATTATGTAGGGCACGTGAAGTGCAGATAACTGTAAGTTGTTAATCTATTATTGGTAAACAATGATCAAGGCAAGTCTTTCAGTTCCTATTTGTTACGTGGACTTGATGAATTGTTTTAAATTGTATGATATATTATACATGTTAAAATCATGAAATGTTAAAGTCAATATATAACTGCATTGTTTTGGCTAAGTAATGATGATTGAGTAAGGAACTCAATCTTTATAGTTGCTATGTGAATTAAAAGCATGTATGCCATGTTACTTTAATGAGATGTATATCGAGCATGTTATTATGTGTTATGTGATGCATGAAAACTGTTAGACTTTGCTGGGCTGTCGAGCTCACTCTTGCAAATAACCACTTTTGCAGGTCAAGATTTTAAGGTAAAGATATGTGCTAAGTGAGTTATAGAGATCTATATTCACGAAGATTACTTGTGTTTTATGAGAAATGTATTTCATATTTTGAACGTAACATGTTGAATTATAAGTTGAGCTATCCAATGTATATGGATATTTAGTTATGATGTAAGACTTTGTATGGTCATTTTGTTGTAACGATTCATGATATAAGATTGAATCAAAGAGATGTAATGTAAATGTTGCGATTTAGGGCAATATAGAAGGAAATGTATAAACGTTTTAAATATTCTGTAATTTTAGTGATTTTAATATCGAATAATGATGTAAAATTAGAGGTTGAATGGATGGTTAACGACCAAAGTCGAGATTTAAATTGTATGGATTTTGGGGTCGTTACACCAGAAGACTACTTTTGCAACATTCATGTTGAAAGCAGAAGCTAGTTATTGGTGGCAGGCCAATAAAACCCCGGAAGGACCAGGAGTGATGACCTGGGATAGGTTTAAGGAGATATTCTTCGAGACCTATTTCCCAGAGAGTTCGAAGAGTCAGCTGGAGGTTCAGTTTTTAGAACTAAAGCAGGGAACGATGACGGTATCTAAGTATGCCGCTAAATTCAACGAGTTGGCGAGGTTTGCACCGTATCAAGTCAGTACGGATGAACGCAAGGCGAAGAGATTTGAACAGGGAATGAAGACCTGGCTATACAGTAGGGTTTCCCTGTTCCAATTGAAGACGTTTGCAGCAGTGATGGAGAAAGCAGTACTCGCTGAAGGTTGAGGCGAGGCAGTGGCAAAGTTCAATCAGGAACAGAAAAAAGAAAAGAATGAGGCAGAGATTAAGAATGGAGGTGGTAGTGGTGGAAACAACAACAACAACAACAACAACAACAATAACAACAACAACAGTTTAAAGAGGAAGTGGAATGGGAAATTGGGTGCTGGAAACCAGCAAAACAAAAAGTTTAAAGCATGTGCGACATTCAGGAAGTTTCACAAGGGTACGTGCTTGATGGGGAAACGTGTATGCTTCAACTGTGGCTAGGAGGGTCACATCGCCCCAAATTGCACTCAACAGAAAAAGAATGTGTGCTTCACGTGCGGTTCCAAGGATAACTTCGCTCATGAATGCCCAAAGAAAAAAGCTGGGGAAACAACAAGAAACAACAGAGGTAGAAGTGGAGGTACATGGGCCATTGCTGGACCTACAGCGTCAAACAAACCCACAGCCAGAACCTTTAACATGACTGTGCAAGATGCTGTACAATTAAAAGATGTGGTGTCAGGTATTATCTCAATCAATGATATTGATGCTTATGTATTATTTGATTCGGGTGCTAATTGCTCGTTTATATCTGATGAATTTGCTAAGAGGTTAAGATTGCCTAGAGAAGAACTGAATTTTCCTTTATACATAGAAATTGCGAATAGGGAAGTGATTCCTGTTAGGTTCGTATACAAGAATTGTAGGGTGAACATTAAGGGGAATATCATGATGGTCGATTTAATCCCGATTAGACTTGGAGAATTTGATATTATTTTGGGAATGGATTGGCTGTTCAAATATGGAGCGATAATTGATTGCCAAAAGAAATGCGTAAACCACCTTATGACTCCGTCAAAGGTAGTTTTCCATTGTAGCAAATCGCCTAGACAAATAAAATGTCTGACGATTATGCAGGCCAAGAAGTTATTGAGTCAAGGTTGTGTGGGTTATTTAGCTCACATAGTCAATACTCAGAAAAAAGGTGTGAAACTGGAAGAGATACCAGTGGTGAGGGAATTTGAGGATGTGTTTCTGGAGGATTTGCCAGGACTTTCGCCTGACAGAGAGATTGAATTCGTGATCGACTTAGCGCCAGGAACTCCCCTGATATCGAAGGCCCCATACAGAATGGCTCCGGTAGAGATGAAGGAACTAATGGTACAACTGCAAGAGCTGCTAAACAAGAAGTATATTCAACCAAGCGTATCACCGTGGGGAGCGCCAGTATTATTCATGAAGAAGAAGGATGGATCGATGCGTCTTTGCATTGTTTATAGGGAATTGAACAAAGTCACTATTAAAAACAAGTATCCGTTGCCAAGAATAGATGACTTGTTTGATCAGTTGAAGGGTGCTAAATACTTCTCGAAAATAGACTTGAGAAGTGGGTATCACCAATTGAAAGTGAGGAAGGAGGATATACCCAGAACGGCATTCAGAACTCGGTATGAACATTATGAGTTTATGGTGATGTCTTTTAGTTTAACAAACGCCCCTGCTGCGTTCATGGATTTGATGAACAGGGTGTTTAAACCATTCTTAGACAAGTTCGTAGTGGTATTTATCGATGACATTTTGGTGTATTCCAAAACTCAAGAGGAACATGTAGAATACTTACGTTTGACTTTGGACACACTAAGAAAGGAAAAGTTGTATTCGAAATTCTCTAAGTGCGAATTTTGGCTCGATCGTGTACAATTTCTGGGTCATGTCATTGACAAAGATGGGATTTCAGTGGATCCATCGAAAGTGGAAGCTGTAATCAATTGGGAACAACCAAGGACACCGTCGGAGGTGAGGAGTTTCTTGGGATTGGCCGGTTACTATAGAAGATTTATTCAATATTTTTTCAAGATAGCTACGCCATTGACAAATTTGACAAGGAAAGCTGTAAAATTTGTTTGGACGGAGAAGTGTGAAGAAAGTTTTCAAGCTTTAAAGAAGAAGTTAAGTATGGCACCTGTGTTGGCATTACCAGATAATGCAGGAAACTTTATGGTGTATAGTGATGCCTTACACAAAGGTTTGGGTTGTGTTCTTATGTAGAACGACAAAGTTATTGCATATGCATCAAGACAACTGAAGGATTACGAGAAAGGGTATCTGACTCATGATTTGGAATTGGCTGCAATAGTATTTGCTCTGAAGATATGGAGACACTATCTCTATTGAGAGAAATGTGAAATCTACACGGATCATAAGAGTCTGAAGTATATTTTCACTCAGAAGGACCTGAGCATGAATCAAAGAAGATGGATGGAATTGATAAAGGATTACGATTGTCAAATCTTTTATCATCCGGGCAAAGCGAATGTGGTTGCAGATGCTTTAAGCAGGAAAGGTCGAGAAAAGTTGATGCTGATAACCACTCAGGAGGACCTCATTTCAGCTATGGAAAGGTTAGAGCTGGAAATCAAATTTCCACAGGAATCTGATGAACGACTATTCCAGATAGAAGCTGGTCCAACTTTAGTGGACAAGGTGAAGAAAACTCAACTAGAGGATGAAGAATGCAGAAAAATAAAGGAAGGTGTGAACGAAGGTAAAGATGTGAAATACAAGATCGATACCGAGGGATTACTAAGGTTCGAGGGAAGAATCTGGGTTCCAGCAGTATCAGATATTAGAGAAGAAATCTTGACCGAAGCACACAACACAAGATATTCAATTCATCCAAGAAGTACAAAGATGTATCAGGACTTACGACGACATTTTTGGTGGCCGAACATAAAAAGAGATGTCGCAGAATGTGTCGCAACATGCTTGACATGTCAAAGAGTCAAAGCCGAGCATCAAAGACCGAGCGAACTACTTCAATCGTTAGAAATACTAGGATGGAAGTGGGAACACATCACAATGGATTTTATGGTGGGTCTTCCAACTACTCAGAAAGGATGTGATGTGATTTGGGTGATAGTGGACAGACTGACAAAATCATAGCACTTTTTACCAATAAAGATTAGGTTCAATCTTGATCAGTTGGCCAGGTTATACGTTAAAGAGATAGTTTCAAGACATGGAGTGCCAGTGTCAATTGTGTCAGATAGAGATCCGCGATTCACTTCAAATTTTTGGAAGAGATTACAAGAATGTATGGGAACACAATTGTTAATGAGCACGGCTTATCATCCACAAACTGATGGCCAAAGCGAAAGAACAATTCAGACATTAGAAGATATGCTTAGAGCATGTGTCATGGATTTTAAAGATAGCTAGGAAGAACATTTACCATTGGTGGAATTCGCTTACAGTAATAGTTACCACACGAGCATCGACATGCCGCCTTACGAGGCATTATACGACAGAAAGTTTAGAACTCCACTGTGCTGGGATGAAGTCGGTGAACGTCAACTGCTAGGACCAGAACTGGTACAACAAACTGCTGACGTTATCAAACTCGTCAAGACAAGATTGGTAGCAACTCAAGACTGACAGAAGAAGTATGCTGATCAACGCAGACAAGATCGTGCATTCGACGTAGGAAATTATGTATTCCTAAAAGTTTCTCCTTGGAAGGGGAAAATTCGCTTGGGTAAGAAGAAAAAGCTAAGCCTGAGGTTTATTGGACCCTTCGAGGTGCTGCGAAGAGTTGGAAAGGTGGCTTACGAGGTAGCTCTACCTCCAGAGTTAGAAAACATTCATAATGTTTTTCATATTTTGGTGTTATGACCGTATAAGCCTGATTACATGTACGTGATCGAGTATGAGCCGTTGCAATTTGATAAAGACTTGTCTTATGAAGAGATTTCTATCCAGATAGTTGACAGGAAAAAATAGGTGCTCAGGAATAAAGTTATACCTTCTGTGAAGGTGATTTGGAGGAACCACAACGCTGAAGAATCTATGTGGGAACTCAAGGATAAAATGACAAAAGATTACCCTGAGTTATTTGTTTAATCTGTGTCTTCAATTTTGGGGACAGAATCTTTGTAAGTAGGGAAGAATGTAACGAATGATTTGTTTGAGTTGTGATTCTGAGGACAGAATTCTTGTAAGGAGGGAATGATGTAACATTCCAGAATTTTAGATTGTAATATTAAATATTTATTGAATTATATAAGTATTTAATGGATATATTTATTGTTGAATAAATAATTGTTCAATTTAATTTGATTTGGTCTAGTTAATTATTTGTTAAGTAAATAATTAAGGAGTTAAGAAAATTAATTGTTATGAGATTATATACTAATTTAATTTAATAATTAAGTTAGAAAGCCTATAATGATTAAATAAATTATAATATTTTAAATAGAATTTGTAATTAAAATAAGGTGTTAGTTGGTTAAATAAAATTATAATTATAAAGGAAAAAATAATTATGTGGTAGTGATTTATGTGTTAAAGTAATTTAATAGATTAGTATTTGAATTGATTAAATTGATTATTTAATTAAATAGAAGTGTGACAAAGAACCTTGCTATAAAGGAGTTATTAAAATAAATTAAAGGAGTTTAATTTAGTTTTGGCCAAACAAACCTTAATGTGTATTAAGTCTTTAATATGATAGTATTTTATCAAACAAGGTATAAGGATTAATCCATTTATTTTTATTAAGTTTACCAAACAAGGTATATGAGTTAATGGGTTATTTTTATTATGTTAGCCAAACAAGCCTTATGACTTTTGAATTTCAAAACCTACATAACTGATATAAGTTATATCTATATTTATATTATATAATTAATATATATTATTACTACTATACGTTATATTTTTTACTACGTAAACTAGAGTTGGGAGAAGAAAAGAAAAACTCAGAAGAAGAAAAAGGAAGAGAAGAAGAAGAATTAGAGAGAATTCTTGAGAGGTTTTGAGAAAAGATTGGGGAAAAGAAAGTTCTTGATCAAAAGGGAAGGCTATCATCTTCTTAAACAAAGGTAGGATCTTAATCCTTTTATTTTTAAAGTTTAGTTTTTCCTCTTCTAAAATTCTTTGTAAACATCTTCATGAAGAATAAATTGTATGTGATATATGGTTTTATATGATGAATTATTGGTTATAAGATGGTTTCATGAGTTTATATATGATTATAGAGAAACTAGTTTATGTATGTATGTGTTTTATGAAGAAACTATATTACAGAGTGTTTATATGAAAATATATGAATATGGCTTAGTTTAAAATAAAATTAAGGTTTTATTGGTTGTTTAAATTATAATTTGACTATTGAATTTGTAAGAGGATGAATACACATAAATTTGTTATGATAAATTAACTGTTTTGATTGAAAAACAAAGTTACAGTGAAGACTTTCATTAAAAATGTCAAAAATGGAGTTTTTGCCCAAAAACATTGAAATTGGGTGTTATAAAGTTGGTGTTTATGCTATTGTATGTGTAAAAACATGTTAAGAGTATTGAAATTATGTTTATATGAAGTCTATATGTGTATTACATGTTAATTAGTTTGTTAGATTGGAGCTTGTAGGCCAATTTGGCTTTTTGTTCATGCTGTTGCCGAGGCTAGGCGCCAAAGTCTGGAGTTTGGCGCCGCAGCGCGGCCCAGCAGTGTAAGTATCGCGCTGCAGCACCAATCGTTGGCCTGTGTCTCGCGCCGCAATGCCAGCTCCACGCCGCAGCACTAACCCACAGTGTAAACTGTGGCGCCGCAGCGCGAGTTAACAGAATGGTCTGACAGTTTTATTTTTTTACACAAATTTTGAAAATAAATGTTATGTATTAATAATAGGACTGTTAAATGATGATTTCAGTAGTACTAAACTAGGAATGAGCATGTTATCAAGGGATAACTAGTATTAACGTAATTCGATTATGTGAATTGATAATTAAACCTACATGATGTATATACTTGTTTATATATATAAAGTGTTGGTAGTGATTAATTATGTCATGATGACATATATATAGGGTATTGAGATTCAAGTTGTAAGGTTTAGCTTGTGCTCAAGGCAAGTTTTCTAACTCCAACACTTCGTTGTGCAAGTTTAATTTCGTTGAGTACGTTATTGCTTTTAATTCAATTACAATTACGCAAGTTGCTAACTCTACACTTTCGTAAAGCTAGATTGTTTATTATTGAGAAAGTCCTTATATCTAGTTGCTTCTAGTGTTGAACAACTTTATCGTTCAAATTACTATTCACTTTGCATGCTTAGTATCCAATTCTCAATAACCTTGACTTTATATGTTTCAAGCAAATTATGTTATGATTATTCAGTGTTTATGCTATTAGATTATTCCTAAAGCATGATATAAAGTTACAAATATCGATTCAGTTATGATTATTCCATAGCGTACATTAGTTCTTTTGTATTTAACTAACCCTTAGTTGATGACCGTTGAATTCTAAATTGCCTTGTAATGTATCCAAACCAAACCTACTTTGGTGCGGACTTGTATTCTAATACTGAGATGAACAACTCTTTTATAAGAGATTTACGCTTAGCCTTGAAATGGTTGTGCACAATACATTGTACGAAGGGCTGATCCCCCTAAGTACGTGGAGTCCTTATAGTCTTATGACTATTAAAATTAAAGTTGAAAGATTACTTATAACTGTGGACATGGTTCGTGGTCATTAGACCCTCAGTTGTATATTTCAGAATGTTAATAGAACATATTGTTCAGTTCTATTGAGCTTATTAGTTGGCAAATGTTGTAAGATTTTCTTCATTATTATTTCAAGTGAGCTTTGTTTGCTCACTCTTGCTTATATAACTATTACAGCTAAAGATGAGAAGGTAGATGTACCTAGCACCAGTAAAGAAAAGGGAAAGATGAACAAGTACTAAAGACTTGTAATATATTGACAGTTATTTACCAGGCTTTAATTTGATTGATGTAATGAAATATTTATTTAATTTTCCCATTTGAATTATTGTAATTAAAGGTTAGATAACCTGGGAGATTTTTTCATGTAATCCCTTAATGGAAGGTTTATTATTCAATTTTTATTATGATTGGGTAGTTAGATATGAATGATTTGATTAAGTGAACACCAAATCTTGAGGTAATGAAGTACTGAGATTTGGGGGTGTCACAAAAAATATCTTAAAATATTTTCTTATATCATAATATAATTTTAAATAATTTTTTAAATATTAAAATTATTTTTAAATAATTTATTTAATATAATAATTAAATAAATCAAATACTTTTAATATTTCAAAAATATTAAATATTTATGAAATATATTAAAAATAATTAAAAACTAATTTTCAGACTTTAAAATAATTTTTAATAATTTATTTTGTATATTTAATAATTTAAAAACTAATTTTCTATAATTATTTAATAAAAATAATTAATTTCCTAAAATATCTATAGCTAAAGACCACCTATAGCGCCAGAACCGTCGCTATAGGTGTTCTTCATGTTCTTCATGCAAACCTAGAACACCATGTCAGTTACCAAGTGGCCTCCTTTAACCAAGATTTCTGATCTGATTATGATGTTTCGGGACTTGGTTTTGGTCAGATCGTGTAGCTCTAATGTAGTACTACATGACCCAGCAACAAACATGATCATATCATGCATAACCAACGAGATTTGGAGCCTTGAACTAGCTGTCAGAGCTGTTCTTCATTTTCTGGGTTACCCAGAAATGAAGAACAGTTCGACTAGCTAGTTTTGGGCTTCCACAACTTGCTAATCTTGTAATTTTTTGTGATTTAAAAGTTGCAGTATGTAGTCAACATGTAAGAGAGTAGATCAATCACATTATATCACAATAACAACAACAGATCAAGCAGATCTATGCCGGTCAAACCATGTCAGATGACATGTTCAAGTGTTTTCTGGGTTACCCAGAAAACAGCTTCCATGCTCGTCTGGCCTTAACCATCCACTATAATCATCCAGTTTGATTTTTAAGTGATATAAAGGTACAATAATGTAGTCTAACTAACATACTACCACTTAGATGCATCAAAACTAACAAATCAACAATAAAAAGTAAGATCAGAGGCCACAAAGTCCTTGTCAGACCGTTCTGGGCAAGATCTGGGTTACCCAGATTTTGTCTAGTCATGGTCGGTTAACGACCTTTGACCATGAATAACATGTAATATGTGCATGATCTAGACTTGCTTCAAATTCCAGAATAAAGGCCTCATAACATACTACAAGATTAAAGTTTAAAACAAACAAAAACATAAATAGAGAAAGATCTACCGAGTCTGACATTCGTTGTCAGACTACACAAAATTTTTTTCCCAGATTTTCTTAAAACTTGATTTTGAACACTTAGATGATATGGATCTATATAATACCAACCCAGATCATCATAATAAACTATAAACCATATGTTTTAACACTAAAACATAACTTTTAACAATGGATCAAAGGTCAGATTTAGTTCTAGGTTTTATACCTCTTATGAACAATTTCTGATTCTTAGCTACTGATTTGGTTCTGGAATTCGTGGGGCTTGATTCAAGAACTGATATGCTAAGAAAATTTGTATCTTAGAGAGTGAGGGACTTGATGGAGTGTTGGTGAATAAATGAGCATAATGTACACTTTTTCTCTCTCCTAACCTATTTATATATCTTAGATTCAACGAATCTAACTTGCAAGGTGTCAAAAGAGATAAGCTTTGATGAGTTTTAGGGCATGTGCTATAATCTAGGGTGGTGACTTTGCAAGATATGGAAAGATTTGCAAGAAATCTATTAAAAATAAATCCAAAAGGGTATTTTAGTAAACTAACAAAATATTTTAAGGGTATTCTTGTCCATGGCACTTGAATCTAGGTTTTAATCAATAGATTTTAAACCTTACGGTTTCCCAAATAATTTCTAGGGTTTGAAAAATTATGTTTAAAGTTTAATAAAATTTTAATTAGAACTTATTAATTAAAATTAGGGTTTTAATACAAAATTAGGGTTAAAAAATACTTAGGGTTTCTTGATATTATTAGGGTTCCCCATATTATGAATTTGGGTTTCCTAATTAACATAATAATTTACTAAAATAATAATTAAGGTTACCATTTTAGCAATTAGGGTTTCAAATTGGAAATTAGGGTTTTAAATTGGAAATTAGGATTTCTAGACAATAATTAGGGTTTACCTAATTAGCATAATATAATAATGGTCATAAATCACGTACCACAATTTCCTACCAATCGCAAACTCCGGTTTGATTTTCAAGTTAGGGTTTAACGAACTAATTATACTGTTTTGACATGCCACAACATAATTGACCAACCATTATTTGTCTATACACACAGTACATATTGATAGCACTGAAATATATTTAATATAATATTACTATTCTTATTCATTATTCCAAATCCAGAATTAGGGTTTAGATTCCATATCTGATTTTTCTTGCATATATAACATTATTAATTAAGTTAAAATAATTAAATTAACTAATATAAATAAATTCACATAATAAAATAGTTATTGTAATAATACTAAGTATCATTTCATATATTATTTAAATAATATATAAATTTATTTTCGTGGAAAATAATTAATAAAAACATTTCTACTTTAAAATTAATTATTATAAGAATATACTTTATAATAATCAATAATTCTAAAATAAAATTATTTTTAAACATTCATGTAATAAATATATTTTTTTTATTTACCACATAAATACATATACACATTATCTTGTACAAATTCTCATCTTTAAAATAAAATAAAAAAATTATACGCAAAATTTCTGATTTAATTATATAGAAAATATTGGGTTGTTACAACGTAGCTGGGACTAGTCGGGGAATGGAGTGACGGTCCAGATGATAGCATTAGTAGTCCTCACTATTCTGTTAAATAGTGTGACAATAAATGAATGAGGACTCCATTGAGTGTGGATATTGTCTATTTGACAATATTTGTATTAAAACTCATGGCATATGTTTTGTCGTATTTTACACGACAGTTGTATAATTAAGTTTTTATTTGTATTTTGTACCATGTATTTGGCGACTCAAGATGGGTGATGTATACCTGTTTTGGGGGCGTCACAATTGGTACTTAGGGATATGATCCCTGGCTAAAATGTGAGACAAGAACTAGGAGGGGAGAGACGGGAAATTCCTTCGCTAGTATGACCTACCTAAGTTTATTTGGTATTTAATTGGTCGGTCAGAGTATAGGGATACTATGTGATATGTTAATTAACCCTTGTTTTGTGGTAGTATTTGAAAATGGCATCCGAAAATATTGAGATAAGCAATGAAGCACATGAGACCGTTGAGTCACCAACGATCAATACCCAGGGTAATGTGAAATAGGAAGACAATAATCCTCATGTAAACAATAACACTGATGAAATGGTGAACGATGGGATGTTCAGAGGCTTTATGCAATTCATGCAATATCAGGCGAGAGCGGCTCCTATCCAAAATGCAGGTGGAAACACTGACAACTCTCGGACGATCATCGCTAAGCAGTTCAAGGAGTTGGGAGCACCGAAGTTTTTGGAGAGCCAAAACTACTTAAGGCGGAGACGTGGATAAAGCAGATCAACAAGATATTTGATGTCTTGGGATGCTCCAAGGAGCAAAAGGTTCCTTTTGCCACCTTCATGTTGCGAGCAGAGGCAGATTACTAGTGGGAATCTGTAAAGCGTACTCAACCTACCGCACTGAAGATGTCTTGGGAGAAGTTCCAAAAGCTATTCAACGACAAGTACTTTCCTGAAAGTATTCGTCACATGAAGGAGGTAGAGTTCATCAAGCTTGAGTAAAACAATATAATCGTGGCGCAGTACGAAGCTAAGTTTGCCGAGTTATCTCGGTTTACGTCCCACTTAGTTGATAACGAGGACAGAATGACACGGATGTTTCTAAAAAGTTTGAAACCTGAGATACGCTAATACTTAATTTCTCACAAATTGTGTTTGTATTCAGATGTTGTAAATAGGGCTCAGTTATTGGAGCGCGATAACGAGTCAACCCAACCAAGAGAGAGCAGTCGACAAAATGATAATACCAATGGTAGCAGTCATTGAAGCGGTGACAACAAGTGTGGAGGGAATCAACATACCAGAAATGGTAATCACTTCGGTGGTAATCATGGCCATGACAATAAGAGTGAACATTTCAAGAAGAGGAGATTCGATAATGATGGAAAGACATCAGCACCAGCACTTGTTGTTAAGGAAGGAGAACGACAATCGGTCATATGTTTCAAATGCGGAGGGGAGAGACATATCAGTCCAAACTGCGTGATGCAATCCGAAGCGTGTTATAATTATGGAAAAGAAGGTCACCTAGCCCGATTTTGTCAAGCACCAAAGTCAAGTCCAGCTGGGATGGAGGCATCAAAGGGTGTCCCAAACAAGACAAAATCGGTAGTTTAAGGAAGAGCGTTTGTCGTAACCTCCCAAAAAGTGAGGAATTCGAACGAGGTGATCACGGGTAAGCTAATCATAAACTCGAGAGAAGTTTATACTTTATTTGATATCGGTTCTACCCATTCTTTTATTTCTCCTACTTGCGCTCAACGTTTAAATTTTACTCCAGAGAAATTAGACTTTGACTTATCGGTTAAAACTCCGTTGGGAGAAACCTTCATTACATCCACTGTTTATAAGTCTTATTTGATTCAAATCGGTAATCTCACGTTACCTGTCGATCTTATTTCTTTGAAAATACTTGCATTTGATGTGATTTTAGGGATTGATTGGTTAACTACTCATCATACTAAAATTGATTATTTTCGTAAGGTTGTTAGCTTTCATATTCCTAACCAACCTATTATGCGAATTCAAGCACCCAAACCACTAAAATCAACCACTGTCATATCAAGCTATAAAGCTATTTGTTTATTGAAAAATGGATGTCAAGCTTTCTTAGCCCATGTCACGGATTTAAATAAAAATACGTCAGATTTGAATGATATTTCTATTGTTAATAAATTTTCTGACGTATTCCCTGAAGAACTTCCTGACCTACCCCCAGAGCGTGAAATTAAATTTTGTATCGACCTTGAATCTGGTACAAAACCCATTTCCAAAGCCCCATATTGAATGGCTCCTATTGAACTTCAGGAGTTAAAAACCCAACTACAAGAATTGTTAGACATCGGTTTCATTCGTTCTAGTATGTCTCCTTGGGGTGCTCCTGTTCTTTTCGTGAAGAAGAAAGATGGAAGTATACGACTTTGTATTGATTATCGGGAGTTAAATCATGTCACCATCAAAAATAGGTACACGTTGCCTCGCATTGATGACCTATTTGACCAGTTGCAAGGAGCCAAATTCTTTTCAAAGATTGATCTTCGTTCCGGATATCATCAGTTAAAGATTAAAACTGATGACATTCCAAAGACTGCTTTCAGAACTCTGTACGGGCATTATGAATTCCTAGTCATGTCTTTTGGATTGACTAATGCTCCTACTTCCTTCATGGACATGATGAACCGAGTATTCAAGGAATATTTGGATCACTTTGTGGTCATCTTTATTGATGACATCCTCATATACTCCAAAAGCCGTGAAGACCATGAGCAACACTTAAGCCTGATACTTCAAAAACTTCATGAAAACAAGCTTTATGCCAAGTTAAAGAAATATGAGTTCTGGCTTGAGGAAGTTGCATTCCTTGGGCACGTGATATCAAATCATGGAATATCTATTGACCCAACGAATATGGAAGTAATTCAAAGCTGGG
Source organism: Panax notoginseng (assembly GCA_016801055.1). Classification (NCBI taxonomy): domain Eukaryota; kingdom Viridiplantae; phylum Streptophyta; class Magnoliopsida; order Apiales; family Araliaceae; genus Panax; species Panax notoginseng. The sequence goes on from CM029018.1 coordinate 111,076,108, forward strand.
AGCAACCAAAGTCAGTGACCGAAGTATGTGGCTTTCTCGGCTTAGTTGGTTATTATCGGAGATTCGTGGAAAGATTTTCTCGAATTTCTACTCCATTAACTCAGCTGACTCGAAAAGATACAAAGTTCGGTTGGAGCGAGGAATGTGAGAAGAGTTTTCAAGAACTCAAGAGAAGACTCATTTCAACACATGTTCTGACAATACCATCTGGCTCGGAGGGATTTGTCATCTACAGTGATGCTTCAGGCAAAGGGTTAGGATGTGTTCTCATGCAATATGGAAAAGTCATAGCCTATGCCTCATGACAACTCAAAGAATATGAGAGGAATTATCCTACTCATGATCTAGAGTTAGCAACAGTCATTTTTGTGCTTAAGATTTGGAGGCATTACCTGTATGGAGAGAAGATGGAGATCTATACGGATCATAAAAGCCTCAAATATTTCTTCACTCAAAAGGAACTCAACATGCAGCAACAACGATGGCTTGAGCTGTTGAAAGATTATGATCATACCATTCAATACCATCCTAGAAAAGCAAACGTAGTAGCTGACGCATTAAGTAGGAGATCATATGCGGGTACGAGTACGATATTATCAACGCAAATGCCCATTTTATATGACTTACAAAGGATGGAGATAGAGTTAAAGACTCCAGAGACCCATGTGATGATGGCGAATATACGAGTAGAACCGACTTTAATCTATAAAGTTAAAGTTGCTCAAGCTACAGACCTGGAGCTAATGCGTATGAGGAAGAAAGTGCAAGAAGGTGCTATTCCGGAAGCAAGAATCGATGAGGAAGGAATACTTCGAGTCAACTCCAGACTTTGTGTTCCTAATGATTCTGACTTGAAGTATAAAATCATGATGGAGGCGCACAACACACCGTTTGTAATCCATCATGGGAGTACCAAAATGTATCTTAATCTTCGACATACATTTTGGTGGAGCAATATGAAGAGAGAGATAGCAGGGTTTATCTCAAGGTGTCTAGCTTGTCAACGAGTCAAGGCGGAGCATCAAGTGCCAAAAGGTCCATTGCAAGCACTTAAAATTCCAGAATGGAAGTGGAAGAACATTACCATGGATTTCGTTACTGGTCTTCCCAAGGTTTCTCAAGGCATAGATGCGATTTGGGTCATTGTTGATAGATTGACCAAGTCTGCTCATTTCTTACCGATACGAGAAACTTATACACTTGAACATCTTGCTCGTATGTACATAAATAAGATTGTAAGATTGCATGGTATGCCAGTATCCATAGTTTTTGATCGGGACCCAAGATTCACTTCAAGATTTTGGGTTAGTTTGTAAAAAGCTATGGGCACGGATTTACGATTTAGTTCGGCATATCATCCTCAAACGGACGAGCAGTCGGAAAGGACTATTCAAACTCTTGAAGATTTATTAAGACTATATGTCCTTGACTTCAAAGGAAGTCGGGACAAGTTCTTACCATTGGTGGAGTTTTCCTACAATAATAGTTATCAAGCAAGTATTGGCATGGATCCATTTGAGGCGTTGTATGGAAGAAAATGTCGTTCTCCAGTATGTTGAGATGAGGTGGGTGAAGCAACATTGTTGGGTCCAGAGTTGGTACGTATGACTACGAAAAAGATTCAAACGATCCGACAACGTATAAAAATCTCACAAGATTAACAAAAGAGTTATGTTGATCTTCATCGAAAGGACGTGGAATTCAATATTGGAGATCATGTGTTGTTACGTGTTGCTCCATTAAAAGGAGTTACGAGATTTGGAAAGAGAGGAAAGCTCAATTCTCAATTTATTGGCCCATTTTTAATCCTCAATTGAGTAGGAACTGTGGCCTATAGACTCGCTTTACTGTCAAGTATGTCTCGTGTTCATAACATTTTTCACATATCTATGTTACGTAAATATGTGAAAGACCTGAACCACATTATTGAATTAGAACCAGACGAGATAAGGAAGATTTGACGTATGAAGAGTTACCTATTAAAATCTTGGATAAGAAGGATCATATTCTACGCTCCAAGGTTATACCTCAAGTTAAAGTTTTGTGGAGAAACCACGATGTGGAAGAAATGACCTAGGAGTTAGAATCTGAGATGAGTTAAGATATCCTCACCTCTTTGATATACCAGGTACGTACCCTAATTTCGAGGATGAAATTTTATAAGAAGGGGAGGTTGTAAGACCCCAACTTTTATGAATAAAGAATAATTTTTTCGAAATATATTTTTGAATATTATGGTGTGGATTTGATATAATGTTATAGTTATAGATAATATTTATAAATTTTACAAAGTAAGAAAGTCGTTATATAATATTCTATTGGTCGGGAATATTCATTTTAACAGGGAATATTCGTACGACGGCATAATCATTGGTGGACCCCACAACGGAAGTATTATCATAGTTAGAAAACGACAGAATTATCTTTTTATAAAAATAACGGCGAAAGTGTTACCGTTAAAACTGTTGAACTACCCGGTAGTAAAAATATAGTAATACGCGTGGTTGCATAGTAGCACACGGTATTGATTATTGATGCTTATGTGAGAAGTCACTTGGTTATACTCAATTATTGTTACAGTAATTGTTGCATCATATCTCTCATATTATTGATTCAATTATTGTCACAGTATCATCTGCATAATATTTTATATTATTAAATCAATAATTGAGACGACAAAGTTATTCATATTATTATTTATAATATTGACAATGTCTAGAAAGTTCTATCAAGGAGAGGTTTGGTCACCTAATTGCGCGCCAATAGGGAGAAATCCTTATCGAAAAGTCCCCTCTTTTCTGGGAATGATCTTGTTGTTAAATATTGTGAGTTATGATATTAATGATAAATAAGTTCGTGTTGATTAAAGATGAAATTGATAGTTCCATTGTATGGGAATTATTAGTGTTAGTGAAAATCGACATTTATTTCGATATTAATCGATGTCTGGAAGTTATACTGACCAATCGGGTAATTAATCAGATAAATAAGTAATTAATTGCTATTAATTCACATGATTATAACTATTTGTTCACATGTGTGTACTATTGATTCACATTCTTGTACTATTAGGGGTGGTGGTACAAGATTGATAATACTTGCATGACTAAGTTAAAAATGGATGTATAGATGGAGGTACTATACTGTAATTCGTATTTTCACATGTCTAGAACTATTGATTCACATGATTTACTATTAATTCACATTATTTACTATTAGGGGAGGTGGTGCAAGTTTGATAACACTTGCAGGACTAAATTAAAAATGAAGAAAATGAGGAAAGTATTATACTATAATATTTTGAGCCCCAAAACGTGCAATTATCGAAACTATATTTTTTTATAAATAGAAACTCATTTTTCCTCATTTCTCACCAATTCACAAAAGCTATAGAGCAATTATTATAGAGAGAAAGAAGAAGAGAAATCTGCTACCTCACCATTTCAGTATCAAATTTTTCTAAGGTAAGGGGTATTATTCTTTCGTATTTATGAAGAGAGTTATTTTCTTTCAATACTTGTATGGGTTGCTATTCCATTCTTTATTATAATGTTGGAATAACCTGTCTATGCGAAGTACCGCATACATGGTGAAATTCTTATGTTATTCCATTCTTTATTATTCTGTTGGAATAACCTGTCTGTGCGGTCTATCTCATGCTTGGTGAATTCTGTTGTTATTCCGTTCTTTATTATTCTGTTGGAATATCCTGTCTGTGCGGATTACACATGACCTGGTTCCCTTCTTTATTATTTTGTTGGAATATCCTGTCTGTGCGGATTATGCATGACCTGGTTCCATTCTTTATTATTCTGTTGGAATAACCTGTCTGTCCGGTCTATCGCATGCCTGGTGAATTCTTCTGTTATTCCATTCTTTATTATTCTGTTGGAATAACCTGTCTATGTGGATTACCGCATGCATGGTGAATGATCCTTCGTATTCATTCCTTATTAAATTGTAGAAATGATCTGTCTATGTGGATTACAGCATGGCGGGCAAAAATCTATTTGCAGTTTCATATATTTTATTATACTCAATTGGTTAAAGTTTTGGCTTCTATACTCCATGAAATTAGTAGAATATCCTGGATATTTGCATTTCATCCAGTATCTTTTCATAGAAATATTCTTCTGAGCATTCTTGAATTTTACTCCACAAAGTAGTATCATGTTGACAATTTGGACGTTATTAATTTCTGGATAAATTAAAATTATAAATCTTTAAAATTTATCTTGAACTTATTTTATTGAATTGTCATCATCCTCATGCTTATATTGTGATTAAAGTCATCTTTGGCTTACGTGCATAGATGGACTTGGTATGATTATGACTAGGGATTATTCGGTATAATCATGACCGTAATGTAACGAATGATGTGGTAAAAGTCCTCATTGGCATGTAGTTCATTGATGGGCAGTTGTTGGTATGATTATGACCAGGGATTATTCGGTATAATCATGACCATTGATGATTACATGAATATCCTTGGCCGTGATGCAGGGAGGATTCGATTTTATTTATTAAGCTGAGTCTCAGCGATAAAGTTGATGAAAAACTTTTTAAATCATAGAAGATAGTAGATTTTATGCTCTACTTGACTCTTTTAATGGATTGCTTGTTCCGCTGCAGTTAAACTTATTATCTATTATATTCTATTAGTTTAACATTGTTAAAGGCTAATGATAATTTATTCTGCATTATCTTAGTCATAATATTTCTTACTGGGCTAGTTGAACTCACCCTTTCTTTCACTGTTCTCTTCAGGAAATGAGAACGTAGTCGGGACTAGTCGGGGAACGGATTGACGGTCCAGATGATAGCATTAGTAATCCTCACTATTCTGTTAAATAGTGTGACAATAAATGTAATGAGGACTCCATTGAGTGTGGATATTATCTAGATGACAATATTTGTATTAAAACTCATGGCATATGTTTTGTCGTATTTTACACGACAGTTGTATAATTAAGTTTTTATTTGTATTTTGTACCATATATTTGGCGACTCAAGATGGGTGATGTATACCTGTTTTGGGGGCATCACACGTTTGTTGTCAAGGAGGTATTGACAAGAGGAGCCCTCAAATTATAGGAGATGGATGGCGAGGAATTTCCCCAACTCATCAACTCAGACACCGTGAAACGGTACTACGTCTGAAGTTACCTGCAAACCAGCATCCTGGTTCTGGATCATTAGATCCATCAGTTAATTCATGTTTTCAAAACCTTTCTCACTACATACATTTTTTAACCTTTTCACGCTAGGTTAAAAAACATACACCTTTCACCACTTCAGTTCATTCCACCAGGGATAGAACCTTTCACAACTTCAGTTCATCCCACCAGGGATAAAACCTTTCACAACTTCAGTTTGTCCCACTAGGGATAAAACCTTCCACAACTTCAGTTTGTCCCATCAAGGATAAAACACTTCCTCACAACTTCAGTTTGTCCCATCAGGGGTGAACTACGCAGACCTGATCTCCCCAAAACACGGGAGTACGTAGGCAGCCATTTTTATGGTCCGGCCTAACTACAGAAAAAAAATCTCTATACCCTCTTTACCACCTTCAACTTTGAACCTTTTCACACTAGGTTTGAACTACGTAGACCTGATCTCCCCCTTCTCAATGGGAGTACTTAGGTAGCAATTCACGGTACGGTCTCACCGCTACCAAAAACACAAAACCATGTCAACAGTACTGGGATCATCCTTCAACTTTCAAACCAAATCATAAGAGATGGAACTACCTGATCTCCCCAATATAAAGGAGTATCGGTGACCATATGTGGCGCGGTTAAACCATACCTCATCGGCTTAGACCAAAGAGATGGAACTACCTGGTCTCCCCATATAAATGGGAGAAAAAACCAGCGACCATCTAAGCTGCGGTTGAGTCCTCAAAGAGAAACATAAATCTATAAAAGATGGAACTAACTGGGCTCCCTAATACAAAGAATTACCGACGACCATCTGTGGGGTGGTCAACCTCAGAGAGGAAAGCCATAATCCTCTCCATAACCACATATAAAAACCAAGTCTCAAGACACCAAAGGGTAGGGGAATACAAAGATCAATGATCCATTCTGAAAGATCCTAAGACATCTCACTGTCTATCCATCAAGGAGGAGTTCAGAATACATCAAGATCACAAGCCCTGAGAAATAAGCAAAAATTAAGCAAGTAACATGGCATAACTAAAAGGGAAGTGAATCAAAACATATTTTCTTGCCATATAATACTACTTGATATATACAATGTGTCATGTACATGACAAAAATGGCTAACTTATTCTATGCAGGAAAATCAAAGCTAATCTACAAACTAATATAAGCGAGTCATCAAGTCTAACATGGCATCCCTCTTAGAAGATGGGGCTAACTCTATGAGCTCCTGCCCAGGGTATCTATATGAGCCAGGAGATCCACAGCCATTTGCATGGTGACACTATGCTCATCAAAGATTGTGTTCATCTCTGCAATGATGCCAGCTATATGAGATCTCAATGCAGTACTATCTATAATGGCAGCATCTCGGGCAGCTAGAGCATTATCTCGCTCACCAATAGCGGTATCCCTGCGAATGAGAGTGTCATCTCTCTCAACCAGAGCGGCATCTCTACCAGAAAGAGCTGTCAACATCAAGGCCCTAGCTCGATCCCTCTCAAATGTCATCAAATGTAAACTCTGCTCTAAATACTCTACAGAAGGTGGATGTGATAACCCGAGATTTCGAATAATCAAAAATTTGCGAATAATTTTTTTTTATTTAATATTAATATTAATTATCATTTATGTGATAAGTATTAGTGATACGTGTATCGAGAAAGTTAATTTGTATATTAACTAATAAATTTTAGAGTAGAGTTGTGCTTAACAGTTTTAGAAACCCTAACCCTAATTTCTGGATAGGGATTCGATAGAAAATATAATTAAAATAATTATATTGATGAGTACGTGTTTGTACTGTATAGAATTTTTGATCGGATAAGGTTTGAAATTAATAAAACCTAATAAGAGATTAGAAACCCTAATCTCAGGATTAGAAACCCTAAAGTACCATTGAAAATCTTAATTGTACGCCGAGAAACCCTAATTTCATATTCGGGAATCCTAAACCCTAAATTTGGAAACCCTAATTCTAATTGGCAAGCCTAATATGTGTATTAAACTTAAATATGATTAGAAAACCCTAATTATATTTTTGTTATATTAATTTCTATTTTACAAACCCTAATTATAATTTAGAAAAAATTATTTTTCTAATTAACACCCTAATTCGTGAGTTATAAACCCTAATGATCATTTTGACCCTAATTGCTAAATTAAGCAATTTTAATTAGGAATATTAATCCTAATTAGCAAGATTGAATTTTATAATTAGGAAATATTTTCATAATTATTGAATCATAATTATAATTTAGAATTATTAATTTTCTATTTTAGAAACCGAAATTTGAAAATTTTGAAAATTAAATTGCAAATCTAAAAGGTTTAAATCCTAAACCCTAACCCAAACCCTAAACCCTAAGGGTTTGTGCAATTGACAAGAATGCCATTAAATTTATTTTGTAAATGTTAAAAATGCCCTTTATGGATATTTTATTAGATTACTTGTAAATCTTGCCAAATCAAGAGTTGGTGAACCACCAATTTGACTTTGGTGACACAAAATCTCAGCCTCCCAGCCGAATTTATCAGATCTAGCAACAAGTCATGGCTTTTTTTAGAGATTTAGAGAGAGAAAAAGTCACAAAAGTTGCCATTTTGCATATTGCTCTCACCAACTCTCTCTCTCCTAAACCAACGAAATTGCTAAGTATTTCAATTCTAAATACAGGCCCTAAGTCACCCAATAACAGATTTGTGAGCCAAGATCTAAGATTTGTCAAGAAAATGTATAAATCTAATTTTTTATTTTTGATCCATGTTGCTACGAAAAAATTCGTGTTTATGTGTTTAAATCAGTGCTAGAGGATGTTATATGATGATATATGTTGATATAATATATATCCATAACATCAAAATGCTTTAAAATCAAGTTTTTTTAAAAACTGTCAAGAACACAATTTGTGGTCTGACAAGCTAATGTCAGGCGCCACAGATTCGTGTGTGTTAAATATTTGTGTTGTTTAAATGTTGTTACTTGTAGCCTTGTATATGGTCTTTAATCTGCAAGTGGTAGCAGGGTCATTGGATGTATAGATCAGAAGTTATTAACTGTAAGACCCCGAATTTTATGAAATAAAAGTATTCAATTTTTCTTATAATTACTATTCAGTAAATGGTTAAATTGATAAATGTTAAAGTTAAGGGTGATATATGAATTTTTTTTTCAAAATACACAAGTGGTTATAAAATATTCATTGTTGTCGGGGAATATTCGTTTGGTCGTGGAATATTCTTTCTGTCGGGGAATATTCGTACGACGGCGCAGCCATTTGTGGGCCTCATAACAGAATAACTGTCGGGTGAAGAAAACGACAAATTTAAGTTTTTACAAATAACGGCGTAGTTGTTACCGTTAACACTGTTAGAATACCTGGTAGTTAAAATACAGTAATACGCGTTATTGCACAGTAGCACACGGTATTGCATAGTATTTTTGAAATTATTGATTCTTACGTAAGAAGGCACTACTCAATAATTGTTACAGTAATTACTGTTCAATATTTTATTTTATTGATTCAATAATTGCTACGTTGAAATTTTATATTATTGTTGTTCAATAATTGTCACTGCACAGTATTTCTCATTATCAGATCAATAATTCATGTTATTTGAATAATATTATTAGATAACATTATTGGCAATGTCTAGAAAGTTCTGTCTAAGAAAAGGTTTGGTCACCTAATTGCGCGCCAGTAAGGAGAAATTCTTATTGGAAAGCCCCCTCTTTCTTGGGAACGGCCTGGTTGTCATAAATGTGATTCTGTAATATTATTTGTGAATAATTAATTATTGATTCATATGATAAGGAAATAATTATTTTATGTGGATATAAATGAGGGATATATTTTTGTGGTTAAAAATGAAGAAGTTAATGTTGAGGTTTTTATCAGTATTTTTGTCGGAATGAAGGTATTAAAAATCAAGGTTTTTGAGATATTTTGCGGGGGTTATAATTTTTAATCCGACCGTTGGATCGTGGTAATTTTTGGATATGTTATACATATATAAGTTGAGTATATGTCCACAAATTGTGAACCGTTAAAAATGAACGTATGATTTATTATGAATTTTACGATATGACTGGTTCAGAAATTGTTGAATTTTCGGAGTTAATCATTTTGGTGGAAAATTCTAGAATTGGTGGGCCCCACTCTTGGTTGGTGAAGAAATGTGCTGAGATTTTTATTCAAATGTGGTGGGTGGGAATAGTAGCAGGTAAAGCTATCAGGTTACAGGTTAAGTTTGATTCGGCGTGCTAACATTTTCCTATAAATAGAAGGCTAAGTTAGAATTGAAAATCACACCAAAAAAAAGTTTTTCTCTTTCTCTCTCTAGATTATTGAGTGTATTTTGTGAGTATTTAGATACTCTGTGAGTTTCTATTTATCAGTGCAAGTTTCTTTCAGCCTTATACCGATCAGAAGTACTGCTCTTTTGAGGTAAGGGATAGTAAGAGATTTTAAGGGTTGTTATATTTTCCAGTTTCGTAATTTTTCTGACCTTCAAAAATTCTAGAAAAATTTGAAATGATATTTTGATGAGTTTTCTTGATTGTGTCCAAAAATGGTGATTTTTGGATGTATAGATTGAGAGTTATGAATTTTATGAGAAAAGACTATTTTAAAAGTAACAGCTTATAATTCCTTGTGGTTAACTCCAAAATTGATGAAATTTTTATTGGGAGTACATGTATATGATAGAAGTATACTCTGTAAATTTCAGAATTGTTGGAAAAAAGTACAATTTTTTATAAATGTCTAAATATTCGGTTGTTTTGGCCATATGAAAAATAGTAAATGACTTTTAAAAATTTTGAGAAAAATATATGTTCACTATGGGACTATATTATGCTAAATCCCAGAAAAGAAATATTTTTGGAACTGATTTGGTATTTTTCATGAAAATAGTCTAGTTATGAGTAAATGAATTAAATATGTTTTGTGAAGTAAGAAAATTGAAAAATAGGATTTTATGACTTGATAATCCTATATGAGGTATATGCAGATTTTTTATGAGGGTTTTGGTTATTGGTGATAAAATCTTATGAGTTTGGCATTTTAGAATGATTAAATGCATTATTTAGTAAAGTGTAAACAATTAAAACAAATTGTTTATAAGCTTAAGAAATATTATTCTTTCAATATCATTATACCGAAATATTGGTAAGTATTTTATTGTGGAATTTCTACCTTTTTGTGTCGGGGTTACTGTTCATGAGTTACTATTCATGAGTTACTATTCATGAGTTACTATTCACGAGTTACTATTCACGATAAAATTAGTTTTTTTTTCTAACCAAATTATAGTTGATTTATGAATATTACTCTTGAGATTAAATCTATATGTTAATCATATTATTTTTATTATCATATATAATATTTTTATAACCCTGATGTTGAAATTCTCTTTCACTTGAGTGTAAAGATGAGTAGATTATTGGTATGATCATGACTTTGGGTTCTCTTTGGCCAGCAGTGCAAAGTTGAATTATTGACTAGTATGATCATGACCATTGAATTTATAATGGAATATTTTCAGCTTAAGTGCAAAGGTGAAATGATCAACATGGTTATAATTATTGTTTATATAAATGATTATATATTTCTTTGAGATGTTAATATATTTGGCCTGTAGTGCAAATATGAACTGTTGATGAATATATTTGGCCGTAGTGCAAATATGAACTGTTGAGGAATATCTTTGGCCTGTAGTGCAAAGATGAAATATTGATGAATATCTTTGGCCTGTAGTGCAAAGATGAATTGTTGATGAATATCTTTGGCCCGTAGTGCAAAGATGACATGTTGTTGAATATCTTTGGCCAGTAGTGCAAAGATAAACAGATGTTGAGATAAACATGACTAACTGGTGATATAAATGAATATCTTTGGCCGTAGTGCAAAGATGAAGTTATTAGTATGATTATGAACAGGAAATGTGATTTGGTGTAACCATGATCTTTGATGTTTCAGGTAAAGATAGGTGATGAAAATTATCTTCGTCCTGGATGAGAAGAGAAATTTAGAACTACAGTTATGATTATGAGTTATTCATATGATTGTGGACCAGAATTGTTGATTGATGTTGCAGGGATAAAACATTATTGGTGGATTTTTAACATGGAGAAGATAATAGACTTTATAGTCTATTTGACTCTTCTAATGGATTGCTCGTTCCGCTGCGACTATGGTTTGAAATTTTTATCATTTACCATATGTTCTAAATCTCTGATTTATTATTGATGAAAGCTATTGATAATTTAATTATCTTTAGTCATGATATTCTTTATTGAGCTAGTTGTGCTCACCCTTTTGCTTCACAATTCCTTTCAGGTAATAAGAGTGTAGCTGAGTCGAGCGAGGGTAACGGAGAAATAGAACGGTGGTCTCTAGCTGTGGATGTTCTCCCGAAGCAGTATAGAAAAGTTTATTTAGTAGTTTTATTTGGTGAATCCAATAGGGTAAGGTGTACCCAACTTTGGAAGGGTGGTTTGCCACTATCATACAAGATGTCTAACGACATACAACCTCGTGTCATCATAAGACAGGGATGTGCTCATCCACTTGCTGAGTATATATACGAGCACTACCTATATAATCTTGGTGTTTGTTTGAAGTATAATTCTCAATTAGAGACAGTAGAGATAATGATATGTCAAGAGAAGACTCACCATTGGGAAGAATATGATAGTAATCTTCTCGTTTTTCTTTGGGGTCTATTGGGTCATCCAAGGATAATTCTGTGGCCATATGATATCTATCATAACCTAGACGCATGGCCTCCCATGTACGAAGGTTTCCTTGAGCACTTCCCAAAGATTCTAATTTCTAAAACAGTTTTTGACTATACCTTTATGTAAGGTGTCATTGTGAGGTGATGTCCACGGTTGGAACATGAGTCACAATTGGTATATATTTGTATCCAAACTCACAACATATGTGTTGTTATATTTTACACGACAATTGTTGTAATAAAGTTGTAGTTGTTTTCTGTACCATGTATTTGGCGACTCAGAATAGGTTGGATGGAATGGACCTATTTTGGGGTTGTCACATTTGGTATCAGAGCTTAGGGAAATGATCTCTGGCGGAGATCGGGGAATACAACTAGGAGGGGAGAGATGAGTAAATCCTTCGCTAGTGTATCCTACCTAAGCTTATTTGTTGGTCAGTCATAATATTGGGATATTATGTGATATGTTAATTTGTTTAATTAACCCTTGTTTTATGGAAGTATTTGAGAATGACAGCTGAGAATGCTAACAATGGAGTGAATGAGACTGTGGGGATACCTCTAATCACTAACCGTGATAATGTGATTAGAGATATCCATGTGGTGAGTGAAGAATTGATAGTTGCACCCGAGATAGTCGCAGAGGTAACAGCTGAGACTGAGGAATAAGAGGAAGAAGAAGTACCTGAGGAGAGTTTATTAGAGGTATTATATGATCAAAATGTAGAATTTCAAAATCGTATTCATGAGTTAGAAGAGCAGGCAGAAGAACGACAGGCGGTCGTGGAACAAAAGGATGCAACAATTCAAGCTTGTGTTACCCGATATGTGATGCTTGAACAGAAGCATTCTTTGGCAGAGTATAAGATGATAAAAATGGAATCTGAGCTGAAAGAAGAAAAAACTGAACGAGTGAGAATAAGTGATGCATGGGCAAAAGCCGCACGACACGTGGATATTGTGGAAAGAGATGTTCGATCTAAGAAGGCTAAAATAGATGATATGAATTTCTCTTTTTGGAAAGCAATTACCCTGTACATAGCGGTCAACCTGAATCCGATATGGATCGAAGATTGATGATTCAGATCATGAATAAGGAGTACGAAGAGGCAGTTGAGGGAGGAATATGTCCTATAGAAAGGTATATTCTAACGGTAATGATGACGCCAAATGCTGCTCCAGACAAATCAAAGCCGAGTAGTTCGAGGGATGGCGGTTGTCATGACTTTCCAACAAATGAGGAACCCAAATGAAGTTATCATGGGAGATGAGCAATGAAAAAATCATGATGATCTGAGAGATAGAATCTGAAATGGAAGCAAGGTATTCTCAACTCTTCGAAATACCAGGTACGTAAATTTCGGGGACGAAATTTCATAAGGAGGGGAGATTGTAAGACCCCGAATTTTATGAAATAAAAGTATTCAATTTTTCTTATAATTACTATTCAGTAAATGGTTAAATTGATAAATGTTAAAGTTAAGGGTGATATATGAATTTTTTTTTCAAAATACACAAGTGGTTATAAAATATTCATTGTTGTCGGGAATATTCGTTTGGTCGTGGAATATTCTTTCTGTTGGGGAATATTCGTACGACGATACAGCCATTTGTGGGCCCCATAACAGAATAATTGTCGGGTGAAGAAAACGATAAATTTGAGTTTTTATAAATAACGGCGTAGTTGTTACCGTTAACACTGTTGGAATACCCGGTGGTTAAAATACAGTAATACGCGTTATTGCACAGTAGCACACGGTATTGCATAGTATTTTTGAAATTATTGATTCTTACGTAAGAAGGCACTACTCAATAATTGTTACAGTAATTACTGTTCAATATTTTATTTTATTGATTCAATAATTACTACGTTAAAATTTTATATTATTGTTGTTCAATAATTGTCACTGCACAGTATTTCCCATTATCAGATCAATAATTCATGTTATTTGAATAATATTATTAGATAATATTATTGGCAATGTCTAGAAAGTTCTGTCTAAGGAAAGGTTTGGTCACCTAATTGCGCGCCAGTAAGGAGAAATTCTTATTGGAAAGCCCCCTCTTTCCTGGGAACGACCTGGTTGTCATAAATGTGATTCTGTAATATTATTTGTGAATAATTAATTATTGATTCATATGATAAGGAAATAATTATTTTATGTGGATATAAATGAGGGATATATTTTTATGGTTAAAAATGAAGGAGTTAATGTTGAGGTTTTTATCAGTATTTTTGTCGGAATGGAGGTATTAAAAATCAGGATTTTTGAGATATTTTGTGGGGGTTATAATTTTTAATCCGACCGTTGGATCGTGGTAATTTTTGGATATGTTATACATATATAAGTTGAGTATATGTTCACAAATTTTGAACCATTAAAAATGAACGTATGATTTATTATGAATTTTACGAGATGACTGTTCAGAAATTATTGAATTTTCGGAGTTAATCATTTTGGTAAAAAATTCTAGAATTGGTGGGCTCCACTCTTGGTTGGTGAAGAAATGTGCTGAGATTTTTATTCAAATGTGGTGGGTGGGAATAGTAGCAGGTAAAGCCATCAGGTTACAAGTTAAGTCTGATTCGACGTGCTAACATTTTCCTATAAATAGAGGGCTAAGTTAGAATTGAAAATCACACCAGAAACAAGTTTTCTCTCTTTCTCTCTCTAGATTATTGAGTGTATTTTGTGAGTATTTAGATACTCTATGAGTTTCTATTCATCAGTGCAAGTTTCCTTCAGCCTTATACCGATCAGAAGTACTGCTCTTTTGAGGTAAGGGATAGTAAGAGATTTTAAGGGTTGTTATATTTTTCAGTTTCGTAATTTTTCTTACCTTCAAAAATTCTGGAAAATTTTAAATGATATTTTGATGAGTTTTTTTGATTGTGTCCAAAAATGGTGATTTTTGGATGTATAGATTGAGAGTTATGAATTTTATAAGAAAAGACTATTTTAAAAGTAGTAGCTTATAATTCCTTGTGGTTAACTCCAAAATTGATGAAATTTTTATTGGGAGTACATGTATATGATAGAAGTATACTCTGTAAATTTCAGAATTTTTGGATAAAAGTACAATTTTTGATAAATGTCTAAATATTCGGCTGTTTTGGCCATATAAAAAATAGTAAATGACTTTTAAAAATTCTGAGAAAAATATATGTTCACTATGGCACTATATTATGCTAAATCCCAGAAAAGAAATATTTTTGGAACTGATTTGGTATTTTTCATGAAAATAGTCTAGTTATGAGTAAATGAATTAAATATGTTTTGTGAAGTAAAAAAATTGAAAAATAGGATTTTATGACTTGATAATCCTATATGAGGTATATGCAGATTTTTGATGAGGGTTTTGGTTATTGGTGATAAAATCTTATGAGTTTGGCATTTTAGAATGATTAAATGCATTATTTAGTAAAGTGTAAACAATTAAAATAAATTGTTTATAAGCTTAAGAAATATTATTCTTTCAATATCATTATACCGAAATATTGGTATGTATTTTATTGTGGAATTTGTACCTTTTTGTGTCGGGATTACTATTCATGAGTTTCTATTCATGAGTTACTATTCATAAGTTATTATTCATGAGTTACTATTCACGAGTTACTATTCACGGTAAAATTGGTTTCCTTTTTCTAACCAAATTATAGTTGATTTATGAATATTACTCTTGAGATTAAATCTATATGTTGATCATATTATTTTTATTATCATATATAACATTTTTATAACCCTGATGTTGAAATTCTCTTTCACTTGAGTGTAAAGATGGGTAGATTATTGGTATGATCATGATTTTGGGTTCTCTTTGGCTAGTAGTGCAAATTTGAATTATTGACTAATATGATCATGACCATTGAATTTATAATTGAATATCTTCAGCTTAAGTGCAAAGGTGAAATGATCAATATGGTTATAATTATTGTTTATATAAATGATTATATATTTCTTTGAAATATTAATATATTTGGCCTGTAGTGCAAATATGAACTGTTGATGAATATATTTGGCCGTAGTGCAAATATGAACTGTTGAGGAATATCTTTGGCTTGTACTGCAAAGATGAAATATTGATGAATATCTTTGGCCTGTAGTGCAAAGATGAATTGTTGATGAATATCTTTGGCCCGTAGTGCAAAGATGACATGTTATTAAATATCTTTGGCCAGTAGTGCAAAGATGAACAGATGTTGAGATAAACATGACCAACTGGTAATATAAATGAATATCTTTGGACGTAGTGCAAAGATGAAGTTATTAGTATGATTATGAACAGGAAATGTGATTTGGTGTAACCATGATCTTTGATGTTTCAGGTAAAGATAGGTGATAAAAATTAACTTCGTCCTGGATGAGAAGAGAAATTTAGAACTACAGTTATAATTATGAGTTATTCATATAATTGTGGACCAGAATTGTTGATTTATGTTACAGGGATAAAACATTATTGGTGGATTTTTAACATGGAGAAGATAATAGACTTTATAGTCTATTTGACTCTTCTAATGGATTGCTCGTTCCGCTGCAACTATGGTTTGAAATTTTTATCATTACCATATGTTCTAAATCTCTGATTTATTATTGATGAAGGCTATTGATAATTTAATTATCTTTAGTCATGATATTCTTTACTGAGCTAGTTATGCTCACCCTTTTTGCTTCACAATTCCTTTCAGGTAATAAGAGTGTAGCTGGGTCGAGCGAGGGTAACGGAGAAATAGAACGGTGGTCTCTAGCTGTGGATGTTCTCCCGAAGCAGTATAGAAAAGTTCATTTAGTAGTTTTATTTGGTGAATCCAATAGGGTAAGGTGTACCCAACGTTGGAAGGGTGGTTTGCCACTATTATACAAGATGTCTAATAACATATAATCTCGTGTCATCATAAGACAGGGATGTGCTCATTCACTTGCTGAGTATATATACGAGCACTACCTATATAATCTTGGTGTTTGTTTGAAGTATAATTCTCAATTAGAGACAGTAAAGATAATGATATGTCAAGAGAAGACTCACCATTGGGAAGAATATGATAGTAATCTTCTCGTTTTTCTTTGGGGTCTATTGGGTCATCCAAGGATAATTCTGTGGCCATATGATATCTATCATATCCTAGACGCATGGCCTCCCATGTACGATGGTTTCCTTGAGCACTTCCCAAAGATTCTAATTTCTAAAACAGTTTCTGACTATACCTTTATGTAAGGTGTCATTGTGAGGTGATGTCCACGGTTGGAACATGAGTAACAATTGGTATATATTTGTATCCAAATTCACAGCATATGTGTTGTTGTATTTTTGCACGACAATTGTTGTAATAAAGTTGTAGTTGTTTTCTGTACCATGTATTTGGCGACTCAGAATAGGTTGGATGGAATGGACCTATTTTGGGGTTGTCACATTAACGGTCAAAGTCGGTTGACCGACGTTGACCAGTGTATATCTGGGTAACCCAGAACTGTTAAATCAGCGTCTGACAGGTTTTTGCGACGTTCAGATCTGTCAGAATATTTGTTTTTTGTCGATGTTATTGTATATTGGTTATAGCCTGTTCCATGTACTTTAGATCCATGGCTTTAGTTTCCAGAAACAGATAATATATTGAGTGTAAATAATGGTCAAAGTAGACCATTTGATCACGGATGCATTTTTTGGGAAACCCAGAAATCGGAATGAACACATATTTTTGACAGACTTTGACCAAGTTTAATCTGGAGATTTTGATGTTTGTGGACTGAGATCTTGACATCTCGTTGTTCCTGGTCATGAGTACTACATGTTTGGACCAAAAATCGAGCCATTTTATAACTGGAACATAGAAAAAATTAAGCATGAAAGTATCTACTCGCACTGTCTGGGTTTCTGGAAAAACCCAGAAACCATCTGACAATGATTTTGAATGCACAGATCTACTTGTTGGTTTGTGTTATGATCAAGATGTTAGTTAGATATTGTAGACTTACATTTCCACTACACGATCTGTGTCTAAGTTAGCTTAAATCATGTTTGGATTAAGATTATCAGTTGGTCAAACAGAGACCCTTGAAAGCTGGGCTGTCAGTGTTCTTGAGCTCAAGAACACCAACAGCGACGATTTTTGTCGCTAAAGGCCTATAGCGACGGATTAATTATTTTTATTTCCTGAATAATCCGAAAATTATTTAAAAATAGAAATAAATTCCAAAAATTACCAAAAATAGTTTTAAAAATTATTTTAAATTATGAAAAATAATTTCTGACCAATTGGAATATTTTTCTTTAATATTTATAATTATTTAAATATTAAAAGTATTTAATTTATTTAATTAGTATATTAAATAAATTAGAGAAAAATGATTTAATATTATGAAAAATCATTTTAAATATGAATAATGTATTTAAAAATATTTTGAGTTATAAAATGTGACTTTTAATATTTTTGGAGCAATTTTATTAATAATTTAATATTAATGATATTAAATTTATTTAATTACTAAATTAAATAAATAAGTTAAAAATGATTTTAATGATTTAAAAATTATTTTAAATAAGAATAAAGTGTTAGAAAATATTTTAAATTATTAAATATAATTTTCAATATTTTTGGAGAATTCTCATTAATAAATTAATATTAATGATATTAGATTATTTATGTATGATATTAAATAAATGAATTAAAAATGATTTTATTGATGTAAAAATCATTTAGAAGTGAGAAAAATGTTTTAAAAGTATTTTAAGTTATAATTAATGACTTTTAATATTTTGATAATAATTATATTAATATTTAAATATTAATGGTAATGATTTAAAAATGATTTTAATTACTTTAAAAATCATTTAAGTAGAATATTGATGATTTAAAAATATTTTAAGTTATTATCAATAACTTTAATATTTTGACAAGTATGTTATTAATATTTTTATATTATTAAATATTAATAATGATAAGATTATTTGATAATTAAATCATTTAAAAATAATTTAAGTGTTTGAAAAAAATTATTATAAATTATAATAATTGTTTATAAATTATTAAAAGCTTCCGAAAAATATTATAAACGATATTTGACTTATCTAAAATAATATTGAAGCTTAGAGACCAAGTTTAATTGACAATTAATGTGTTAATTGTCGGATAGGGTAACCAAAACACCGAGAATGGATCAAAATCCAACCAGACCGAAATAGGTAGACTGGATAAGTGTTTATATAGGTTATAAACACTAATGTGGCTATGTGGTAATGTGTCTAGGAGAAGTTTGACTGTAGAATACAGTGTTACGTGTTATAAATGAATATGCTAATTGTGAGACCGACATTGTTGATTATAGGTCTTACGAACGCAGTTAATTATATTGTGTAGCTGTAATCAACGCGAAAGGCAAGTTTTCTAACTCAACCTTGAGTTATATTCATTCAATTATTTTAATGGTTAATTATTGATAATTATACCATGTCCAGGGAATTTATTGTTGATTATTCGCAGTTAGTGCATGATTAAAATTCAAATTGAATTACTGATTCGGAAAATATATATTCGTAGAATTACTGTTGTTGGATATTTATATCTGTAGAAACTAATATTGACAGTACAGGTAATTCCTGTTTATTGTCAAATTATATTGAGAAATGTCTTAGCTAATTATTCTGTTTAGACGAGCATTTGTTAGAACTTGATAAATATGAGAAGAGAAATCAATTGTTATTGATAGATCGATGCCAATTGTTTTGGCTAGATCAATAAGTAGATAGAATTTGAAATTACAGTATTCTGTTGTTAAATCAAAATCTTGATTCTGAGACTGAGAAGGACAATCTTTTATATAAAGGGAACATTTTAGGTCGTATATTCGACCATTGTGCGCTGTTAAGTATTATGCATAATATAGGGTACAAGGAGTTGGCCGGCTCTAAGTACTTGTAGAGGGGTATGATTTAATCTTTATGGTTATCTAATACACCTGGGTATATCAAAGTCCAATCTTTGATAGTTACTCGAGAAGAGAAGTTCTAGATCTAGTGTGATCACTCAGCATAAATCTGGAAAATATTCCACTTTGCTATTGTGTAGAATTAATTCTTGATTATTTAATAGAATATCGTAGAAACTTTGAAAGCGTTGTACTCTTTCATTATCAGATTATTGCGTTGCCTAGAATACGAGAAGATTTGTTATTGAATAACGATTTGTTCAGCTATTTCAAAGTTCACCGAACTTTGGTTTCATTCTATCAAAATAGATAGTCGGTTCTTATTGATTCGTATACATTTATTATATATTTTAACTTGCGGGGCAAACTAGTTGCTCACCCTTGCTATAAATAAAACATTTCAGCTAGGAACGAAGAGGCCAGCGGGTCAAAGAAGAACAAAGGCAAAGGTAAGATGCTGGAATAGTGTTATGAACATTATTATTATGATGTTGTATTGTAAACCCTTTTTGTTTAGGTAAGGGGTATGTTTGTAAATTTAGGGTTAGCAAACCTGGGACTTATGTATTAACAACTTATGTTAATGACTTATGTAATCCTATTTATATATAAATGGGTAGTTAAATGGTATTATATTGTGGATCGTAAACACCAAACTCGGGGGTCAGGTAACCCGGATTTGAAGGTGTCACAGGTTGGTATCAAAGCTATAGTGACCAAGGTGTCACCAGTTGGTAGAAGAGCTATAGGTTATAAACCTTTAGTGGGGTGGGAGAAAACCCTAGGAATATAACCATACGCGAGATAGAGAAAACTTATTTAGAGTTCTAAGTGAGGGATTGCCGAAGTGCATCAATAGTAAGATATGTGGACACATAGTGTGAGGAGTTGTATTGGTGAAGTACTAATCAAGTTATTTCAACTGATTGTAGGATGTCTTGAGAAGTTGAAAAGAGTGCAGAGATGCTAGCGGCTGTTGCACCGGTGCCAGAAGCCGAGGTGCCAGCGCAAAGCGAATCAGTGGAGAAGGTGGGAGAAGATGAACCAATGGTCAATCTGGGGAGCGATCATGACGATTATCCAGAAATGTATCTGAGTGGAGATGAGGAGGCAGAGTCTGAGCCAGCTAAGGTGGATTTAAAGAATAAGACTAAAGTTGGAGAACGAGACCGCGAATCTGCAAAGATTCAAGAACTTTGGAGCAAAGTGTTTTTCTTGGAGGAATTGTGGAAGACGGAGCGAGCATTACGCGAAATGACTAAAGAAAGGAATGAGCTCAAGGCGCAGGTGGATAGAATGAAGGCTGAAGGTGGTGGATCATCTGAAGGAACCAGCAAGAAGGACAAGAAGAAGAGAAAGAGGGAAAAAGACAGCCCTAAATCTGAAAAATCAAGCCCGAAGAAGAAGCAAGCCTGTATCAAGTGTGGGAAGACTCACGCGGGAGAATGCATGATGTGGAAGAACGTGTGCTTTAACTGTAAGCAGGAAGGACATATTTCTCTGCATTGTCCTAAGCCGAATTTGAGGAAGTGTTTTTCATGTGGGCAGACGGGTCACGGATTCAGTAAGTGTCCCATCAAGAAGAAGACTGGTGAAGGGAGTGGTCGGTAGATAACTTAGATATATGTAATAGTATCTTTTTGGGTAGAAGGTTATGATATTAAGTGTTGTAATATCGAGAATGATGTGTAAGCATATGTAAATATATATATATATATATATATATATATATATATATATATATATATATATATATATATATGTTTGTATGAATGAAATCCTTATTTTCTATATGAATATAAGATTAGGATTAATTTGTTTGTTCTTAAAACTCATACTTATGGTAAGTTAATGACTCATAATTATATGAAATGTTTTGAACCCCTCAGCGAATTGACGCCAAAGGTCTGACTAGGATAAGTTCATACACTCATATAATTTTGGCAAGTTCCTGAACTCGTAAGTGTGGTAAGTTTGACGAACTGGTAATACCTATGTGTAAATGGAGAATTACAACTTTTTGTGTAAAGTTGTGTCGTTAATTCTGGTATGATTTAAAAAGGGATAGTAAATATGTTAAGTACTATAAGTACTATGTGCTATTTGAATAAATATACAATTATATGAGAATTATGTGTTGAATTCTTATTGTGTTAAGTATTTATGTAAAGAAAGAGAATTAATATAAGATTTTTATTTAAATCAGATCATGCCGCCTAGACGACAGAATCGAAACCAACGAGAAGAACAGTCGGTGAATAATGAAGGAGGTCAAGCTGACCCGATGCAAAACTTTGCAATTATGATAGCCGAAACTATGGAGAATAGAGCTCCAGCTGTAAGAGGAAGAGCGAGGAATCAGCCAGCTGAAAGATTAGCAAATTTTGAAGACTTTAAAGCAGTGGGACCGCCTGAATTCAAAGGGACCACAGATCCTATTGAAGCCCAAACTTGGGTGAAGGAGATGGAGAAAGCATTCGTTATCGCTAGAGTAGCGGAGGAACAAAAGACGGCTTTTGCAACTTATCTGATGAAGGGAGAAGCTAATTACTGGTGGGAGACGAACCAAGCAAGAGCTGGTACAGAGGTGGTGTTGTGGAAAAGATTCAAGGAGTTGTTCTTCGAGAACTACTTCTCGCCAAGTATGCAATCCAGAATGGAAGTCAAGTTTCTAGAACTTAAGCAGGAGAACATGTCGGTATCTGAATACGCTGCTAAATTCAACGAATTAGCAAGATTTGCACCTCATCAGGTGGACACAGAAGCAAGAAAGGCGCGAAGATTCGAGAATGGATTGAAGCCGGGAATATACAACAAGGTAGCAGTATTGTAGATCAACACGTTCGCGACCTTAATGGAAAAAGCGTTAATTGCGGAAGGAGGGAGTGAGGCTGCATCTCGATTTCATCAGGAGAAGAAGAAGAAGAAGACAAATGATGGTGGAAGCAGTGGTGGAAGTAACCCTAACAAAAGGAAATGGAATGAGAATACCCAGTCGGGTAATAAGACTAAAGGGAATAAGAAAGGAGGATAGCCTTATGCGAGCTGTGGGAAGAATCATCCAGGCATTTGTCTAAAGAAGAAAGGCGTTTGCTATAATTGTGGGCAAGAGGGGCACATGTCACCCAATTGTCCCAGTCCGAAGAAGATACAAGGTTGTTATGCCTGTGGATCAACTGATCATCTGGTTCGAAACTGTCCGAAGAGAAATACGGAGAAGGAAAGTGTCAGCCAGGGACCCGATGGTGGAACCTTGGCAATTCGAGGACCTACACAGCCAGAAAGACCAACAGCCCGTACATTCAACATAACGGCGCAGGACATTGTGGCTGCTCAGGAGGTCGCAACAGGTAATGATTTCGTTTAGAAATTTAATTACACGAGTAAATTGAGTCAGATATTTCTGTGAACCGTTTTCTTTTAAAAGATTCAAGTCACAAGTTAGAATTTGAAACACAAATTAATATTGTGTTGATAAAAATGAATTGATGATACAACTTTAAAAGATTGTAGAGAATAAGAAAGCGGTGATTCCGAGGACGAAATCCGTTTAAGGAGGGGTGAATGTGATAACCCGAGATTTTGAATAATCAAAAATTTGCGAATAATTTTTTTCTATTTAATATTAATATTAATTATCATTTATGTGACAAGTATTAGTGATACGTGTATCGAGAAAGTCAATTTATATATTGACTAATAAATTTTAGAGTAGAGTTGTGCTTAACAGCTTTAGAAACCCTAACCCTAATTTCTGGATAGGGATTCGATAGAAAATATAATTAAAATAATTATATTGATGAGTACGTGTTTGTACTGTATAGAATTTTTGATCGAATAAGGTTTGAAATTAATAAAACCTAATAAGAGATTAGAAACCCTAATCTCAGGATTAGAAACCCTAAAGTACCATTGAAAATCTTAATTGTACGCCGGGAAACCCTAATTTCATATTCGGGAATCCTAAACCCTAAATTAGGAAACCCTAATTCTAATTGGCAAGCCTAATATGTGTATTAAACTTAAATATGATTAAAAAACCCTAATTATATTTTTGTTATATTAATTTCTATTTTACAAACCCTAATTATAATTTAGAAAAAATTATTTTTCTAATTAAAACCCTAATTCGTGAGTTATAAACCATAATGATCATATTGACCCTAATTGCTAAATTAAGCAATTTTAATTAGGAATATTAATCCTAATTAGCAAGATTGAATTTTATGATTAGGAAATATTTTCATAATTATTGAATCCTAATTATAATTTGGAATTATTAATTTTCTATTTTAGAACCCGAAAGTTGAAATTTTTTGAAATTAAATTACAAATATAAAAGGTTTAAACCCTAAACCCTAACCCAAACGCTAAACCCTAAGGGTTTGTGCAATTGACAAGAATGTCATTAAATTTATTTTGTAAATATCAAAAATGCCCTTTATGGATATTTTATTAGATTACTTAAAAATCTTGCCAAATCAAGAGTTGGTGTACCACCAATTTGACTTTGGTGACACAGAATCTCAGCCTCCCAGCCGAATTTATTAGATCTAGCAACAAGTCATGGCTTATTTAAGAGATTTAGAGAGAGAGAAAGTCACAAAAGTTGCCATTTTGCATATTGCTCTCACCAACTCTCTCCCTCTCTCCTAAACCAACGAAATTGCTAAGTATTTCAATTCTAAATACAGTCCCTAAGTCACCCAATAACAGATTTATGAGCCAAGATCTAAGATTTGTCAAGAAAGGGTATAAATCTAATTTTTTATTTTTGATCCATGTTGCTACGAAAAAATTCGTGTTTATGTATTTAAATCAGTGCTAGAGGATGTTATATGATGATATATGTTGATATAATATAGATCCATAACATCAAAATGCTTTAAAATCAAGTTTTTTTAAAAACTCTCAAGAACACAATTTGTGGTCTGACAAGCTAATGTCAGGCGCCACAGATTCGTGTGTGTTAATTATTTGTGTTGTTTAAATGTTGTTACTTGCAGCCTTGTATGTGGTCTTTAATCTGCAAGTGGTAGCAGGGTCGTTGGATGTATAGATCAGAAGTTATTAACGGTCAAAGTCGGTTGACCGGCGTTGACCAGTGTATACCTGGGTAACCCAGAACTGTTAAATCAGCGTCTGACAGGTTTTTGCGACGTTCAGATCTGCCAGAATATTTGTTGTTTGTTGATGTTATTGTATACTGGTTATAGCCTGTTCCATGTACTTTAGATCCAAGGTTTTAGTTTCCAGAAACAGATAATATATTGACTGTAAATAATGGTCAAAGTAGACCATTTGATCACGGATGCATTTTTTGGGAAACCCAGAAATCGGTATGAACACGTATTTCTGACAGACTTTGACCAAGTTTAATCTGGAGATTTTAATGTTTGTGGACTGAGATCTTGGCATCTCGTTGTTCCTGGTCATGAGTACTACATGTTTGGACCAAAAATCGAGCCATTTTATAACTAGAACATAGAATAAATTGAGCATGAAAGTACCTACTCGCACTGTCTGGATTTCTGGGAAAACCCAGAAACCATCTGACAATGATTTTGAATGCACAGATCTACTTGTTGGTTTGTGTTATGATCAAGATGTTAGTTGGATATTGTAGACTTACATTTCCACTACACGATCCATGT
This sequence comes from Panax notoginseng, assembly GCA_016801055.1. Lineage (NCBI taxonomy): Eukaryota > Viridiplantae > Streptophyta > Magnoliopsida > Apiales > Araliaceae > Panax > Panax notoginseng. The sequence goes on from CM029018.1 coordinate 111,101,590, forward strand.
CTAAGTTAGCTTAAATCATGTTTGGATTAAGATTATCAGTTGGTCAAACAGAAACCCTTGAAAGCTGGGCTGTCAGTGTTCTTGAGCTCAAGAACACCAACAGCGACGCTTTTTGTCGCTAAAGGCCTATAGCGATGGATTAATTATTTTTATTTTTTGAATATTCCAGAAATTATTTAAAAATCGAAATAAATTCTAAAAATTACCAAAAATGGTTTTAAAAAATATTTTAAATTATGAAAAATAATTTCTGACCAATTGGAATATTTTTCTTTAATATTTATAATTATTTAAATATTAAAAGTATTTAATTTATTTAATTAGTATATTAAATAAATTAGAGAAAAATAATTTAATATTATGAAAAATCATTTTAAATATGAATAATGTATTTAAAAATATTTTGAGTTATAAAATGTGACTTTTAATATTTTTGGAGCAATTTCATTAATAATTTAATATTAATGATATTAGATTTATTTAATTACTAAATTAAATAAATAAGTTAAAAATGATTTTAATGATTTAAAAATCATTTTAAATAAGAATAAAGTGTTAGAAAATATTTTAAATTATAAAATATAATTTTCAATATTTTTGGAGAATTCTCATTAATAAATTAATATTAATGATATTAGATTATTTTTTTATGATATTAAATAAATGAATTAAAAATGATTTTATTGATGTAAAAATCATTTAGAAGTGAGAAAAATGTTTTAAAAGTATTTTAAGTTATAATTAATGACTTTTAATATTTTGATAATAATTATATTAATATTTAAATATTAATGGTAATGATTTAAAAATGATTTTAATTACTTTAAAAATCATTTAAGTAGAATATTGATGATTTAAAAATATTTTAAGTTATTATCAATAACTTTAATATTTTGACAAGTATATTATTAATATTTTTATATTATTAAATATTAATAATGATAAGATTATTTGAAAATTAAATTATTTAAAAATAATTTAAGTGTTTGAAAAAATTTATTATAAATTATAATAATTGTTTATAAATTATTAAAAGCTTCCGAAAAATATTATAAACGATATTTGACTTATCTAAAATAATATTGAAGCTTAGAGACCAAGTTTAATTGACAATTAATGTGTTAATTGTCGGATAGGGTAACCAAAACCCCGAGAATGGACCGAAATCCAACCAGACCGAAATAGGTAGACTGGATAAGTGTTTATATAGGTTATAATCACTAATGTGGCTATGTGGTAATGTGTTTAGGAGAAGTTTGACTGTAGAATACAGTGTTACGTGTTATAAATGAATATGCTAATTGTGAGACCGACATTGTTGATTATAGGTCTTACGAACGCAGTTAATTATATTGTGTAGCTGTAATCAACGCGAAAGGTAAGTTTTCTAACTCAACCTTGAGTTATATTCATTCAATTATTTTAATGGTTAATTATTGATAATTATACCATGTCCAAGGAATTTATTGTTGATTATTCGCAGTTAGTGCATGATTAAAATTCAAATTGAATTACTGATTCGGAAAATATATATTCGTAGAATTACTGTTGTTGGATATTTATATCTGTAGAAACTAATATTGACAGCACAGATAATTCCTGTTTATTGTCAAATTATATTGAGAAATGTCTTAGCTAATTATTCTGGCTAGACGAACATTTGTTAGAACTTGATAAATACGAGAAGAGAAATCAATTGTTATTGATAGATCGATGCCAATTGTTTTGGCTAGATCAATAAGTAGATAGAATTTGAAATCACAGTATTCCGTTGTTAAATCAAAATCTTGATTCTGAGACTGAGAAGGACAACCTTTTATATAAAGGGAACATTTTAGGTCGTATATTCGACCATTGCGCGCTGTTAAGTATTATGCATAATATAGGGTACAAGGAGTTGGCCGGCTCTAAGTACTTGCAGAGGGGTGTGATTTAATCTTTATGGTTATCTGATACACCTGGGTATATCAAAGTCCAATCTTTGATAGTTACTCGAGAAGAGAAGTTCTAGATCTAGTGTGATCACTCAGCATAAATCTGGAAAATATTCCACTTTGCTATTGCGTAGAATTAATTCTTGATTATTTAATAGAATATCGTAGAAACTTTGAAAGCGTTGTACTCTTTCATTATCAGATTATTGTGTTGCCTAGAATACGAGAAGTTTTTTTATTGAATAACGATTTGTTCAGCTATTTCAAAGTTCACCGAACTTTGGTTTCAATCTATCAAAATAGATAGTTTGTTCTTATTGATTCGTATACATTTATTGTATATTTTAACTTGTGGGGCAAACTAGTTGCTCACCCTTGCTATAAATAAAACATTTCAGCTAGGAACGAAGAGGTCAGCGGGTCAAAGAAGAACAAAGGCAAAGGCAAGATGCTAGAATAGTGTTATGAACATTATTATTATGATGTTGTATTGTAAACCCTTTTTGTTTAGGTAAGGGGTATGTTTGTAAATTTAAGGTTAGCAAACCTGGGACTTATGTATTAACAACTTATGTTAATGACTTATGTAATCCTATTTATATATGAATGGGTAGTTAAATGGTATTATATTGTGGATCGTGAACACCAAACTCGGGGGTCAGGTAACCCGGATTTGGGGGTGTCACAGTGGAGTCACAGCAGCAGGAATACTGGGGGAATCAACCAGATCTCCTATCAACCCAGCAAATAGCTCATCCTCAGTGGGAGAATCAGGGTCCTCCATAGGCTCCCCACTATTAGAATCAGCACCCGGCTCTAAGGATACAACCCTAGTCGATGCAATCTCTGCCTCCAACCATAAGGAATACTCTACAAAACAACTTGGATGGCTAGTAGAGAAGTCAGCCCTCTTGTGACGCCCCCAAAATTAGGCATACATCACCCATCTTGGGTCGTCAGATGCAAAGTACAGAATACAAATACAACTTACTAATACAATTGTCGTGTACAATACGACAAAACATAAACTGTGAGTTTGAATACAAATATTATTTTCTAGAGAGTATTCATACTCAAAAGGAGTCCTCATTACATTTATTAACACACTATTACATAGAATAGTGAGGACTACTAACTAATACTATCATTCGGACCATCACTCCGTTCCCCGACTTGCCCCAGCTACGTTCTCATTTCCTGAAGAGAACAGTGAAAGAAAGGGTGAGCTCAACTAGCCCAGTAAGAAATATTATGACTAAGATAATGCAGAATAAATTATCATTAGCCTTCAACAATGTTAAACTGATAAAATATAATAGACATCAAGTTTAACTATAGCGGAACAAGCAATCCATTAAAAGAGTCAAGTAGAAAATAAACTCTACTATCTTTTATGATTTAAAAGGTTTTTCAACACTGCGATCGCTGAGACTCAGCTTAATAAAATAATCCACATCATCGAATCACCCCTGCACTACGGCCAAGGATATTCTTTAGTATCACGACCACGAATTATCCATGCACTACGGCTAAAGATAATCATGTTTTCATCAACGGTCATGATCATGCCATAAAACAATTCATCTCTGCACTACGGCCAAAGAGAATCCATAGCCATAATCATACTAAAAACTGTCCATCAATGCACTACGGGCCAATGAGGACCTTTTTTCACATCATTTGTAACATTACGGTCATGATTACACCGAATAATCCCTGGTCATAATCATACCAAGTCCATCTATGCACTACAGGCCACAGATGACTTTCAACATAATATAAACATGAGGATGATGACAATGATATAAGAATTCAATAAAACAAGTTCAAGAATTAATTTATCCAAGAATTAACAACGTCCAAATTGTCAACATGATATTGCTTTGTGGAGTAAAATTCAAGAATGCTTAGAAGAATATTTTCTTGAAAAGATACTGGATGAAACGCAACTATCAAGGATATTCCACAAATTTCATGGAGTATAGAAGTCAAAACTTAACCAACTGAGTACAATAAAGAATGGAATAACAAAAGAAATCACCATGCATGCGATAGACCGCACAGACAGGTTATTCCAATAGAATAATAAATAATGGAACCAGGTCCGGCGTAAATGCACAGACAGGATATTCCGACAGAATAATAAATAATGGAACCAGGTCCGGCGTAACCGCACAGACAGGATATTCCGACAGAATAATAATAAAGACGGAACCAGGTCCGGTGTAAAACACACAGACAGGATGTTCCAACAGAATAATAACAATAATAATAAAAACGGAACCAGGTCCGGTGTAAAACACACAGACAGGATGTTCCAACAGAATAATAGAAGAATGTCACCAAGTATAGGGTAGACCGCGTATACAGGTTATTCCAACAGAATAATAAGAAATGGAATAACAACAGTTCTCTTTATGAATAAGAAAGAATAACACCCCTTACCGTAAAAGAAACTGGATATAAGAGTAGGGAAGTAGCAGAATACTTTTCTATAGTTTCTCTATAATTTCTCTCTTTAGAGTTTCAGTGAATTTGTAAGAAATAATGAAGGAATGAGCTTCTATTTATAGGAGAATAGAAAGGCACTATTCATGGATGAAATAATTTTACAAAATTATTTTTCAATCAACTAACAATTAAGTCAATCATCTAACCAATAAAATCACAACAAAAATTAAAATATAATACATATATATAAACACATGTTTTCATATTATATAAATCAATATTATATATACACCACTTAATTTTTCTCCCCCATAACCAACATCAATCCCCCACCCACCAATAATCAAATTCACTACACTCTTACACATCACTATCATACTACCACTTTTCCACCATTTTCCACTCACATACATCACTTTCACTCTTCCTTTTTCTCCCACCACTCTCCACTAACAAATATAATATTATATATATACACACACATCACAATCTTATATATATAAACTCCTTCCCCATACGTAACTCTCTCCCACCCCCATTTCTAAAATCAGTTTTTCAACACATATGGGCCCCACATATGGCCCCCACATGTGGGCCCCACCTTTAAATAAATTCTACCGATTATTTTGAAAAATGGGTAAATGGGAGTCTATAAAATAAGCAAAATTGAGTAACTTCTCACATAAGCATCAATAATCAATACCGTGTGCTACTATGCAACCACGCGTATTACTGTACTTTTACTACCAAGTAGTTCAACAGTATTAACGGTAAAACTTTCGCAGTTATTTTCATAAAAATATTTTTGTCGTTTTCTCAATCCGACAATAATTCCGTTGTGGGGTCCACCAATGATTGTGCCGTCGTACGAATATTCCCCGACAAAAAGAATATTCTCCGACCAAACGAATCTTTTATAACAACTTGCTTACTTTGCAAAATTTATAAATACTACCCATAACTATTATATCAAATCCACACCATAATATAAAAAAAAAATTATTTCGAGAAAAAAATAAATATTTATTCATAAAATCTGGGGTCTCACAATCTCCCCTCCTTATGGAATTTCGCCCTCGAAATTTACGTGCGTGCCCGGTATGCCGAACAGGTGAGGATACCTTGACTTCGAACTCTTCAGGTATAACCTTTGAGCGTTTAATATGATCCTTCTTATCCAAGATGTTAACACGTATCTCCTCATACGTTAAATCTTCTGTTATCTCGTCCGGTTCTAAATTAATAATATGGTTCGGGTCGTCCACATTTTTACGTAAAAAAAAACGTTCTGAACACGTAACATACTTGGCGGTAAAACGAGTTTATAAGCCACAGTTCCTACTTCATCGAGGATTTCAAATGGGCCAATTAAATCGAGAGTTGAGATTTCCTCTCTTCGTCGATTCTGGCTTTTAGAATAACGCCCTCTTGAACCTTCTTCTTCACATTTATCAGCTCTGAGTATGTAGCTTGAGCGGCTTTAACTTTATCGATTAAAGTCGATTTTAATCGTATATTCGTTATCTTCACGTGGGTTCGTATATTCGCACTTGTAACCGTATACGATCTTCTACACAACGCGTCAGCTACCACGTTCGCTTTTCCACGATATTATTGAATGGTACGATCGTAATATTCAACAGCTCGAGCCAACGTCTTTGGCGCATGTTACGTTCGCTTTAGTTGAATAAATATTTGAGGGTTTAAGAAATGGGTTTTGTACTGGGGTCAATACAAAATTCAATTTCACGTTCTAGGGTAGGCTAAGAAGTCTTCAAGAATACGTCAAGAAATTTATTAACAATAGAAATATCGTTCAAAACTGTGACCCTCATCCAAGACTTGGATAACACGTCACATTGATACCTATCAACTTGCCATCGTCATTTACAACGTCTCCTACGGAAAGTCTAGCTTCGGTGCATTCCACACCAGGAAGTCAACAACGAAAGGAACGGGAATTTTTACTTATGGCTTGATACGACAATGATTGACTTTAGTGATTTGGTTACTTGAATTCGCATAATAGGTTGGTTAGGAATATGAAAGCTAACAACCTTACGAAAAGCATGATGAGCAGTTAACCAATCGTTTCTAAAAATCACATCAAAGGCAAGTATTTTCAAAGAGATAAGATCGACAGGTAACGTGAAAGTGTTGATTTGAACAAGATTTATAAATAGTGGATGTAACGAAGGTTTCTACTATCGAAGTTTCAACCAATAAGTCAAAGTCTAATTTCTTCGAAGTCAAATTTAAACGTTGAGCGCAAGCAAGAGAGATAAATGAATGGGTAGAACCGGTATCTAACACGGTATAGACTTCGCAAGAGTTTATGACTAACATACCCGTGATAATTTTATTCAGGTTCCTCGTCACGGAAAAAAAAATACTCTCTCTTAAACTACTGGCTTTGGCTTTTCTGGGACGGTCTTTGGTGCCTCCATCCTATCTGAACTTGTCTTTGGTGAACGACAAAATCGGGCTAAGTGACCTTCTCTTCCACAATTATAGCATGCTTTGGATGGCATCGCGCAGTTTGGACTGATGTGCCCCTCCCCTCCGCATTTGAAACATATGATAGGTGGTCGTTCTCCTTCCTTAACAACGGGTGCTGGTGCTGACGTCTTTCCATCATTGTTGAATCTCCTCTTCTTGAAATGACCATTCTTATTATTTTGGCCTTGATTACCACCGAAGTGGTTACCATTTCTGGCCTGTTGATTCCCTCCACGCTTGTTGTCACCGCTTCGATGACTGCTCTCACTGGTATTATCATTTTGCCGACTGCCCTCTTTTGGTTGCGTTGACTCGTTATCGCGCTCCACTAACTGAGCCCTATTCACAACATCTGAATACAAACACAGTTTATGAGAAATAAGATGTTGACGTATCTCAGGTTTCAAACCTCTTAAAAACATCCGCGTCATTCTCTCTTCATTATCCACCAAGTGGGATGCAAATCGGGACAACTCGGCAAACTTGGCTTCGTACTGCGACACGGTCATGTTATTTTGTTCCAACTTGATAAATTCCACCTCCTTCATATGACGAATACTTTCGGGAAAGTACTTATCATTGAACAGTTCTTGGAACTTCTCCCAAGACATCTTGAGTGCGTCAGGCTGGGTACGTTTTACAGATTCCCACCAGTAATCTGCCTCTTCACGCAACATAAAAGTGGCAAAGGGAACCTTTTGCTCCTCGGAGCATCCCAAGACATCAAATATCTTGGTGATCTGCTTTAACCACGTCTCCGCCTTAAGTGGTTCTGGCTTTCCCAAAAACTCCGGTGGTCCTAGCTCCTTGAATTGCTTAGCGGTGACCGTCCGAGAGTTATTTTGTTGTTGCATGAATTGCATAAAACCTCTGAACATTCCATCATTCACCATTTCATCGATGTTATTATTTTCATGAGGATTATTGTCCTCTGGTTGCACATTACCCCGAGCATTGATCGTTGGTGATTCAATGGTCTCATGTGCTTCATTGATTATCTCAACATTTTCGGATGCCATTTGCAAATACTGCAACAAAACAAGGGTTAATTAACATATAACATATTATCCATATACTTTGACCGACCAATTAAATACCAAATAAACTTAGGTAGGTCATACTAGCGAAGGAATTCCCCGTCTCTCCCCTCCTAGTTCTATTCTCACATCCTAGCCAGGGATCATATCCCTAAGCTCTGATACCAACTGTGACGCCCCCAAAATTAGGCATACATCACCCATCTTGGGTCGTCAGATGCAAAGTACAGAATACAAATACAACTTACTAATACAATTGTCGTGTACAATACGACAAAACATAAACTGTGAGTTTGAATACAAATATTATTTTCTAGAGAGTATTCATACTCAAAAGGAGTCCTCATTACATTTATTAACACACTATTACATAGAATAGTGAGGACTACTAACTAATACTATCATTCGGACCATCACTCCGTTCCCCGACTTGCCCCAGCTACGTTCTCATTTCCTGAAGAGAACAGTGAAAGAAAGGGTGAGCTCAACTAGCCCAGTAAGAAATATTATGACTAAGATAATGCAGAATAAATTATCATTAGCCTTCAACAATGTTAAACTGATAAAATATAATAGACATCAAGTTTAACTATAGCGGAACAAGCAATCCATTAAAAGAGTCAAGTAGAAAATAAACTCTACTATCTTTTATGATTTAAAAGGTTTTTCAACACTGCGATCGCTGAGACTCAGCTTAATAAAATAATCCACATCATCGAATCACCCCTGCACTACGGCCAAGGATATTCTTTAGTATCACGACCACGAATTATCCATGCACTACGGCTAAAGATAATCATGTTTTCATCAACGGTCATGATCATGCCATAAAACAATTCATCTCTGCACTACGGCCAAAGAGAATCCATAGCCATAATCATACTAAAAACTGTCCATCAATGCACTACGGGCCAATGAGGACCTTTTTTCACATCATTTGTAACATTACGGTCATGATTACACCGAATAATCCCTGGTCATAATCATACCAAGTCCATCTATGCACTACAGGCCACAGATGACTTTCAACATAATATAAACATGAGGATGATGACAATGATATAAGAATTCAATAAAACAAGTTCAAGAATTAATTTATCCAAGAATTAACAACGTCCAAATTGTCAACATGATATTGCTTTGTGGAGTAAAATTCAAGAATGCTTAGAAGAATATTTTCTTGAAAAGATACTGGATGAAACGCAACTATCAAGGATATTCCACAAATTTCATGGAGTATAGAAGTCAAAACTTAACCAACTGAGTACAATAAAGAATGGAATAACAAAAGAAATCACCATGCATGCGATAGACCGCACAGACAGGTTATTCCAATAGAATAATAAATAATGGAACCAGGTCCGGCGTAAATGCACAGACAGGATATTCCGACAGAATAATAAATAATGGAACCAGGTCCGGCGTAACCGCACAGACAGGATATTCCGACAGAATAATAATAAAGACGGAACCAGGTCCGGTGTAAAACACACAGACAGGATGTTCCAACAGAATAATAACAATAATAATAAAAACGGAACCAGGTCCGGTGTAAAACACACAGACAGGATGTTCCAACAGAATAATAGAAGAATGTCACCAAGTATAGGGTAGACCGCGTATACAGGTTATTCCAACAGAATAATAAGAAATGGAATAACAACAGTTCTCTTTATGAATAAGAAAGAATAACACCCCTTACCGTAAAAGAAACTGGATATAAGAGTAGGGAAGTAGCAGAATACTTTTCTATAGTTTCTCTATAATTTCTCTCTTTAGAGTTTCAGTGAATTTGTAAGAAATAATGAAGGAATGAGCTTCTATTTATAGGAGAATAGAAAGGCACTATTCATGGATGAAATAATTTTACAAAATTATTTTTCAATCAACTAACAATTAAGTCAATCATCTAACCAATAAAATCACAACAAAAATTAAAATATAATACATATATATAAACACATGTTTTCATATTATATAAATCAATATTATATATACACCACTTAATTTTTCTCCCCCATAACCAACATCAATCCCCCACCCACCAATAATCAAATTCACTACACTCTTACACATCACTATCATACTACCACTTTTCCACCATTTTCCACTCACATACATCACTTTCACTCTTCCTTTTTCTCCCACCACTCTCCACTAACAAATATAATATTATATATATACACACACATCACAATCTTATATATATAAACTCCTTCCCCATACGTAACTCTCTCCCACCCCCATTTCTAAAATCAGTTTTTCAACACATATGGGCCCCACATATGGCCCCCACATGTGGGCCCCACCTTTAAATAAATTCTACCGATTATTTTGAAAAATGGGTAAATGGGAGTCTATAAAATAAGCAAAATTGAGTAACTTCTCACATAAGCATCAATAATCAATACCGTGTGCTACTATGCAACCACGCGTATTACTGTACTTTTACTACCAAGTAGTTCAACAGTATTAACGGTAAAACTTTCGCAGTTATTTTCATAAAAATATTTTTGTCGTTTTCTCAATCCGACAATAATTCCGTTGTGGGGTCCACCAATGATTGTGCCGTCGTACGAATATTCCCCGACAAAAAGAATATTCTCCGACCAAACGAATCTTTTATAACAACTTGCTTACTTTGCAAAATTTATAAATACTACCCATAACTATTATATCAAATCCACACCATAATATAAAAAAAAATTATTTCGAGAAAAAAATAAATATTTATTCATAAAATCTGGGGTCTCACACCTCTCACGCTGGGTTCAACATGCATAAATCCTGGATAAATCCTCTGCTGACAGAAGCCGAGATGATAAACACTGACCTAATGCCACGTCAAAGGGATGAACATCCTAAAACTGGTCAAACTATGCCATCACAGCCAATGGATGATGAGTGGTCACACCCCTCAAACTAGCCAGGGGAAGATAATCTATGCTAGTGCATGAGTGATAAAGTTGTAGGGAGAACTGAACCATGAACACGACAATATATGAAACGGATCCTCGATCCCTAATAAGAAAACTGACCAAGAAGCTGCATCTTTACACTCTGACAACTGAAAGGAGTAAGACATGGCTACCTTATGGGAAAAATAATACCCATGGCGTCAGAAAGGGTCAATCGGTCTCAAGTGCGTCATAAACCACACGTACTACAAGACCAAACTGCCTATGAATGTCCCCACAAAATGGGTACGTGGCCAACCTGTAACACCCCGAAATTCGGTTTATTTTCACATCCGGATTTCGTACGTCACAATCCCATCTTCTTCCAAACATACATCATTATATAGCTAAATATAACAAGATACATTCTCAAAACCCAGGTTCTAAAACCTTAAAACCTCTTTCATTACAAATAATGATAATTACATTATTCTTTACATCGTACAAGAGTGACTTTTATCCGCCACTAAGGATACTTATCAGTTCATTAACTAGTCTATAGTTTAATTCTATCATGATATATTACAAGTCTTCACTTGTTCTTCACGCACATTCACATACTGAATGGCACTTCGTCTGGATACCGATCAACTTGATCTTTACAGGATCCTTAAGTTCTTTCTAACATCGTTCGCTGAAAATGTTTTTCATTTAAAGCAAGTGTGAGCATTCAATTGCCCAGCAAGTCATAATAGTTGAACAAACAACTTCAAGAGTTTAAACATTCTTCAAAACTTCGATAACCGAACAAAGGTTATGAAGTAGCTTGAATAATAGGAATAGTCTCGATTCCTATCATTTTACAACATTCATCACATACTCTTTACACTACATTCATTCTTCTACCTTTTTCCATACATATCCTGTCTGGCTATAATCATTAACACAGACATAAAAATAACGGTTCATGTATAAACAGAACATACTTGTGTTGAACAATTCAATCACAAAATAGTTCATCTCAAAGAAACACCGAAGTATTCACATTGTGGCACAAGGCCTCATACATTCTACCACCTTGTACAAATATCACACATTCGCACATAGACAGAACTTCTCAAGTTCAACATCTGAGAAGTTTAAGAAACTAGCATTCATTTAGAATATGAATGAAGTTAGGAAACTTACCTTAGGCGCAGCTACAGCTTATAGTTTATGCTGAACTGCTCATGCCAATTCCTATGCAGCACATAAGGAAATAACACGTGTAACAATTAGTTATATACTTGACTTACGCATTGGTTTACTTTACTTTACTTCTTAGGGTTCACGTTCTTACAAACTAAGTTTACGCGACTAACTTCCTTTATCAGTTAACGACTTCTTGATATACGGAGATGTCTTATTCATACATTTATCATCTTTGATGATTTACATTCTTGTCTTCTTCTTATAACTCTCCTAGGACTCAGTACATATCGTGTCTTTGCTAGTAGTCCATATCGTACTCTGAGTGTTTTCCCACAAATAACCAACAAACAAGTTCTCGTCTCGTCTACACTGCCCACACAGTGAGTTAGATCGGTTTCTAATTTCGTATATACCTTCGCTCTCTGAAGGAATTGTTTATCCCAGCTCCCATATGTCAACCATCAAAGGTTACGATTGTACCACAACCTAACTTCTCTTAACTTATCCAAACTATTAAATACAATGTTCGTTAAGTCAACTTCTTATTCTTTATGGCTTTCTGGCAAGTAAATGACATATCTCATGATTCATTGTTTATCGTTTAAGTCATACAGTCTTTTGTATACTCGGAACGATCATTCAATGTCAATACTATGAGGTCATAGCGTTAACCATTTCATATGAACTTATTCATACCTTACAACGTCCAGTTCCTTCCACTCGGAACGTTTATCCAAGTTATACTTATTAACTCGGCTTCTTAACGTTATACTTTATTATCTTCAACTCAATTTCTTCACCATTCACGGTTAATCAACATTCTTCATTACCTTACGGCTTTCTTGATACCATTCGTATCTTACTTACTACTTTCATCAACGTCTAGGTCATACAACTAGGTATACTTAGAATGTTCGTCCAACGCGAATACAATTCACAAGGATCGTTTACGTATTCAACGTTTACGTTGCTCGTCTCTTAATCTCTCATTCAACCTTTATTCAAGGTTTTTAATCGCTTTTGATCGTTATCCGTCCCATGAACCCCATGTTCATTATTCTTTCTTAATGTCAAAGCCATACTATTCGTTGTATCCTAAGACCGATCGTTCTTCGCAACAACATTGCGTTCACAGCGTCTATACGCTTTACGTTCATCTTATAATGCCATGTCATAACATCGGAATGTTATTCATTACCTTCATCAACCAACGTCTAAGGAATCACAATCATAGTAATTCCTCACGTTCGTTCATCGTGACTACGGTCCCCGGATATCGGTTACGTAATCTAGCGCTTAAATTCTTCATCTTTTAATCTTGTTTAATCTTTCCGTTCAACCTTCACTAAAGGTTTAACACACTTACTTAAGTGTTACATTATGTGAACTACGTGTTCATACTTCTTTCTTGCACATTCCCTAGTAATTGAGAAATAAAAATCTCATTTCTAGGCCTTGCCCTGCACCGGCGCTGCGGCGCCACTCCCTTCCTTTCCTCTCGCGCTGCGGCACGACCTACTTCTCTCTCATCTCTTTTGGCCTAGCGCTGCGATGCCAAGTCCTTTGTTATCACTCGCGCTGTAGTGCCACTCTCCAGACGTTTATGGCCGAGCTCGCGCTGCGGCGCCACTTCTCAAAGCTCAGCTGGCGCTGCGGCGCCAAGCTTAAACTCTAGAACATTTTTCTAAGTCTTGTCTTAAGTTTGAGACGCGTACTTTCTCATAACTTCTTCGCTATAACTCTGAACGAGTCCGTTCCAAAGCCATTCCCTTCCTTATCTTCCATACTTCGATTACCCACAGACAGAAATTCATTTTGAATCCGTTAACATGCCATTCAATTGGATTAATCTTCACTCTTCGTTCATTTTAACGTTTTTAACGTTCTTCGTTCGTTCGTCCGTAATTCGGTCATCCGAACTCAGAATTCGTTCGTTCTTGACTCCACGACTCACATTTTATACATTCTCTTACATTCTTATAAAACCCTACACATTCAGGTTCATTTACTAACTTTCTAATTCTCGTTCATCTTTTACGAAATTTCGCCATAACTTCGTTATAGCTCCGTTTTAATCCGTTCTTCATGAACGTTTCTAACGTTCCTAACCAAGCAATAAGCATCTAACTTATACACGATAGTTTTAAACTTGTCCATCAACAACAATTACACTACGATGGTTTTAAATTTGTCCATCAACAACGTTCTTCGTGTTCTTCGCGTGTTCTTCGTGTTCTTCGTTCGTTCTTCATTTTAATCGATTTTTGGATTACGATTCTACTTTTTCTTAGAATTTGATGTTATAGAACATCATTCCTTACTAATTTAACCTACTCATTCATAAAATTCATTCGGATATCTCAAAATCCTTACGAATCTTATACTTCCTTAAGAAATTTCTAAAATAAATTTCTAATTCTTATTTCTTCATTTTCTCATGATTTCAACCATATGAAATCATTCTTAACTTCATCCACTTCTTATCTTCATTAAGTTATGTTTTTGAACATAAAAACTTAAAGAAAATTTAGAAGAAACTAGTGTTTGGATTACCGTTCTTCTTTAATCTCCTTCCGTCGGACAAAGCGTGAACTCGGGCTAGCTTTTCCTCATTCTTCTCCTTCTCTTTCCCCATCCGAGCTCTCTCTCTTTCTCTCTCAAGTGTTGGTTGAATTTTTCAATCAAACAAATGAGCTTAAGCTTGTTTATATAGAAAACCAAGGCTAAGGACATTTTGGTCATTTCGCCCCTAACCTCCTTACTATTCATGACTTAGCCACCAAGTTAACTTGGTGACCAAGTAGCCACCCCACCTCCTTAGCTAGCTTCCCTTGGAAGCTTCGTGCTTCCGTAATTCGGAATTCGTCCGACAGTTCGAAAATTACAATTCTCGGAATCCAAATATTTTTGGATATTTCGTCTTTGGCCATAACTGAAATATTATTAAATATTCCATCACGTCTCAACATTTTACGTAATCTATAACTTCTCGGAATTTCAAAATAAAACTCCGAGCAGAAACTGATGAATAGTGTCTATTTCGTCTTTTTCCCTGAAAAATATTTTGTTCCCGGAAAACTTTCATTTTTGTCTTGAAAATTCTTACTCGTTCAATCTTGCTCGTAGCCAGAATCCTCCCCATTGATAATCATTCTAGGTTATAGAACGATTAATAAACATATAGCACATAATAGTATTAATAAAAATTCATGTTATTAATAACTAATTCTTTAAACCTAAATTCTGGATAATCCAAAATTCTAGGTTGTTACACAACCAAAAGGTCTCTGACAGAATCATCGGTAAAATGGTATGTCCCTCACGGAGAGCGCACACTACCATAAGCACGCCGATGTCCAAATGGTCCATGTACAATGGCATGTACAGATAAGCCACCATACACATCAAGAGTACATCTACTCTGGAAACACGCCAATCATCCTCCGAAGTGGTGAAATCCCCAGAGTGCTGCAAATAACTGTCCAATGAGTCAAATCTGTCTATCAAAAAATGCATGGACACTACATGCCCCGAGGAGATCTCATCCAGGGCAACTCTGCGCCTCAAACCTGTGAGGGTCATAAACTGCTGGCTCATGTCACCGACAGCCATCCGAGCGCAAGGCCTATATAATGGCAAATCTGTCAGACGCTCATACTCCTCCAAGGTAGGAGTCAACTCATGGGTCTCAAACCGGAACACCTGTTTATTTGGTACCCAGTGCTCTAGCATGTCCTCTACAAAGCCCGATGGAACCTGGAATTTTATGAGGGTCATTGAGTGACGCATCAGCTGGCCAACTGTCACCTGATCTAGGGAGGATAAGCTATCACACCACAATCTCAATAAAGATACCATCAATACTGGTGGGGTATGATCAATACGGCTAACTGTCGATGAAGACATTTGTAGGGCCGTGTCATAAGACCATCTAGGGGTGAATGCTAAACTCATCTCTGGAAATACATATGCATAACATAATATATGCATGATAAACAATAGATGACAATATGATGTAGGGAATGGAAAATAATATACATACATTCTTAACTACATCATCATCTAAATACATCATCTCTGTGTACATCTAAAGGCCTATCTAAAGATATAACGGGAATGGGGTATAGCTGCCCAATATCTAACAGAGGCCTATCAAAAGATATAACGAGAAATGCATCAGAAGAAATTGATAGTGTTGATGTCCACATCATCCAACCTATCCACCTGATCTAACTCCTCCTGAGTCACTTAATCTCTACCAATAGGGATATCAGGCCGATACAACAGAGGATCTGTACCGGCAAAACCATCTGAATATGGGCCACTTGAAAGGCTAGATCCATAGCTGAAAGGATCAAAAGTATCCGCCTCGGAAGGATCTCTGCCCAAATGCCGAATAAAGAAATGTGTTCGGTCCAACTGTTGGGTCAAACTATAAATCTGCATCAGATGAGTAGGCTCTCGAACATAGGCTATCCAATCTGCCATCATGATAGAGCCAGGAACCATATCCCCCATAAATTGTGTGGCGCGGGTCTGGCCTCCAATGGTGCGAGGGAACCACTAGCGGTAGAATGCCTCCTGAGTGAACGGTCCCTCTGACAAAGTAAAGCTATAAACTCCCACTAACGGTATATCACTGATCGGCGGCTGCGACACAGGCTAATAACGCCTGGCAGGAGGACAGATCGATATATGAATCTCTCATGTGGTGCTCCTGATAGCACGCTCTCCTAAATAGAGCTCCCAACCTCTATCTGTAAAGAGAGGAACACGACAGGTGGACATCACACACTCGATGCCAGTCGGGAAACCACCCTCAAAGCCAACTGTCAAATGGTCCTTAGAGTAAAGAACCCATGTAACGATATCGGCTGTCAACAGCTCCAACTGTAAGCGTGAATGAGTGAAACCCTCAGCTACAGGAACCTCCAACAACGTGGAGTGATGCCATCGTCGTCCCCGTGGATAGGTGTCTAAACCTAGCAAGCTAATGGGACGAAGACATAGGAGCCTCTCATAGGCCCAAAACTGCCAATACAAGATCAAAATATTTGTGGTCAGTCAACATTCTTAACCCGAACAAGGAAAATCAAAAGAGAAATACTCACCAGCAAAAATGGGTAAAATCCTAGCTAAACCTCTGTCAAGCCCTGTGAGCGCAGACGCATTCCCCTGAGGAAGTAGGAAAAGGTATAGGAGCCCCATTTAAACTCTCCAATACAATCCACATCCCGTGTGGCGTTGACTAAAGCGAACGACACCGTGGAAGAGTTATCCGCTAGGAAATAACCCCGGAGGATGATCAAGAATAATCACTGAAGGATGCGATCTCTGACTCTCCTATCATCGGGCAATAGTTCAGTCAACGCCCCACTCATGACGTATACACTCAAAGGACCAATACGGACTGTCCTTCCTTTGAGCGTCGTAGCTTGGACTCCTAGTAAGGATCTGATGGCAGTAGGGGAAATGTCAACTACACAAGGCACTGGCACCCCAAAAAACTTTATACCAGTGATGAACCGCCAATCAATCAGTGTCATCACCACCTCGCAATCCAATATATAGAGAGACTGAGTCTGGTGAAACCAGAGCTCAGAGAAAGCCCTGAGGTAACCCCAGGGAAAATGGCAGGGATGATGGAAAAGAATGCCTCAAATCCCCAAGCATGCACAATCTCTCGGTACTCTGGGTGAAGAGTCTGGTACAGAGAGTATATGCTAAACTAGTTCCCTCGAGGATGCGTAATGCCGGTAACCTGCATCAAAATGTGAATCAACATCAGAACCTTGTTCCTCATCAATAGGAAAAAGGTAGAACTGCACAGCTTTTACCTTGTTTGCATGCAAATAGATCTAGGGGTGGTGACTCAAATCATTCAGAAGCTCTGAATTTGTCACATTTATGGCTGATAGCTCCCTGCAGGAAATAAAAGTAGTAGGAGCAGGATCTGCAACCGGTACATCCTGTTCCTCATCCTCGACATCTGGTACATCAACCCGGATAAGATGAATCACGGACTCCATCAACCGACGAGGCTGTCAGGATGGGCGAGGCCGAGGCACATCTGAAGCTCTCCTCCTCACACCTGAGAGGTCCTACGGGAGCTGCTCGGCTGGTCTGGATCCATATATCTGGATAAAAGTCTCCAAATCACCTCAAAAAGGGTGTGGTAAATTCTAACCTAGAGCTCATCAAATGCATTTTATTTCTATATGTATACATGCATTACTTTAACAAACGTCTATAGTAGAGTTAAAAATGTATGTTCATTCAAATGCCTAGACTCATGAACCTAGACTCATGAAAAAAATTCGCCAGTCTCCTTTGTAAAAAGGATTATCCACATGCACGTAGGCATGACTAGATGGTCATTCAGTAGCACACCAACTCACAGTCATAAACATCCTATATGCATGAAAATATCAAAGTCATAATCCATAAGGGTAGCCTAATTACCAGGATTACTTTGCTTCAAAGCCTTTGCTCATTTGTCCTCAAATAGGATGAAAAAATAGCAAAAAAAGTTACTAAATTGACTGTTTTAAAAGTTAATTTTTTTAACATCAATACGTTCATCATGGTTAAATACTAAAATTTACTATGTTGAATAATTTTTATCAAGTCATATGAGCATGCATATTCACTACTATGTGTTTAGAAGCATTTCATGTGATAACTCATTTTCCAACGGCCAAAACTGGAAAAGAAGACATGCATACATTACTAGGATAGTGCAGAGCACTTGTACCGAGACGAATTTTGCAGAAAATAGCCCGAACTCAGTAGATCTAAAGAAGAACTGTCGAATTCTCTGTGCAGCTTCAACTGAAAATGACTTGTGAAAGGGAAAGGCCAAGCAATATAGACCCACGAATGGTTGCGGGTCTACCTGCGACTCTCTTGGGTGGTCCCCACCCCTCCAGATTGATCAAATTTGAGTTGGAAAAGAGGTCCCACAAGCTAAAAAGTCAAATCAGGAAAAAAATACGCTACGCGATTAAGCGAAAAATCCTGAAATCCTAATTTTTAGAGACCAAATTGCGGGTGTACATATCAACCATTGGTATTCACCCGAACATAGGGAGCCAATAATTAAAGCTGTTGAAAGCTACCCTTGGTAATACCTCACGAAGGTCTGATGTCATCACAAGGGTTATAATTGCAATCACAATCATACATCTCTCCAAAAATCTCTCCCCAGCGGGATTTCATACATGTTCACCATTGAAGAACATTTCAACGAAGATCAGGCAGCCTTGATATTATCATCCGTTGGCAAGTAAATCTAGCAAAGCATCAGAGATGGTCCGATGATGTTCATCGTTGAAGTACATTTCAGCGAAGATCAGGAAGCTCTGATAATATCAACCATTGGCAAGTAAATCCAGCAAAGCATCAGAGATGGTCCGATGATGTTCACCGTTGAAGTACATTTCAGCGAAGATCAGGCATCCCTAATATCATCAACCGTTGGCAAGTAAATCTAGCAAAGCATCGGAGATGGTCTGATGATGTTCACTGTTGAAGTACATTTCAACGAAGATCAGGAAGCCCTGATATCATCAGCCGTTGGCAAGTAAATCCAACGAAGCATCGGAGATGGTCAGATGATGTTCACCATTGAAGCATATTTCAACGAAGGTCAAGCAGCCTTGACATCATTAGCCGTTGGCAAGTAAATATAGTGAAGCATCGGAGGTGGTCCGATGATTTTCACCGTTGAAGTACATTTCAACGAAGATCAGGCAGCCTTGATGTTATCAGCCGTTGGTCCAGCGAAGCATCGGAGGTGGTCCGATGATTTTCACCATTGAAGCACATTTCAACGAAGGTCAAGCAGTCTTGACTTCATTAGTCATTGGCAATTAAATCCAGCGAAGCATCGGAGGTGGTCCGATGATGTTAGCCATTGAAGGACATTTCAACAAAGGTTAGGCAGCCCTGACAACACCAACTGTTAGCAGTAACTCTAACGAAGCGTCAGAAAGACCTGACGAGGTAAACCATGGAAAACCATACTCATCGGGGAGGACCAATGATGGAATCTATTATACAGATCCTCGTTAATCAAAGCACAATTCCTCAAGAGTCTCTCGTACTTGAAAAGTACATCTTCGGTGGAAAGCCTGCGTAAAGGATTGAGGACTTCGGCAATAACCCCAATGTCAACATCATGTGGTCTCTATCATGGAGGTTCCTGTGAGTTTTGGAAACTACTGGTCGAGTAGGCATCCAAGCAGTTCATCAGGGTCATCATTGATAACTCCATCCCCCAACAGAAGCGGTGGGAGCGGACAGTTGTCACATTCCGTTGGAAAATAGTCCAATAAACCACACTCATCATTGCATTTGCATCATATTGCATTACATTGCATCATGATTATCTTTTCTTATTTCAAGTGTCTAGTGATTTTATCCTATCCATGCCATTACATTGCATGAATATGATAAAGAGGGGCATCTGTAGACACTTAAAATTTTGCATTCCTGTTACTAACCTTGCAGGAGGGCAAAATCGTCTTCCAGAGATAACCCTAGAAGTCAACTAAGTTCCAACCTCAAAGACAACCCCCTTGCAGTTTTAATCTCGGAGACAACCCCGAGATACTCAGTTTCAATCTCGGAGACAACCCCAAGGGATGCAGTTCCAATTCTGGAGATAACCCTAGAAAAGTCAGTTCTAACCTCGGAGATAACCCCGGGAGGTCAAGCACACCTCAGAGACAACCCTGAGGACACTCAGCACTCATAGCAGCCCAATTTTAGAGATAACCCTAAGCAACAACTGCAACATCTACGCAGAACCTGAGATAACCCCGGTGAGAGGTAAAATAATCATTTTTCCACCTCGATACTACATTCACGTCATCTTAGCATCATTCAAACCTAAATTGCACACAGAAGTGTCCGACAAGAACCATAGCTCAAATCCCGAGTTACTACTACGCAAAATAGTACACCGGATAGAATTTGAAGACTTAAAGATCTGGTCATGGACCCATCTTGTTGGCTTCATACAACCTCTAATCTCATGTCATTGTGTAGCTCTCGACAACAGCATTTCAGAAAGGTATAGAACGCCTTAATCGGATGCCCGAATTGAAAGTTATGAAGGTTCGAGCGGATAGCACGTAGCCAAATTGCACGTACTTCGAGACAACGGGACCCACATGGCTCAGGGCAGTCTGGACAGTCGTAGGTAGACCCACAGCCATCCATTCTACAAATATGGGCACTTGGTTACTCATTTGAAAAAAAAGAAATAGAAAAAAGAGAGAAAACTATGTCCATTTCAGTTTGTATACACTTCTATAGTGCTCCAAATTGAGTGCATCTTTTTTCTAAACATTTGTAAGCTCGTGTTTTGCAACATACTGAAATTTAATCGGTGGAAACTGAGTTTTCAGGCGTCAAAAGCTATTTGAAGTCTTCTTGGCAGCCTACTGTAAGATATTTCATATTTTTAAGCTTTTTCTCATTTTTATACATACATATCTACTAACGTTGAGAGTCGCGTTGTGTGGGTATGCCCGGATTGTCGATCCATGGCTTTTTATTGCTTTTATATATATAAATACTTATATATATATATATATATATATATATATATATATATATATATTACAGCTTTTTTATATATAAATGTTATTCAGCCTGCGGGTTAGATTTGCCTAAATCTGGCTATTTCTCACTTTGACTGGTTCATGGTGACTAAACTAGAACCGTTGAAGCTGGAATAGTTTAGATTTACTCAAATCTAATTCATTTTCTAGCTTTTGCTACGGGATAGTTTTGTCTAAATCTGGCTATTTCTTAATTTAACCGGTTCATGGTGACTAAATTGGAATCGATGAAGCTGAAATAGTTTAGATTTATTCAAATCTAGTTCTTATTTTAACTTTTATATATATTTCTTATTCATGTGAGCCTAGGAATCATGTGATCACATATTCAGCTTCCGAATCTAGATTCGATTCCCGTGATGGACATTTTTAACTACAACCAGCTTGTAAATTATTCACGGTGTCTGAATATCCTTAGATGGATTCATGCCCACAAGGAGTTCAGCACTGCTATGTATCTTATTTTCCCGAAGATGCCTCGCAACTCGAAAATAAAAGCAATCAAGCCGAACATATAATAAAATAGAAGTATCAAAGGCCTTAATTACTATTGAGCACAAGGGTTTGAAAAACCTGTTTTACAAAACATCACTGTTATATCTTGTTAAAATTGAACTTTTATACAAAAAGTCAAACCCTTTGTATATAGGTGCAAACGAGGCATAGCACTACTTCCCAACAACTGCACATAGACCTAGCGCACACATATGTATGCAGATAAAAGTTTTCAATGAAAAGTGGTGGTAATCGTGTTATCACGAAAGTCGATGGGTGCCTAACACCTTCCCTCTGCTTAATCAAGCCCCCAGACCCTAATGAATTTTGGTTTTGTAGACTAGTTAAACAGTGTCACATCACTAGGTCTTTGGGCAAACCTTTTCTCGATTGAGTTGGTGCAACCATTTAAAAATAACCAACTGACGACTCTTACAGTCAAATCATCGACATATACATGTCGGACCTTTTCAAACTTGTTTTTTCAAATAAATCTCACCTAAAATGAGAACACCAAAAGATAAGAACAGAAAGGGACAAATACAAATCCTGATGTCGACAAGCTAAGTATGGGATGAATCACAGGATTGCTATAGCTTATTACCCCCAGACGAATGACCAAGAAGAAGTGTCTAATAGAGAAGTCAAGTGAATTCTGGAAAAGATTTTCAATCCCACTAGAAAAGATTGGGCATTAAAGCTAGATGATGCAATTTGGGTATATAGGACAGCATACAAGAAACCTATTAGCATGTCTCTTTATAAGTTGGTTTATGACAAAGCTTGCCATCTTCCTATGGAACTAGAGCACAAGGCATACTGGGCCATCATAAAATTAAATTTTAATTTCACAGCTGCAAGGGATAAGAGGCTTCTCCAACTAAATGAGCTTGATGAATTTTGTCTGCAGGCGTATGAGAACTCAAAATTGTTCAAAGAAAAGGTGAAAAGATGGCATGGCCAGAAAATCCTTAAAAGGAAGTTTGAGTCGGGCCAAGAAGTTATTTTGTTTAATTTAAGACTAAGACTCTTCCCGGGAAAGCTTAAGTCCCGATGGCCGGGACCTTTTATTGTTAAAACTGTGTTTTCGCATGGCGCCGTTGAGATAGTGGGCAATAATCATGAGCAATCTTTCAAAGTCAACGGCGCCTTAAACATTATTGGGGTGGTGATTTTGATTGCTAGATGTCCTTAATTTTTCTTGCCAATCGACAATGAAGAAGGGAATAGTCGAGCTACACGACTATAAACTAAGCGCTCGATGGGAGGCACTCCATTAAAGGGTAGTCGATTGATGTAGGGCATTTAATCAACCAATCAATGCTAAGGTATATGAGAGGGTACTTCAAGGGGAATCCCGTATGCATCGATCATCACTCGCCTATGCTCAGCTGCGGGAGTAGACTGGGATAATGAATCTCTATAATTGCCGATGCGTGACATTAATCATATTGCCATTCAGAAGTACAGTATCTGGGAAGGAGGAGAATCTCACCCCAAGGTCTTGGATTTATTTTGCCCGATCAAGAGGAGAGTGAGGAGGAAGAAGAAGATGAGTATGTCTTAGTTCCACCAATAGCAGGGATACTGCCAGATTACCTTGCCAGACAAGAGTGGCAAATGTGCCATTTACAGAGGAGGATTGATGCTATGCATACCAACTTCGATGCCTACGTTACTGAGTTCTCTGGGGCATTTTCCCAAGCTTTTGGCCAATTGGGAGTGCAAGTCCATTTCCCTGTCTATAGATTTGTCAGTGTCTACCCTCCACCAGATACTCCACCTGAGCAAGATAAGGCGGGTGGAGATGATCAAGCTATCTAGGGGAGTCCTTCTCACCTTTACCTTCTAATGAGGGCATTGTCATTTTTAAAAGTTTGGGGGTATTAATTTAGCTTATTAGTATAGTTTGCATTTTTAGTTTTGCACTGCATTTTAGTTTAATTGCATATTTAGTTTAGTTTTTGTTATTTCATCATATAAAAAATATAAAAATTATGCTTATTCTATTGTATTTTGTTTAGTTAGATCATATTGTATGAATCCCGCATCTTTGTTGGTTTGAATTTCATATGGTCGATGATGATCTTGGAACTATTGGATTGTTTAGCATGGTTGATAGCTTAGGTTTGGTCTTAATGTTATATCATGTTGTGAATCCTGACTTGTTCGAAGTTGATGTCACCGGATAGCACTATATAGTAGCCATTATGACTTGCTTAGTGTAAATAGTTACATAATAGCCTTCTAGTGGGTAATCGAAACTTTAATGATAGAAATTCAATGAATGGGTAGTTTAAGCAAAGATTGTGCAAAGACTTGAGTTTGGGGGAAAGCTTTGGAGTATTGTATGCTATATATATATATATATATATATATATATATATATATATATATATATATATATATATATATATATAAATGAATGCATGAATAAATGCTTGGCTAGTTTAGTTCTTTGACCTTTGATATTTAAGTAAGTACGCCCTAGGAGATGTCTCTACACCTAGCGCCATAAAGCCATCTGGTTTGGGAGTTGTTGGTCGAAAGCTCGCTACATGGGTATCATTAAAAAGCCTAATAGAATGAAAACTTTGTGCAATCAAGAATAAACACGAAAAAGTGTAGAAATGGCCCTCGTGATTGAATAATAGCATAATATAATTCATGTTGACCCTTTTACTTAGTTAATGTGAAATCGTTGCTGAATCTTATCCCATTTGTTGAATGTCTTCGCATTAGTCCTGTGGTTTTCCCCCTAAGAAACATATTATGTGGTATATTTGTATTGTAGCAGGTTTGATGGTTGCTATGCACACAACTCACTACATCAGTGATGACAAGTTTTGATTTACTATGATATGCATGATTGCCTTATTCTTGGCTAGAAACTGTGTTTAATGATCATTGTGGTTCTTCTGAGGCACCTCATTTGAATTTCATACTAACTGATATGGATTCTTAGGCATATAAAGTAGATTTCATATTGCTTAGCTTTTGCATTTCTTTTTATTTTGTTAACTGAGAGCAAGCAACAGCTTAAATTTTGAGGTATTTGATAAGTAGGTTTTATGCCTACTTATTGGATACTAACTTACTATAATTGTTACTTAATCTCATCTATTTAAGTAGTTGTTTATACATCTTTTTCTCATTTTATAGGATTCAAGCCTGGGAACTTTTTTGATAGCATTGGGCAACAAATGGTGGAAATGGAGGCTAAACGTGATCATTGCATGGCAAAGAATGAAGACACAACAGTAGAATTGCAGAATCCAAGACTGAGGCACAATGCAGCTGCGCCTCATTATGCCTATGGCACGACGAGCTGTGCCAGAGCCTGGCCAGACTGCCCTGCAGCACAGCTACGCCCAAGACAAGAGTAAATACAGCGCAGCTGTGCCGGTCCCTGACAGATAAAATTTTGACTTTTCATTTAAGTGGCCAATCAAATGGTAGCTTGAAAGGGGGGTCATTGGAAGTTGATGCTGAGATATAAGAACGTACTTTTTGCCATTTTATGGATATCAAGCATATTCATATTGTATATTCACTTGGGGAATTTAAATTAGATTTCTACTTTTGAATTCTAGAATAGCTAATAGAGTAATTAGATCTTAGAGTGGGGGAGCACTTAAAGAACATTAAAGATCAAATTTGGAGCATAAGAGAGACAAGATTTTTTTGCATAAATTCTTAAATTCTCTTTATTTTCATCTCAATCTTTTCAATGTATCATCAAATGTTATGTATGGATTTAGATTCTATGATTAGCTAAACCCTATTTTGGGATTATAATGGATCTTATTACATAGCTGAAGTTGATTTGCTTCCTTTTTGATATTTAATTGTTTGTGAATGGATTATCTGATATGATTTATGCCAATTGTTTAATTGCTTGATCACCAATTACCGTGATAACCTATATGAAATTGAGAAATGGATTATAGGTTCAGATTTGATCATATTAGCATGTGTTTATGATTTCTACAAGGTAATGGAATTCATGATTCATGCCTAGGATAGATATACCGAAGCACTGCATGTAATCTAGTGAGAACTTATGCTTCAACCCTATTTAATTGTAATTCGCATAAAGATATAGTGAATTAGTTAATTAGGGTGTTCTTATTATTTCTATCATCTATGGATATAATCTGGTATGGATATGGTGCATTGAGAAATGGTCATAGTTTACATTCGTGTTCTCGATTAACAATTCGAAGTAATTAATTGGATTCAACAAGAAGTGTGTCAACCGAAGTGCAGCAATAAGTGAAATTATAATCTCAATTCTCCTCTTTCTGATTTAATCCTTTGATACTTAATTTAATTTGATTCATAGTTAATTTTAGATAAATCACAATTAATCCATCTGTTTAACAAGACCGAAATAGTTATAAAACTGGTGCTTGATAGATTAGACTACAGTTACTATTCTCCGTGGGATAGATACTTTACTTATTCTATATTACTTGTTGACCACGTGAACTTGCATGTGTGTATTGATTTGTCATATATACAAACCAAACCAACACCAGCTCCGAACTAAGCTACTACAAGTGGGCGCCGCAGCACCGGTGCAGGGCAAGGCCCATTGATGAACTTTTAACTACTAAAAGCTTGGGGGAAGTTCACTTAATATATCACTATTGTGAGTGATTAAAACCTTAAGTAAAGGTTGAACGGAAGCTTAAAGGATAAACAATGTGAACGTAAAACACTTAAACCGGCGAAGACGTTTAGTGTACGCGTAAGTTAAATGTTCTTAACATACACATGGGTGTATGGTTTGAACGTAAGATAATGAAGGTTATTGAATGACGTGTAAACATTGAAAAGCTGAGTTAATGATAATAACTTGAATAATGTTCCGAGACAAATGAACCCGGACATTGTAAGATATGAAATGGAGGTAATGTAAAATGTTTAAAAGCTACGAACGCATAATATTAGCATTGGATGTTCGCTCTTAGCATACAAAATATTTTATGGCTTAGACGTTAAAGAATAATAATACGGTATGACATTTAATTGTCAAGAAGCCATAATGAACGATAATTAACTTAACGAACATTATAGTTTTAATGATTCTAGCAAGTTATACTGGAAAGAAGGAAAAGGTAATGTGAAGCCATCGTAAAAGATGATTGTAAGAATTAAGACATCTTCGAATGTCGTAATGCCAAAAGAGGATGAAGAAAGTTTGGTTGAGTGACCTTAGGTTATAAAATGTGAACCATAAGAACTAAAGTTGATTTAAACCAATGTGTAGGTCAAATATATGACTAATTGGTATATGTTATCCTTATGTGTTATATAGAGATTTCAAAAAATAGTATAACGTAAGTTGTATGCAGTGCTTAAGGCAAGTTTTCTAACTTCATTCATATTATGAATTAAATGTGAGTTTCTTTAACTTACTAAAATGTGGTACTTGAGGAAGTTGTATATATGTGCAAATGTATTACAGTTGTGCAAGATATTATTATGTATGAGGCCAGGTGCCAAATTTTGCAACACTTATGTGTTTCTGCAAGATGAATTGTTCTAAATTGTTCAAGTGTAAAGAGTTCTATTTATTTATGAATAGTGATAAATTTAAGTTTATGCTGATTATTTAAGTTAGACAGAATGAGAAGATGTTAATTGAGTTAATGTGTTTTGTAATTGTATGTCGAAAAGGTGTTTCTTTTCATATATATTATCGTATGGGATGAGTTAAGTCGTAGAAGTGTTAAAAAATATATTGATGTCTTAAAATGATAGGAATATGAATTTATTCCTGTTATTTAAGCTGCTTCATAACTATTGTTCAGTTATTGAAGTTTTATACGTAAAGAATATTTGGTTCTTGATTTTGTTGTTATTCAACTGCTAGAACTTGTTGGGAAATTGAATACTCACACTTTCTTAAAATAAAAATATTTTCAGCGAAGTTAACGAGAACTAAAGGATCCTGTGAAGATAGAGTTGATAGGTATCCTTGTGAAGTTCTATTCATTATATGAATGAGCGTAAAGATGAAAGAGAAAACCAAGGATAGACTTGTAGAATAGTTAATTAAACTATTATGTATTTGTTGTGGCGGATGAAAGTCACACTTGTAATGAAGTAAAGAATAATGTAATTATCATTATTTGTAATGTATTGAAGATTTTAAGGAAATAGAATCTGGGGTTTGAATAAATATATTGTTATATTTTGAAGTTTTAAATATATCTTTAAGATATATGGATATATGTAAAGAATGAGAAGCACTTGTGATGTAACAAATCCGGGTTTGAAGATAGACCGGATTTGGGGGCATCACATTAAATCTTTAAGGGGAGTTTTCAAACTGATATTCTGCTGTGTATAAAAAATTTTAATTAATTAATTATTTGGTAATTCACTCAAATAAGTAAATGGTCTGTTAGGCCTATAGTGTGCCTTTGGGAAATAACATATTACATTTATAAAAATGAAAAGTTAGGAAAAAACTAATTATGGGAGAAAATAAATTGGGCTTACAAGTAACTTATAAAACTAAATGAAGATGGAATGGACTAGGAAATGAATAAGTCTTGTTCCATTAATAAGAAGCCCTTTAGGTTACTTAGGTTACATGAAGCAAATGAGAGGAGGAATCTGGTCACATGATGAAGGGGGAGGAAACAAAGAGGTCCATGTGACCTCAACTAATACCATTTGTGTTTGCTAATGAAGAATGGTGAGATGTGGTCAACTTCTTAGCCATTGATTTTAAATGAAGCCTTAAGCATGTAATTAGCTACTAAACATGAGAATTACTAGCAACTAATGATATTATCCTATTTAATTCTGGGGGAGACATTAAGAGATAGGAAAGATGAAGGAGCTTGACCATAAGGACCAAAAAGCTTGAGGGAGGAAAAGGTAAAGGCAAAACTTTGTCTATAAATACCTAAGCCTCTTTTCATTTTACACTTTACCAACACAAGAACAAAAGCTAGATAGAGAGAGTTCAACATTTTGGAGGAGAGAAGAGAGGAAGAAGATCAAGCAAGCCTATAACAAAAAATAGCAATAATCAAGGGTAGCAAAAGCAAAACTAGAAAGGTATAAACCCTAAATCCCTCATTTATTCAACTTTTCCTATAAAGAAACTAGAGTTATGTTAATAAACATGAATCACACTTTTTTACATCTAAATATGTTGGATCTTTGTAGTATCTAGCTTAAATCATGGGAAAACTTCGAAAGAAAATAAGAAAACCTAAAAAGAAACTTAAACTAGCTTAGGTCATAAACTCTAAAATCTAACATGAAATTGTAACATGCATAACTCTTAATATATTTTGAATTTTTGCATGATTTTTAATGTGAATGATAGATATGTGAGTTAACTACATTTCAGAGGTGGTTTGAGACATAAATTCCATTTAGATTATTTTTGGTAAATTTTCTATCAAATCAGGGCAGACTGATGAACCTACTAACCTAAATTTTGTGCATACTATTTTTGGACATTTATCTTACTCGGAAATTTTCAAGCTTCTGACGTATGGTACCTAGAGATATAAGGTAGGTTTTGCCCAAAAATGAACAAAAGTGAACTTAAGATGAAGGAGTTATGACTGAAACAAAAACTAAAAATTTAAAATTAAAACTACAATAACTTGAGTTTTACAACTCAGATTGGGGTGAAAATTTTGGGTGGAAGTAAATTTAGATACAAAGAGGTTGTTGTCCAAATTTCACGATTTTTGAACATAATTTCGAATTTTAATAAATATTACAATTTCGAACATAAATTGGCCTAAAATAAATACTTAATATATTTGAAAAAAATCTAGAAAAATACCAAAGGATCTTAAATAAAATTACTTAAGTGGATCCAAAAGGAGGAAATATAATAAAATGGTTAAAGGGGTTTAATAAAGGAAATAGGGTTTAAGAAATTATAAAAAAATAATTTAAAAGTTACTAGAAAACGTATAATGTAATTTACCGGTAAATACATGTTAATATAAGACATGTAAGCTTAAGTAAGGGCGAAATGGACATTTTGAGAGTAAAATTATAAAAATTGGATTAAGTTAGTACTCGAGAGTGAGTTCACGATAATCAAATTTTATCGAAACGAGGTTATAAATAGTTATCGACGGTGACTATTAAAAATATTAAATGATTTAATTAAGATGATAATCATGGATGATGTAGGTAAACATTTGGAGGCAAAAAGTGATTTAGACGAGAAAAGTACACTTGAATTAGACAAGTTCTCGCACTTATGTGCATTTTGAATTGTTCTTCATTGAACTATATTTGTATTCTTTAAAGTTATTCCTATATCTTGAACTGTTTTATGAGATGAATTTATACCATTTGTTCGGTTAGACTCAGATAACATAATTTCATCAATTATTGAATTATTCAAGATTCTTTTGAGATATTTGAATGTAATTCAATCCAAATTGCTTTGGTGCAGACTCTAATTATGACTGAGTAGAACAATCTTAGAAATAAGGGATAATTATGTTGTCAAGTAACCGACATATGTTGTAAAGATACAACATGAAGATGATGTTACGCGTAACATGGAGTATTGTTAGGCTTATCCCCTAATGATACTATTTGGAGAGCTCACAGTGTGACGCCCCCAAAATAGGTATACATCACCCATTCTGAGTCACCAAATACATGGTACATAATTCAAATATAAACTTAATTTATACAACTATTAAGTGTCGTACAGAATACGACAAAACATAAGCTGTGAGTTTTAATACAAATATTGTCTCCTAGACAATATCCAACTCAAATTAAGTCCTCATTACAATTATTATCACACTATTCTTATAGAATAGTGAGGACTACTACATCAACCATCTTGGACCATCACTCCATTCCCTGACTAGTCCCAGCTATATTCTCATTTCCTGAAGAGAACAATGAAAGAAAATGGTGAGCTCAACTAGCCCAGTAAAGAATATTATAACTAAGATAATGCAGAATAAATTATCGTTAGCCTTCAACAGTATAACAACTGATAGAATACAATAGACAACAAGTTTTAGATCAACAACTACAGCAGAAATAACAATCCATTAGAAGAGTCAAGTAGAGCATGATATCTACTATCTTCTATGATTTAAAAGTTTATCATCAATTTTATCGCTGAGACTCAGCTTAATAAATAATCCACATCACTGAATTATCCATGCACTACGAGCCAAGGATATTCATTAGTATCTCATCCACGAATTATTCATGCACTACAGGCTAAGGATATTCGTGTTATCACTAATGATCACGTTCATGCCAAACAATAATTCATCTTTGCACCCTTGGCCGAAGAGAACGCATGGTCATGATCATACCAACATCTGTTCATCAATGGACTACGGGCCAATGAGGACTTTTACCACATCATTTGTAACATTACAGGTCATGATTATACCGAATAATCCCTGGTCATAATCATACCAATCAACAGTCCATTTATGCACTACGGGTCAAAGATGACTTTCATCACAATATAAGCATGAGGATGATGACAATGATATAAGAATTCAATAATATAAAAGCAAGGATAAATTTTAAAGATTTATAATTTAAATTATCCAGAATTCAATAATCCAAATTGTCAACATGATACTGCTTTGTGAAGTAAAATTCAAAAATAATATTCTAAAAATAATTTGAACAGAAAAGAAATCAATTTTTGTCATGAATAGTACCCCAGGTGAATAGTACACGAGTGAATAGTACCATATGAATAGTACTTTGTGAATAGTACCCGTACATATGAATAGTACCGTACGTATAAATAGTATCGTACGTATGAATAGTGCCATATAAATGAATAGTACTCCGGCATGAAAAGCTTAAAAATGAACAAGAATGTTCATAAAAATATCCTTGTAAAGCGATACTAGATGAAGCCAAATTTCAAGGATATTCTACTAATTTCAAGGAGTATAGAAGCAATACTTAACAAAATGAGTATAGAATTCGAAATCTGAAACGAAATAATATTACTTACATACTACAGAGTATGGAAGAAAATATTATTTCTTACGAATATTGAACAAAAATAATATTCCTTACGAATATTGAACAAAGATAATATTCCTTACGAATATTGAACGAAAATAATATTTCTTGCGAATATTGAACGAAATAAAATTTCTTACGAATACGAAAAATAATATCGTAATCGAATATGAAATAAATAATACACTTTACCTCAAAAAGAGAAAATTTCTGACTGGTATAGCGGATATATTCTTGAAGAAAATTTTCACTATTTTTTACACTTAAAGCTTCCTTAAACTCTAAAAAAATACGCTCAATATTATAGAAGGAGAACTTTCTAATTCTGGTGTGATTTTCTTTTCTAAACTGAGTAACCTATTTATAGGAGAATGACAGGATACTATTTAAGAAAATAATCACGGACTGCACAGTGGAGAAGTTCACGGGTGAATTCAATCGGCTGAAGAAAAAAAATTAATTTTACTATGCAAATACTATGCAGATACTATGCAAACACTATGCATAATAAAATATAATATATTCTATTTTTCATAAAAAAAAATAAAACTTATTATAATATATATATATATATATATATATATATATATATATATATATATATATATATACATATATAATAATAAAAAACCTACTCCCTCCCGACAAATCCATTATCCCCCCCCCCCACCAAAATCATATATATATATATAACAAAATTGAGATAACTTCTACCGATAGTTTTGAAAAATAGGTAAGTGGGGTCCAAATAATAAGTCAAATTTACAACAAATACTTCATAAAAAAAACTCCTCTATTTATCTCAATTCACTTGGCTTCACAAAACACATTTTTTAACAACAATTATTCATCAGTAATATAACTTGCAATATTAACAACCAGATCATTCCCAAGAAAGAGGAGGCTTTTCGATAAAGATTTCTCCTTATTAGTGGGCAATTAGGTGACCAAACCCCTCTCCTCGACAGAACTTTCTAGACATTGTCAATAATGCAAATAATAATATGAATAAATTTGTCGTCTCAATTATTGATTTAATAATATAAAATATTGTGACAATAATTGAATCAATAACGTGAGATACTATGCAGCAATACTGTGGCAATAATTAAATAAAACTGAGTAACTTCTCACGTAAGTATCATGTCGACGTCGGGATTTTTATTTGTCCCTTTTCTATTCTTGTTCTTTTATGTTCTCATGTTAGGTGAGATTTGTTTGAAAAAACAAGTGAAAAAGGTCCGATATGTATAATATCGATGATTGGACTATAAGAGTCGCCAGTTGGTTTTTTAACTGGTTGTACCAACACAACCGAGAAAAGGTTTGTACATTGACCCAGTGATGTGACACTGCTAAACTCGTCTGTGAAACCGAGATTCATTAGTGTTCGGGGACTTGCTTATACAGAGAGAAGGTGTTAGGCACCCCCCAACATCCGTGTTACCACGGTGACTGCCATTTTTCAAGAAACTGTTATATGAATGTGTGTGTGTGTGGGTCAATGTGCTGTTATTTGGAAGTAGTGCGAGGCCTCGTTCGCACCTATATACGCAGGGTTTGAATTTATGTAAAAATTCAGTTTTAAACGAGATATAGCAGTGAAGTTTTATAAAAGAGGTTTTCAAACCCTTATGCTCAATAGTAATTGAGACCTTTTACACTTCCATTTTATTATGTGTTCGGCTGGATTGCTTTTATTTTTGAGATGCGAAGCATCTTCGAGAAAATAATATACAAAGCAGTGTCGAACTCCTCATGGGCATGAAAACCATCTGAGAAAATTCAAACACCGTGAATAATTTACAAGCTGCTTACAGCTGAAAATGTGCATCACAGGAACCGAATCTAGATTCAGTAGACTGAATCTGTGATCATATGATTCCTAGGCTCACATGATACCGCAGTTTATATGAAAACTGTAAGCAGTTATGTGTATAAAAGTTGTAAACATATATATAAAGACATGATCAACCACCACGAAGCACCTCCATGGGGGATCGAAAATATAAATATGTAAAAGCGATCAACCGCCACGGAGGAAACTCCAGGCAGGAAGAAATGTACAGAAAGCTGTAAAAACAGTCAACCGCCACAAAGTAAACTCCAGGCGGGACGAAATGTAAAGAAAGCAGTAAAAATGGTCAACCGCCACGAAGTAAATTCCAGGCGGGACGAAATGTAAATATATATATATATAAGCGGTAAACGCACCGGATGTAAAATCCAGGCTCATCGAACAAAGTCCGACAACAGTTAATATGTATAAGTATATATATATATATATATATATATATATATATATTAAAACATTAAACGCACCAGATATAAAATCCAGGCTCATCGAACATAGTTCGACACACAGTTCATATATATAAATATTTATATATACAAAAGCAATTAAACACTCCAGACGTAAGTCTAGGCTCATTGAACAGAGTTCGACACACAATTTATATATAAGTATATATATATATATAAGCAAATAAATGCTCCGGATGTGAGTCCAGACTCAATCGAGGCATAACTCGATAATGTTAGTCCATATATAAATATATATATATATATATATATATATATATATATATATATATATATAATATACAAAAGAAATAAAAGCTACAGACTGAAGTCCGGGCAAACACACGCAACACAACTCTCAACGTGAAGAACGGTGTGTGCAAAGATGAAGAGAAAGGCTTTAAAGTGTGTAAGAAGACTTACAGTGGATTTCCAAAGAAGACTACTATATCTTTAAGTGGATAAACACTCCACTCCCGTCGGTAGAAAAGTAGCTATATATGAGCTTACAAGTGTTTAAAATGAGAAAGCACTCAGCTTATAGGGTGTACAGAGCAAATTAGACAGCGCTTCCTCGCCTTTTTTATTGTAAATATGGCCACCTCAAGCCCTCTATTTATACAGGAGGGTGCTACAGGTGTACCTGCGGCAGTAGCAGGTGTACCTGCGGCTGCCCGGGGTGTCCCGGGCAGTGTGGGTCCCGTCGTGTCGAAGTACGTACACTCGGACAATGCGTTGTTCGCTCGGTCATTCATAACTTTCAATCCGGGAGTCCGATGGAAGCGTGCCATACCATTCCAGAAAGCTCTTTTCGAGAGCTACACAATGACATAGGATTTGCCCTTTCTGGATTTCGGGAAGATGGGTTTGTGACCGAAATAGCATTTCTGAGTTTCTGTCAAGCAATCCGGTGAGCCGTTTTGCGTAGTTTGTGCTCGAAAGTTAAGATATGGTTCTCGTGGGACTTATAATGAAGCATTTTGAGTTGAAATAAGTTGATTTGATTTAAGTTGAAGTTGAGTTGGCAAAATAACCATTTTACCCCTCCCGGGGTTATCTCCGATTTTTGCGCTGCGCAGTGGTAGCAGTCTTTTATCAGGGTTATCTCTGAGGTTGACTTGATGTTGACTTTGATTATCCTCAGCATTATCTCTGAGGTTTTCTTGACCTCCTAGGGTTATGTCCAGACTTTGAATTTGATCCCCCGGGGCTATCTCCGGGGTTGGAAACTGGATCTCTCGGGGCTATCTTCGGGGTTGAAATTGATGTTGTGGTCCTCCAGGGTTATCTCTGGAGTGTGAAACAGACACTTTTTCCCTCTTGCATAGTTAGTAACAGGAAAAGAAAATTTCGAGTGTCTACATATCAATAATCAATAGTGTGTGCTACTATGCAGCTACGAGTGTTACTGTACTTTTATCTCCGGGTAATTCAACAATTAACGGTAAAACTTCTGCAGTTATTTTTATAAAAAGTTACTTCTGTCATTTTCTAACTCCGACAGTAATTCCATTATGGGGTCCACCAATGATTGTGTTGTCGTACGAATATTTCTTGATAAAACGAATATTCCCCGACCAATCGAATATTTTATAACAACTTGTATACTTTGCAAAATTTGTAAATATTACCCACAACTATAACATTATATCAAATCCACACCATAATATTAAAAAATATATTTTGAGAAAGTTAAATCTTTATTTATAAAAGTTGGGGTCTTACAACCTCCCCTTCTTATGAAATTTTATGCTCGAAATTAGTGTACGTACCTGGTATGTCGAAGAGGTGAGGATACCTAGTTTTTATTTCAGATTCTAACTCTTGAGGTATAACCTTGGAGCGTAGAATATGTTCATTCTTATCTAAAATTTTAATAGGTACCTCTTCATATATTAAATCTTCCACTATTTCGTCTAGTTCTAATTCAATAATGTTGTTCGTGTCGTCCACATATTTACGTAACATCGATATGTGAAAAATGTTATGAACACGCGACATACTTAGCGGTAAGGCGAGTCTATAGGCCACAGTTCCTACTCGATTGAGGATTTCAAATAGACCAATAAAATTGAGGGTTGAGATTTCCTCTCTTCGGCGATTCTTACTTCTAGAATAACGCCTTCTTGTACCTTCTTATTCACATTCATCAGCTCTGAGTCTGTAGCTTGAACGGCTTTAACTTTATCGATTTAAAGTCGATTCTAATCGTATATTCGTCATCTTCACGTGGGTCTCTAGAGTCTTTAACTATATCTCCATTTTTTGTAAGTCGTACGAAATGGGTCTTTGTGTTATCAACGTCGCACTCGTAACCATATACGATGTTCTACTCAACGCGTCAGCTACCACGTTCGCTTTTTCATGATGGTATTGAATGGTATGTCTGTAATCTTCCAACAGCTCGAGCCAACGTCTTTGGCGCATGTTACGTTCGTTTTGGGTGAAAAAATATTTGAGGGTTTTGTATCGGGTTCAAGGTCAATACAAAATTTGATTTCACGCTTTGGGGGTAGGCCAGAAAGTTCTTCGGGGAATACGTCAGGAAATTTATTAACAATAGAAATATCATTCAAATTTAACGTATTTTTATTTAAATCCGTGTCATGGGCTAAGAAAGCTTGGCATTCATTTTTTAATAAACGAATAGCTTTATGGCTTGATATGACAGTGATTGACTTTAGTGATTTGGTTGCTTGAATTTGCATATTAGGTTGGTTAGGAATATGAAAGCTAACAACCTTACGAAAATAATCAATTTTAGCATGATGAGTAGTTAACCAGTCGATTCCTAAAATCACATCAAATGCAAGTCTTTTCAAAGAGATAAGATCGACATGTAACGTGAGGGTATCGATTTGAATCGAACAAGATTTATGAATAGTGGAT
The DNA here is from genome assembly GCA_016801055.1 of Panax notoginseng. Classification (NCBI taxonomy): domain Eukaryota; kingdom Viridiplantae; phylum Streptophyta; class Magnoliopsida; order Apiales; family Araliaceae; genus Panax; species Panax notoginseng. The sequence continues at coordinate 111,138,933 of CM029018.1, forward strand.
GTAATGAAAGTTTCTCCTAATGGAGTTTCAATAGATAAGTCAAAATCTAATTTCTTAGGAGTCAAGTTCAAACGTTGAGCACAACTAAGTGAAATAAAAGAGTGGGTAGAACCGATATCAAATAAGGTATAAACTTCACAAGAGTTTATGATTAACTTATCCGTGATAACTTCGTTCGGGTTCCTCGACAAACACTCTCACTTAAACTACCGACTTTGACTTATCGGGGACAGCCTTTGATGTCACCATCCCAGCTGGACTTGACTTCTCTACACTGCAAAATTGAGCTAGGTGACCTTCTCTTCCGTAATTAAAACACGCTTTGGGTTGCTGCGTACAGTTTGGACGGATATGTCCCTCATGTCCGCATTTGTAACATACGACTGGTGGTCATTCTCCTTCCTTGGAAACGGGTGTTGGTGCTGCTATCTTTTCATCATTATTGACCCTTCTCTTCTTAAAGTTGTTCTCACTTAGTTCACCCTATTAGCTTGGCCATGATTACCACCGAAGTGGTCACCATTTTTGGCATGATAATTTCCTCCACGATGGTTATCGTTGTTCCGATGGCCGTTGCTACCAGTACGATTATTATCGTGTTGTTGGTCGTTGCCTTTTGGTTGAGTTGACTCATAATTGTGCTCCAATAACTGAGCCCTATTCACAACATTTGAATACAAACAAAGTTTATGAGAAATGTGGTATTGACGTATTTCGGGTTTCAAACCTCTTAGAAATATTCACGTCATTCGCTCTTCATTATCAACCAAATGGGATGCAAACTGGGATAACTCCGCAAACTTAGCCTCGTATTACGACACGGTCATATTGTTTTGCACCAGCTTGATGAATTCTACCTCCTTCATGTGATGAATACTTTTGGAAAAGTACTTGTCGTTGAACAATTCTTGAAACTTCTCCCAAGATATCTTTAGTGCAGAAAGATAAGTACGTTTTACAAATTTCAACCAGTAATCTGCCTCTTCACGCAACATGAAGCTGGCGAAGGGAACCTTTTTCTCCTATAAGCATTCCAAGACATCAAATATCTTTGTGATCTGCTTAATCCACGTCGCTGCCTTAAGTGGTTCTGGCTTTCCCAAAAACTCTGGTGGTCCCAGCTCCTTGAACTGCTTAGCGATGACCAGCCGTGAGTTGCCAGTGTTTTCACCTGCATTTTGAATAGGAGTCTCTCTCATTTGGTGTTGCATGAATTCTAAAAAGCTCCTAAATGTACCATCATTCGTCATTTGGTCAGTGTTGTTGTTTACATGAGGATTATTGCCTTCTTGATGCACATTATCCTAGTTATTGATTGTTGGTGACTTAACGGTCTCATGTGCTCCATTTCTCTTCTCAATATTTTTAGATGCCATTTTCAAACACTGTCACAAAACAAGGGTTAATTGACATGCCACATATTATCCCTATATTTTGATCGACCAGTTAAATAACAAATAAACTTAGGTAGGTCATACTAGCGAAGGATTTACCAGTCTCTCCCCTCCTAGTTCTAGCCTCACATCTCAGCTAGGAATCATATCCCTAAGCTTTGATACCAACTGTGACGCCCCCAAAATAGGTATAAATCACCCATTTTGAGTCGCCAAATACATGTTACATAATTCAAATACAAACTTAATTTATACAACTGTTAAGTGTCGTGCAGAATACGACAAAACATAAGCTGTGAGTTTTAATATAAATATTGTCTCCTAGACAATATCCAAACTCAAAATAAGTCCTCATTACAATTATTATCACACTATTCTTATACAGTAAAACCTCTATTTAGGAATAGATTTTGGACCTGTGACACCCCCAAATCCAGGTACTTTATTCCCACAGGATTTGGTGTTCACTTAATAAAAATATTCATATCTAACTACCCAATCATAATAAAATTGAATAATAAACCTTCCCATTAAAGAATTACATTAATAAAAATCTCCTAGGTTATCTAACCTTTAAATACAATCATTCAAATGCGAAAAATAAATATCTTCATTACAATCATTAAAAATAAAGTTCGACAATAAAATGTCAACATGCTACAAGTCTTCAATACTTGTTCATATTTTCCTTTCTCTTACTGGTGTTAGGTACGTCAACCTTCTTAACTTTAGCTATAATGTTTATATAAAAAAGAGTGAGGAAACAAAGCTCACTTGAAATAATAATGAATAAAATCTTTACAACTGCCAAATAATAGGCTGAACAAAATGTTTTATCAATGATAATCGGAATCATGAAATATTTAACTGAGGGTCATAAGACCAAAAACTATGTCCATATTTATAAGTAATCTTTTAACTTAAATTTTAACAGTCATAAAACTATAGGGTGTAACGCCCGAGAAAATCGGATTTTTATGATAATTAAATTTTTATTTGATTATGTCAATTAAATGAATTTAATTGATTATTTATGTCAGTAAGCTATGTGAAGGTCGTTCCATAACCTAGAATGTGCGGATGTGGTTAGTATTCTGGTTATGTGCTAGAATTAATTGTTTTGAATTTCCAAGACGAAAATAAAAGTTTTTCGAGAAATTTCCATAAAAATACTATTCATCCGTTTCTGCCCGGGAATTAAGTTTGAAATTCTGAGAAACGCATAATGATAGAATATGAAGACGAGATGGAATATTTAATAATATTTCATTTATGGCAAAAATGAAGTTTTCGCATGTAGACTTAAGGGTTGAGAAGAATGATTTTCGAGAAGGAAATGAGCTTCGTATAATGAATTATGATAATGATTATGCATACGTTATATGAATATGATATTATTTAGTATACGAGTATAATACGAAGATTTAATGTGAAATACAATACGAATATCGTATGAGTATTATACGAAGAGAATACGTGAATTATACGTGTAGAATACGATTGGTGTAATGGACTTAGAGTTTAGGACTTATTATAATCCAATTGGGTTTGGATTATACCAAGCACAAGTAATTGATTAATCAAGCCCAAAGAATTATGTGTTTAAGCCCAAGTTAAAGTCCAATGTTAGGATTAATTAAGCCCGATCCAATAAATCGAACCGTGGATCGAACCGTTAGGTCACCGAATGGGTAAAACCCATGGGACCCATGGGGATGACTCATGGGCATGTGGGTCGGCCACTTGGTGGCCAAGTAAAGTGAACTACTTGATCACCAAGTATTTTACTTGGTGATAAAGTTGTGAATAGTAAGGAGGTAGGTGAGAATGACCATAAAGCCCTCCATTTGAGTTTCCAATAAATAGAAGGCATATGTGGTCATTTGGTGGTTTCCAAGAGATCATCTAACTTATATTGAGAGAGAGAAAGAGCTAGACATAAGGAAACATCTCACTTTGAAGCTTTTCATTAGAGATTTTAGCAAGAACACAAAGATCGATAAGGTAATATTTCATTAATAGTAGTTTTCCATCCTTTTGATTTCTTTGATTATAAAGAATCATTGATTGGTGGAGCATGCATCTTATGGAGGAATAAGCATGGCTTGTATTATGTAAAACCTTTATAAGTCATGTGTAAATGAAAATCGTAAAGGTTTACGTAAGTTTAAACTGTAGAAACCATTAAAAGTTAAATTGGTTATTGATGGACAAATTAAACACCATCACTATTAGGATATGTGCATCTTGCTTGGTTAGGATGTAGATATGAAATCAATGGAGTATTCCATTTGATTTAGCATATAGAACACTAGTAACGAAGTTATGGCGAATTTTACGGAATTAAACGTTAAACGTCAAAAACGTAGAAATTCTGGATTAGTAGTTGAAAGTTGCCATGAGACTTGAAAACGTTAGTTTTTAATGTCAACACGTGAGATAGGGTATTTAAGAGTCGTGGGCTCAAGAATCGTCAGATTCCAACTTAAAATGAAGAAAACGAGTATTGAACGCTCGAAAGCGTTTAGCGAACGCTCAATAATGAACTTAGAAGTGAATTTTGAGTTAACGGATTCGAAAATGTAAAATTCTTATATGAACGCGTAGAGTATATAATTTATGAGTAGTAGGTTTTTGAACGGACGAAATCGAACTTATAACGAAGAAGTTATGAAGCCGAGAAGTTCACTAAAAATTTTGTTTGTAAACATTTTCTGGTGCTGAGGTCTGGCGCCATAGCGCCAGACAAGGCTTATTTTGCCGAGCCGCAGCGCCGTGCACAATGTATTAACCTACTGAAGAGTGGCACCGCAGCGCTATTCACAGGTATGGGTTTCGCGCTGCAGCGTCGAAACCGGGATTTTTCTACTGTAAACTGGCACCGCAGCGCCAGTGTTGCATAGAAGGGCCACGCTGCAGCGCCGAGGCAGGGCATTTGTTAGACAAGTTAGGTTTGAACTCCAATTGTTTCAAGACCTATATAGGTTAAGTTTATACACTTAATAAGCATACTAAAACTATTCCTATGTTACATATACTAGTGTATATGGTGATGAACTTAGGAAGTAAACACAAGTTATTAGTATGAAAGTGAAGAACACGAAGTGTTTATTAATAAACCGTGAACGGTAACTGACATTGGTACTTCACCAATGATGATCGAGTTCGATTAATAGCATAAGATCGTTAACAAGCCGGGATAAGGGGTAGTAAGGCGAATTGACTTTATTAATGAAATGAAGTCAATTAAGACATAGAAGAGAAAGAAGTTGGTAGAAACAATGTGATTGATGGTTTGGTAGCTAATTACAATGTGCTATGTGAATATATCATGTAGATTCTGTAAAGGCTGGGAACAGTCGAATAAATTATTTGAAGATGCTTGAAGGTAAGTTTTCTTAACGCTTGTCTAACCTTCATGTTAGTCAAGTTTTCTGTGATTCATTGTAATGAGTTGTATGAATGATTTTAAAGAAAGGGTTGATGCCAGTTTTAACTCGGCTAGACTATTCGTAAGAGATAGATTAATTTGTATACATATCTTTCTATATAGAAATGATAACACTATCCTATGCCAAGTATTTGGTACGGATTAAAAGGTAAGTTTGTCTATGAACAAACAAAAGTATTTTTCATCGATTATTCGATGGGCACGCGAGTTTGCCAAAACTTAAACGTAAATACGTTTAACGGATGAATGTTGATCAACATAGAGTACTACAGGCTGATCACCTAAAAGTGCTCGCAAGTAATGCCGGATGTACAGCCTTAGTGCTGTGATGTCCTTTTCAAGTATGAAAATAGAAAGATACTGTTCATGGTCTTTTGACCGGTTCAAAATTCCTAAACTATTATATACTTTGGGAATTGATGTTATAAATTATTAAGTATTAATGTTTCATAATACTTCATGACTATTTATTCAGTTATGAAAGATCTTCATATAATTCACAAATGTGGTATTGATATTATTCTTTGTTAGACTTGTTGAGCTTGTTATGCTCACTTCTTGCGTGAATTATATGATTGCAGTTAAAGCCGAGCATACTGAGAATGCTAAGAGAAATAAGGGCAAGGCTAAGATGGATAGTTAACTCTCTTGTAATAGATTAGTATGGTTGTATGTATTATACTTACGAATATCGAATGCTGTAATCGATTTATGAACCTGGGAAGGGATTTCACTTTGATTGTAATAAGAAGATAGTAATTACATTCATTATGTTGTGTTTTCAATGGAATGATTGTATAGTTATGAGTACCGTGTAGCACTGTAATAACTAAGAACTTCTGTGGTACATTGTAAATATATTAAATAATCTGTAATGGATTATGGATGATTAAGTGATTATGTGAATAATATGCTATAATATTTAAAGGAAGTCTCACTAATAAGTTATATAAGTTAGTGAACTAACCTAAGTATTTTAATAATCTAGGAAATAGATTTAAGGTGTTAAACCCTAACTAGGTACTCAATAAACTTGAATAAGACAAGTCTAATTGGGTTACGTAAGTTAATTAACATTATTGATTGATGTGAATGTGTAAATATCAATAATAATGAGAAATAGTTCATGTGATAATAGGGTTAATATTACTAAGGATGTCAAGTAGTTTAAACAAGCCCAAGAATTTATGTAAGTATTGGACTTGTAGATTATATGATTGTTAAGTTAGCCCAATATAAAATTTAATGGGCAAGTAGGCATGCTAGTTGCACAATTATTCAATTAGGGAGGCCCAAGTTCATGTTAATTAGTATGCTAAACTAGTTAATTAAAAGCCCCAAAAGATGAGATTAATGGCCTAACTTGTAGCCCAATTGAAGAGGATACTTTAGACATTTTGTATACTAGATATTTCAATAAAAACAAGAGTAAGACTTGGGGATAAGGAGGCCACATGGCCGGCCAAGCAAGAGGGAAAAAGGGGGGGTGAATGTCATCATTTCATGCTTCTAATTTTCCAAAGATAAGTGCAATATGGGCTAGGTGTCAACTTTGGTATAGAGCCACCCTAGTTTGCCAAGATTACAAGTTATATAGAGAGAGAAGGGAAGAGATATGTTAGTGGATTAAGTAGAGATATACTAATGTATCTATAGATATTTTTCCAACACCTAAGCCCATTCTCTTTCCACCTTTTTTCTACTTTGTCTTATTTTCTCTTAAACTAGCTAAGCAAAAACATAAGAGAAAAAGAGAGAGAGAGAGAAGTTTGGTGGGGAAGAGGAGAGAAAGAGGAAGGAAATCCACCATTGATGCACCCAAAGTTTATCTCTTACTTTGAAAGAAAAAGAAAGTGTGCCCAAAAATCAAGGTAAAAACTAATCTAGCTTATTCTTTTTATTTTGTTTGATCTTGGTTATCTAAGGTTTATGATCTTGAGGTCTAAAACCCTCTATCTACATGTTTTATATGGTTTCAAGTATGGTTCTAACATATTTGAGTGTTAGAAAGTGAATCAAAAGGATATAAGAAAAACTAGCTTTGTTTTGTTAGAAAACTCTAGCTTTTTTTTTCACATCCTTTGATCGACTACCGTTTTTGATCTACACCTTCTTTTTGTGATCCGTCAAAGAGGGGTGCTAGATATGTAAGTTAACTACTAAACCAAAGTGGTAGCATTCAAAAATATTGAATACACAAGTGGTAGCAACTATTTTAGCAAAAATAGTTTGGTCTTTTGAAAGAAAAGTAAACTATTTTTGTACAGTCAATGCAAGGGGTATTTTCGTCATTTTTCTGGCATTTAAAAATTCTGGAAAAATTTTGGGAGAGTAATATGATGAGTTATCTTTCAAACCCAAGTGGAATCACCTAAAAAGGAGTTGTAGATTTCTGTATGGACTGATTTTAGCAAAGTAGGTAAAAGCTAAAAATCCCAAAACGGAGTCTGCCCAAAATATTGAAAGGGCAGTTTTGGTCACTTAAAATATGAAATATATTCCGCCCTTTTGGGACATGAAAATATATGTCATAAAGTAGCTCATGTCCAAAAATGAGCTCATTCCGACTTAAAATGACCAAGTTATAATCATTTCAATATTTAGGTTTTTCGGACGAAAATCGCTATAACCGGAGTTCTATAACTCCGATGGCCACGAAATTTAAACTGAAGGGTCACGTTAACATGTATGAGATTATTCCAAGAGATGGGAATTTCTGGAGTTGAGCATGATGGGGTTAATTTCTTAAGCCACGCACTAAAAAATGATTTTTCAAAAATAGTAAAAGAAATTGAAAAATTACAAAAAAATACTTTTTGTGTATGAAATACATGTATATAAGTATGGCCAAAGGATAGAAAAATAATAAGTTGATTTGGTATTTTCGTAAAGGAGATATGGAATCCAGCTTGCTGGATTGGAAAAAATGTTAAATCCAGTTTACTGGATTGAAAGATTTAGAATCCAGACTTGCTGAATTGCAGGATTTGGAATCCAGACTTGCTGGATTAGAAGTTTGTTGAATCCAGTTTGCTGGATTAGCCAATCCAGGTGGCTGGATTGCATGCTTAAATAATCTAGACTATGATGTTAGTATTCAGCTTACTAGATTATAAGGAAGAGCTAATAAAAGGAAAAGATTAAGTGTTAAATCATAAGAAATATGATAAAATAATTAATATATTATCAAAGGATGATAATAATAAGAATGTTTTCAGGTAATTGATTATGTGGATAAGTAAATTTCTGATAGAGTAATTGTATTCTGATATAAAGTATGATATGCTGATTGTAAGATCAATCTTAACAATGATAGGTCTTTACAATAAAGAGATTAAATTAAATTGTGTAGCAGTAGATCGCAGTCAAGGCAAGTTCTCTAACTCAAACTTGAGTTATTCTTTTCAAAGCATGTTAGTGAATAATTATTGTTTATTATTCACATCTATATTGATTATTGATACTCGCACTAAGTGCAATTAAATTCCTATTCTATTATTATTGAACTGTGAATTAGATAAAGTTCTTTTATTCATAAACTGTTTAAGATATGGATCTATGCTAATTGTATCAGCTAGATCAAGTATGTTTAAATTTATTAAATCAAATATGTTGTTCAACGTTGTTCTTCACCAATTGATTTGGTAAGGACTCAAGACTGAGAAAAAGAACAAACTGATTAAAGCATTATTGAAAAATAATTATTGCTCGTATATTAAGTGTTTATGCATAATACACCGGGTATGAAAGGCTGATCCCCTTGATTACCAAAACTTATTAAAAGGACCAGTTTAAATACTGACAACCTTAGCATATGTTCATGGTCATTATGACCACTCAGTATCTGTTATTCGAATATTCAGTTATCAAGAATTAATTCATGTTCTTTCGCAATTAATTTCTATTGTTGAACATTGAACGATAAATTTCTTGCTAATCATGATATATCTTCTTTGTACTTAAACTTGCTAAGCAAATTAGTTGCTTACCCTTGCTATATCATGACATTTATTTCAGCTAAGCCAGAGAGTTCAAGTAAGAAGGACAAGGGCAAGGGAAAGGTCCAAGAATAGTTATTATAAATGTTAAGTATCATGAAATACTATGTTTGATGTTTATGTAAACCTTTTGTGTTACTTTATGTAACTTAAGTAAGGTATGTTTATGTTAAGGTAATAGACCTTGGGGTACTGTATAAGACTTTATTATAATGAACAACGTATGTTTATTATTCCGCAATAGTATATAGAATGCTTATGTTGATGATGGATAGTGAGCACCAAACCCGGGGTTGAGAACTCGGATTTGGGGGCGTCACAGATTGGTATCAAAGCCGTAGGTTATAAACTTTAGGATGCGAAACTTAGGTTATAACCTTAGAAGAAAACTCGTATAGAGTATGCTAAGAGGTGGATTGTGGAGATTCATCTAGTATACAGTGTGCATAATAAAATATTGTTTAATTTTATCAATGAATATATTTTATTGTGATACTGATGTTGTGTTTGTTTGGTTATAGGATTCCTGAGGAAGGACAAGGTAGCCATACAGTCGAGCAAGAGCCGTTAGATCCGGTAGAGGATCATGCTGTTAGTGACGAGTGTGATGAGGATGTGATGGAGGTTTTGTTTGAAAATAACATGGCGCTGGAGAATAGAGTGACAGAGTTAGAGCAGGAGAATGCCACTCATCAGTTTACTGAAACTCAATACAAGGAACTGGCATATCAAGCTCAGAACGAGCTTACTGAGATGAAGATACAGTTGCAGGAGCAGACGACCTTGGCTACTCATATGGTTGCCAAGAATACTGAGCTGAGAAAGATATTAGAACAAGAGCATAATAAGTTTGCGATATTGAGTATTGAGCATCAGGCGTTACACCTAAGGTTTGACTTAGAGATCGCTGACAGGGTCCGAGTTGAGGATGCATGGGTCCAAGTAGCGAGAAGAGTGGATCAGTTAGAGGTTGAGGCAGAGGCTGGACGGGTTAGGATGGAGTCCTTGGGACGGGCTTTAGATGCAACATATACTGGTCCCCAAGTAGGAGTGAGGAGATCCTTTGTATAGGCGAGTCGAGTCGAGCTATTAGACGTCGACTTATGGATGGACTCTTTCCACCAGAGCAGGATCATTCAGGCGCACCCTCTCCAGACGCACAGTGATAGTTTAATAGCTTTCTATTATTTATAGATGCAGTAGTACCCCTTTTGATTATTAGGGTTGTGTGTTTGATGTAAACCTCAGTAGGTGCGAGGTAGTATGTAAATATGATGTATCCCCATCTTATGTGAATAGGGGAGTATGTCTTTTGGTAGATCCCATCTTTTGATGTTTAAAAATGGGATAGTTAACGTTTATAAAAATATGCCAAGTATGTAAATATATGACTCTAAAATTTGGTATATCAATATAAATGCATTATTATAATTACATGTTGGATCAAATAGAAAAGTATTAAGAATTAAAATGAGAAGTTGTCTGTTTGAAAAAAAAAATCAGTAAATCGAATATGTTAATTCATCAAGCTGAATGTGTTATTCAGCAAGCTGGATATGTTAATTCAGCAAGCTGAATGTGTAATTCAGTAAGCTGAATATGTGAATTTAGTAAGATGAATACGTTAATTCAGCAAGCTGAATTAGTCAATTTAGCAGGTTGAATTCGATAATACAACATTATGATAATATGATTGTTAGAGTTTAAATTACATGTTATATTTTAAACACTTAAAAGATATATCATATAATTAAACTCGATGTAATAAATTAAGGTTTTGTTTAATCAGATAATGCCGCCAAGACGTCAAAATCGTAACCAGAGGGAGGAACGTTCAATGAACAATGAAAGAAATCAAGATGACCCAATGCAAAACTTCGCTGATATGATAGCTCATGCTATGCAAACTCGTACACCTGCAGCAAGGGGGCAAGCGAATAATAGATTGGCAAATTTTAAAGATTTTAAAGCTGTAGGACCACCAGAATTCAGCGGAACTACGGACCCTATAGCGGCTCAAACATGGGTGAAAGAGATAGAAAAGGCCTTTATCATTGCAAGGGTAGCCGAAGAGCAAAAGACGGCTTTTGCTACCTACTTGATGAAAGGTGAGGCTAATTACTGGTGGGAGACAAACCAAGCTAGAGCCGGAACAGAGGTAGTGACATGGACCAGGTTTAAGGAGTTATTCTTAGAAAGTTATTTCTCGGAGGCCATGCATGCCAGAATGGAAGTGTAGTTTCTTGAATTAAAGCAAGAAAACATGTCAGTTGCCGAATATGCAGCAAAATTTAATGAGTTAGCCAAATTTTCACCTCATCAGGTGGATACAGAACTACGAAAGGCGCGTAGGTTTGAAAATGGGCTGAAGCCGTGGATTCATAGTAAGGTTGCAGTGTTACAAATTGCTACCTTCTCAACACTGTTAGAAAAAACCATCATCGCAGAAGGTAGTAGTGAGGCAGTTTCTAGATTCAACCGAGAGAAGAATAAGAAGAAGATTGAAGGTGGTCATCATGGTGCGAGTAGTGGTGGCAGCAATAGCAAGAAGCGTAAATGGAACAACAGTGGCAATGAATCAGGAACACAACCAGGGAATACTCAGCAGAAGAAGGCAGCGTGTTTGAAGTGTGGAAAGAATCACTCTGGAGAGTGTATGAAAGGGAAAAACGTCTATTATAATTGTGGCCAAGAAGGACATATTTCACCGAATTGTCCTAAGCCGAAGAAAGGTGGTTGTTTTTCTTGTGGAGGAATGGGGCACCGATTCAAGAATTGTCCATTGAAGAAGAATACAGATGGAGGAAGTGGAAACAAGAGCAGTTCAACAAAGTTAACTATTGGAGGGCCAACGCAGCAGAGCAAACCGACAGCCCAAACGTTCAACATGACTGTGCAAGATGCAGTTGCATCAAAGGAGGTGGTGTCAGGTATTATTCTGATCAATAATATAAATGCCTACGTATTATTTTATTCGAGAGCTACCTGTTCATTTGTGTCTGATGAATTTGCTAGAAGATTAAACTTACCATTTGAAAAGTTAAAGAACCCAATGAATATAGAAGTTGCAAACAAAGAAGTGATCCCTGTAGAGTTTATCCATAACAACTGTGGTGTGGAAATAAAGGGACATAAGTTAAGCGTGAATTTGATTCCGATATGCTTAGGAGAATTTGATGTTATCTTAGGGATGGATTGGTTGTTTAACCATGAGGCAGTTATAGATTGCCAGAAAAAGAGTATACAGCTTAAGACCCCAGATAAGTCTAAGGTTGTATTTTATGGTAGCAAGTCGCCAAGGCAAACAAGTTGTCTGACGATGATGCAGGCCAGAAGAATGTTACGAAATGGCTGTGAAGGTTATTTGGCTCATGTAATGGATACACGGGTTGTGAATTCGGACATGGGGTAGATACCTATAGTTAATGAGTTTGGGGATGTCTTTCCAGAAGAACTTCCGGGACTTCCTCCAGACAGAGAGATAGAGTTTGTGATTGATTTAGTACCGGGGACAGCGCCGATATCAAAAGCGCCGTATCGAATGGCTCTGGTAGAAATGAAAGAGTTGATGATTCAGCTACAAGAGTTGTTAGATAAGAAGTACATCCAACCTAGTGTATCTCCGTGGGGAGCACCGGTGTTGTTTGTAAAGAAGAAGGATGGTTCGATGAGGTTGTGTATGGATTATAGAGAATTAAATAAGGTGACAATCAAGAACAAATATCCGTTATCAAGAATAGACGATCTGTTTGATCAACTTAAGGGAGCGAGATGCTTTTTAAAGATTAACCTAAGAACTGGTTATCATCAGTTGAAGGTGAGAACAGAAGATGTACCAAAGACAACATTTAGAACTCGTTACGGTCATTATGAGTTCCTAGTGATATCGTTTGGACTGACAAACGCACCAGCTGCTTTTATGGACTTGATGAATAGAATATTTAAACCGTATTTGGATAAATTTGTGGTGGTGTTCATTGATGACATTTTGGTGTATTCAAAGACTGAAGAGGAGCATGCCGTACATCTACGAATTGTGTTGGAAACCTTAAGAAAAGAGAAGTTATATGCTAAATTTTCAAAGTGTGAGTTCTGGTTGAAGAGAGTTCAATTTCTGGGGCATGTCATCGATAACGAGGGAATTTCTGTTGATCCAGCGAAAGTAGAAGCGGTGAAAAATTGGGGACAACCGAAGACACCAACAGAGATCAGAAGTTTCTTGGGATTGGCAGGATATTACCAAAGGTTTATTCAGGATTTCTCAAAGATAGCGACACCATTAACTAATCTGACGAGGAAGACTGTTAAGTATGTGTGGACAGAGAAATGTGAACAGAGTTTTCAAGAATTAAAGAAAAGATTAAGTGAAGCACCTGTGTTATCTTTACCAGATAGTACAGGGGATTTTACAGTGTATAGTGATGCGTCACACAAGGGACTAGGTTGCGTATTAATGCAGAATGGTAAAGTCATTGCGTACGCGTCACGACAGTTAAAAGACTATGAGAAGGGATACCCTACCCATGACCTTGAGTTGGCTGCAATAGTTTTTGCCCTTAAGATTTGGAGACATTATCTCTACGGAGAAAAGTGTGAGATATACACAGATCACAAGAGTCTGAAGTACATCTTTACACAAAAGGAGTTAAACATGAGGCAGAGGAGATGGTTAGAATTAATCAAGGACTATGATTGTGATATTCTATATCATCCGGGCAAGGCTAATGTAGTGGCAGATGCTTTAAGCAGGAAAAGCCAAGAAAAATTGTTTGTATTAACAGAACAAGAAGAATTAGTAAGAGAAATGGAAAAAATGGAGTTGGAGGTGAAAAATCCGAAGGATTCAGATAAGGTAATAGAAATGGAAGCAAGTCCGACTTTATTAGAAAAGGTGAAAGAATCACAAGGGAATGATGATGAATGTGGTAACATAAAGAAGCGGTTGGTCGAAGGCGAAGAACTGAAGTATAAGATCGACGACACTGGATTACTGAGATTTGAAGGAAGAATTTGGGTACTTGCAGTACCAGAGTTACGATAAGAGATTCTTTAAGAAGCGCACAATACAAGATACTCAATACACCCAGGAAGCACGAAGATGTATCAAGATTTGCGTCAACATTATTGGTGGCCAAACATGAAGAGAGAGGTTGCTGAATGCGTCAGCCGCTGTTTAACTTGTCAAAGAGTCAAGGCAGAGAATCAACGACCAAGTGGATTATTACAGTCGTTGGAAATTCTGGAATGGAAATGAGAGCACGTCACGATGGATTTTGTGGTAGGACTTCCAGTGACACCGAAGGGTTATGATGCTATATGGGTAATTGTCGACCGTCTTACAAAGTCAGCACACTTTTTGCCGTTCAAGATTAGGTATAATTTGGATCAGCTAGCAAAATTGTATATCAAGGAAATTATTTCGAGACATGGAGTGCCAGTATCAATCGTGTCTGATAGAGATCCGCGATTCGTGTCAAACTTTTGGAGAAGTCTTCAAGAAAGAATGGGGACACAATTAAGGTTGAGTACTGCGTATCATCCATAAACAGATGGGCAAAGCGAGAGAATGATTCAAACCTTAGAAGTTGTGCTTAGATCCTGTGTGATGGATTTCAAAGGAAGCTGGGAAGATCATCTTCCGTTGGTGGAGTTTGCGTATAACAATAGTTATCATGCAAGCATTGGTATGCCACCGTATGAAGCCCTGTATGGGAGAAAGTGCAGAACACCCTTATATTAGGACGAGGTAGGTGAAAGAAGATTGTTGGGGCCAGAATTGGTTCAGCAGACTCTGGAGGTCATTAAAGTGATAAGAGCTCGATTGGTAGTAGCTCAGGATCGACAAAAGAAGTACGCAGATATTCATCGTAAGAAAATAGATTTTGAAGTGGGAAGCTACGTATTTCTGAAGGTATCTCCTTGGAAGGGGAAGATAAGATTTGGGAAGAAAGGTAAACTGAGTCCAAGATTTATTGGACCGTTCAAAATACTGAAGAAGATAGGGGAAGTAGCGTACGAGGTAGCTTTACCTCCTGAATTGGAACATGTTCATAATGTGTTTCATGTATTAGTGTTACATCCGTACAAGCCAGATTACAAGCATGTGATATCTTACGAGCCGATTCAAGTCGAGAAAGACTTATCGTACGAGGAGGTTCCTATAGAAATTTTTGATAAGAAAGAGTAGAAATTGAGAAATAAGGTTATACATTCTGTCAAAGTGCTCTGCAGGAACCACAATGTTGAAGAAGCTACGTGGGAACTCGAGGAAAAGATGAGGAAAGAGTTTCCCAATCTTTTTGAGTAACCGTAATGAAATTCCGAGGACGAAATTCTTATAACGAGGGGAGAATGTAATAACCAATAACTTCTGTGGTACATTGTAAATATACTAAATAATCTGTAATGGATTATGGATGATTAAGTGATTATGTGAATAATATGCTATAATATTTAAAGGAAGTCTCACTAATAAGTTATATAAGTTAGTGAACTAACCTAAGTATTTTAATAATCTAGGAAATAGATTTAAGGTGTTAAACCCTAACTAGGTACTCAATAAACTTGAATAAGACAAGTCTAATTGGGTAATGTAAGTTAATTAACATTATTGATTGATGTGAATATGTAAATATCAATAATAATGAGAAATAGTTCATGTGATAATAGGGTTAATATTACTAAGGATGTCAAGTAGTTTAAACAAGCCCAAGAATTTATGTAAGTATTGGACTTGTAGATTATATGATTGTTAAGCTAGCCCAATATAAAATTTAATGGGCAAGTAGGCATGCTAGTTGCACAATTATTCAATTGGGGAGGCCCAAGTTCATGTTAATTAGTATGCTAAACTAGTTAATTAAAAGCCCCAAAAGATGAGATTAATGGCCCAACTTGTAGCCCAATTGAAGAGGATACTTTAGACATTTTGTATACTAGAAATTTCAATAAAAACAAGAATAAGACTTGGGGATAAGGAGGCCACATGGCTGGCCAAGCAAGACGGAAAAAGGGGGAGGGTGAATGTCATCATTTCATGCTTCTAATTTTCCAAAGATAAGTGCAATATGGGCTAGGTGTCAACTTTGGTATAGAGCCACCCTAGTTTGCCAAGATTACAAGTTATATGGAGAGAGAAGGGAAGAGATATGTTAGTCGATTAAGTAGAGATATACTAATGTATCTATAGATATTTTTCCAACACCTAAGCCCATTCTCTTTCCACTTTTTTTCTACTTTGTCTTATTTTCTCTTAAACTAGCTAAGCAAAAACATAAGAGAAAAAGAGAGAGAGAGAGAAGTTAGGTGGGGAAGAGGAGAGAAAGAGGAAGGAAATCCACCATTGATGCACCCAAAGTTTATCTCTTACTTTGGAAGAAAAAGAAAGTGTGCCCAAAAATCAAGGTGAAAACTAATCTAGCTTATTCTTTTTATTTTGTTTGATCTTGGTTATCTAAGGTTTATGATCTTGAGGTCTAAAACCCTCTATCTATATGTTTTATATGGTTTCAAGTATGGTTCTAGCATATTTGAGTGTTAGAAAGTGAATCAAAAGGATATAAGAAAAACTAGTTTTGTTTTGTTAGAAAACTCTAGTTTTTTTTTCACATCCTTTGATCGACTACCGTTTTTTATCTACACCTTCTTTTTGTGATTCGTCAAAGAGGGGTGCTAGATATATAAGTTAACTACTAAACCCAAGTGGTAGAATTCAAAAATGTTGAATACACAAGTGGTAGCAACTATTTTAGCAAAAATAGTTTGGTCTTTTGAAAGAAAAATAAACTGTTTTTGGACAGTCAATGCAAGGGGTATATTTGTCATTTTTTTGGCATTTAAAAATTCTGGAAAAATTTGAGAGAGTAATATGATGAGTTATCTTTCAAACCCAAGTGGAATCACCTAAAAAGGAGTAGTAGATTTCCGTATGGACTGATTTTAGCAAAGTAGATAAAAGCTAAAAATCCCAAAATGGAGTCTGCCCAAAATTTTGAAAGGGTAGTTTTGGTCACTTAAAATATGAAATAATTTCTGGCCTTTTGGGACATGAAAATATATGTCATAAAGTAGCTCCTGTCCAAAAATGAGCTCATTCCGACTTAAAATGACCAAGTTATGATCATTTCAATATTTAGGTTTTTTGGACGAAAATCGCTATAACCGGAGTTCTATAACTCTAATGGCCACGAAATTTAAACTGGAGTGTCACGTTAACATGTATGAGATTATGCCAAGAGATGGGAATTTCTGGAGTTGAGCATGATGGGGCTAATTTCTTAAGCCACGCACTAAAAACTGATTTTTGAAAAATAGTAAAAGAAATTGAAAAATTACAAGAAAATACTTTTTGTGTATGAAATACATGTATATAAGTATGGCCAAAGGATAGAAAAATAATAAGTTGATTTGGTATTTTCGTAAAGGAGATATGAAATCCAGCTTGCTGGATTGGAAAAAATGTTGAATCCAGTTTACTGGATTGAAAGATTTAGAATCCAGGCTTGCTGAATTACAGGATTTGAAATCCATACTTGCTGGATTAGAAGTTTGTTGAATCCAATTTGCTGGATTAGCCAATCCAGGTGGCTGGATTGCATGCTTGAATAATCTAGACTATGATGTTAGTATTCAGCTTACTAGATTATAAGGAAGAGCTAATAAAAGGAAAAGATTAAGTGTTAAATCATAAGAAATATGATAAAGTAAATAATATATTATCAAAGGATGATAATAATAAGAATGTTTTCAGGTAATTGATTATGTGGATAAGTAAATTTCTGATAGAGTAATTGTATTCTGATATAAAGTATGATATGCTGATTGTAAGATCAATCTTAACAATGATAGGTCTTTACAATAAAGAGATTAAATTAAATTGTGTAGCAGTAGATCGCAGTCAAGGCAAGTTCTCTAACTCAAACTTGAGTTATTCTTTTCAAAGCATGTTAGTGAATAATTATTGTTTATTATTCACATCTATATTGATTATTGATACTCGCACTAAGTGCAATTAAATTCCTATTCTATTATTATTGAACTGTGAATTAGATAAAGTTCTTTTATTCATGAACTGTTTAAGATATGGATCTATGCTAATTGTATCAGCTAGATCAAGTATGTTTAAATTTGTT
Source organism: Panax notoginseng (assembly GCA_016801055.1). NCBI lineage: Eukaryota > Viridiplantae > Streptophyta > Magnoliopsida > Apiales > Araliaceae > Panax > Panax notoginseng. The sequence continues at coordinate 111,156,907 of CM029018.1, forward strand.
AAATCAAATATGTTGTTCAACGTTGTTCTTCACCAATTGATTTGGTAAGGACTCAAGACTGAGAAAAAGAACAAACTGATTAAAGCATTATTGAAAAATAATTATTGCTCGTATATTAAGTGTTTATGCATAATACACCGGGTATGAAAGGCTGATCCCCTTGATTACTAAAACTTATTAAAAGGACCTGTTTAAATACTGACAACCTTAGCATATGTTCATGGTCATTATGACCACTCAGTATCTGTTATTCGAATATTCAGTTATCAATACTTAATTCATGTTCTGTCGTAATTAATTTCTATTGTTGAACATTGAACGATAAATTTCTTGCTAATCATGATATATCTTCTTTGTACTTAAACTTGCTTAGCAAATTAGTTGCTTACCCTTGCTATATCATGACATTTATTTCAGTTAAGCCAGAGAGTTCAAGTAAGAATGACAAGGGCAAGGGAAAGGTCCAAGAATAGTTATTATAAATGTTAAGTATCATGAAATACTATGTTTGATATTTATGTAAACCTTTTGTGTTACTTTATGTAACTTAAGTAAGGTATGTTTATGTTAAGGTAATAGACCTTGGGGTATTGTATAAGACTTTATTATAATGAACAATGTATGTTTATTATTCCGCAATAATATATAGAATGCTTATGTTGATGATGGATAGTGAGCACCAAACCCGGGATTAAGAACTCGAATTTGGGGGCGTTACAAGCACCATATGTCGGGTTGGAAGATACCCAAATTTGGGGTCGTCACATAGGGACTCCACGTACTTAGGGGGATCAGCCCTTCGTACAATGTATTGTACACAAGCATTTCAACGCTATGCGTAAATTATCCCCTGTAATAGGGTTGTTCATCTCAATATTTAGAATACAAGTCCGCACCAAAGTAAGTTTGGTTTGGATAAGTTTCAAGGTAATTTAGAGTTTACGAACATCAACAAATGATTAGTTGAATAAAAGTGTAAGAACATTATGCTATGGAATAACTCATAAGTGAATCAACATTGTATACTAAGGTCTTGCTTTAGGAATAATCTAAGAGCATAAGTTTTGAATAACGTAACATACCTTGCTTGAACAATGTTAAGCTAAGGTTAAAACCTTATTTAGAGTTGAATCTTAAGTATGCATAACAAATAGTAAGTTGAATGATGAAAGTTGCTCAACATAGTGTATCAGAATGTAGGAATTTGCATTCTAAATAACAAGTTAAAGATTGGCTTAATATCAAGAGATAAGGTTTAGGAGCTTGCACAATATAATTAGGGTTAAGAAACTTGCACAAAGAAAGCTTAGGGTTAGGAAAACTTGCCTCGTGCGTATGTTAAACAATCACTACTTACGTTCACCACAAGTCCTACACATACCATATGTATTGACAATACACATTAGTCTCACTAATATTAGATTCATGAGTTTCTTTCTCACTTTTAATATAGCTCACTAACTATGTTTAAGTTTAAACAACATCACATCTTTTCATGAACATCACTTTTAGCTTTATTACAACTACATAAGTGATCATGTCATTGCACCAGATACATATTAACAACTTGATACAACATCCTATTACATGTCCAACATGTTATCATTAGGTTATACTAATACACAAAGGATAGCACTTGCATTCGCGCATCCCGACGCCCTCCGATTGCCTCCAAATACACAACAGTCCTAAAGATGGCTATTTTGACCCTTAATAAGGATTTCAAATTGAAAAACTTAAATAATAAAAGTTATAGGTCTACTCGTCCTCGTTTCGGATCATCTTGAATAGCATCAATCGGAGTTCATATGAAAATATTGTGCTCATTTTAGTAAACTATGTCCGATCAATTTTTTTTTCAAAATTTCGGCTAGGCAGACTACCCCCCCACCCCCACTGAGGCGGGGATTTTTGTACTGGGGGGGCCACCAGGGCGAGGGTCCCTTATGCATTTTTGCGATTTTTGATTCAAAACACTACAGAAAGCCAAATTAGGCCTACAAACTCCTTTCTAACAACCATACCAACCTACCCAAGGTGTAATATGTTTACAGAAACATAAACTAATGTTTTCTAACACATTTTTAGCCACCTAAACAACATAAACATCAAGATTACAACCTTTAATTTTCACAATTTTTGCTAAAACTTCACTTTTTGAAAGTTTCAATGAAAATCATCACTGTGATTTTTTTTTTCAACCAAAACAGTTAATTCAACATACTATGTTTTAGTTTCTTCATCTTCTTTCAAAATCAATAGTCAATTTATATATTATACAGAGAATTAAATCTCAATTATACTTTAAACTAAACCATATTCATATATATATATATATATATATATATATTCATACCAATTCACTATAATATGATTTCCTTCACAAAGTACATATATAACATGAATTCATTTATAAAACTTATGAAAACAACTTTATAACAACCAATTTATCATATAAAACTATATATAACAAATAATTCAACCTCTACAAAGATTTTACAGAGAATTCTAGGAAGAGAACAAAAACTAAAACTTTAAAAATAAAAGAGTTCAGATGATACCTTTGTTTTAGAAGATGATGGCTATTCTTTTGATTATGAAACTTTCTTTTCCCCCAATTCCTCTCTCTAGACTTCTCCCAATTCTCTCTTACTTTTCTCTGTAATTTTCTTCTTCTCTTTTTTTTCTTCTTTTGAGTCTTTCTTCCTATTCTAAACTCTAACGTACGTACTAAACAAATTATAACGTATAGGTAATAATATATGTATTAAGTATATAATATAATTATAACTTTAACTGACATCAGTTATAATTTTATTTGAAAATCAAAAGTCATAAGGCTTGTCTGGCTAGTTAACTAAAAGTAACCCATTAATTCTTATGTCTTGTTTGGTAAAACACAATTAGATTAAAGACTTAATATGCATTAAGCCTTGTTTGGCAAAACTGAATTAAACACTTTTAATTTATTTTAATAACTCCTTTATAGTAAGGTTATTTGTCACACTTTTATTTAATTAAATTTTAAATAATCAATTTAATTAATTCTAATAACAATTTATTAAATTACTTTAACACAAAAATCAATACAACATAATTATAATTTTCTTTATAATTATAATTTTATTTAATCAACTAACACATCATTTTAATTACAAATTCAAATTAAAATATAATAATTCATTTAATCATTATAAACTCTCTAACTTAATTATTAAATTAAATTAAAATATTATCTCATAACAATTAATTTTCTTAACTCCTTAATTATTTATTTAACAAATAATTAACCAATCAAATTAAATATATCTTCAACAATAAACACATCCATTAAATATTTATATAATTTAATAAATATTTAAAATTATAATTTAAAATTCTAGATTGTTACATCCTTCCCTCCTTATAAGGATTTTGTCCCTAAAATCACAACTCAAACAAATCATTCGTTACATTCTTTCCTACTTACAAAGATTCTGTCCCCATAATCGAAGATACAGATTAAACGAATAACTCAGGGTAATCTTTCATCATTTTATCTTCGAGTTCTCATGTAGCTTCTTCAGCATTGTGATTCCTCCATATCACCTTCACGGAAGGTATTACTTTATTCCTGAGCACCTGTTCTTTCCTGTCAACTATCTGGATAGGAATCTCTTCGTAGGACAAGTCTTTATCAAACTGCAATGGTTCGAGCTCGATCACGTGCTTGTAATCGGGTTTATACGGTTATAACACCGAAACATGAAAAACATTATGAACATTTTCCAACTCTGGAGGTAGAGCTACCTCGTAAGCCACTTCTCCTACTCTTCGCAGCACTTCAAAGGGTCCAATAAACCTCGGGCTTAGCTTTTCCTTTTTATCGAAACGAATTTTCTCCTTCCAAGGAGAAACTTTTAAGAACACGAAATTTTCTACGTCGAATGCACGATCTTGTCTGTGTTGATTAGCATTCTTCTTCTGTCTATATTAAGCAGCTACCAATCTTGTCCTGATGAGTTTGACAACCTCAGCAGTTTGTTGTACCAGTTCTGATCCTAACAGTTGACGTTCACTAACTTCATCCCAGCATAGTGGGGTTTTGCACTTCCTGCCGTATAATGCTTCGTAAGGTGGCATGCCGATGCTCGCGTGGTAACTGTTGTTGTAAGCAAATTCCACCAACGATAAATGTTCATCCCAGTTCCATTTGAAGTCCATGATGTATGCTCTCAGCATATCTTCCAATGTCTGGATTGTTCGTTCGCTTTGGCCATCTGTTTGTAGATGGTATGTTGTACTCATTCGCAACTGTGTCCCCATACATTATTATAGTCTCTTCCAGAAGTTTGGCGTGAATCGCGGATCTCTATTTGACACAATTGACACTGGCACTCCATGTCTCAAAACGATCTCTTTATCGTACAACCTTGCCAACTGATCAAGATTGAACCTAATTTTTATTGCCAAAAAGTGTGCTGATTTTGTCAATCTATCCACTATCACCCAAATCGCATCGCATCCTCTATGAGTAGTTGGAAGACCCTCCACAAAATCCGTTGTGATGTGTTCCCACTTCCATTCTGGTATTTCTAACGGTTGAAGTAATCCGCTTAATCTTTGATGCTCGGCTTTGACTCTTTGGCATGTCAAACATTTCGCGACATATTCTGTAACATCTCTTTTCATGTTTGGCCACCAAAAATGACGTCGTAAATCTTGATACATCTTCGTACTTCCCGGATGAATCGAGTATCTTGAATTATGAGCTTCGGTCAAGATTCTTCCCTCGAACCTTAGTAGATAGAGATCTTGTATTTCACGTCACTACCCTCAACCACTTTTTCTTTGATCTTTCCACATTCTTCATCTTGTAGTTGAGTATTCTTAACTTTGTCCACCAAAATTGGACTAGCTTCCATCTGGTATAATTTTTCATCGGATTCTTTTGGAAATTTGATTTCCAGCTCCAACCTTGCCATTGCTGAAATGAGCTCCTCCTGGTCGGTTAACAACATCAACTTCTCACGACCCTTCCTACTCAAGGTATCTGCAACCACATTTGCTTTGCCTGGATGATAAAAGATCTCACAATTGTAATCTTTTATCAATTCCATCCATCTTCTTTGTCACATGTTCAGGTCCTTCTGAGTGAAAATATACTTCAAACTCTTATGGTGTGTATATATCTCACATTTCTCTCCATAGAGATAGTGTCTCCATATCTTCAGAGAAAATACTACTGCAGCCAACTCTAAATCATGAGTCGGATATCCTTTCTCATAATCCTTCAGTTGCCTTGGTGCATATGCAATAACCTTGTCGTTCTGCATAAGGACACATCCCAAACCTTTGTGTGAGGCATCACTATACACCATAAAGTTTCCTGTATTATCTGGTAATGACAACACAGGTGCCACACTTAACTTCTTCTTCAAGTCTTGGAAACTTTCTTCACACTTCTCTGTCCAAACAAATTTTACAGCCTTCCTTGTCAAATTTGTTAACGGAGTGGCTATCTTGGAAAAATCTTGAATAAATCGTCTATAATAACCGGCCAGTCCCAAGAAACTCCTCACCTCCGATGGTGTTCTTGGTTATTCCCAATTGAATACAGCTTCCACTTATGATGGATCCACTGAAATCCCATCTTTGTCAATCACATGCCCAAGAAATTATACACGATCTAGCCAAAATTCACACTTAGAGAATTTTGCGTACAACTTTTCCTTTCTTAGCATCTCCAGCATCAGACGTAAGTGTTCCACGTGTTCTTCTTGAGATTTGGAATACACCAAAATATCATCAATAAATACCACCACAAACTTGTCTGAAAATGGTTTAAACACCCTTTTCATCAAATCCATGAATGTTGCAGGGGCGTTTGTCAAACCAAAAGACATCACCAAAAATTCGTAATGTCCATACCGAGTTTGGAATGTCGTCTTCGGTACATCCTCCTTCCTTACTTTCAGTTGGTGATAACCACTTCTCAAATCTATTTTCGAGAAATATCTAGCACCCTTCAGTTGATCAAACAAGTCATCTATTCTTGGCAACGGATATTTATTTTAATAGTGACTTTGTTTAATTCCCTATAATCAATACAAAGACGCATTGACCCATCCTTCTTCTTCACGAATAACACCGGCATTCCCCGTGGTAACACACTCGGCTGAATATACTTCTTGTCTAATAGTTCTTGTAGTTGTACCATCAGTTCCTTCATCTCTACCAGAGCCATTCTGTACGGGGCCTTTGATATCGAGGTTGTTCCTGGCGCTGAGTCGATCACGAACTCAGTCTCTCGATCAGGCGAAAGTCCTGGCAAATCCTCTGGAAACACATCTACGAATTCTCTGACCACTGGTATCTCTTCCAGTTTCACTCCTTTCTTCTGAGTATTGGCTATGTAAGATAAATAACCCACACAGCCTTGACTCAACAACTTCTTGGCCTGTATAATCATCAGACATCTCATTTGTCTAGGCGATTTACTACCATAGAAAACTACCTTTGACGGAGTCATAACGTTTACACATTTATTTTGGCAATCAATTATCGCTCTATAATTGAACAGCCAATCCATTCCCAAAATAACATCAAACTCTCCAAGTCTAATTGAAATTAAATCTACCATCATGATATTCCCCTTAATATTCACCCTACAATTCTTGTATACGAACCTAACAAGAATTACTTCCTTATTCATAATTTCTATGTTTAAAGGGAAATTCAATTCTTCACTAGGCAATCCTAACCTCATAGCAAATTCATCAGATATAAACGGGCAAGTAGCACCCGAATCAAATAATACATAAGCATCAATATCCTTGATTGGGATAATACCTGACACAATATCCTTTGATTGCACAACATCTTATACAGTCATGTTGAAGGTTCTGGTTGTGGGTTGTTTGATGTCGTTGGCCCAGCAATGGCCCATGTACTTCCACTGCTACCTCCCTTGCTTCCTGTTGTCTCTCGAGCCTTTTTCTTTGGGCACTCACGAGCAAAGTAATCCTTGGACCCGCACGTGAAACAAACGTTCTTCTTGGGTTGATTGCAATTTGGGGTGATGTGACCCTCCTGGCCACAGTTAAAGCATACACGTTTCCCCATTAAACATACACCCTTGTGAAACTTCCCGCATGTAGCACATGCTTCGAACTTCTTATTTTGCTGGTTACCCTGCTAATTTCCGGCACCCACATTTCCATTCCATTTTCTCTTCAGATTATTGTTACCATTTCCACCACTACCACCACCATACTTAACCTCCACTTCATTCTTCTTCTTTTTCTGTTCTTGATTAAACTTCGTTACTGCCTCACCTCCACCTTCAGCGAGAATGGCCTTCTCCATTACTGCTGCAAATGTCTTCAGCTAGAACAGGGTGACCCTACTGTACAACCAAGGATTCAGTCCCTGCTCAAATCTCTTAGCCTTGCGTTCATCAGTGCTGGCTTGATATGGCGCAAACCTCACCAACTAGTTAAATTTTGCGGCATACTCTAATACCATCATCGTTCCCTGCTTCAGTTCTAAAAATTGCACCTCTAGCTGACTCTTCGAACTCTCTGGAAAATAAGTCTCGAAGAATATCTCCTTAAACCTATCCCAAGTCATAACCCCTTGTCCTCCTCGAGTTTTATTGGCCTTCCACTAATAACTAGCCTCTGCTTTCAACATGAATGTTGCAAAAGTAGTCTTCAGATCCTCCCCTACTCTCGCAACATCGAACACTTTCTCTATCTTCATGATCCAAGTCTGTGCCTCAACTGTATTTATGGACTCACGGAATTCTGGCGGTCCAACTACCTTGAAGTCCTTAAACGTTGTAGCTTGATTCTGCGGTTGATTGTAAGACCCCGAAATTATTTTTTTTAATAAAATGGAATTTCCTTTATTTATTATTTTGAAATAGTAAGGGTTTATTTGATTAATGTGGTTAGTTATGGGTAAAATGCGTAAATATTTTTAAATAAGCAAGTGGTTATAAAATATTCATTGTTGTCGGGAAATATTCGTTTGGTCGTGGAATATTCTTACTGTCGGGAAATATTCGTACGACGTCACAGCCTTTTGTGGGTCCCATAACGGAAAGCGATTGGATGAAGAAAACGACAAGTATAAGTTGTTTATAAATAACGGCGTAGTTGTTACCGTTAATACTGTTGGAATACCCGGTCGTTAAAACATAGTAGCACATGGTATTGCATCAATTATTGATTCTTACGTAAGAAGGCACTACCCAATAATTGTTACAGCAGTTACTGTTTAATATTTTATTTTATTGATTCAATAATTGCTACGTTGATATTTTATATTACTGTTATTTCAATAATTATCTCTACACAGTATTTTCCATTATCGGAGCAATAATTCATATTATCTGAATAATATTATTAGATAATATTATTGGCAATGTCTATAAAGTTCTGTCCAAGGAGAGATTTGGTCACCTAATTGCGCGCCAGTAAGAAGAGATCCTTATTGGGAAGCCCCCTCTTTCTTAGGAACTGCCTGGTTGTCAGTATTGTGATTCTGTAATATTAGTTGTGAATAATTAATTATTGATTTATATGATGAGAAAAATATTAATTTTATGTGGATATAGATGGAGAAAATTTTTAATGTGACAATTGTTGAAAATTAATATTTTATCTTTTTCTGATAAAAAATTTATTTAAATATATTATTATATTTTTTAATAATATAATAATGGTGATATTTTTACAATGAATGTGAGATATATGAGTATATGAGGAGAAAGAGTATTTTTGTTGCATTAAATGATTAACACATGTTTTGTGTGCCGGTGGACCCTATTTCTTGACTGAAATTTGATTATAGCCTGTAAAATTCCCCGTTTGTAGATTTCGGTCAATTTTTATTTGGAATTTGAAAAAACTTTCTTCTGTAAAGTTGTAGATAATGAAATTTTCTATGAAAAAGACTTGTAGTTTGAATTTTTCTAATAAAAATGCTATTTATTATGAATTATTGAAGTTCCGTAGTTCCGAAATAATTGATTTTTGAAAGTTTTAATTATTTTTAACTACAAAAATGTTTTTTTGGTTTTTGCCATTATTTGGTGGCTGAATTCAGATGGTCAAGGTGGGCTAAGAAAAATTTTATAAATATATTAATATTTTATTAAATTTTCTGCTTTGGTGTTCTAAGCATTTTCCTATAAATAGGGTGCTTAGGTTAGAATTGAAAACCACACCAGAAACTAAAATTTTCTCTATATATATTATCGAGCGTATTCTTATGAGTATTTTGATACTTTAAGTGTTTCTATACGGTGCAAGTACCCTTCAGCACTATATCCAGTTTTCTAGTCAGAAGTACTGTCTTTTCGAGGTAAGGGATGTTATTTTTTTTATCAATGATATTATTTCTTTCAATATCATTATACCAAAATATTGGTAAGATTTTTCTTGTGAAATTCTTATCTTTTCATGTCGGGATTACTATTCATGAGTTACTATTCACGAATTACTATTCATAAGTTACTATTTATGAGTTACTATTCACGAGTTACTATTCATGAGTACTATTCACGAAGCATGATAATTTTTTTTTACCTTTTAGTGTCGAGGTTACTATTCACGTATACGGCACTATTCACAGAAAAATTAAATTTTTTTTCCTGTGTCCAAAATATCAATTATAGATACTAGCTTTGATTGTATCCATGTTTTGATCATTCTTGAATTTTACTCCACTATGGTTATTTATGAAGTATTTTTGAACTTGGATTGTTTAAAATACGAATCCTTAATGTTTATTCTTTTGTTTCACTGGATTCGTTTTCTTTAAAATATTTTTCATCATCTTCAGTCCTAAATGATGATATAACTGAATATCTTTGGCCTATAGTACAAAGAATAATGATTTTATGATAAATATCTTTGGCCCGTAGTGCAAAGATGAACAGGTGTTGAGATGAACATGACCAACTGATGAATATCTTTGGCCTGTAGTGCAAAGATGAATATTTGATTCAAGATGTTTATTGATTGATGTTACAGGGATAAAATATTGATGATGGACTTTTAAACTACTTAATTCTTCTAATGAATTATTATTTTCGCTGCGAATATTGATTTAAAATTTGTTGTCTATTGTATTCTATTAAATTTTTCCATGTTGAAGACTAACGATAATTTGTTCTATATTATCTTAGTCATAATATTATCTTAGTCATAATGTAGCGGATACTAGTCGGGGTATGGAATGATGGTTCAAGATAGTTGTTTTAGTAGTCTTCACTATTTTGTAAAATAGTTTATCAATAATTGTAATAAGGACTTATTTGAGTTTGAACACTGTCTAGATGACAATATTTGTATTTAAACTCACAGTATATGTGTTATCGTATTTTGCACGACAATTGTAATAATAAAGTTGTAGTTATTTTTTGTACCATGTATTTAGCGACTCAGAATAGGTTGGGTGGAATGGACCTATTTTGGGGGCGTCACAGTTGGTATCAGAGCTTAGGGATATGATCTCTGGCGGAGATCGGGGAATAGAACTAGGAGGGGAGAGACGAGTAAATCCTTCGCTAGTGTGTCCTACCTAAGCTTATTTGTTGGTTGGTCAGAATATAGGGATATTATATGATATGTTAATTTCTTAAATTAACCCAGGTTTTATGGCAGTATTTGAGAATGGCAATTGAGAATGTTAACAGTGGAGTAAATGAGACCGTGAAGACACCCTTGCTCACCAATGAGGAGAACGTGTAACAGGCCGATAATTTTCCACTTGTGAACAACACCACTGATCAGACGATGAACGATGGGATATTTAGAAGCTTTTTGCAGTTCATGCAAAATCAGACGAAGGAGACTCGTGTACAAAATACCGGTGGAAATGATAGCAATGCACGGTTTGTCACAGCCAAACAGTTCAAAGAGTTGGGACCACCAAAATTTTGGGGAAAGCCGGATCCGATTAAGGCGGAGACGTGGGTCAAGCAAATTACCAAGATATTCGATGTCTTGGGATGCACGGAGGAACAGAAGGTTCCATTCGCCACTTTTATGTTTCGTAACGAGGCAGATTACTGGTGAGAATCTGTGAAGCGTACCCAGTCCAGCGGGGATGGTGACTCAAAAGGCTGTCCCAGAAAAGTCAAAGTCAACGGTTCCTGGAAGAGCATTTATCGTGACTGGTCAGAATACAAGGAACCCGAACGAAGTTAGCATGGGTTAGTTAATTATAAATTCTTACAAAGTTTATACCTTATTAGATACCGGTTCTACCCATTCATTTATCTCTCCTGCTTATACTCAACGTTTAAACTTGACTCCGGAGAAAATTAGACTTTGACTTATCTGTTGAAACTCTGTTAGGAGAAACTTTCGTTACATCCACTATTTATAAATCTTGTTTGATCTAAGTTGGCTCCATCACATTACCTGTTGACCTTATTTCTTTAAAGATACTTGCTTTTGATGTAATTTTAGGGATTAATTGATTAACTACTCATTATGGCAAAATTGATTACTTTCGTAAGGTTGTTAGTTTTCATATTCCTAAGCAATCTGCTATTCGAATTCAAGCAACCAAACCATTGAAGTCAAACACTTTCATATCAAGCCATAAAGTCATTCGTTTATTGAAAAACGGACGTCAAATTTTCTTAGCCCATGTTATGGACTTGAACAAAAATACGTCAGATTTGAATGATATTTCTATTGTTAGTAAATTTTATGATGTATTTCTTGAAGAATTTATTGGCTTACTCCCAAAGTGTGATATTGAATTTTGTATCGACTTTGAACCCGGTACAAAACCCATTTCTAAAATCTCATATCGAATGGCTCCTATTGAACTTCAGGAGTTAAAAATTCAACTATAGAATTTGGTACCCGAGCCTCTATCTGGTGACTTCCTTTGTGGAATGCACCGAAGACAGACTCTTCGTAGGGGACGCCATATTTGTGTGGTAGTAAACTGATAGGTACCATTGTGACGTGCTATCCAAGATTCGGATATGAGTCATAGTTGAGAGCAACCTAAGTCAGTAATCGAAATACGTAGCTTTCTAGGCTTAGTTGGTTATTATCGGAGATTCGTGGAAAGATTTTCTCGAATCGCTACTCCATTAACTCAGCTGACTCGTAGAGATACAAAATTCGAATGGAGCAAGGAATGTGGGAAGAGCTTCGAAAAACTCAAGAGGAGACTCATTTTGGCACCTATTCTTACCATACCATCCTGGAAAAACGAACGTGGTAGCTGACGTGTTGAGCAAAAAATTGTATGTGGTTACGAGTGCGATGTTTTTAACAAAAAGACTCATTTCGTATGACTTACAAATGATAGAGATAGAGTTAAAGACTCTATGGATCACGTGATGATATACGAGTAAAATTGACTTTAATCGATAAAGTTAAAATCGCTCAAGTTACACACCAGACCTGATGATTATGAAGATGGAGGTGCAAGAAGTTGTTATTTCAAAAACGAGAATCGGCGATGTGAGGAAAGCTCAAACCTTCAATTTATTAATCCATTTGAAAATCTCGATCGAATAGGAACTGTGGCCTATAAACTCGTTTTATCACCAGGTATGTCGCGTGTTCATAACGTTTTTCACGTATCGAAGTTATGAAATTATGTGGACGACCCGAACCACGTTATTGAGTTAGAACCAAACGAAATAGCCGAAGATTTAACGTACGAGGAGGTACCTGTCAAGATCTTGGATAGGAAGGAGCAGGTCCTACGCACAAAGGTCATACCGCAAGTTAAGGTTTTGTGGAGGAACTATGCTATTGAAGAAATGACCTGGGAGTTGAAAACAGAAATGAAAGCGAGGTATCCTCACCTTTTCAAAATGCCAGGTACGTACGTCAATTTCGAGGACGAAATTTCACAAGGAGGGGAGGTTGTAAGACCCCGAATTTTTTTTTTAATAAAATGGAATTTCCTTTATTTATTATTTTGAAATAGTAAGGGTTTATTTGATTAATGTGGTTAGTTATGGGTAAAATGCGTAAATATTTTTAAATAAGCAAGTGGTTATAAAATATTCATTGTTGTCGGGGAATATTCGTTTGGTTGTGGAATATTCTTGCTGTCGGGGAATATTCGTACGACGGCGCAGCCTTTTGTGGGTCCCATAACTGAAAGCGATTGGATGAAGAAAACGACAAGTATAAGTTGTTTATAAATAACGGCGTAGTTGTTACCGTTAACACTGTTGGAATACCCGGTGGTTAAAACACAGTAGCACATGGTATTGCACCAATTATTGATTCTTACGTAAGAAAGCACTACTCAATAATTGTTACAGTAGTTACTGTTCAATATTTTATTTTATTGATTCAATAATTGCTACGTTGATATTTTATATTACTGTTATTTCAATAATTGTCACTACACAGTATTTTCCATTATCGGAGCAATAATTCATATTATCTTTATAATATTATTAGATAACATTATTGACAATGTCTAGAAAGTTCTATCTAAGGAGAGGTTTGGTCACCTAATTGCGCGCCAGTAAGAAGAGATCCTTATTGGGAAGCCCCCTCTTTCTTAGGAACTGCCTGGTTGTCAGTATTGTGATTCTGTAATATTAGTTGTGAATAATTAATTATTGATTTATATGATGAGAAAAATATTAATTTTATGTGGATATAGATGGAGAAAATTTTTAATGTGACAATTGTTGAAAATTAATATTTTATCTTTTTCTGATAAAAAATTTATTTAAATATATTATTATATTTTTTAATAATATAATAATGGTGATATTTTTACAATGAATGTGAGATATATGAGTATATGAGGAGAAAGAGTATTTTTGTTGTATTAAATGATTAACACATGTTTTGTATGTCGATGGACCTCATTTCTTGACTGAAATTTGATTATAGCCTGTAAAATCGCCCGTTTGTGGATTTCGGTCAATTTTTGTTTGGAATTTGAAAAAACTTTCTTCTGCAAAGTTGTAGATAATGAAATTTTCTATGAAAAAGACATGTGTTTTGAATTTTTTTGATAAAAGGGCTATTTATTATGAATTATTAAAGTTCCGTAGTTACGAGATAATTGGTTTTTGAAAGTTTTAATTATTTTTAATTACAAAAATGTTTTTTTTAGTTTTTGTCATTATTTGGTGGCTAAATTCAGATGGTCAAGGTGGGCTAAGGAAAATTTTATAAATATATTAATATTTTATTAAATTTTCTGCTTTGGTGTTCTAAGCATTTTTCTATAAATATGGTGCTTAGGTTAGAATTGAAAACCACACCAGTAACTAAAATTTTCTCTCTCTATATTATCGAGCGTATTCTTGTGAGTATTTTGATACTTTAAGTGTTGCTATATGATGCAAGTACCCTTCAGCACTATATCCAGTTTTCCAGTCAGAAGTACTGTCTTTTCGAGGTAAGGGATGTTATTTTTTTTATCAATGATATTATTTCTTTCAATATCATTATACCGGAATATTGGAAAGATTTTTCTTGTGAAATTCTTATCTTTTCATGTCGGGGTTACTATTCACGAGTTACTATTCACGAGTACTATTCACGAAGCATGATAATTTTTTTCTTGTGGAATTTCTACCTTTTAGTGTCGAGGTAACTATTCACGTATACGGCACTATTCAAAAATACAGCACTATTCACAGAAAAATTAAATTTTCTTTTCTGTGTTCAAGATATCTATTATGGATACTAGCTTTGATTGTATCCATGTTTTGATCATTCTTGAATTTTACTCCACTATAGTTATTTATGAAGTATTTTTGAACTTGGATTGTTTAAAATACGAATCCTTAATGTTTATTCTTTTGTTTCACTGGATTCGTTTTCTTTAAAATACTTTTCATCATCCTCAGTCTTAAATGATGATATAACTGAATACTTTTAGCATGTAGTGTAAAGATTAATGATTTTATGATGAATATCTTTGGCCCGTAGTGCAAAGATAAACAGGTGTTGAGATAAACATGACCAACTGATGAATATCTTTAGCCTGTAGTGCAAAGATGAATATTTGATTCAAGATGTTTATTGATTGATGTTACAGGAATAAAATATTGATGATGGACTTTTAAATTCATAGATGATAGTAGATTTCATCATCTACTTAACTCTTCTAATGAATTATTATTTCCACTGCGAATATTGATTTGAAATTTGTTGTCTATTGTATTCTATTAAATTTTTCCCTGTTGAAGACTAACGATAATTTGTTCTATATTATCTTAGTCATAATATTCTTTACTGGGCTAGTTGAGCTCACCCTTTTCCTTTTTGTTCCATTTTTCTTCTCAGGAGGCGAGAATGTAGCGGGTACTAGTCGGGGTATGGAATGATGGTTCAAGATAGTTGTTTTAGTAGTCCTCACTATTTTGTAAAATAGTGTATCAATAATTGTAATGAGGACTTATTTGAGTTTGAATACTGTCTAGATGACAATATTTGTATTTAAACTCACAGTATATGTGTTGTCGTATTTTGCACGACAATTGTAATAATAAAGTTGTAGTTATTTTCTGTACCATGTATTTAGCGACTCAGAATAGGTTGGGTGGAATGGACCTATTTTGGGGGCGTCACATTGATTCTGCAGTGCACCCGTCAGTAATGTCACCAGCTGCTGGACTGAGTTAGCATCAACATTGTCGTTATTGGTGGATCCCTCAGCGGTTCTTTGTCGAGGTTGACGTCTTGGAGGCATTATCTGTTAAAATATACTCATTAGATTATTACTCAATTTCTTTTAAGTATTTTCTACTTAACTTACATCTCATAAAAGAAATCATCCCATAACACATAACACTTTGAATATAATAAAATAACAACTTTTATTCATTCACAATCTTTCTGAAAACATAAGAACAATAGCATCACTGCTATTTACATTACTTTCCTGAACTGCTAAAGTTTCAGGATAACATCATCATCATATCCCATAGGTTACATAACACTTGGGATTTACATATTATTTAACATTTATTACTCGCATATCAGGTACATTCCCTATGATGTCCTACTAAGATACTGCATAGCCTTATGACGCTCTTCCTTCATAATTCGAAACATTGTTCTGCGATCTAATATGAACGATGGTAGCGTCTCGAACTGAATCGGATAACCCATGACTCGATCTTGAGCTCGATCAATCACGATGTTGAATACGTTATTCATCTCCTCCATCTTCCTCGTACAAATCTTCGGCTCTTGCCCTCTTAGTAGATTCTTCATGTAGCATGTTCTTCAGTTCTGCGATCTCCTCGATCATTTGTTCCTTCTCTCCTTCAGTGTGGACAAGCTTTTCTTCAACATTAGTCAGACGTTCATCTCGATCCTGGATCTCATCGTCCTTTTGTGCCATCGAGATCTGTTGCTTATCTACTATCTCCTCCAACTCCTCAACGGTATCCTGAAGTTCCACATTGCGGTAGTAGACTTCATCGTACATACGAGCAGCTATCGAGTTCAGTGGAATCTCTTCCTCCTCGTCCTCGTCATCCTCATTTGACTGTGGCAGCTCAACGAGATCCTCTTCATCTGTTTCCACATCATCATCCCCATCTTCAACCACTGTGACCAACGAGGCTGACTCCCATGGAAGTAGTTGTTCCCACACCACCTGAATGTCACGAGACTCCACTTCTCTAGGCATCTGAGGTACTTCCTCCCTAGCCTGACTGGATTCTTCGACATTAGTCATCCTGACAACAAAATTTTTAAGTTTTAATTATTAATCACTACTACTCGACACTCACGAGCACATAAGTTGTAATCACATAAGCACATAAGTGTTTTATTACCTCTTCCCTAAAACTCGATAAGAGTTTATCATCACTATCTTTTCAAAGGTTACTTCCTAAGGCTTTTCCCCCCACCTAAGGTTCATAACCAAAAGCTTTAATACCAACTTGTGACACCCCCAAATTTGGATACTTTATTCCCACAGGATTTGGTGTTCACTTAATAAAAACATTCATATCTAACTACCCAATCATAATAAAATTGAATAATAAACCTTCCCATTAAAGGATTACATTAATAAAAATCTCCCAGATTATCTAACCTTTAAATACAATCATTCAAATGCAAAAAATAAATATCTTCATTATAATCATTAAAAATAAAGTTCGACAATAAAATGTCAACATGCTACAAGTTTTCAATACTTGTTCATCTTTCCCTTTCCCTTACTGGTGTTAGGTACGTCAACCTTCTCAACTTTAGCTGTAATGTTTATATAAGCAAGAGTGAGCAAACAAAGCTCACTTGAAATAATAATGAATAAAATCTTTACAACAACTGCCAAATAATAGGCTGAACAAAATGCTTTATCAATGATAATCGGAATCATGAAATATTTAACTGAGGGTCATAAGACCACGAACTATGTCCATAGTTATAAGTAATCTTTCAACTTAAACTTTACCAGTCATAAGACTATAGGGACTCCACGTACTTAGGGAGATCAGCCCTTCGTACAATGTATTGTGCACAAACATTTTAACGCTATGCGTAAATTATCCCCTATAATAGGGTTATTCATCTCAGTATTTAGAATACAAGTCCGCACCAAAGTAAGTTTGGTTTGGATAAGTTTCAAGGTAATTTAGAGTTTACGAACATCAACAAATGATTAGTTGAATAAAAGTGTAAGAACATTATGCTATGGAATAACTCATAAGTGAATCAACATTGTATACTAAGGTCATGCTTTAGGAATAATCTAAGAGCATAAGTTTTGAATAACGTAACATACCTTGCTTGAACAATGTTAAGCTAAGGTTATAACCTTATTTAGAGTTGAGTCTTAAGCATGCATAACAAATAGTAAGTTGAATGATGAAAGTTGCTCAACATTAGTGTATCAGAATGTAGGAATTTGCATGTTAAATAACAAGTTAAAGATTGGCTTAATATCAAGAGATAAGGTTTAGGAGCTTGCACAATATAATTAGGGTTAAGAAACTTGCACAAAGAAAGCTTAGAGTTAGAAAAACTTGCCTCGTGCGTAGGTTAAACAATCACTACTCAGGTTCACCACAAGTCCTACACATACCATATGTATTGACAATACACATTAGTCACACTAATATTAGCTTCACGAGTTTCTTTCTCACTTTTAACATAGCTCACTAACTAAGTTTAAGTTTAAACAACATCACATCTTTTCATAAACATCACTTTTAGCTTTATTACAACTACATAAGTGATCATGTCATTGTACCATATACACATTAACAACTTGATACAACATCCTATTACATGTCCAACATGTTATCATTAGGTTATACTAATACACAAAGGATTGCACTTGCATTCGCGCATCCCGACGCCCTCCGATTGCCTCCAAATACACAACAGTCCTAAAGATATCCATTTTGACTCTTAATAACGATTTCAAATTAAAAAACTTAAAGAATAAAAGCTATAGGTATACTCGTCCTCGTTCTGGATCATCTTGAATCGCATCAATCGGAGTTCGTATAAAAAGTTATACTCATTTTAGTAAACTATGTCCGGTCAGTTTATTTTTCAAAATTTCAGCTAGGCAGACTACCCCCAGCCGGGGCGGGGGTTTTTGTACTGAGGGGCCCGCCGGGGCGGGGGTCCCTTCTACGTTTTTGCAATTTTTGATCCAGAACACTACAGAAAGCCAAATTAGGCCTACAAACTCCTTTCTAACAACCATACCAACCTACCCAATGTGTAATATGTTTGCAGAAACATAAACTAATATTTTTTAACACGTTTTTAACCACCTAAACAACATAAACATCAAGATTACAACCTTTAATTTTTACTATTTTTGCTAAAACTTCACTTTTCGAAAGTTTCAATGAAAATCATCACTGTGATTTTATTTTTCAACCAAAACAGTTAATTCAACGTACTATGTTTTAGTTTCTTCATCTTCTTTCAAAATCAATAGTCAATTTATATATTATACAGAGAATTAAACCTCAATTTTACTTTAAACTAAACCATATTCATATATATATTCATACCAATTCACTATAATATGATTTCCTTCACAAAATACATACATAACATGAATTCATTTATAAAACTTATGAAAACAACTTTGTAACAACCAATTTATCATATAAAACTATATATAACAAATAATTCAACCTCTACAAAGATTTTACAGAGAATTCTAGGAAGAGAACAAAAACTAAAACTTTAAAAATAAAAGAGTTAAGATGATACCTTTGTTTTAGAAGATGATGACTATTCTTTTGATTATGAAACTTTCTTTTTCCCCAATTCCTCTCTCTAGACTTCTCCCAATTCTCCCTTACTTTTCTCTGTAATTTTCTTCTTCTCTTCTTTTTCTTCTTCTGAGTCTTTCTTCCTATTCTAAACTCTAACTTACGTACTAAATCAAATATATCGTATAGGTAATAATATATGTATTAAGTATATAATATAATTATAACTTTAACTGATATCAGTTATAATTTTATTTGAAAGTCAAAAGTCATAAGGCTTGTTTGGCTAGCTAACTAAAAGTAACCCATTAATTCTTATATCTTGTTTGGTAAAACACAATTAGATTAAAGACTTAATATGCATTAAACCTTGTTTGGCAAAACTGAATTAAACTCCTTTAATTTATTTTAATAACTCCTTTATAGTAAGGTTATTTGTCACACTTTTATTTAATTAAATTTTAAATAATCAATTTAATTAATTCTAATAACAATTAATTAAATTACTTTAACACATAAATCAATACAACATAATTATAATTTTCTTTATAATTATAATTTTATTTAATCAACTAACACATCATTTTAATTATAAATTTAAATTAAAATATAATAATTCATTTAATTATTATAAACTCTCTGACTTAATTATTAAATTAGATTAAAATATTATCTCATAACAATTAATTTTCTTAACTCCTTAATTATTTATTTAACAAATAATTAACCAATCAAATCAAATCAAATTAAATATATCTTCAACAATAAATACATTCATTAAGTATTTATATAATTCAATAAATATTTAAAATTACAATTTAAAATTCTTGATTGTTACAGGACCAAATTATTTGTATTCTAATTGAGAGGTTATTACTAAATAGAAGTATTGGTACAAAATATTTTTCGAATACCGAAAAATTTTTACTTTAACAAAAATATCAATAAGAACTCCTTAATGTAGTATTTTATAGGAAAATATGGTCTTTTATAAAAAATATAGTCTTTTATAGAAAAATATAATTCTTTATAGGAAATGTAGTCTTTTAAAATTAATATTGTCTCTCTCTCTCTCATATATTTATATATATATATATATATATATATATATATATATGAAATTATTACTATATAGAGATATAGTTTCTTAATACGGGACTTAAAAGTATATAACTTATTACAATTTAGAGATTATTCTTATTTATAACTTGCCCAAATTAGGACCAAATTTTTTTATAATATTGTAGAGGTTATTCTTATATAGAGTATTCCTAAATAGAGGTTTTATTGTAGAATAGTGAGGACTACTATAGCAACCATCTTGGACCATCACTCTATTTCCTGACTAGTCTCAGCTATATTCTCATTTCCTGAAGAGAACAATGAAAGAAAAGGGTGAGCTCAACTAGCTCAGTAAAGAATATTATGACTAAGATAATACAGAATAAATTATCGTTAGCGTTCAACAGTATAACAATTGATAGAATACAATAGACAACAAGTTTTAGATTAACAACTGCAGTAAAAATAACAATCCATTAGAAGAGTCAAATAGAGCATGATTTCTACTATCTTCTATGATTTAAAAGTTTATCATCAATTTTATCGCTGAGACTCAGCTTAATAAATAATCAACATCACTGAATTATCCATGTATTATGGACCAAGTATATTCATTAGTATCACATCCACGAATTATTCATGCACTACGGGCCAAGGATATTCGTGTTATCACCAATGGTCATGATCATGTCAAACAACAATTCATCTTTGCACCCTTGGCCGAAGAGAACACATGGTCATGATCATACCAACATCTGTCCATCAATGCACTACGGGCCAATGAGGAATTTTATCACATCATTTGTAACATTACATGTCATGATTATACCAAATAATTTCTGGTCATAATCATACCAATCAACAGTCCATCTATGCACTACGGGTTAAAGATGAATTTCATCACAATATAAGCATGAGGATGATGACAATGATATAAGAATTCAATTAAATGAAAGTAAGGATAAATTTTAAAGATTTATAATTTAATTTATCCAGAATTTAATAATGTCCAAATTGTTAACATGATACAGCTTTGTGGAGTAAAATTCAAGAATAATATTCCAAAAATAATTTGGACAGAAAAGAAATTAATTTTTATCATGAATAGTACTCCGGGTGAATAGTATCTGGGTGAATAGTACCTCGTGAATAGTACCCGTACGTATAAATATACTGTACGTATGAATATACCGTACGTATGAATAATGTTGTACGTATGAATAGTGACGTATAAATAAATTGTACCCATAAACAGTACTTCGGCATGAAAAGCTTAAAAATGAACAAGAATGTTCATAAAAATATCTTTGTGAAACGATACTAGATGAAGCGCAAATTTCAAGGATATTCTACTAATTTCAAGGAGTATAGAAGCAATACTTAACAAAATGAGTGTAGAATTCGGAATCTGAAACGAAATAATATTACTTACATACTACAGAGTATGGAAGAAAATATTATTTCTTACGAATATTAAACAAAAATAATATCACTTACAACTGTTGAACGAAAATAATATTCCTTACGAATATTGAACAAAGATAATATTCCTTACAAATATTGAACGAAAATAATATTTCTTGCGAATATTGAACGAAATAAAATTTCTTACGAATACGAAAAATAATATCGTAAGCGAATATGAAATAAGTAATACCCCTTACCTCAAAAAAAGAGCAATTCTGACTGGTATAGCGGATATACTCTTGAAGAAAACTTTTACTATTTTTCCACACTCAAAGCTTCTTTAAACTCTAAATAAATACGCTCAATATTATAGAAGAAGAAATTTCTAATTCTAGTATGATTTTCTTTTCTAAACTGAGCATCCTATTTATAGGAAAATGTCATGATACTATTTGAGAAAATAATCACGGACTGCACAGTGGAAAAGTTCACGGGTGAATTCAATTGGCTGAAAAAATTTTGATTTTACTATGCAAACACTATGCATAATAAAATATAATATATTCTATTTTTCATAAAAAAACAAAACGTATTATATATATATATATATATATATATATATATATATATATATATATATATACGGAGAGTCTCTAAAGCGAACCTTAAAAAACGAACCAAAGACGAACCGTCGTTTTTGGTGTCTATGACGACGGTTCGACCCGTCGCCAAAGACTACATGGCTATGGCGACGAATCGAACCGTCGCCATAGACACCAAAGACGACGGTTCGTCTTTAGTTCGCTCTAGAAACGGACCGTATATATATATATATATATATATATATATATATATATATATATGTAATAAAAAAACTTAATCCCTCCCGACAAATCCATTATTCCCCCCCACTAAAATCATGGATTTGTCGGGAGGGATTAAGTTTTTTATTACATATATATATATATATAATAAAATTGAGATAATTTCTACCGATAATTTTAAAAAATGGATAAGTGGGGGTCCAAATAATAAGTCAAATTTACAACAAATACTTCATAAAAAATTCCTCTATTTATCTCAATTCACTTGGCTTCACTAAACACATTTTTAAACAACAATTATGCATCAATAATATAACTTACAATATTAACAACCAGATCATTCCCAAGAAAGTGGGGGCTTTCTGATAAAGATTTCTCCTTATTGGCGCGCAATTAGGTGACCAAACCCTTTCCTCGACAAAACTTTCTAGACATTGTCAATAATGCAAATAATAATATGAATAACTTTGTCGTCTCAATTATTGATTTAATAATATAAAATATTGTGACAATAATTGAATCAATAACGTGAGATACTATGCAGCAATTACTGTGACAATAATTGAATAAAACTGAGTGACTTCTCACATAAGCATCAATAATCAATACCGTGTGCTACTATGCAACCACTCGTATTATTGTATTTTTATCACCGGGTAATTCAACAATTAACGGTAAAACTTCTGCCGTTATTTTTATAAAAAGTTACTTATGTCGTTTTCTAACTCCGACAGTAATTCCGTTGTGGGGTTCACCAATGATTGTGATGTCGTACGAATATTCCCTGATAAAACGAATATTCCCCGACCAATTAAATATTTTATAACAACTTGCATACTTTGTAAAATTTGTAAATATTATCCACAACTATAACATTATATCAAATCCACACCATAATATTAAAAAAAAATATTTCGAAAAAATTAAATCTTTATTCATAAAAGTTGGGGTCTTACACACAGTCTTTATGATTGTTGAACATTATTGGAGAGTTCTCAATCCATGACTGATAAACATTTAAGATAGTTCATTGTCCCTGCGACTACTCAATTAAATTTCAATTAGCCTTACGAATACGATGAGCTTGAGACCCTTTTGTTCAATTCAAAGTAAGAATTGAGTTCAAAGTTTTATGAAGACATTTTGCTGATTTCAATTTTCCAAATAAGACCTTATTTTTTTAAATCACCTGTAATTGTTTCAATCATAATTATTGTTCCGATATTTTAAATTGTTTATACTTGTTGAACAAATCAGTTATTCACCTTTACGAATTATATTTACAGCTAAAGTAGAGGAACCCAAGGGGTCAAGCACCAAAGAGAAGGAAAAATGCAAAGCAACTTGGGAAGTTTAAGAATTTTAATGTATCAGTTAATTATTAGTTAATGATGTAATATTTTGGAATAGATGTATTTGGTTGGAATGTAATCAACACCAAAGAATTGTCATATAAATAAAGTAATGATAATGTAAATTAGTTTGTATTATTAGTTAGTTGTTGTGTTGTAGATGAATAGTGAACATCAAGTATGTAGCGGAGTATTCAGATTTGAGGGGTCATAATAAAAAAAATATTGTATTTACTTTAAAATATAACATCAATTGATTTTTTTAAAATTAATTAAAAATATATTCAAATTTAAAATTGATATAATTTATTTACCTTTTGATAACAGTTAACCTTATATTTTTTAATACTTTTTAGATTAATTTTTACTAGCCATAATTATATTATTGACTATATTTAAATAAATGCATATCACTTTTGAATTTGAACATGACTTGTATTGATTTTAAAAAATAAAAAATAAATCAATATTTTTAAAATCGATAAAATAATGTTTTTATTTAGATATGTGCATTCCAATGATGACATCTTCAATCCTACGTCTTGTTTTCCTTGTATTTTTGCTTCAATCGTAAGACCCCGTTTATACGATTTGACAATTCAAAAGTCTCACAAGTAGTGGTACTTACAAATAGACCAAAAAAAACTAGTGTCAATGGTGCTTTGAGTCGAAGCAATTTAAATTGGACACTTTATTTGAATAATTATATAAAATTAAATTAAAGTTGTATAATTGATATTTAATTATATAACATAGATAATTTGAAATACAACTATCTACTAGCAACTCATTTTATAAACCGTCCAAATGAACATTCATTTCGAACCATTTGGAATTAGGATCCAAGTAAAATGCTACTAGGTCTTATGTGTAATTGTTTGCGGAAGTTATTTCATTGTTTTTTAAAGTGAATCAGAGGCCGCGACTTGATTTGAGTACTCCTTTCAGAAGTTAATATTACAAGACAACTTGAATGCCTATTAGATCATTACACAAAAATTATAGGGGGAAAAAGTCCGACTACAACTTTTTTTCTATACATATGATATACAAAGAGTTGTATCTGTTGAACAAGAATAAATATTTGTCCAATGCAAAATACTTGCCCATAAATATTGATGGATTAATTTATTTTCAAACTTTATTTGTTCAAATGCACAAAGAATGCTGGCTACGCTGTCGTTAGATCTCTACTGCTGTCCATCACTAATATGGTTCGATGCTCCTGACCATTGGAATTAAAAAATCTCAGATTGAAGGCCATTTAGCCGGCATTGAAGCATCAAATGGCACTACACTATCTTAGCAGAAGTGCTGAAAGTGCTCAGGTACTCCATGGAAAAATCCTCTGTTATAGGCCGAATTTTAAGCATTTCGATCTTTTCAAATAATTTCATCATGTAACAGACCATAGTCAGTGTGAAGATATTAGAATACAGCATATCAAAAGTTGACAAGTAACCAAGCTCAAACAGCATCACAGTTATTTTAGTCGAGGGTATTATGGATATTCCTTATCAACCAACAAAGGCATGTTAGTAACTAATCTATGTCATAATGTCAACCTCTATAAATACTAGCTATCCTAATCTTTTACAAGCCTTATCTCATTCTATAATTAAGATACTAGGTAGAAGTCTAGAGCAGGGTTACCAAGTAACCTTATCCACCCTCCGATTTGCAAACCAGAAAGGATCTGCCCTGAGATTTGCAAACCCGGAAGTATCAGCCCAACTATTTGCAAACCAGGAAGTATCGTGCTGCGTTCCCAATCGTGGCACGAGAACGAAGATACCTTTTGTATTTCACAAATAAATAGTGTTTCACGTAATCAATTTCGTTCTCGGTCCACGTTCCTAATAACCCTAGTCTATAGAGAAATATTCTCTCCCCCTTCCTCCAGAACCTGAACTAATATTCACATCAGAGTGGCCTCTCGTCCCTTGACCCCAAGGAGAAAGACACACACCAACTTACCCCAATTAGATTTCAGTGTTACAACAGCCGGTGTCGATTTTAGCCTCCAATCCACATCCCTGTGCTCATCTTCTGGTGTAAATCTGATATAACCATACAAAAAACTCAAGAGTCGCTATTGTGTGACAGGTCTGGTGTATTACTGCAAGATGTCATGATAGAGATAAGCTAGATGTAGTAAAAACTCATCAACGATAACGAGCCATTTTATTTCAGACAATTCTGTGGATCAGCAGTACAAGCACATACCTTTTTCTGTAGATACATTATGTACGCTCTCAATTTTTCTATACTTGGACATGGAATGATACAAGTAGACACTGGCAATTCTATACAATTTGTGCACCTCAAACCATGTCCTTGGATCAAATCACTAACTATATCTTGTCACAAAGGAAAGTGGACATCTACTACAGTAATGCAGACCTCCGGTTCTGCTCAAATCGATCATAAGCTGGTCGAGTTCTTACAAACAACAGAGTACTTGATGCTAGCCCCAATACAGAGACACATCCCCACCATAAAAATGTTAAGAAATAGCATTTTCTTCCCATGCACACCAATGTTTCGTTCATTCCTGCAATGTAACTTGCATGGGCGTCGTAAACAAGAGCAGAGAGAAGACCATACAAAAGTGAGCCGATAGGGATATTGGTGATGAGAATGTTGTGGTTGACACCCACACTACTGGGCCCGAAAAGCTCAGATGTTATTGAAACTGCGGCTGCAAATATGAACCCAGAGCTCAACCCGATTAGCGCTGTGCCTACCTGCAATGCCATCTCACAGCCTGTGGAGGCAAGCAAGAAGAAAGCAATTGGTGTTGGTAAAAGTGCGATGGCTAGCCATCCAGTCCTAGCAAAGTAAATCTTCCTGCAGATTTAAGAATGTTTTATTAGTAATATATAATCACTGCTATAGACCATAAAGGCTGATTATAGCAAAAATCTTGTATGTCTCATTTAAGCCATCGATTAATTATAGACCACTGCAAGAAAAGTCGAGCCTTAAATTAGTATCCCCTACTTATTTGGGACAGAACAATTCACGCCTAAATCCATTCAAGATCGAGATGGAGAAATGGAGAGTGATGGAAATAGACAAGTGCCAGACGCAACTACAACTTCTTAAAATTATTAATTTCACCCTAATCACGAGAAGGGTCTGGCATGTCACAATTTCTTTCCTCT
Organism: Panax notoginseng; assembly: GCA_016801055.1. NCBI lineage: Eukaryota > Viridiplantae > Streptophyta > Magnoliopsida > Apiales > Araliaceae > Panax > Panax notoginseng. The sequence goes on from CM029018.1 coordinate 111,183,926, forward strand.
GTACTTCTTCATCTCTACCTAAGAGGACCAAATCAGTGCTAATTGTGCCCCAAAAAAGTAGAAGGACCATTTTGCGCCTCACCCTTTTTTTACTTTTTTTTTACTGAGACCTACAATTGATAGACGACTGAAATCCTCTCCTTCTGAAAACCAGAGACGGAGAACGAGGCGTTGCCTTACAAGCACTGTATCTATCTTTGTCAAAAGAAATTGTTTTACTTACGTTCGTATGATATCTGGAGCTGCAGAAAGTAAGCGGCCAAAGAAGGAGAAGGCTGAATAAAGTGTGATAAGTGTTGAGGTTGTTGAACCTAGTCCAAGTGACTGCGCGATCTGCCCTAGATTGTTTGTATACACTAGTCCAATTGTACCCCCAAAAAAGTAAGCAAAGTAGTATAGCCAAAAATCCAACCTACGAACAAGCATTTTGGCCTTGTGTTCTTCTCCAAGCATCATCAACCGATCTCTGTCTATCATCGTCTCACAGCACCCTTCACTAGATTTTGTATCTTGCCCAGTGATCCCATTTAAATATCCATCAGCGCTATCAATATAAGCTACCCCATTAACTGAACTATTCTCCCTACCAAGGAGCTCCTTATGAAGTTCGAGATCATCAGCATCAACAAGAATGAAACCTGAGCCTTCAACACGGAAGCTTGAATAAATTGTACGACGGAACCAATCTCGAGCATATACAATACCAGGGATACCTAAAGGGAGAATGAGGAGGAAAAGGGCACCACTAAAGAGGAGAAGAGCAGATGATGAATCTGTTGAACGGAGGACGAGAAGATAGAGGCCAGTGCTGATAGCTAAAAAATTTAATAGGAGAAATATTAGTTGGTCGCGTTTAACAGCATCAGTGGAAAGAGGATCCAGAGGGGGTTGGCGGAGAATTGGGATTAGAGCTGCTATGGATGTGAAAAGGGGGATGAATGCATTGAGAAGAAGGTATAGCGCATTGGATGATGGATTGAATGCTTTTGCAGCAAGGTTGTATAATGCAGCACTAACACCATTGAAGCTCACCGTAAGGGAAATAGCTAGAGGTTGATTAGTTGGGAAATTTCGAATGCAGAGAACAAAACAGACTGTGTTGAACCAACAAATGCTACAGCCAGCCAGCAGACACAGTAGAAATACCTGAAACAAGTAACAGGGATCATAGATAACCATAATAAGGTAAGTATGCAGAAAGTAAATAAGAATAAGATATGGTTTAAAATCACAAGACTCGGTAACAACTTGGTATGGAAACAATATATTAAATGTTTTTTTTAATAGGTAATTTTGGTCCCCGAGCATGGGAATTGGATTATTGGAATCAGCTAATTATTCCTCTACGACTCGTCATTTCTCGTACACCTTCGAGCAATATATTTAACAGTTTTACGCCTTGTGGTTTATGACTATTCAAGAGATTCCTACCAAACTCGATTTCTTTTATACGAACTGATATGTGCCAGGTGTGATCATTTTATTCTGAAATCCTACCTAAAATGATCACCTTCGTTCTTATAGGCATCAAAATAGATTTATAAAATGAAAGGTCCAGTGATGCAGGACAGATTTAACATGAAGAATTAACAGAAAATAAACTAGGATCTAAACTTCACGTTTAGACCATTAGAATCTCTCAAGTGTATCCACTCCACGTATCAACACCAAGATAGATAAAATACCTCTACGGTAGGATACTTCTACGATATAAATGAAATAATCAATTGCAATATCAATATTCTATAATCTAAATAACTTGTGAGAATTACATTACTATTTAAAGATACTCAAACTCAAAATAATAAATGACTAAAATACCCTTATTAAAAATCATAATCACTAACTAATATCCTAAATCCTCACTAATAAATAAAATATATAAATCACATCATCTATTTTTATATTAAATATAATAAAAACTTCAAATAAAAAATATAAAAAATATCTTCTTTGTTCTTGACTTGGAGTCCCCATCATTCTCCGAAAACTCGACCTCGAGTTCTATAATATGAAAGAATAAGCAACGAACTCCTCGGCAACGAAAGAACATTTTAGAACACCTTTGACAACATCATCACGCGGTAAGACTCAAATTTTTTTGGAAAGAGAATTGATAAGAGCATCATTTTCATATTCAAAAGTGCTGAAAATAAGCTTTTTGGAACAACGAAGTCAACAATGTCAAATTGGATTGGATCAACTGCTCGAATCGTTCTTTCTTCGGTAACAACTCCTCAAAAGCAACGTTAGATGTTTCCTCAATTTGTTCCTCATACATAAGCTCTGGTTCAACTTTTAGAACTTCACGAATTTTCATGAACACGTCACAACTGTATGTAGCCCCAAAATATGGAACATCCTCTTTTTCTTTCTCTTACCCTGCTTGAAGATGTGTCCGCAAGTAAATAAGGCCTATTTTTATAGAAGATGTCATCTTTTAATAAAGATATGTCATTTTTCAAAGAACATATTGAAATCACTCTTTGTGTAGTCTTTTAAAGTTCTCTTGCTTTAACTTGTTGACGTTTCCTTGCTTCAGCTTGTTGACGTTTCCTTGATTCAGCTTTCCTTTGTTCATCTTGATATCGACGTTTTAATTTTTCAAGGTAATCTTGTGCATCAACCATATCTCATCTAAGTTTTTCCTGCTTGTGTTTCAAATATCTATGACAACATGCATTAATAAGGTAGTATATTCGATCACTTTCATTGTCAAGAAACTAAATATACTCGTTTGCTTCGACAATCAATTATTTAGTGGCTTGAGACATTGGATACTTGGGACATTGGTTATAAAATAATAAATAAATAAAATAAAACTTCTTTTTTTTATAGTTGAAGGGCCTAATTGAAAAAAAAGAGGATGAAAGGGGATGAATTCAAAAGGGTAGGGTTGATTTAGAGAGGATGAAAGGGTATAAGTGAAAAATGTATAAACTATAGGGCTAAAATTTAAAAGGTAAAAAAACTATGGGGTGTAAACTGTAATTTTGGAAAGATATTTATAAGATTAGGGTTACTATGTTTTTTTATTACCACAATCATCAGCATCATCCATAAGCAACCCCTTTTAGATAATGGGCAAGATACAAATCAGCAAGACAAAGTTTTCCTTTCTTTTTTTGATGAACAGTAATCACGTGATGAATAGTAACTCCGTCGACGATGAACAATATATTTTTTTTGACAACACAAGATCTCCCAAAAACTGAAAAATTAATGGAGAAACCTTAAGTTCTGATACCAAAATGATGCAGGACAAATCTAAGATAAAGAATTAAACGAAAATAAACAAGAATCCAAACTCCATGTTTTTTTAGACCACTAGGATCTCTCAAATGTATCCACTCCATGTATCAACAACAAGATAGATAAAATACCTCTATGGCATCATTTCAATATCAATATTTTGTAATCTAAATAACTTGTGAGAATTACATCATTATTTAAAAAAACTCAAATCCTAATTTTACTGGGGGAATAATAAACGACAAAAATACTCTTTATTAATAATTCTTAATAACTAACTAATATCCTAAATTCCCACTAATAAATAAAATACATAAATCACATAAACTATTTTTATATTAAACATAATAAAAACTCTAAATAATAAATATAAAAAATATCTTCTTTGTTCTTGACTTGGAGTAAAATCATTCAGATCAAGAACAGATAGATATCAGGCTGATAACATGGTAGTAGATCTCGTATAATGATCGTCCACCTTTCATATTAAAAACCCTTATCCAAAGATAAAATAAAGAAAAATAAAAGATTAAGGAATTATCAAAAATCAGACACAATATACAGAATTCAAAGAAGTTTTAATTAAATAATAAATGCAAAATTATTGATTTTTTTATATAACCAAAAAAAAATAGACAGGTCTGTACATAGCAGATTACAGAGTTCAATATTTCAATGTGAACAAGTGAAATGCATGTGTAACTTGTAAGACATATCTGGCAACTATCATTCAGCACCTATGTACTTTGTTTGAACCAAAAATCTATTTTGGTAAAAGAGTAGCTCTCAATGGAACAGTTTTAATTGTTTACATCATCAAAATTATTTTCGAACTTCAAGCCTTGGTTAACAGCAATTTATTTTTCAGGCATGTGAATTAATGAACTAATCAAGTTATACCCTCTTCCCATTCTTTGACAAAAGCAGTGTCTTGTTATAACTGGGTAACAACAATTTATTTTTCAGACATGTGAATTAATGAACTAATCAAGTTATACCCTCTTCGGCTAATAGGTAGTCGGCATCCCTTGTGAAGAACTCGCCTTGGAGGTGCGAGTCGAGGTAGGAATAGGGTCAGCCTCCATAACGAGCAGTTCAAGGCCTTCAACCAGACGAGATTTCTTAGGTCGAGGTTCGAGAGGAAGGTCTTCGGTTTCCTCTGAATCCTCGATCACCGCAACTGGTGTAGGGGGTAGGCGTGCTGGTTTCGGCTGGGCTGAAGAAGCGACCTTGGAGGGGCTTTGGTGGAAGGCCTCTTCGTTTTCTTCAGCAAGGCCATCTTCTCAGCCCGGTTCATCTTCAGAACGTTCTTATTGGCAGGCTCGGCGGTGGTATTCGGAGGGGCTGGACCCGAAGCAGAACTGGTTGAGAGTTCTGTAATCGGGATGGTCTCCTCTTCGGTCGCCTCGTCGATAATAGGGAGGCGGATTGGTTCGGTTTTGATAGGAAGAGGAACTAAGGACTCGGTAGCTCCCTCGGGTTTGAAGATCGTCACTGTACAAAGAGCAGCAAGTCAGAAAATAAAGAATTAATGGAGGTATGGAGTGGTCCGGGTTAAGATACTTACACCCATGTTTGTACAGTCAGGAGTCGTCGGATAGAACTCCTAAACTCCATTCAGTCGTAGACAGTTTTTTGTAGAATGCTTTGAAAATGGCAGATCGGTCCTTCGGGAATTTAGTTATCTTGGCGATAGGATCTTCGGGAGAAGACCAGTACGGCAGAAGCTTAATGTCGATTCCCTTCATGAAGAACCATTGTGGATGCCAACCCTTGTTACTGGAAGGAATCTTGATAAACGTAGCTCGGCCGACCACGCGGTTTAGCTGTCGGAAGTCGGGCTCCTTCGACTTCCCGACAGAGAATAAGACGAAAAAGAAATCGAGGTCAGGAGTGATCCCGACCTCCTGACACAGAACAATAAAGGAAATTAAGTGGATATACGAGTTCGGCACGAGTTGTGCGAACCCGATTCCTACAAAACAGAGTTAGGAGGAAATGACCTCGTGAAGAGGGAACCTAACCCCATACTTCAGAGCCCAGAGAGGAATGGCTACCCAATCGCCTTCGGGACGCCAAAACATCCTTTCGGAGGGTTCAGGCACCCGAAGCTTGTATTTTTAGGGGATGGAAAATAGAGCTCGGACATCGAAAAGCTGGGAAGGGGTGATGGTGGACTTGGTGTTGACATGAGAGAAATCAGTCTCCGAGGCGTAGAGCTTTCGGATCTTCAATTCGACACCATCGGAGGAAGTCTCGATGGGTGTTGCTGACAAATCGACCGGAATCAGATCTCCAGCGGCAATAGTGGTGGTGGAGATAACTGGTGGAATTGGTTCAGTGGGGGGAGGAATGCTAATCAGCCATTCGAGAAGAATGATGAACAAATGTGAGATTTGAAAAGTTTTAACAAGCAGAAATGTTGGAGTCGGAGAAGTTTGGTGACGTGGAGCACTCGCCGGAAATCGCCCTTGCCGGAAAGTTTGAGAGAGGAATTTGAAATGATGAAAGGCTCGAAAAGGTGACAGTGATGGATGGATAGGGGTTTATATAGCGTGACTGCACGAATCCCCACGGCGACTATTTATGACGAGTGGGGCCCGGTCCTGGGGAGGCGTGCACCAGTTCAAAAAGCGAAAAGGAACCGTTTGGGTTCCAAAAACAACTCATCATTTCCTGGAATGACTCTTCACGTTCGTGTCTTTTCAAGTCTCTGATTATAAACATATTATAACAAGAGACTGGAGGACAATGTTCGGGAGCATTTTACAGATCCTCATGTGGGCTGAAGGCCTGGGCTGGGATCGAGGAGATTGGGCCCATTGGGCTAAAGCCATGTAGGATGTTGAAGGTGGTCGGGTTCGGATAACCGAGCCCTCTGGGCTGGAGTCCTGTTTTGATCGTGATGTTCGAGATCAGGCCTTCGAGTCCCTTGGGCCGAAGCCCCGACCAGTATATATAAGTTTGGTGGGATTGGACATGTGCAGTTGGGCAGCCCATGTGCAAAGTCTGGAGTTATAAGGGGTTTACGTGGTTAAGGACTCTAGTCCTAATCATATTCGAATAAGGTAACTCCCAAGGTAGTATTTAGATTGGATTCAACTTACACCTTTTAAGGAGATTGTATTGGACCCAAATATAGGTAACTACCATATTTAGGAGTCATAATCCGACTCGGAGATGGATTCTAAGGAAGTGAGAATGACTATAAATACAAGGCTCGACTACAGTAAACAGGTAATACATCTTTGAGCACTAAACATTAAAGCCTCCATTGTTAAACCTTGTGAACGGTTTGTACTCATTCTCACACCGGAGCTATCCCCCGACAGCACAAGCCATCAAGCTTCGTGTGTGATTTGTTACTGTGCAGGTTAAGAGTGTGGATTTGATGATTGAACGCGCCGGCGAAACTTGGCGTTAACAACACCTAAGAGAAACAGTTATTTTCAATGAAAATTATAACCACAATAAAATAATTATTTTAGACAACAAATAAGTATTAAAATAATAAAAATATACATAATATATAATAACTAGCTGTGTCCCGTTCCTCCGTCACTACATGGACAGGATTTATCAAACTTTGGACGGCCCGGATAATTTATTAGGGTGAGCGGGAAATTCAAAATCAACTGTATTTTGTTAGATTAGATATTGAAGGCACGGGAAATGGAAAGTAAAAATTCTACCAGCTTGGATCTAAATTGACAGCACTTATTTAAGGGTTCAAATTTCCAAATATCATGCATGATATAATTTGTAGCCAAATAGTAAAATACAAAAGAACAGAGTAAAAGAAAAAGACCCACTCTTACCACTGATCTGTCATTATATACAAAGTACAAACTTGGCAGTGACTTATTGTTTTACTATTTTTATGTTTATTTTTTTTTGGATGAAAGTTAGTGATGTTTATTTATACAGAACAGAATAATAAAAAATGAATTAAAGAAATAAAATAGATGAAAAGTTAGACCCGTGAAAAATCGTGTGGTCAAAATTTAGAACTAAATCAGGGAAGAAGAAAATAACATATATTCGGGAAAGTAATTTTTCAGGAAGTAATACTGATAATCACTTAAATATTGATCAATCTTCAAACAATCATGGATTCCATTTTCATCCCTACACCATAAAAGCAATCCAAAACCCACATAGCCAAACCATCAAAAACCCTCAAACTAACTAAAATTAAGCATCTAAAATTTCAATGCAAGAAAACCCACAAACCCAAATAAAGAAATTTTTGAGAGACCCTAGAGAGAGAAAGAAGAGGAGAGAGAGACTAACCACGATATAAGGCAGGGAAATATATTTACTGATTACAAGCCATTGAAGCCCATAACCAAACAAACCCATAAAGGCAGAAATGAACATGACCACCCACAATGGCAGATACATCAGCGCCAATCCCGATGACCAGCCCAACGCCTTCCCGAGATCCGACGCCACCGCCAAGTAATTGAGCTGCACCTGCGAAACCCCCAACACCGATTTAAACTCCGACGAATACGCGGAGAAATCGAAGTTCGTGCCGGTAAACGCCTGAATCCAAATTGTAGCCACCAGAATCATCCACTTCCTCGATTGCCCCGCCATGTAAATCGAGAAGAAGTTGCGCCAATTAACAGGGCGGGGGTGGAAGTCGCCGGCGATGTGTGAAGATGATAAGTGTTGAGGAGTTTGAGTCTATTAGAATCTCTACGTGGTTTCATTTATAAACAGTCGTGTAATTTTTTCCCAATGACAATGACAGCAAACTGTCATATTCTCTCCTTATTTTATTTTATTTTTATATTAACACTATCACCACTATTCAAATTGCTACAACCATTCTTATTCTTATTGTCTTTTATATGAGAATAAATTGTATGTTCAGTTTTATATGTTGGAAATGGATTTGGAAAATAAATATTAAAATATTTTTGAGGCTTAATTTAATGTGAGACCCATACTTCGAAAATGTCGGGTCCATGCACCAATACGTTCTCCTCTGCGAGGAGTATAATTGGTATACTTATTTGTACAAATCCATTAAGAATTGACTGAGAAAATTGACTCCAAAATAACCTACTTGATATGTTGTAAATTGCAAAGTCCCACATAAGAAGTTGAAGGGAAAAGTGAAGAATTTATATATGGGATGCTTGCTCAAAGGGAAGGGCCCCAAGGGGCACCCCACTTTTGTGGAAGGAAAAAGACCTAACCAAGACTTGGTTCGAACTCACACGTGCGCGCGTCGCCGCCGCCGGTTGGACGAGCGGGCTGGGCCGGGTCCGGGTGGGTCTGTAGCGCCCCCAAATCCGGATATCTTCTAACCCGACAGATGGTGCAATACTGTACAACATTCATACATTCATTCAATTGAAAAGTCTCAAAGAACGAATATAACTTTTATATATTAAAGTAATATTTATAATTCCCAGGTTCTATACCCATTACAAAGGTTCTTTGTCATAATATCAGTTACATTACAACAATAGACCTATACTATTACAAGACAGCTTAACAATTTGCCTTAGCTTTTCCTTTATCCCTTTTTGATCCTTCGGGACGTTCAGTCTTAGCTGCATTCATATGGTTCAAGCAAGAGTGAGCATGGCTAGCTCAGCAAGTATAACAATTTAATAACAACATGCTTGACACATACAAATCGTATATCTTCAATAACTGAACAATAGTTATGAAGTACTATTGATAATTCAAAGTAGCACTTCATCTTTTCTTTCAAAATATTTTACAATAACAATAATATTTAGTAAAACATTCACTCCGGTCAAAGACCTTGAGTATTCATTCTTTATTAAAAAAGGACAATTCGGAACGAATTCCGTAAGCCCGATATTACTTACGAGCACTTTTAGGTGATCAACCTATTGTATTCTATGTTGATCAACACTACATCCATTAAACGTATGTACATTTAATCATTTGGCAACCTCACGTGCCTGTCGTTTTACCGACAAAATATTTATTTAATATTTCAGTCTTCTTTTGAAAATCATATCAAGTAGTTGACAAAAGATAGCAACATTTGATAATACAAGAGTAGATTATCAAGTCTAGCCAAAGGGGATTGGCTTTAACCTCAACATACCTCAATTCATGCGAAAGAATACATGAATCTTAAACTTGTTCAGATTGAACTGAAACAAGAGTTAGAATACTTGCCTTTAGCGTCTGCTACCGCATATTAACTTTATGTTCAAGTCGTTCAAGTCTCTACAATACATGATCACATAATGACTTTACATTAGGTCACATATAATCAAATATGTATATGACTATATTATACCCTTCATTTCAATCTAATAGTGTATTAGATTCAGTTACTATTCATTCCGGTTTAACATTACCATTGCATTTATATTCGACTAGGTTATCTTAACCTTTACATTACATTCCTTAAGGTTTAACAAAGTTTAAACATGTTACATTACCTTCCTTAAGTTTGTGTTTATTTCCATTTCCTTTCTTTGTACTTAGAAACCTTCATTACTATCTTTGTTCTGAGGCTGGCGCTGCGGCGCCGGCTTTATACTTACATCTCGCGCTGCGGCGCGAGCCTTATCCTTGCATGTCCCGGACTTGGCGCTGGGGCGCGAGTCCTTACTTAATGGGCCGCGCTGCGACGCCACTCTCCAGCAACTTATTGTACTGTACATGGCACTGCGGCGCCACGAATTGCACTACAGTTCGCGCCGCGACGAACTCTTGCAGTAGACTCGAACACTGTTCCGCGCTGCGGCGCGGGCCATTTGCCTTGGGTTGGCGCCGCGGCGCCAACTCTGTGCACCAGATAAAAATTTCAGTTTTGAAATTTTGTGAACTTCCCGGACGCATAACTTCCTCGTTATAAGTCCGAATTAGCTCGTTCAAATGCCTACAGTTCACAAATTTCGTAATCTACATGATCATCCAAGAATTTTATCTATTTGACTTCGTTTGCTAAAAATTCACCTATTGGTTCATTTTTTTAACGAAACGATAAACGTTCGTGAACGTTCAACGCTCGTTTCTTCGTTCTAAGTCGGAATCCGGTCATTTTCGAGTCCGTAACTCTTAAATGCCAAATATGACTTAACTCCATTGTAAAGCAATGATTCCATGATCAAACACAAAATTTGACTTCCATTCTGAGAATTTTACGAATTCAACGATCGTCGTCCAATCGTGAAATTTCAGGCAAATCTTCATTCTTACGATTTGTTCAACATTATCAATGAACTTCATTCACCATGTGAACATCTCCCCATACATAATACAACAACTTATTTTCATTGTTGGACTTTAACTCCTCATGAGCTTATAACTCATCAAATTATAAACTACTTAAGATTGGATTATTCATGACTTATGACAATTAGAGTTTCTTAATTATCATATTTTACATGTGCTTCACATATAACTTTACTTAGGTATACATAATACATATGATCATATAACTTCTTTTACCTTCATATCAATTCTCTTTTAATAAATTTCTTATAAGTTCATATTATTTTCTCATAAGTTATAACTTATGTTAGCTTAAATGACTTATTGCCAACTTAATTGGCTTAAGTTCATTACTTACTCATTTATGTTTCTTAATCCAACTTTTCTTATCATCCTATCATAGTAGAGATAGAAGATAACTGGAGAAGAAGTTTTACTCTTTGTTGTCTTGGTAAGTAGCTTGCTTATTCTTCTTGGCTTATGGAAGTGACTTATTGTAGCTTATTGTCTCTAACACTTAAGCACTTTGAGAAGTCTAGATTATTTGAACAACCAACAAATGCTTGTAAGTCTTCTCTATTTATAGAACTTGCAAAGTTAAAGTAGTTTGGTCTTTAAAACATCCCACCTCCTTAAGCCACCTCCTTACTATTCATTACTTACTAACCACTCTCTTATCCTTTGCTTGGTCATTACTCATTTAACTTGGTCATTACTCTTAAGTCTTGGTCATCACATATTAACCATATTGATATGGTTTGCCCCCATGGGTCAACCCATTTTATTAGACTTAAGTTTGGGCTAAGATTAGATTAAATCATTGGGCTTTGTATGAACAAACCACTAGTTGATTCTTTAATTAATAATTGGGCATCTCCCTTTAATGCCCTTGGACTTATATTAATTACCAACAATCTTTCCAAGTCCATTAACATTTCATAATACATATAGTTTATGTATTATTTTCGTATTCTAATTCATATAGAATTTATATACGATAATTCACCCTTCATACAACCTCGTATAATTCTTCGTATTATACTCATTTCCATTTCTTTGTACAATACATAAGTATCATACCATTATTACATATTCATTACTATTTCGCCTTCCTTAACGTTTATAAATTAAGTCCACAAGCGAAATATCGTTTTTTCCATAACTAGATTTTTATTACATAATCCATCTCACCTTATTATTCCATCATTACGTATTTCTCGGAAATCCAAAATTAAACCCCGAGCCAATATCGATGAATAGTATTTTTCGAAAAATTTCTCGAAAAACATTTATTTTCGTCTTAAAAATTCAAACACTTTAATTCATCTATGTAGCTTAAATACTACGACATTCTAACGTCACTAGGTTATATAACGACAACTGTAAGACCCCAACTTATTAATAAATAAAATCAAATTTTCTCTAAATATTATTGTGAATAATAAGGGGTTAATTTGATATAATACTTTGGTTATGGGTGAAATGTGCAAATTTTGCAAAATAAGCAAGTGGTTATAAAATATTCATTTTGTCGGGGAATATTCGTTTGGTCGTGGAATATTCTTGCTGTCGGGGAATATTCGTACGACGGCGCAGCCTTGTGTGGGCCCCATAACGAAAAGCGATTGGATAAAAAAACGACAAGTATAAGTTGTTTATAAATAACGGCGTAGTTGTTACCGTTAATACTGTTGGAATACCTGGTGGTTAAAATACAGTAGCACACGGTATTGCACCAATTATTGATTCTTACGTAAGAAGGCACTACTCAATAATTGTTACAGTAGTTACTGTTCAATATTTTATTTTATTGATGCAATAATTGTTGCATTGATATTTTATATTATTGTTGTTTCAATAATTGTTGCTGCACAATATTTTCTATTATCAGATCAATAATTCATATTATTTGAATAATATTATTAGATAACATTATTGGCAATGTCTAGAAAGTTCTGTCTAAGGAGAGGTTTGGTCATCTAATTGTGCGTCAGTAAGGAGAAATCCTTATTGGAAAGCCCCCTCTTTCCTAGGAACGGCCTGGTTGTCATAAATGTGATTCTGTAATATTATTTGTGAATAATTAATTATTGATTCATATGATAAGGAAATATTTATTTTATGTGGATATAAATGAGGGATATATTTTTGTGGTTAAAAATGAAGGAGTTAATGTTGAGGTTTTTATCCGTATTTTTGTCAGAATGGAGGTATTAAAAATCAGGGTTTTTGAGATATTTTGCAGGGGTTATAATTTTTAATCCGACCGTTGGATCGTGGTAATTTTTGGATATGTTATACATATATAAGTTGAGTATATGCCCACAAATTTTGAACCGTTAAAAATAAACGTATGATTTATTATGAATTTTACAAGATGACTGGTTCAGAAATTGTTAAATTTTTGGAGTTTATCATTTTGATGGAAAATTCTAGAATTGGTGGGCCCCACTTGTGGTTGGTGAAGAAATGTGCTGAATTATATTTCAAATGTGATGGGTGGGAATAGTAGCAGGTAAAGCCATCAGGTTGCAGGTCAAGCCTACTAAAATTTTCCTATAAATAGAGGGCTAAGTTAGAATTGAAAATCACACCAGAAACAAGTTTTCTCTCTTTCTCTCTCTAGATTATTGAGTGTATTTTGTGAGTATTTAGATACTTTGAGAGTTTCTATTCATCAGAGCAAGTTTCTTTCAGCCTTATACCGGTATTTCGACCAGAAGTACTGATATCTTGAGGTAAGGGATATTATTTTCTTCTTAATGATATTATTTTCTTCAATATCATTATGCTGAAATATTGATATGAGTTTTTATCAAATTTAGAACTTTTTGTGTCGGGGTTACTATTCACGTATACGGCACTATTCACGTATACGGTACTATTCATGAATACGGCACTATTCACCGAAAAATAAAATTTTCCCTTTTTGTCCAAGATGTCTATTATGGTTACTATCTTTGATTGTATCCATGTTTTGATCTTTATTTTTGAATTCTGCTTCACAATTGATTATTATGAAGTATTATTGATCTTGGATAAACTGTTATACGAATCCCTACTATTTGTCCTTCTGTCTCACTGGATTCGTTCTCTTTAAGATATTTTTCATCATCCTCAGTCCTAAATGATGATATTACTGAATATCTTTGGCCTGTAGTGCAAAGATGTATGATTACTTGATGAATATCTTTGGCCTGTATTGCAAAGACGAACAGGTGTTGAGATGAACATGACTGACTGGTGATACAAATGAATATCTTTGGCCTGTAGTGCAAAGATGAATATTTGGTTAAAGATGATTATTAATTGATCTTACAGGGATAAAATATTGATGATGGACTTTTAAATCTTAGAAGATAGTAGAATTCTTTCTCTACTTGACTCTTCTAATGGTTTGCTGTTTCCGCTGTAGTTGTTGATCTAAAACTTGTTGTCGATTATATTCTATCAGATTTTTCCCTGTTGAAGACTAACGATAATTTGTTGTATATTATCTTAGTCATAATATTCTTTACTGGGCTAGTTGAGCTCACCCTTTTCCTTTTTGTTCCATTTTTCTTCTCAGGAGGTGAGAACATAGCAGGATCTAGTCGGGGTATGGAGTGATGGTTCTAGAAAGATGTTTTAGCAGTCCTCACTATTTCTGTAAAATAGTGTTTGAATAATTGTATTGAGGACTTATTTGAGTGTGGATATTGTCTAGAAGACAATATTTGTATTTAAACTCACAGTATGTGTTGTCGTATTTTACACGACAATTGTATTATTGAAGTTGTAGTTTGCTTTCTGTACCATGTATTTGGCGACTCAGAATGGGTGTTGTATACCTATTTTGGGGGCGTCACAGTTGGTATCAGAGCTTCGGGATATGATCTCTGGCTGAGATGTGAGACGAGAACTAGGAGGGGAGAGACGGGGATTTCCTTCGCTAGTATGACCTGACAAAGTTTATTTGGTGTTTATTTGGTCGGTCAGAGAATAGGAATAATATATGACATGACTATTAACCCTTGTTTTATGGTAGTATTTAAGAATGGCAGCTGAGAACGTTAATAATGGAGTAAATCAGATCGTGGAGACACCTTTGATCACCACCCAGGGGAACGTGCAATAGGAAGGCAATATTCCTCCTGTAAACAACGTTACCGAGCAAACGATGAATGATGGAATGTTTAGGAGCTTTTTGCAGTTCATGCAAAATCAGACGAGGGAGACTCGTGTGCAGAATACAGGTGGAAATGATAATAATGCGCGGTTTGTCACAGCCAAGCAGTTCAAAGAATTGGGACCACCAGAATTTAAGGGAAAGCCGGATCCGATCATGGCGGAAACGTGGGTCAAGCAAATTACCAAGATATTCGATGTCTTGGGATGCACGGAGGAACAGAAGGTTCCATTCGCCACCTTTATGTTCCGCGGTGCGGCAGACTACTGGTGGGAATCTGTGAAGCGTACCCAGCCTGACGCACTCAACATGTCCTGGGAAACATTTCAAAAACTGTTCAATGACAAGTACTTTCCTGAAAGTATTCGTCATATGAAGGAGGTGGAGTTTATCAGACTGGAATAAAACAACATGACGGTGTCCCAGTACGAGATGAAGTTTGCAGAGTTATCCAGGTTTGCACCGCATTTGGTCGAGAATGAGGAACGAATGACAAGGATGTTTCTGAGAGGTCTAAAACCCGAGATTCGGCAATATCTTATCTCTCATAAATTTTCTTTATATTCAGATGTCGTAAACAGGGCTCAATTATTAGAGCGAGATAATGAGTATGTGCAACCGAGGGACCACAACTAGGGTCATACCGGTGGCGGCAGTCATCGAAGCAATGAAAACCAGCAGGAAGGAAAGCATTCGGACAAAAGCGGTAACCACTCTGGTGGTAATCGTGGTCGTGATAATAGAAGGAGCGAGTCGAGAGGAGATTTCAAGAAGAGAAGGTACAACAATGATAACGTGAAGACGTCAGCACAAACATCAACTGTTTCTAGGGGAGGAGAACGACCACCGGTCGTATGTTACAAATGTGAGAAAGAGGGACATATCAGCCCAAACTGCCCACAACAATCTAAGGTATGTTATAACTGTGGAAAGGAGGGTCATATAGCTCGAGAGTGTTCTGTAAAAAAACCAAGTTCAGCGGGGATGGTGACTCAAAAAGCTGTCCCAGAAAAGTCAAAGTCAACGGTTCCTGGAAGAGCGTTTTTCGTGACTGGTCAGAATGCGAGGAACCCGAACGAAGTTAGCACGGGTTAGTTAATTATAAATTTTTGCGAAGTCTATACCTTATTAGATACCGGTTCTACCCATTCATTTATTTCTCCTGCTTGTGCTCAACGTTTAAACTTGACTCCAGAAAAAATTAGACTTTGACTTATCTGTTGAAACTCCGTTAGGAGAAACTTTCGTTACATCCACTGTTTATAAATCTTGTTTGATCCAAGTTGGCACCATCACATTACCTGTTGACCTTATCTCTTTAAAGATACTTACTTTTGATGTGATTTTAGGGATCGATTGGTTAACTACTCATTATGCCAAATTGATTGCTTTTGTAAGGTTGTTAGTTTTCATATTCCTAAGCAACCTGTTATTCAAATTCAAGCAACCAAACCATTGAAGTCAAACTCTTTCATATCAAGCCGTAAAGTTATTCGTTTATTGAAAAACGGATGTCAAGCTTTCTTAGCTATGTTATGGACTTGAATAAAAATACGTCAGATTTGAATGATATTTCTATTGTTAGTAAATCCCTGACGTATTTCCTGAAGAATTTCTTGGCCTACGCGTGATATTGAATTTTGTATCATCTTTGAATCTGGTACAAAACTCACTTCTAAAATCTCATATCGAATAGCTCCTATTGAACTTCAGGAGTTAAAAACCTAACTGTAGAAGTTTGTACCCGAGCCTCTATCTGGTGACTTCCTTTGTGGAATGCACTAAAGCCAGACTCTCCGTAGGGGATGCCATATTCGTATGGTAGTAAACTGATAGGTGCCATTGTGACGTGCTATCCAAGATTGGGATATAAGTCACAGTTGAGAGCAACCTAAGTTAGTAATCGAAATACCTAGCTTTCTGGGCTTAGCTGGTTATTATCGGAGATTTGTGGAAGGCTTTTCTCGAATCGCTACTCCGTTAACTCAGCTGACTCGGAAAGATATAAAATTCGTATGGAGTGAGGAATGTGAGAAGAGTTTTCAAGAACTCAAGAGGAGACTCATTTCGGCACCTGTTCTGACAATACCATTTGGTTCGGATGGATTTGTTATCTACAGCGATGCTTCAGGCAAAGGGTTAGGATGTGTTCTCATGCAACATGGGAAAGTCATAGCCTATGCCTCACGACAACTCAAAGAATATGAGAGGAATTATCCTACTCATGATTTGGAGTTGGCAGCAGTCGTTTTCGCGTTGAAGATTTGGAGACACTACCTGTATGGGGAGAAAGTGGAGATCCATACGGATCATAAAAGCCTCAATATTTCTTCACCCAAAAGGAACTCAACATGCGGCAACGACGTTGGCTTGAGCTGTTGAAAGATTACGATCATACCATCCAATATCATCCTGGAAAAGCGAACGCAGTAGCTGACGCATTGAGTAGAAGATCATACGCGGGTACGAGTGCAATGTTGTTAACACAAAGGCCCATTTTGTATGACTTTCAAAGGATGGAGATAGAGATGAAGGCTCCAAGTACCCACATGATGATATCAAATATACGAGTAGAACCGACTTTAATCGATAAAGTTAAAGCTGCTCAAGCTACAGACATGGAGCTGATGCGTATGAAGAAGAAAGTGCAAGAAGGTGCTATTCCAGAAGCAAGAATCGATGAAGAAGGAATACTTCGAGTCAACTCCAGACTTTGTGTTCCTAACGATTTTGACTTGAAGCATAGAATAATGATGGAGACACACAACACACCGTTTGCAATCCATCCTGGGAGTACCAAAATGTATCACGATCTTCGACATACATTTTGGTGGAGCAATATGAAAAGAGAGATCGCGGAGTTTATCTCGAGATGTTTAACTTGTCAACGTGTAAAAGCGGAGCATCAAGTACCAAAGGGTCCATTGCAACCACTTGAGATTCTGAAATGGAAGTGGGAACACATTACTATGAATTTTGTTGCGGGTCTTCCCAAGGTTTCTCAAGGCATAGATGCGATTTGGGATATTGTTGATAGATTAACCAAGTCCGCTCATTTCTTGCCGATACGTGAGACTTATTCCCTTGAACGTCTTGCTAGTATGTACGTGAATGAGATTGTGAGATTGCATGGCATGCCAATATCCATAGTTTTGGATCATGACCCAAGATTCACTTCACGATTTTGGGTTAGCTTACAGAAAGCTATGGGCACGGATTTACGATTCAGTTCAGCGTACCATCCTCAAACGGACGGACAATCAGAGAGGACTATTCAAACTCTTGAAGATCTATTAAGACTTTGTGTCCTAGATCTCAAAGGGAGTTGGGATAAGTACCTACCATTGGTGGAATTCTCCTACAACAACAGTTATCAGGCGAGCACAGGTGTGGCTCCATTCGAGGCGTTGTATGGAAGAAAATGTCGTTCTCCAGTATGCTGGGACGAGGTGGGTGAAGCAACATTGTTGGGACCAGAGTTGGTACGTATTACTACAGAGAAGATCCAAACGATTTGACAACGTATACAAACGGCACAGGATCGACAAAAGAGTTATGCGGATCTTCATCGGAAGGACGTGAAATTTAATATTGGGGATCATGTATTGTTACGTGTTGCACCATAGAAGGGAGTTACAAGATTTGGGAAGAGAGGAAAGCTCAATCCAAGATTTGTTGGTCCATTTGAGATTCTTGAGCGAATAGGAAATGTGGCATATAGACTCGCATTACCTCCAAGCATGTCTCGTGTTCATAATGTTTTTCACATATCTATGCTTCGTAAATATGTTAAAGACCCGAACCACATTATTGAGTTAGAACCAGACGAGATAGTTGAAGATTTAACGTACGAGGAGGTACCTGTTAAGATCTTGGATAGGAAAGAGCATGTCTTACGCACGAAGGTTATACCACAAGTTAAGGTTTTGTGGAGAAACCATACTATTGAAGAAATGACCTGGGAGTTGGAATCAGAAATGAAAGTGAGGTATCCTTACCTTTTCGAAATATCAGGTACGTACGTCAATTTCGAGGACGAAATTTCATAAGGAGGGGAGGTTGTAAGACCCCAACTTATTAATGAATAAAATCAAATTTTCTCTAAATATTATTGTGAATAATAAGAGGTTAATTTGATATAATACTTTGGTTATGGGTGAAATGTGCAAATTTTGCAAAATAAGCAAGTGGTTATAAAATATTCATTTTGTCGGGGAATATTCGTTTGGTCGTGGAATATTCTTGCTGTCGGGGAATATTCGTACGACGGCGCAGCCTTGTGTGGGCCCCATAACGAAAAGCGATTGGATGAAGAAAACGACAAGTATAAGTTGTTTATAAATAACGGCATAGTTGTTACCGTTAGTACAATTAGAATACCCGGTGGTTAAAATACAGTAGCACACGGTATTGCACCAATTATTGATTCTTACGTAAGAAGGCACTACTCAATAATTGTTACAGTAGTTACTGTTTAATATTTTATTTTATTAATGCAATAATTGTTGCGTTGATATTTTATATTATTGTTGTTTCAATAATTGTTGCTGCACAGTATTTTCCATTATCAGATCAATAATTCATATTATTTGAATAATATTATTAGATAACATTATTGGCAATGTCTAGAAAGTTCTGTCTAAGGAGAGGTTTGGTCATCTAATTGTGCGTCAGTAAGGAGAAATCCTTATTGGAAAGCCCCCTCTTTCCTGGGAACGGCCTGGTTGTCATAAATGTGATTCTGTAATATTATTTGTGAATAATTAATTATTGATTCATATGATAAGGAAATATTTATTTTATGTGGATATAAATGAGGGATATATTTTTGTGGTTAAAAATGAAGGAGTTAATGTTGAGGTTTTTATCCGTATTTTTGTCGGAATGGAGGTATTAAAAATCAGGGTTTTTGAGATATTTTGCAGGGGTTATAATTTTTAATCCGACCGTTGGATCGTGGTAATTTTTGGATATGTTATACATATATAAGTTGAGTATATGCCCACAAATTTTGAACCGTTAAAAATAAACGTATGATTTATTATGAATTTTACAAGATGACTGGTTCAGAAATTGTTAAATTTTTGGAGTTTATCATTTTGATGGAAAATTCTAGAATTGGTGGGCCCCACTTGTGGTTGGTGAAGAAATGTGCTGAATTATATTTCAAATGTGGTGGGTGGGAATAGTAGCAGGTAAAGCCATCAGGTTGCAGGTCAAGCCTACTAAAATTTTCCTATAAATAGAGGGCTAAGTTAGAATTGAAAATCACACCAGAAACAAGTTTTCTCTCTTTCTCTCTCTAGATTATTGAGTGTATTTTGTGAGTATTTAGATACTTTGAGAGTTTCTATTCATCAGAGCAAGTTTCTTTCAGCCTTATACCGGTATTTCGACCAGAAGTACTGATATCTTGAGGTAAGGGATATTATTTTCTTCTTAATGATATTATTTTCTTCAATATCATTATGCTGAAATATTGATATGAGTTTTTATCAAATTTAGAACTTTTTGTGTCGGGGTTACTATTCACGTATACGGCACTATTCACGTATACGGTACTATTCACGAATACGGCACTATTCACCGAAAAATAAAATTTTCCCTTTTTGTCCAAGATGTCTATTATGGTTACTATCTTTGATTGTATCCATGTTTTGATTTTTATTTTTGAATTCTGCTTCACAATTGATTATTATGAAGTATTATTGATCTTGGATAAACTGTTATACGAATCCCTACTATTTGTCCTTCTGTCTCACTGGATTCGTTCTCTTTAAGATATTTTTCATCATCCTCAGTCCTAAATGATGATATTACTGAATATCTTTGGCCTGTAGTGCAAAGATGTATGATTACTTGATGAATATCTTTGGCCTGTAGTGCAAAGACGAACAGGTGTTGAGATGAACATGACTGACTGGTGATACAAATGAATATCTTTGGCCTGTAGTGCAAAGATGAATATTTGGTTAAAGATGATTATTAATTGATCTTACAGGGATAAAATATTGATGATGGACTTTTAAATCTTAGAAGATAGTAGAATTCTTTCTCTACTTGACTCTTCTAATGGTTTGCTGTTTCCGCTGCAGTTGTTGATTTAAAACTTGTTGTCGATTATATTCTATCAGATTTTTCCCTGTTGAAGACTAACGATAATTTGTTGTATATTATCTTAGTCATAATATTCTTTACTGGGCTAGTTGAGCTCACCCTTTTCCTTTTTGTTCCATTTTTCTTCTCAGGAGATGAGAACATAGCAGGATCTAGTCGGGGTATGGAGTGATGGTTCTAGAAAGATGTTTTAACAGTCCTCACTATTTCTGTAAAATAGTGTTTGAATATTGATGACTTATTTGAGTGTGGATATTGTCTAGAAGACAATATTTGTATTTAAACTCACAGTATGTGTTGTCGTATTTTGCACGACAATTGTATTATTGAAGTTGTAGTTTGCTTTCTGTACCATGTATTTGGCGACTCAGAATGGGTGTTGTATACCTATTTTGGGGGCGTCACAACAACCATCTAGACAACACATAGAATAAGATTTTATTATTATTTAATTTAATAAAATTATTTTACAATAAGATCCGAATTTTTCGGTCGTTACAGGGTCGGTGTAAGACCCCAACTTATTATAAATAAAATCAAATTTCCTCTAATTATTATTTTGAATAATGGGGTGTTAATTTGATATAATACTTTAGTTATGGGTGAAATGTGCAAATTTTACAAAATAAGCAAGTGGTTATTGTGACGCCCCAAAATCAGGTATACATCACCCATCTTGAGTCGCCAAATACATGGTACAAAATACAAATAAAACTTAATTATACAACTGTCATGTAAAATACGACAAAACATATGCTATGAGTTTTAATATAAATATTATCATCTAGACAATATCCACACTCAATGGAGTTCTCATTACATTTATTATCACACTATTTTATAAAATAGTGAGGACTACTATGACACCATCTCGGACCATCACTTTATTTCCTGACTAGTCCCGGCTACGTTCTCATTTCTTGAAGAGAACAATGAAAGCAAAAGGGTGAGCTCAACTAGCCCAGTAAGAAATATTATGACTAAGATAATGCAAAATAAATTATCATTAGCCCTCAACAATGTTAAACTGATAGAATATAATAGACAACAAGTTTAACTGCAGCGGAACAAGTAATCCATTAGAACAGTCAAGTAGAACATAAAATCTACTATCTTCTATGATTTAAAAAGTTTTTCATCAACTTTATCACTGAGACTCAGCTTAATAAATAAAATTAAATTATCCCTGCACCACGGCCAAGGATATTCATGTAATCATCAATGGTCATAATTATACCTGTGACGACCCAAAAATTCGGATCGTCCAGAATTTAGGTTTAAAGAATTAATTATTAATAAAACTAATTTTTATTAATACTATTCTGTGCTATGTGTTTATTAATCGTTCTTTAACCTAGAATGATTATAAGTCGGGAGGATTCTGGCTACGAGCTAGATTGAACGAGTAAAAATTTTCAAGATGAAAATAGAATTTTCCGGAAACAAAAATATTTTCGAGGAAAAAGACGAAATAGACACTATTCATCAGTTTCTGCTCGGAGATTTATTTTGAAATTCTGAGAATTTAATGATTACATATAATTTTGAAACGTGATGGAATATTCAATAATATTTCAGTTATGGCAAAAACGAAGTTTTCGCCTGCAGACTTAAAACCTAAGAGTTAGGAAAAGTGAGTTCTGAGAATACTATGATCACATATAATAATTAGGGTTATTATGCGTGAGAGATACGAGTATAATACTAGTTATTATACAAGTATAGTACGAAGATTATTACGACGTATAATACGAATATCGTACGAACGATATACGAAGAGAATATGAGAATACGAGAATGGAATGCGTAGAATACGATTAGTCTTAATGGACTTTGAGTTCATGAATTTTGTAGAATCTAATTGGACTTGGATTATGTCAAGCCCAAATCTTAGTGAAATCAAGCCCAAGATAGGCCCAATAAAAATTAGGGTTAAGGCCCAAACCAAGAAAAAAAATCGCGGATCGAACCGATGGGTAAACGGATGGGTATAAACCATTGGGGCAACCCATTGGATGACCCATGGACATGTGGGCCGGCCACTTGGCCACCAAGTAAGGGTGGTGGCCAAGTAAACTTGGTGGCTAAGGTGGGAATAGTAAGGAGGTGGAATAGTAAGGAGGTTAAAGGGGGCGAAATGACTAAACTACCCCTAACTTTGGTTTTCTATAAATAGGAAGCTTATTTCATTGTTTTAGAATTTTGAAAATCCTAAGACACTTGAGAGAGAGAGAGAGAGAGTTCGGATGGGAGGAGGAGAAGGAGGAAAGGCTAGCCCGTGTACAAACTTTGTCCGACGGGAGACGATTAAAGAAGAACGGTAATCCGAAACCTAGTCTCTTCTAATATTTTCTTTAAGTTTAATATGCTTAAAACATAACTTAATGAGAATAAGGAGTAAAAGATGTTAGTAATGATTTCATATGGTTGAAATCATAAGAAAATAAAGAAATAAGAATTAGAAGTTTAGTTTGTAAATTTCTTAAGGAAGTATAAGATTCGTGAGGATTTTGAGCGATCCGAATGAATATTATGCATAAGTAGGTGAAATAAGTAAGGAATGATGTTCTATAACATCAAATTCTAATAAAAAGTGAAATCGTAATCCAAAATATCGATTTAAATGAAGAACGAACGAAGAACACGCGAAGAACACGAAGAACGTTGTTGATGGACAAATTTAAAACCATCGTAGGATAATTATTGTTGATGGATAAGTTTAAAACCAGCGCGTATAAGTTAGATGCTTATTGCTTGGTTAGGAACGGTAGAAACGTTCATGAAGAACGGATTAAAATGTAGCTATAACGAAGTTATGGCGAAATTTTCGTAAAAGGTGAACGAGAATTAAAAAGTTAGTAAATGAACCCGAACGTGTAAGGTTTCATAAGAAAGTAAGAGAACATAGAAAACGTGAGTCATGGACTCAAGAACGAACGAGTTCAGAGTTCGGATGACCGAATTACGGACGAACGAGCGAAGAACATTAAAAGCGTAAAAATGAACGAAAGATGAAGATCAAGCCAATCGAATGGCACGTTAACAGATTCAGAATGAAGTTCTGTCTGAGGGGTATTGAAGTACGTAAGATAAGAAAGAGAATGGCTTTGGAACGACCTCGTTCCGAGTTATAACGAAGAAGTTATGAGATTGGGAAGTACGCGTCTCAAACTTGATTCTAGACTTAGAAAAATTTTCAAGAACTAGGGCTTGGCGCCGTGGCGCCAGCCATGCCGTGTAGAGTGGCGCAGCAGTGCCAGACCGGGAGTCAGGGACTGAAGTCTTGCACCATGGTGCGAGAGTTAAAGGAGAGAGTGGTGCCGCAGCTCCAGTGTAGAGAAAAAGCCAGAGATGAGCTTTTAACTGCTCAGCTCTTGGGGGAAACGTAAGGGACGATAAAGAACATAATGTCCAATTAATGTAACACTTAATCAAGTGAATTAAACCTGTAGTAAAGGTTGAACGGAAATATTAAACAAGATTAAAATACAAAGAATATAAACGCGGGTTACGGAACCGATATCCGGGGACCGTAGTCGCGATGAACGAACATGAGGGATTGCTATGATTGCGACTGTAACATTCCAAAATTTTTAAATGTAAGTTATAAATATTTATTGATTTATATAAATATTTAGTGGATATGTTTATTGTTGAATAAATAATTGTTCAATTTGAGTGATGTGGTTTATTTAATTATTTGTTGAATAAATAATTAAATATTAAATATTAAATATTTATTGGCAATATTAAATATTTATTGAATTATATGGCAATTTGAGTTGATGTGATTTAATTAATTAATTGTTGAGTAAATAATTAAGGAGCTAAATATATTAATTATTATGAGATTTTATAATAATGGAGTTTAATTTAATAAGCTAGAGAGCTTATAATGATTTTAAATAAATAATAATATTTAAATGAGAAATTGTAGTTTGAAATATTAGTTGATTAAATGAAATTATAATTGTAAAAAGAATTATAATTGTTTATGTGTTAAAGTAATTTAATAGAGTAATGTTTTTATTTGATTTATTTAGTTAAATAAAGTGTGACTAATAGTCTTGCTATAAAAGAGTTATTAAAATAAATTAAAAGAGTTTATTTTAGTTTGCCAAACATGCCTTATTGCATAATAAGTCTTTAATCTATTAGTATTTTACCAAACAAGGAGTAAGGATTAAGGGGTTATTTTACTTAGACTAGCCAAACAAGCCTTATGGCTTTTAAATTTCAAAACTCCTATAACTGATATATTTATCAGTACTTATATTATATTATTAATATATTACGTTATATTGTATGCGTTAGATTTTAGTACGTAAGATAGAAGAGAGAGAAAGGAGAGAAAAATAGAAAGACTCAGAGGAAGAAGAAGAAGAAAAGAAGAAAAGTGAGAGAATTCTAGAGAGAATTGAGAGATTATTAACAGGTTTTGGAGAAAAGCTTGACAATCAAAGAGTTAGGACCATCATCTTCTTCATAATCCAAGGTAGGCCATCTTTTCTTTTGTAAGCTCTAAAAGTTTTCTTCTCCTAAAAAGTTCTCTGTGATTTTTATAAAGTGATGTTATGTTATAGTTTGGCATGGTTATTGATTATATGGTTGTTCTATGAACTTATATATGATTATAGAGAAATTAGTTCATGTATATATGTGTTTTGTGGAAGAAAATATTTTACAGAGTGTTCATATGACAATATGTATGAATATGGCTATTTTAAAATAGAAATTAAGGTTTTAATTGTTGTTAAATGGATAAATTGATTGTTAGAATTGATAGAGTATGTAAAAATATAATTATAATGCTTTGAAATTTCTGTGTTGGTTGAATAACAAAATCACAGTGTTGACTTTTTTATGAAATAATATCAATAATGGAGTTTTGCCAAAAACCTTGAAATTAGGTGTTTTATAGTTGATGTTTAGACAAATTATGAATAGAAACACGTTAGGAATTGTCACAATGTGTTTGTATGAAGTTTATGTGCAAAATAGAGTGTAACTAGTCTATTAGATTCGAGCTTTTTGGCCAATTTGGTTTTTCTTTCATGGCTGCCGAAGCTGTCAGTCGACGCTGACAGTTCGCGCCGCAGCACGGCCCAGCAGTTCATTGCTGGCGCCCCAGCGCTGATGCTCGCGCCCCAGCGCCGAGCGCCCCAGCGCCCCGCGCCCAGCGCTGTCCCGCGCCCCAGCGCCACTGCGCCGCGCCCCGCCCCGCGCGCCGGAAAAGTGGCCTAGTTGGGCAGTTTTGGCCTCCTGTAGTAAAACGGCCATAACTTTTTCATACGAACTCCGATTTAGGTAATTCAAGATTATTCGGAAAGAGGACGAGTAGACCTACAACTTTCATTCTTTAAGTGTTTTTATTTGAGGTCTGTAACAGTAGTCAAAATGGTCATCTTTATGACTGTTGTGTATTTGGAGCCAATCGGAGGGCGTCGGGATGCACGAATGCAAGTGCAACCCTTTGGATATTAGTATAACTTAATGATAATATGTTGGACATGTATTAGGATGTTATATCAAGTTGTTAATGTACACGTGGTGTAATGGCATGATCATTTAAATAGTTGTAATAAAGCTAAAATGTAATGTTTAAACTTAAACTTAGTTAGTAGCTATACTAAGAGTAATAAAGGAACTCATAAAGGTAATGTTAGTGTAGCTAATGTGTATTATCAATGCATATGGTATGTGTAGGACTTGGGGTGAACGTGAATAGTAATTGTTTAACCTACACGCGAGGCAAGTTCCCTAACCTTTGCTACTTTATTATTCAGCAAGATTACTTTTCACTGTTATGTTATACTTATGCAAGTTCTCTAACTCAAAACTTCATTGTGCAAGTTTGAATTCGTTAAACACATTATCGCTTTAATTCCATTTCAATTGTACAAATTGCTAACTTTACACTTTCGTAGAGTTAGATTGTTTATTGTTGGTTAAGCTCGTGTATCTATTGGTTTATGAGGATGCATGTTATGATTATTCCATGATTATGCTATTAAATTATTCCTAAAGCATGATGTTAGTTTATAAATATCAATTCAACTATGATTATTCCATAGTATACAGTTATGTTGTTTGTAATCAACTAACCCTTAGTTGATTACCGTTGAATTCTAAATTACCCCGTGATGTATCCAAACCAAACTCACTTTGGTACGGACTTGTATTCTAAATACTGAGAAGAACAACTCTTTTATAAGAGGTTACGCTTAGCGTTGAAATGATTGTGCACAATACATTGTACGAAGGGTTGATCCCCCTAAGTACGTGAAGTCCTTATAGTCTATGACTGTTAAAGTTTTAAGTTGAAAAATTACTTATAACTGTGGACATGATTCGTGGTCTTTAGACCCTCAGTAATTGATTAAAGTTTTTAGAAAGTAATAGAATTTATTGTTCAGTTCTATTAAACCTAACGTCGGTACATGATGTAAAGTTAAATGATTTATCTACTATTATTTCAAGTGGGCTTTGTTTGCTCACTCTTGCCTGTAAAATTTCTTACAGCTAAGGTTGAAACTGGTGATGTACCTAGCACCAGTAAAGGGAAAGGAAAGATGAAATAATGCTGAAGACCTGTAATAGATTGAATAGTTTATTTTCAGATTTGTTTAAAGATTGTAATGAATGTTATTTTAATTATTCCGCATGAATGAATGAATGTTTGTAAAGGTTAGATAACCTGGGAGATTTTTATTTAAGTTTAATCCTGTATGGGCAGGTTTTCTTTTATTATTCTATTCTATTATGATTGGGTAGTTAGAAATGAATGTTTTGATTACGTGAACACCAAATCTGGAGGTAATGAAGTACCAGGATTTGGGGGTGTCACAGGTTGGTATCAAAGCTTTAGGTTATGAACCTTAGGTGGGGGAAAAAGCCTTAGGAAGTAACCTTTTGAAAAGATAGTGGAGTTAACTCTTATCGAGTTTTAAGAAAGAAGTAATAAAACACTTATGTGCTTATGTGTTTATAACTTATGTGCTCGCGAGTGTCAAGTAGAATGATTAATAACTAAAACTTTAAAATTTTGTTATCAGGATGACTAATGTCGGAGAATCTAGTCAGACTAGGGAGGAGGGACCTCAAATGCCTATAGAGGAGGAGCCTCGCGACATTCAGGTAGTTTGGGAACAACTACTGCCACGGGAGTCAGCCCCGTTGGTCACAGTAGTTGAGGATGAGGATGATGATGTGGAGACAGACGAGGAGGATCCCGTGGAGTTACCACAGGAGGATGAGGATGACGAGGATGAGGAGGAAAGGATTCCGCTTAACTCGATAGCTGGCCGTGTATACGATGAGGTGCATGACCGTAACGTGGAACTTCAAGATACAGTGGAGGAGTTGCAGGAGATAGTAGCTGAACAACAGACTACAATTACACAAAAAGACGGCGAGATCCAGGATCGTGATGAACGATTGACAAACGCCGAGGAGAAACTAACACAGACTGAAGGAGAGAAGGAACAATTGATCGAGATGGTTGTTGAACTGAAGGGCAGGCTGAGAGAAGAAGCGGCTAAGAGGATAAGAGCTGAAGATGTGTATGAGGAAGCTTATCAACGAACTGGAAGAGCAGTAAGGGACGCACAAGCAAAGAGGATGAAGATGGAAGAGATGGATAAAGTATTCAATACCGTGATCAATCGAGCTCAAGATCGGGTCATGGGTTATCCAATTCAGTTCGAGACTCTACCATCATACGTGTTAGATCGCCGAACCATGTTCCGTGTTATGGAAGAAGAGCGTCAAAAGGCGAATGATTATCTTAATAGATCATCGTAGGAAATTTGTCTGTTTTGCAAGTAATAAGTGTTAAATAATGTGTAAGTCCCGAGTGTTAAGTAACCATGGGATATGAGAATGATGATGTTGCCCTGAAACTTTTGTAGTTCAGGAAAGTAATGTAGATAGCAGAGATGCTATTGTGTTATGTTTTCAAAAAGTTTATGAATAAATAAAAGTTATTATTTTATTCAAAGTGTTATGTGCTATGTGGTTATTTCTTTGGTAGAGGCAAGTTAATTAGAAATACTTAAAGAAGTTGAGTAATGGTCTAATAGATGTTTTATTTTAAACAGAAAATGCCTCCCAGACGTCAAGCAACACGACAGAGAACCACCGAAGAAGCTAATGACAATGTTGATGCGAATCCCGTTCAACAACTAGTGGCACTATTGACAGGAGCGTTGCAGAATCAACCTCAAAACCAAGGCACAACGTTTAAGGAGTTTAAGGCGGTTGGACCACCTGAATTCCGTGGGTCCATGAATCCAGTTGAAGCTCAAACCTGGATTATGGAGATAGAGAAGGTGTTCGATGTCGCTAGGGTAGGGGATGACCAGAAGACTGCTTTCGCAACTTTCATGTTGAAAGCAGAAGCTAGTTATTGGTGGCAAGCCAATAAAACTCGGGAAGGGCCAGGAGTGATGACCTGGGATAGGTTCAAGGAACTGTTCTTCGAGACCTATTTCCCGAAGAGTTCAAAGAGTCAGCTGGAAGTACAGTTTCTGGAGCTGAAGCAAGGGACGATGTCGGTATCCGAGTATGCCGCAAAATTCAACGAGTTGGCGAGGTTTGCGCCATATCAGGTTAGCACAGACGAACGCAAAGCGAAGAGGTTTGAACAGGGACTGAAGCCCTGGCTGTACAGTAGGGTTTCCCTGTTCCAGTTGAAGACATTTGCAGCAGTAATGGAGAAAGCAATACTCGCTGAAGGTGGAGGAGAGGCGGTGACCAAATTCAACCAGGAACAAAAGAAGAAAAAGAATGAGAATGAAATGAAGAATGGAGGTGGCAGCAGTGGAAATAACAACAACAACAACCACAACAACAGCTTGAAGAGGAAGTGGAATGGGAACGGGGGAGCTGGAAACCAGCAGGGTAACCAGCAAAACAAAAAGTTTGAAGCATGTGCGACATGCGGGAAATTTCACAAGGGTGCGTGCTTGATGGGGAAACGAGTTTGCTACAATTGTGGCCAGGAGGGTCACATCGCCCCAAATTTCACTCAACCAAAGAAGAAGGCGTGCTTCACGTGCGGATCCAAGGATCATTTTGCTCGTGAATGCCCTAAGAAGAAGGAGGGAGGGACAACCAGAAACAATGGAGGAGGTAACAATGGAGGTACGTGGGCTATTACAGGACCTGCAGCATCAAACAAACCCACAGCCAGAACCTTCAACATGACTGTGCAAGATGCTGTGCAATCAAAAGATGTGGTGTCAGGTATTATCCCAATCAATGATATTAATGCATATGTATTATTTGATTCGGGTGCTACTTGCTCGTTTATATCTGATGAATTTGCCAAGAGGTTAGAATTGCCTAGAGAAGAACTGAATTTTCCAATGAACATAGAAATTGCGAATAAGGAAATAATCCCTGTTAGGTTCGTTTACAAGAACTGTAGGGTAAACATTAAGGGGAATATCTTGTTAGTAGATTTGATTCCGATTAGACTCGGGGAATTTGATGTAATTTTGGGAATGGATTGGTTGTTCAATTATGGAGCAGTAATTGACTGCCAAAAGAAGTGTGTAAACCTTATGACTCCGTCAAATGTAGTATTTTATGGTAGCAAGTCGCCAAGACAAATGAAGTGTCTGACGACTATGCAGGCCAAGAAGTTGTTGAGTCAAGGTTGTATGGGCTATTTAGCTTACATAGTCGATACTCAGAAGAAAGGTGTGAAATTAGAAGAAATACCGGTAGTGAGAGAATTCGAAGACGTGTTTCCAGAAGATTTGCCAGGACTTCCGCCGGATAGAGAAATTGAATTCGTGATCGACTTAGTGCCGGGAACAGCACCAATATCAAAGGCTCCGTACAGAATGGCTCCGGTAGAAATGAAGGAACTGATGGTACAGTTGCAAGAACTGCTAGACAAGAAGTATATTCAACCAAGTGTATCGCCGTGGGGAGCGCCAGTTTTATTCGTGAAGAAGAAGGACGGGTCAATGCGTCTTTGCATTGATTACAGGGAGTTAAACAAAGTCACTATTAAAAACAAATACCCGTTGCCAAGAATAGATGACTTGTTTGACCAGTTGAAGGGTGCTAAATACTTTTCGAAAATTGATTTGAGAAGTGGGTTTCACCAGTTGAAAGTGAGGAAGGAGGATATACCACGAACGGCATTCAGAACTCGGTATGGACATTACGAGTTTCTGGTGATGTCTTTTGGTTTAACAAATGCCCCTGCCGCGTTCATGGATTTGATGAACAGGGTATTTAAACCTTTTTTAGACAAGTTCGTAGTGGTGTTTATCGACGACATTCTGGTGTATTCCAAAACTCAAGAAGAACACGTGGAACATTTACGTCTGACATTGGAGACACTAAGAAAGGAAAAGTTGTACGCGAAATTCACTAAGTGTGAATTTTGGCTCGACCGTGTACAATTTTTGGGTCATGTGATTTACAAAGATGGGATTTCAGTAGATCCATCGAAAGTGGAAGCTGTAATCAATTGGGAACAACCAAGAACACCTTCGGAGGTGAGGAGTTTCTTGGGACTGGCCAGTTATTATAGAAGATTTATACAAGATTTTTCTAAGATAGCCACTCCATTAACAAATTTGACACGAAAAGCTGTGAAATTCGTTTGGACAGAAAAGTGTGAAGAGAGCTTCCAAGATTTGAAGAAGAAGCTAAGTATGACACCTGTGTTAACCCTACCAGATAATACAGGAAATTTTGTGGTGTATAGTGATGCCTCACACAAAGGATTGGGTTGTGTTCTTATGCAAAACGGCAAAGTTATTGCCTATGCATCAAGACAATTGAAAGATTATGAGAAAGGGTATCCGACTCATGATTTGGAATTGGCTGCAGTGGTATTTGCTCTCAAGATATGGAGACACTATCTTTATGGAGAGAAATGTGAGATCTACACAGACCACAAAAGTCTGAAGTATATTTTCACTCAGAAAGATTTGAACCTGCGTCAGAGAAGGTGGATGGAACTGATAAAAGATTACGATTGTGAGATCTTTTATCATCCGGGCAAAGCGAATGTGGTTGCAGATGCTTTAAGCAGGAAAGGTCGGGAGAAATTAATGCTGCTAACAACTCAAGAGGAGCTCATTTCAGCAATGACAAAGTTAGAACTGGAAATCAAATTTCCACAGGAATCCGACGAACAATTATTTCAGATAGAAGCTGGTCCAACTTTAATGGACAAAGTGAAGAGTGCCCAACTACAAGACGAAGAGTGTGCGAAAATCAAAGAGAATTTGATTGAAGGCGGTGATGTAAAATACAAGATCGACACCGAAGGGTTACTACGGTTTGAGGGAAGGATCTGGGTTCCAGTAGCACCATAACTGAAAGAAGAAATTTTGATCGAAGCTCATAGCTCAAAATATTCAATTCATCCAGGGAGCACGAAAATGTATCAAGATTTGCGCCGACATTTTTGGTGGCCAAATATGAAAAGGGACGTCGCAGAATGTGTAGCGAAGTGCTTAACATGTCAGAGAGTAAAAGCCGAACATCAAAGACCTAGCGGATTGCTTCAACCGTTGGAAATACCGGAATGGAAATGGGAGCATATCACGATGGATTTTGTGGTGGGTCTTCCAACTACTCAGAAAGGATACGATGCAATTTGGGTAATAGTAGACAGACTGACAAAATCTGCACACTTTTTGCCAATAAAGATTAGATTCAATCTTGATCAGCTGGCAAAACTATATATTAAAGAGATCGTTGCAAGACATGGAGTTCCAGTGTCAATTGTGTCAGACAGAGATCCAAGGTTCATATCAAACTTCTGGAAGAGACTACAAGAATGTATGGGAACACAGTTGCGAATGAGTACGGCATATCATCCGCAAACAGATGGCCAAAGCGAACGAACGATCCAGACATTGGAAGATATGTTGAGAGCATGCGTCATGGATTTCAAAGGAAGCTGGGAAGAGCAATTACCGTTGGTGGAATTCGCCTATAATAATAGTTATCACGCGAGCATCGACATGCCACCTTACGAAGCGTTATACGGCAGAAAGTGCAGAACTCCACTGTACTGGGATGAAGTTGGTGAACGTCAACTGTTAGGACCAGAAATGGTGTAACAAACTGCTGAGGTTATCAAACTCATCAGGATAAGATTAGTAGCAGCTCAAGACCGACAGAAGAAGTATGCTGATCAACACAGGCAAGATCGTACATTTGACGTAGGAAGCTATGTATTCCTAAAAGTTTCTCCTTGGAAGGGGAAAATTCGTTTCGGTAAAAAGGGAAAACTAAGCCCGAGGTTTATTGGACCCTTTGAAGTGCTGCGAAAAGTTGGAGAGGTAGCTTATGAGGTAGCTCTACCTCCAGAGTTGGAAAACATTCATAATATTTTTCACATTTCGGTGTTACGACCATATAAACCCGATTACAAACACATAATCGAGTATGAACCATTGCAGTTCGAGAAAGATTTGTCTTATGAAGAGATTCCTATCCAGATAGTCGACAGGAAAGAACAAGTGCTCAGGAATAAAGTGATACCTTCTGTGAAGGTGATTTGGAGGAACCACAACGCTGAAGAAGCAACGTGGGAACTCGAAGAGAAAATATTGAAAGATTACCCTGAGTTATTTGTTTAATCCGTGTCTTCGATTCTGGGGACAGAATCTTTGTAAGTAGGGAAGAATGTAGCGAATAATTTGTTTGAATTGTGATTCTGAGGACAGAATCCTTGTAAGGAGGGAATGATGTAACATTCCAAAATTTTTAAATGTAAGTTATAAATATTTATTGATTTATATAAATATTTAGTGGATATGTTTATTGTTGAATAAATAATTGTTCAATTTGAGTGATGTGGTTTATTTAATTATTTGTTGAATAAATAATTAAATATTAAATATTTATTGGCAATATTAAATATTTATTGAATTATATGGCAATTTGAGTTGATGTGATTTAATTAATTAATTGTTGAGTAAATAATTAAGGAGCTAAATAAATTAATTATTATGAGATTTTATAATAATGGAGTTTAATTTAATAAGCTAGAGAGCTTATAATGATTTTAAATAAATAATAATATTTAAATGAGAAATTGTAGTTTGAAATATTAGTTGATTAAATGAAATTATAATTGTAAAAAGAATTATAATTGTTTATGTGTTAAAGTAATTTAATAGAGTAATGTTTTTATTTGATTTATTTAGTTAAATAAAGTGTGACTAATAGTCTTGCTATAAAAGAGTTATTAAAATAAATTAAAAGAGTTTATTTTAGTTTGCCAAACATGCCTTATTGCATAATAAGTCTTTAATCTATTAGTATTTTACCAAACAAGGAGTAAGGATTAAGGGGTTATTTTACTTAGACTAGCCAAACAAGCCTTATGGCTTTTAAATTTCAAAACTCCTATAACTGATATATTTATCAGTACTTATATTATATTATTAATATATTACGTTATATTGTATGCGTTAGATTTTAGTACGTAAGATAGAAGAGAGAGAAAGGAGAGAAAAATAGAAAGACTCAGAGGAAGAAGAAGAAGAAAAGAAGAAAAGTGAGAGAATTCTAGAGAGAATTGAGAGATTATTAACATGTTTTGGAGAAAAGCTTGACAATCAAAGAGTTAGGACCATCATCTTCTTCATAATCCAAGGTAGGCCATCTTTTCTTTTGTAAGCTCTAAAAGTTTTCTTCTCCTAAAAAGTTCTCTGTGATTTTTATAAAGTGATGTTATGTTATAGTTTGGCATGGTTATTGATTATATGGTTGTTCTATGAACTTATATATGATTATAGAGAAATTAGTTCATGTATATATGTGTTTTGTGGAAGAAAATATTTTACAGAGTGTTCATATGACAATATGTATGAATATGGCTATTTTAAAATAGAAATTAAGGTTTTAATTGTTGTTAAATGGATAAATTGATTGTTAGAATTGATAGAGTATGTAAAAACATAATTAAAATGCTTTGAAATTTCTGTGTTGGTTGAATAACAAAATCACAGTGTTGACTTTTTTATGAAATAATATCAATAATGGAGTTTTGCCAAAAACCTTGAAATTAGGTGTTTTATAGTTGATGTTTAGACAAATTATGAATAGAAACACGTTAGGAATTGTCACAATGTGTTTGTATGAAGTTTATGTGCAAAATAGAGTGTAACTAGTCTATTAGATTCGAACTTTTTGGCCAATTTGGTTTTTCTTTCATGGCTGCCGAAGCTGTCAGTCGACGCTGACAGTTCGCGCCGCGGCACGGCCCAGCAGTTCATTGCTGGCGCCCCAGCGCTGATGCTCACGCCCCAGCGCCGAGGCCCGCGCCCCAGCGCCACTGTTCCGCGCCCCGGCGCCGGAAAAGTGGCCTAGTTGGGCAGTTTTGGCCTCCTGTAGTAAAACGGCCATAACTTTTTCATACGAACTCCGATTTAGATAATTCAAGATGATTCGGAAAGAGGACGAGTAGACCTACAACTTTCATTCTTTAAGTTTTTTTATTTGAGGTCTGTAACAGTAGTCAAAATGGTCATCTTTATGACTGTTGTGTATTTGGAGCCAATCGGAGGGCGTCGGGATGCACGAATGCAAGTGCAACCCTTTGGATATTAGTATAACTTAATGATAACATGTTGGACATGTATTAGGATGTTATATCAAGTTGTTAATGTACACGTGGTGTAATGGCATGATCATTTAAGTAGTTGTAATAAAGCTAAAATGTAATGTTTAAACTTAAACTTAGTTAGTAGCTATACTAAGAGTAATAAAGGAACTCATAAAGGTAATGTTAGTGTAGCTAATGTGTATTATCAATGCATATGGTATGTGTAGGACTTGGGGTGAACGTGAATAGTAATTGTTTAACCTACACGCGAGGCAAGTTCCCTAACCTTTGCTACTTTATTATTCAGCAAGATTACTTTTCACTGTTATGTTATACTTATGCAAGTTCTCTAACTCAAAACTTCATTGTGCAAGTTTGAATTCGTTAAACACATTATCGCTTTAATTCCATTTCAATTGTACAAATTGCTAACTTTACACTTTCGTAGAGTTAGATTGTTTATTGTTGGTTAAGCTCGTGTATCTATTGGTTTATGAGAATGCATGTTATGATTATTCCATGATTATGCTATTAAATTATTCCTAAAGCATGATGTTAGTTTATAAATATCAATTCAACTATGATTATTCCATAGTATACAGTTATGTTGTTTGTAATCAACTAACCCTTAGTTGATTACCGTTGAATTCTAAATTACCCCGTGATGTATCCAAACCAAACTCACTTTGGTACGGACTTGTATTCTAAATACTGAGAAGAACAACTCTTTTATAAGAGGTTACGCTTAGCGTTGAAATGATTGTGCACAATACATTGTACGAAGGGTTGATCCCCCTAAGTACGTGAAGTCCTTATAGTCTATGACTGTTAAAGTTTTAAGTTGAAAAATTACTTATAACTGTGGACATGATTCGTGGTCTTTAGACCCTCAGTAATTGATTAAAGTTTTTAGAAGTAATAGAATTTATTGTTCAGTTCTATTAAACCTAACGTCGGTACATGATGTAAAGTTAAATGATTTATCTACTATTATTTCAAGTGGGCTTTGTTTGCTCACTCTTGCCTGTAAAATTTCTTACAGCTAAGGTTGAAACTGGTGATGTACCTAGCACCAGTAAAGGGAAAGGAAAGATGAAACAATGCTGAAGACCTGTAATAGATTGAATAGTTTATTTTCAGATTTGTTTAAAGATTGTAATGAATGTTATTTTAATTATTCCGCATGAATGAATGAATGTTTGTAAAGGTTAGATAACCTGGGAGATTTTTATTTAAGTTTAATCCTGTATGGGCATGTTTTCTTTTATTATTCTATTCTATTATGATTGGGCGCGAGCATCAGCGCTGGGGCGCCAGCAATGAACTGCTGGGCCGTGCCGCGGCGCGAACTGTCAGCGTCGACTGACAGCTTCGGCAGCCATGAAAGAAAAACCAAATTGGCCAAAAAGCTCGAATCTAATAGACTAGTTACACTCTATTTTGCACATAAACTTCATACAAACACATTGTGACAATTCCTAACGTGTTTCTATTCATAATTTGTCTAAACATCAACTATAAAACACCTAATTTCAAGGTTTTTGGCAAAACTCCATTATTGATATTATTTCATAAAAAAGTCAACACTGTGATTTTGTTATTCAACCAACACAGAAATTTCAAAGCATTATAATTATGTTTTTACATACTCTATCAATTCTAACAATCAATTTATCCATTTAACAACAATTAAAACCTTAATTTCTATTTTAAAATAGCCATATTCATACATATTGTCATATGAACACTCTGTAAAATATTTTCTTCCACAAAACACATATATACATGAACTAATTTCTCTACAATCATATATAAGTTCATAGAACAACCATATAATCAATAACCATGCCAAACTATAACATAACATCACTTTATAAAAATCACAGAGAACTTTTTAGGAGAAGAAAACTTTTAGAGCTTACAAAAGAAAAGATGGCCTACCTTGGATTATGAAGAAGATGATGGTCCTAACTCTTTGATTGTCAAGCTTTTCTCCAAAACCTGTTAATAATCTCTCAATTCTCTCTAGAATTCTCTCACTTTTCTTCTTTTCTTCTTCTTCTTCCTCTGAGTCTTTCTATTTTTCTCTCCTTTCTCTCTCTTCTATCTTACGTACTAAAATCTAACGCATACAATATAACGTAATATATTAATAATATAATATAAGTACTGATAAATATATCAGTTATAGGAGTTTTGAAATTTAAAAGCCATAAGGCTTGTTTGGCTAGTCTAAGTAAAATAACCCCTTAATCCTTACTCCTTGTTTGGTAAAATACTAATAGATTAAAGACTTATTATGCAATAAGGCATGTTTGGCAAACTAAAATAAACTCTTTTAATTTATTTTAATAACTCTTTTATAGCAAGACTATTAGTCACACTTTATTTAACTAAGTAAATCAAATAAAAACATTACTCTATTAAATTACTTTAACACATAAACAATTATAATTCTTTTTACAATTATAATTTCATTTAATCAACTAATATTTCAAACTACAATTTCTCATTTAAATATTATTATTTATTTAAAATCATTATAAGCTCTCTAGCTTATTAAATTAAACTCCATTATTATAAAATCTCATAATAATTAATTTATTTAGCTCCTTAATTATTTACTCAACAATTAATTAATTAAATCACATCAACTCAAATTGCCATATAATTCAATAAATATTTAATATTGCCAATAAATATTTAATATTTAATTATTTATTCAACAAATAATTAAATAAACCACATCACTCAAATTGAACAATTATTTATTCAACAATAAACATATCCACTAAATATTTATATAAATCAATAAATATTTATAACTTACATTTAAAAATTTTGGAATGTTACATCATTCCCTCCTTACAAGGATTCTGTCCTCAGAATCACAATTCAAACAAATTATTCGCTACAGCGACTCCTTAGACGTTGAGTGATGAGGGTAATGAATAACATTTTGATGTTATGTCATGATAGTGAGAGATAAGTGTAAAGTGTATAGACGCTGTAAACGTAACGCTGTTGCGATGAACGACTGGTCTTAGCATACAATGATCGGTATGGCTTCTACCCTAAGAACGAGTAATGAACATGGGATTCATGTAAGGGATAACGAAAGTATTAAATAAGATATGAATTATCAATAAAGCTGTAGTGAACGATAATAAGATTAATGAAAGTCGAATGTGAGTCAGATAAGGAATGAATCCTGAGGTATGACATTTAGTTGCCAGAAAGCCGTAAAGAATAAGAAGTTGACTTAACGAACAGTATAAATTAATAGTTCGGATAAGTTAAGATAAAGTTTAGGTTGTGGTACAATCGTAACTTTGATGGTTGACATATGGGAGCTGGGCTAAACAATTCCTTCAGAGAGCGAAGGTATATATGAAACTGGCAACCGATCTAACTCACTGTGATGGCAGTGTAGATGAGACAGAAACTTGTTTATTGGTTGTTTGTGGGAAACCACTCAGAGTACCATATGGACTACTAGCAGAGATGCGATGTGTGCTGAGTCCTAGAGAAGTTATAAGAAGAAGATAAGAATGCAAATCATCCAAGATGATGAACGTATGAGTAAGACATCTCCGTATGTCATGAAGCCGTAAACTGGTAAAGGAAGTTAGTCGCGTAAACTTATATTGCAAGAACGTGAACCCTAAGAAGTAAAGTTAAGTAAACCAATGCGTAAGTTCAATATATGACTAATTAGTGTTTATGTTTTCTCCTTATGTGTTATATAGGAATTAGAATGAGCAGTTCAGCGTAAGCTGTAGCTGTGAGTAAGGCATGTTTCCTAACTTCATTCATATTACATGAATGCTAGTTTCTTAAACTTCTCAGATGTTGAACTTGAGAAGTCTTGTCTATGTGCATATGTGCGATGTATGTACAAGGTTGTAGTATATGTGAGGCCTTGTGCCACAATTTGAACACTTCGGTATTTTTATGATATGAACTGTAATGTGATTGAGCTGTTCAATACAAGTAGCTTCTGTTTATACATGAACCGTTATTGTTAAGTCTGTGCTAATGATTCTAGCCAGACAGGATGTGTATGAAAAAGGTAGAGAAATGAAAGTATTTAAAAATGAAAGTGACTGATGTTTTAAGATGATAGAAATCGAGACTATTCCTATTATTCAAGCTACTTCATAACCTTTCTTCGGTTAGCGATGTTCTGAAGAAATGTTTAAACTCTTGAGTTATTTGTTCAACTGTTATGACTTGCTGGGCAATTGAATGCTCACACTTGCTTTTAAATGAAAAATATTTTCAGCGGACAAGGTTAGAAGAACTTAAGGATCCCGTAAAAATCAAGCTGACGGTATCCAGATGAAGTCCCATTCAGAATATGAATAAGCGAGAAGATCAAATGGAGACTTGTAATATAGAAAGATGAAATTGAATTATAGACTAGCTTAATGAACTATTATGTATCCTTGGTGGCGGATAAAAGTCACTCTTGTAAGATGAAATGAATAATGCATTATTATTATTGTAATGAAAGAGGTTATAAGGTTTCCAGAACCTGGGATTTGAGAGTGTATTTTGTTATATTTCAGTATATAATGATGTATGTTTGGTAAGAAGTGGGACCTTGACGTACGGAATCCAGGTGTGAAGATAGACCAAATTTCGGGGTGTTACAAGTTGGTATCAAAGCTGATAGGTTATAAACCTTAGGTAGGAGTACCTAAGACAATAATCGTAGAGAGAAGGATAAGAAGATCACTACGTGATCATAGTGAATCGTAGTAACAGATGAGCTGTTAAGCGATGAATGATTTATAGCAAATGCTATACATGAATAGTACTACAAAGTAGTACATGAAGAATAACTTAAATTGAGTTGTAAAGGTTGGCTTACGAATTAAAGAAAATCCGTATTAAGTAGAGAGAAAGTAAGAAGTTTTAGGATTTCAATTGAGGACTCATATCAGCTGCTGAGTAGTATGATTCCTTGTATGGGCGGGAAAATTGTACGTGGTTTTAGAACCACTTAGCTTCTTATGCGATATAGTTGTTAAGTTGAACAATTCTTTGTATGGGTGGAGAATTGTCCTTGGTATAACAACCGCTTAGCTTCCTATATTGGTCAGTAGCTGAGTTGACCAATTTTCTATATGGGCAGGGAATTGTGTTTGGTTCTATAATCATTTAGCTTCTGGTAGTGATAATCATTGGGATTGGTCGCGCTATCAATATGTATATGGCGATAAGGTGAATCTTTTCTCATGTATATACTTGATAGGTAGAGAATGATAAGGTAGGTGCGAGTTCTTAAAACGCATACTTATGGTAAGTTCGTGACTCATAATAATATGGTATGTTTTCGAACGTCTCAGCGAATGGACGCCTATGGTCTGACTGGATAGTTCTTAAACTCATATTATTGTGGAAAGTTCCTGAACTCATAATGTGTGGTAAGTTGATGGACTGTATTAAGATATAGGAATGTTTAGACTGAAAATGAGTTATTTTCAGTAGACTTAGCATTGAAGGTGTTAGAGAAGATTTAAGTATTGTCGCAGTAAGACAATAAAGGAAGATGGAGAATAGGATATTCCAAGTCATCTAGCTATGCTAGATTTTGAAGTTTATTGAACTCGTGCTGATATGTACATTTTGAAAAGGAAAGGATTGGTTCAACTTTTGGAACCAATGTATTTTAAAAGAGCTATTCTTGGTATGTCTATGCTAATTGTTTCGGCTAGACAAAAATTGATTTGAAATATCAAAATGAATTTTATATCATCAGTGCATTTGATGCAAGGATGGTAAAAAGATGGAGTTATTAATGCAATTAAACCTGGTGTTTGATGTGATCTTAGGATCAACAACCCGCTATGGTATGATGTAT
This sequence comes from Panax notoginseng, assembly GCA_016801055.1. Classification (NCBI taxonomy): domain Eukaryota; kingdom Viridiplantae; phylum Streptophyta; class Magnoliopsida; order Apiales; family Araliaceae; genus Panax; species Panax notoginseng. Next base: position 111,225,146 of record CM029018.1, read on the forward strand.
AATGACGAAGTCACAAACTGACGAAGTCCTCAACGTACTGTGAAAAGTACGGTATCATGACGTCATAAACCGTTTTGATGTATTGCGAAAAGAATTTAAAGAAGTAGTCGATGTCAATTGAGTTGACTAGACGAATGTTGCACGTTGATATCCAATTTAATGGTATGGTCTAAGCTACTTGATTCGGCTAGACAAATGGTATGTCATGTTATAAGAAAATCGAGCTTTCTTTGAGAACTTGTGCCAAACCAAATTGTTTTGGTGCGGAATCTAATGATTAAGTCTGAGGAGAACATGGAAGAGGTAGTTCTTTGTGATTGTAAACTGACCGTTAAAGAAGGGTTTACGGCGAAATGCTGTTTAACCTAGTAAGAGTTCATGGTCGATTTGACCCCTCAGCAAAAAGTATGAAATATTTTAAAAGGAAATTTTATATTCCTCGTTATTCCTTCTACTTCATGATTCTTGATAGGTTATGGAGGTTAGGAATGATGGAAAGATAAGAACTCCGTTGAAGGGAAGTTGAGAAGTAGAGTAAGCTAAAATTTCGAGGACGAAATTTCTGTGAAGAAGGGGTGAATGTGATGACCCGGGTAAGGGTGTGGTTTTAAGAAATTTCGAGGACGAAATTTTTATAAGGAGGGAAGAATGTGACGATTCGGAAATTCGGATCGTCCAGAATTTAGGTTTAAAAAATTAGTTATTAATAAAACTAATTTTTATTAATATTATTCTGTGTTATGTGTTTATTAATCGATCTTTAACTTAGGATGATTATAAGTCAGGAGGATTCTGGCTACGAGCTAGATTGAACGAGTAAGAATTTTCAAGACAAAAATAGAATTTTTCGGGAACAAAAATATTTTCGGGGAAAAAGACGAAATAGGCACTATTCATCAGTTTCTGCTCGGAGATTTATTTTGAAATTCCGAGAATTTAATGATTACGTATAATTTTGAGACGTGATGGAATATTCAATAATATTTCAGTTATGGCAAAAATAAAGTTTTCGCATGCGGACTCAAAACCTAAGGGTTAGGGAAAGTGAGTTCCAAGAATACTATGATCACATATAATAATTAGGGTTATTATGCGTGAGAGATACGAGTATAATACTAGTTATTATACAAGTATAGTACGAAGATTATTACGACGTATAAGACGAATATCGTACGAACGATATACGAAGAGAATACGAGAATGGAATACGTAGAATACGATTAGTCTTAATGGACTTTGAGTTCATGGACTTCGTAGAATCCAATTGGACTTGGATTATGTCAAGCCCAATGCTTTGTGAAATCAAGCCCAAGATAGGCCAAATAAGAATTAGGGTTAAGGCCCAAACCAAGAAAAGAAATCGCGGATCGAACCGATGGGTAAACGGATGGGTATGAACCATTGGGGCAACCCATGGGATGACCCATGGGCATGTGGGCCGGCCACTTGGCCACCAAGTAAGAGTGGCAGCCAAGTAAACTTGGTGGCTAAGGTGGGAATAGTAAGGAGGTTAAGGGGTTAAGGGGGCGAAACGACTAAACTACCCCTAACTTTTGTTTTCTATAAATAGGAAGCTCATTTCATTGTTTTGGGATTTTAAAAATCCTAAGACACTTGAGAGAGAGAGAGAGAGAGTTTGGATGGGAGGAGGAGAAAGAGGAAAGGCTAGCCCGTGTACAAACTTTGTCCGACGGGAGAAGGTTAAAGAAGAACGGTAATCCGAAATCTAGTCTCATCTATTATTTTCTTTAAGTTTAATATGTTTAAAACATAACTTAATGAGAATAAGGAGTAAAAGATGTTAGTAATGATTTCATACGGTTGAAATCATAAGAAAATAAAGAAATAAGAATTAGAAGTTTAGTTTGTAAATTTCTTAAGGAAGTATAAGATTCGTGAGGATTTTAAGCGATTCGAATGAATATTATGAATAAGTAGGTGAAATAAGTAAGGAATGGTGTTCTATAACATCAAATTCCAATAAAAAGTGAAATCATAATCCAAAATATCGATTAAAATGAAGAACGAACGAAGAACACGAAGAACGTTGTTGATGGACAAATTTAAAACCATCGTAGGATAATTGTTATTGATGGATAAGTTTAAAACCATCGCGTATAAGTTAGATGCTTATTTCTTGGTTAGGAACGGTAGAAACGTTCATGAAGAACGGATTAAAACGTACCTATAACGAAGTTATAGCGAAATTTTCGTAAAAGGTGAACGAGAATTAGAAAGTTAGTAAATGAACCCGAACGTGTAGGGTTTCATAAGGAAGTAAGAGAACATAGAAAACGTGACTCATGGACTCAAGAACGAATGAGTTCCGAGTTCGGATGACCGAATTACGGATGAACGAGCGAAGAACATTAAAAGCGTAAAAATGAACGAAAGGTGAAGATCAAGCCAATCGAATGGCACGTTAACGAATTCAGAATGAAGTTCTATCTAAGGGGTATTGAAGTACGTAAGATAAGGAAGAGAATGGCTTTGGAACGACCTCGTTCCAAGTATTAAGAAGAAGTTATGAGATTGGAAAGTACGCATCTCAAACTTGATTCTAGACTTAGAAAAATTTTCAAGAACTAGGGCTTGGCGCCGCGGCACCAGCCATGCCGTGTAGAGTGGCGCAGCAACGCCAGACCGGGAGTCAGGGAATGAAGTCTCGCACCACGGTGCGAGAGTTAAAGGAGAGAGTGGCGCCGCAGCTCCAGTGTAGAGAAAAAGTCAGAGATGAGCTTTTAACTGCTCAACTCTTGGGGAAAACGTAAGGGACGATAAAGAACATAATGTCCAATTAATGTAACACTTAATCAAGTGAATTAAACCAGTAGTAAAGGTTGAACGAAAATATTAAACAAGATTAAAAGACAAAGAATATAAATTTGGGTTACGGAACCGATATCCGGGGACCGTAGTCGCGATGAACGAACGTGAGGGATTGTTATGATTGTGATTTCTTAGACGTTGAGTGATGAGGGTAATGAATAACATTTCGATGTTATGTCATGATAGTGAGAGATAAGTGTAAAGCGTATAGACGCTGTAAATACAACGTTATTGCGATGAACGACCGGTCTTAGCATACAATGATCGATATGGCTTCGACACTAAGAATGAGTAATGAACATGGGATTCATGTAAGGGATAACGAAAGTATTAAATAAGATATGAATTATCAATAAAGCTGTAGTGAACGGTAATAAGATTAATGAAAGTCGAATGTGAGTCAGATAAGGAATGAATCTTGAGGTATGACATTTAGTTGCCAGAAAACCGAAAAGAATAAGAAGTTGACTTAACGAACAGTATAGTTTAATAGTTCAGATAAGTTAAGATAAAGTTTAGGTTGTGGTACAATCGTAACTTTGATGGTTGACATATGGGAGCTGGACTAAACAATTCCTTCAGAGAGCGAAGGTATATACAAAACTGGTAATCGATCTAACTCGCTATTATGGTAGTGTAGATGAGACGGGAACTTGTTTGTTGGTTGTTTGTGGGAAACCACTCAGAGTACTATATGGACTACTAACAAAGACGCAATGTGTGCTGAGTCCTAGAGAAGTTATAAGAAGAAGATAAGAATGCAAATCATCCAAGATGATGAACATATGAGTAAGACATCTCCGTATGTCATGAAGCCGTAAACTGGTAAAGGAAGTTAGTCGCGTAAACTTATATTACAAGAACGCGAACCCTAAGAAGTAAAGTTAAGTAAACCAATGCGTAAGTTCAATATATGACTAATTAGTGTTTATGTTTTCTCCTTATGTGTTATATAGGAATTGGAATGAGCAGTTCAGCGTAAGCTGTAGCTGTGCGTAAGACAAGTTTCCTAACTTCATTCATATTACATGAATGCTAGTTTCTTAAACTTCTCAGATGTTGAACTTGAGAAGTCTTGTCTATGTGCATATCTGCGATGTATGTACAAGATGGTAGTATATATGAGGCCTTGTGCCACAATTTGAACACTTCGGTGTTTCTATGATTGTGACGCCCCCAAAATAGGTTCATTCCACCCAATCCATTCTAAGTCGTCAAATACATTGTACAGAAAATAACTACAACTTTATTATTACAATTGTCGTGCAAAATACGACAACACATATACTTTGAGTTTAAATACAAATATTGCCATCTAGACAGTATTCAAACTCAAATGGAGTCCTCATTACAATTATTGATACACTATTTTACAAAATAGTGAGGACTACTAAAACAACTATCTTGAACCATCATTCTATACCCCGACTAGTACCCGCTATATTTCGCCTCCTGAGAAGAAAAATGGAACAAAAAGAAAATGGGTGAGCTCAACTAGCCCAGTAAAGAATATTACGACTAAGATAATATATAACAAATTATCGTTAGTCCTCAACAGGGAAAAAATCAGATAGAATACAATAGACAACAAGTTTTAGATCAATAACTGCAGCGGAAATAACAATTCATTAGAAGAGTTAAAAAGAGAATGAAATCTACTATCATCTATGAATTTAAAAGTCCATCATCGATATTTTATCCCTGTAACATCAATCAATATACATCTTAAATCAAATAATCATCTTTGCACTACAGGCCAAAGATATTCATCAGTTGGTCATATTCATCTCAACACCTGTTCATCTTTGCACTACGGGCCAAAGATATTCATCAAAAAATTCATTCATCTTTGCACTACAGGCCAAAGATATTCAGTTATATCATCATTTAGGACCAAGGATGATGAAAAATATTTTAAAGAAAACGAATCCAGTGAAACAGAAGAATAAATATTAAGGATTCGTATTTCGGTTTATCCATGTCCAAAAATATCTCATAAATAACCATAGTGGAGTAAAATTCAAGAATGATCAAAATATGGATACATTCAAAGTTAGTATCCATAATAGATATTTTGGACAAAAAACGAAAATTTAATTTTTCTGTGAATAGTACCGCATTCGTGAATAGTACCGTATACGTGAATAGTGTCGTATACGTGAATAGTAACTCCGACACTAAAAGGTAGAAATTTCACAAGAAAAAAAATCATCATGCTTCGTGAATAGTACTCATGAATAGTAACTCGTGAATAGTAACTTGTGAATAGTAACTCATGAATAGTAACCCCGACATGAAAAGATAAGAATTTCACAAGAAAAATTTTACCAATATTCCGGTATAATGATATTGAAAGAAATAATATCATTTATAAAAAAAAGAACATCCCTTACCTCAGAAAGAATAGTACTTCTGGTTGGAATATCAGATATAGAGCTGAAGGGAACTTGCACCATATAACAACACTCAAAGTATCAAAATACTCACAAGAATACGCTCAATATATCGAGAGAGAAAGAGATAGAAGATTTCAGTTTCTGGTGTGATTTTTAATTCTAACCTAAGCACCCTATTTATAGAAAAATGCTTCGAACACCAAATCAGAAAATTTAATATAATAATATTATATATAAAACAAATTCCTACACCCACTTAGAAATCTGATTTCAGCCATCTAACACATGTTAAAGATGTCTACAAACATTAAAAAAACATTTTTCTTGATAAACATAATTAAAACTTCTAAAAATCAATTATTTCAGAACTTTAGAACTTCAATAATTCATAATAAATAGCCATTGTATCAGAAAATTCGAATCTCGCGCTTTTTAATAGGAAATTCAATTCTCTACAACTTTGCAGAAGAAAGTTTTTTCAAATTTCAAATAAAAATTGACCGAAATCTATATACGGACGATTTTACAGGCTATAATCAAATTTCAGTCAAGAAATGGGGTCCACCGACACACAAAACATGTGTTAAACATTTATTGTAATAAAAATAATATTCCTCCTCATATACTCATATATCCCATTTTTATTATAAAAATATCATCATATTATATTATAATAATATAATAAAATATTATCTTATCAGAAAAGATAAAATATCAATTTTCAACATTGTCACTTTAAAAATTTTCTCCATCTATATCCACATAAAATTAATATTTTTCTCATCATATAAATCAGTAATTAATTATTCATAAATAATATTACAGAATCACAATACTAACAACCAGGCCGTTCCCAAGAAAGAGGGGGCTTTTCAATAAGGATTTTTTCTTACTGGCGCGCAATTAGATGACCAAATCTCTCCTTAGACAGAACATTTTAGACATTGCTAATAATGATATCTAAAAATATTATTCAGATAATATGAATTATTACTCCGATAATGAAAAATATTGTGTAGTGACAATTATTGAATAACAGTAATATAAAATATCAATGCAACAATTATTGAATCAATAAAATAAAATATTGAACAGTAATTACTGTAACAATTATTGAGTAGTGCTTTCTTATGTAAGAATCAATAATTGGTGCAATACCGTGTGCTACTGTGCAACAACGCGTATTACTGTGTTTTAACCATCGGGTATTCCAACAGTATTAACGGTAACAACTACGCCGTTATTTATAAATAACTTATACTTGTCGTTTTCTTCATCCAATCGTTTTTCGTTATGGGGCCCATAAAAGGCTGCACTGTCGTACGAATATTTCCCGACAGCAAGAATATTCCACGACCAAACGAATATTCTCTGACAACAATGAATATTTTATAACCACTTGCTTATTTAAAAATATTTATGCATTTTACCCATAACTAACTACATTAATCAAATCAACCCTTACTATTTCAAAATAATAAATAGAGGAAAATCAATTTTATTTATAAAAACTTGGGGTCTTACAACCTCCCCTCCTTATAAAATTTCGTCCTCGAAATTGACGTACGTACCTGGTATTTTGAAAAAGTGTGGATACCTCACTTTCATTTCCATTTCTAACTCCCAGGTCATTTTCTCAATAGCACGGTTCCTCCATAAAACTTTGACTTGTGGTATAACATTTGTGCGTAGGACATGCTCCTTCCTATCCAAGATCTTGACAGGTACCTCCTCGTACGTTAAGTCTTCAGCTATCTCATCTGGTTCTAACTCAATAATGTGGTTCGGGTCTTTTCCATATTTACGTAGCGTGGATATGCAAAAAAAAAACATAATAGACACGAGACATACTTGGCGGTCAAATGAGTCTATAGGCCACATTTTCTACTCGATCAAAAATTTTAAATGGACCAACAAATCGACGGTTGAGATTTCTTCTCTTCATCGACTCTTACTTCTAGAATAATGCCTTCTTGCACCTTCTTCTTTATATTCATCAACTCCGGTGTGTTGCTTGGGCGATTTTAACTTTATCGATTAAAGTCGATTCTACTCGTATATTCGTTATCTTCACACATATTCTTAGAATCTTTAACTCTATCTCCATCTTTTGAAATGAGTCTTTGTGTTCGACAGTATCGCACTCGTACCCGTATACAATCTTCTACTCAACACGTCAGCTACCGCGTTTGCTTTTCCAGGATGGTATTGGATGGTATGATCGTAATCTTTCAATAGCTCGAGCCAACGTCGTTGTCGCATGTTGAGTTCTTGGAAGCTCTTCTCACATTCCTCGCTCCATTCAAATTTTGTATCCTTACGAGTCAGCTGAGTTAATGGAGTAGCGATTAAAGAAATTCTTACACGAATCTCTGATAATAACCAGCTAAGCCTAGAAAGCTATGTATTTTGATTACTGACTTAGGCTGCTCTCAACTGTGACTCATATCCTAACCTTGGATAGCACGTCACAATGGTACCTATCAGTTTACTACCACACAAATATGACGTCCCCTACGGAGAGTCTAGCTTCGGTGCATTCTACAAAGGAAGTCACCAGATAGAGGCTCGGGTACCAAATTCTATAGTTGAATTTTTAACTTCTGAAGTTCAATAGGAGCCATTCGATATGAGATTTTAGAAATGGATTTTGTACCGGGTTCAAAGTCGATACAAAATTTAATATCACACTTTGGGAGTAAGACAAGAAATTTTTCAGGAAATACATCAGGAAATTTACCAACAATAGAAATATCATTCAAATCTGACGTATTTTTGTTCAAGTCCATAACATGGGCTAAGAAAACTTGACATCCGTTTTTCAATAAATGAATGACTTTATGGCTTGATATGAAAGTGTTTGACTTTAATGGTTTGGTTGCTTGAATTCGAATAACAGGTTGCATAGGAATATGAAAACTAACAACCTTACAAAAGCAATCAATTTTGGCATGATGAGTAGTTAATCAATCAATCCCTAAAATCACATCAAAAGCAAGTATCTTTAAAGAAATAAGGTCAACAGGTAATGTGATGGTGCCAACTTGGATCAAACAAGATTTATAAACAGTGGATGTAATAAAAGTTTCTCCTAACGGAGTTTCAACAAATAAGTCAAAGTCTAATTTTCTCTAGAGTCAAGTTTAAACGTTGAGTATAAGCAGGAGAGATAAATGAATGGGTAGAACCGGTATCAAATAAGGTATAAACTTCGTAAAATTTTATAATTAACTAACCCGTGCTAACTTCGTTCGGGTTCCTCGCATTCTGACCAGTCACGACAAACGCTCTTCCAAGAACCGTTGACTTTGACTTTTCTGGGACAGCCTTTTGAGTCACCATCCCCGCTGGACTGGGTTTCACTATCGTACAGTCTTGAGCGATATGACCTTCTTTTCCGTAATTATAACATACCTTGGAAGGCTGTGAACAGTTTGGACTTATATGTCCCTCCTCTCCGCATTTGTAGCATCTAACTGGCGGTCGTTCTCCTCCCCTAGAATTCGTTGCTGGTGTTGGTGCTGCTGCCGACATCTTCCCGTCATCGTTAAATCTTCTCTTCTTAAAATTTCCACTTGAGTTATTTCTTCTATTATCTTGGCCATGATTACCACCGAGGTGGTTACTATTTCTGGCACGATAATTTCCTCCATGATGGTTATCCTTGTTCTGATGACCGTTACCATCGGTATGATTATCATCGAGTTGTAGGTCGTTATTCTTCGATTGAGCTGACTCATTATCGCGCTCCAATAACTGAGCCCTATTCACAACATCTGAATATAGAGAAAATTTATGAGAAATGAGATATTGACGTATGTCAGGTTTCAAACCTCTCAAAAATATCCGCGTCATACGTTTCTCATTCTCCACCAAATGAGGTGCAAACCTGGATAACTCCGCGAACTTCGCCTCGTACTGGGACACCGTCATGTTGTTCTGTTCTACTCTAATAAACTCTACCTCCTTCATATGACGAATACTTTCAGGAAAGTACTTGTCATTGAACAGTTTTTGAAACGTTTCCCAAGACATGCTGAGTGCGGCTGGATGGGTACGCTTCACAGATTCCCACCAGTAATCTACTTCATTACGGAACATAAAGGTGGCGAATGGAACCTTCTGTTCCTCCGTGCATCCCAAGACATTGAATATCTTGGCAATTTGCTTGACCCACGTTTCTGTCTTAATCGGATACGACTTTCCCCAGAATTCTGGTGGTCCCAACTCTTTGAACTGCTTAGCTGTGACAAACCGTGCGTTGCTATCCTTTCCACCGGTATTTTGTACACGAGTCTCCCTCGTCTGATTTTGCATGAACTGTAAAAAGCTTCTAAACATCTCATCGTTCATCGTCTGCTCAGTGGTATTGTTTACAGAAGGAACATTGTCATCCTGTTGCACGTTCTCCTGATTGGTGAGTAAAGGTGTCTCCATGGTCTCATTTACTCCACTGTTAACATTCTCAGTTGTCATTCTCAAATACTGCCATAAAACCAGGGTTAATTTAAGAAATTAACATATCACATAATATCCCTATATTCTGACCAACCAACAAATAAGCTTAGGTAGGACACACTAGCGAAGGATTTACTCGTCTCTCCCCTCCTAGTTCTATTCCCCGATCTCCGCCAGAGACCATATTCCTAAGCTCTGATACCAACTGTGACGCCCCCAAAATAGGTTCATTCAACCCAACCCATTTTGAGTCGTCAAATACATGGTACAGAAAATAACTACAACTTTATTATTACAATTGTCGTGCAAAATACGACAACACATATACTGTAAGTTTAAATACAAATATTGTCATCTAGACAGTATTCAAACTCAAATGGAGTCCTCATTATAATTATTGATACACTATTTTACAAAATAGTGAGGACTACTAAAACAACTATCTTGAACCATCATTCCATACCCCAACTAGTACCCGCTACATTCTCGCCTCCTGAGAAGAAAAATGGAACAAAAAGGAAAAGAGTGAGCTCAACTAGCCCGGTAAAGAATATTATGACTAAGATAATATATAACAAATTATCGTTAGTCCTCAACAGGGAAAAAATCTGATAGAATACAATAGACAACAAGTTTTAGATCAACAACTGCAGCGGAAACAATAATTCATTAGAAGAGTTAAGTAGAGAATGAAATCTACTATCATCTATGAATTTAAAAGTCCATCATCGATATTTTAACCCTGTAACATCAATCAATATACATCTTGAATCAAATAATCATCTTTGCACTACAGGTCAAAGATATTCATCAGTTGGTCATGTTCATCTCAACATCTGTTCATCTTTGCACTACAGGCCAAAGATATTCATCAAAAAAATCATTCATCTTTGCACTACAGGCCAAAGATATTCAGTTATATCATCATTTAGGACTGAGGATGATGAAAAATATTTTAAAGAAAAAGAATCCAGTGAAACAGAAGAATAAATATTAAGGATTCGTATTTCAGTTTATCCATGTCCAAAAATATCTCATAAATAACCATAGTGGAGTAAAATTCAAAAATGATCAAAACATGGATACAATCAAAGCTAGTATCCATAATAGATATTTTGGACAAAAAACGAAAATTTAATTTTTCTGTGAATAGTACCGTATTCGTGAATAGTACCATATACGTGAATAGTGTCGTATACGTGAATAGTAACTCCGACACTAAAAGGTAAAAATTCCACAAAAAAAATCATCATGCTTCGTGAATAGTACTCGTGAAAAATAACTCGTAAATAGTAACTCATGAATAGTAACTTATGAATATTAACTCGTGAATAGTACTCGTGAATAGTAACTCATGAATAGTAACCCCGACATGAAAAGATAAGAATTTCACAAGAAAAATCTTACCAATATTCCGGTATAATGATATTGAAAGAAATAATATTATTTATTAAAAAAATAACATCCCTTACCTCAGAAAGAATAGTACTTCTGGTTGGAATATCAGATATAGTACTGAAGGGAACTTGCACCGTATAACAACACTCAAAGTATCAAAATACTCACAAGAATATTCTCAATATATCGAGAGAGAAAGAGAGAGAAGATTTCAGTTTCTAGTGTGATTTTCAAATCTAACCTGAGTACCCTATTTATAGGAAAATGCTTAGAACACCAAATCAGAAAATTTAATATAATAATATTATATATAAAACAAATTCCTACGCCCACTTAGAAATTTGATTTTAGCCATCTAACACATGTTAAAGATGTCCACAAACATTAAAAAAATATTTTTCTTGATAAACATAATTAAAACTTCCAAAAATCAATTATTTCAGAACTTCAGAATTTCAATAATTCATAATAAATAGTCTTTTTATCAGAAAATTCGAATATCACATTTTTTTTATAGAAAATTTAATTCTCTACAACTTTGCAGAAGAAAGTTTTTCCAAATTTTAAACAAAAATTGACCGAAATCCATATACGGGCGATTTTATAGGCTAAAATCAAATTTCAGTCAAGAAATGGGGTCCACCGACACACAAAGCATGTGTTAAACATTTATTACAATAAAAATATTCTTTCTCCTCATATACTCATATATCCCATATTTATTGTAAAAATATCATCATATTATATTATAATAATATAATAAAATATCATCTTATCAGAAAAGATAAAATATCAATTTTCAACAATTGTCACTTTAAAAATTTTCTCCATCTATATCCACATAAAATCAATATTTTCCTCATCATATAAATCAGTAATTAATTATTCACAAATAATATTACAAAATCACAACACTGACAACCAGGCCGTTCCTAAGAAAGAGGGGGCTTTCCAATAAGGATTTTTCCTTACTGGCACGCAATTAGATGACCAAACCTCTCCTTAGACAGAACTTTCTAGACATTGCCAATAATGTTATCTAATAATATTATTCAGATAATATGAATTATTGCTCCGATAATGAAAAATATTGTGTAGTGACAATTATTGAATAACAGTAATATAAAATATCAATGCAACAATTATTGAATCAATAAAATAAAATATTGAACAATAATTACTGTAACAATTATTGAGCAGTGCATTCTTATGTAAGAATCAATAATTGGTGTAATACCGTGTGCTACTGTGCAACAACGCATATTACTGTGTCTTAACCACCGGGTATTCCAACAGTATTAACGGTAACAACTACGCCGTTATTTATAAATAACTTATACTTGTCATTTTCTTCATCCAATCGTTTTCCGTTATGGGGCCCACAAAAGGTTGCGCCGTCGTACGAATATTTCCCGACAGCAAGAATATTCCACGACCAAACGAATATTCCCCGACAACAATGAATATTTTATAACCACTTACTTATTTAAAAATATTTGTGCATTTTACCCATAACTAACCACATTAATCAAATCAACCCTTACTATTTCAAAATAATAAATAGAGGAAAATCAATTTTATTTATAAAAACTTGGGGTCTTACAATGATATGAACTGTTCTGTGATTGAACTATTCAATACAAGTAGCTTCTGTTTATACATGAACTGTTATTGTTAAGTCTGTGCTAATGATTCTAGCCAGACATGATGTGTATGAAAAAGGTAGAGAAATAAAAGTATTTAAAAATGAAAGTGACTGATGTTTTAAGATGATAGGAATCGAGACTATTCCTATTATTCAAGTTGCTTCATAACCTTTGTTCGGTTAGCGAAGTTCTGAAGATATGTTTAAACTCTTGAGTTGTTTGTTCAACTGTTATGACTTGCTGGGCAATTGAATGCTCACACTTGCTTTTAAATGAAAAATATTTTCAGCGAACTAGGTTAGAAGAACTTAAGGATCCCGTAAAGATCAAGCTGACAGTATCTAGATGAAGTTCCATTCAGAATGTGAATGAGCGAGAAGATCAAATGGAGACTTGTAATATAGAAAGATGAAATTGAATTATAGACTAGCTTAATAAACTATTATGTATCCTTGGTGGCGGATAAAAGTCACACTTGTAAGATTAAATGAATAATGTATTATTATTATTGTAATGAAAGAGGTTATAAGGTTTCCAGAACCTGGGATTTGAGAGTGTATGTTGTTATATTTCAGTATATAATGATGTATGTTTGGTAAGAAGTGGGATCATGATGTACGGAATTCGGGTGTGAAGATAGACAGGATTTCAGGGCGTTACAATACCGAATAATTCCTGGTCATAATCATACCAACAACTGTCCATCAATGAACTACAGGCCAATGAGGACTTTCACCACATCATTCGTCACATTACGGTCATGATTATACCGAATAATCCATGGTCATAACCATACCAAGTCCATCTATGCACGTAAGCCAAAGATGACTTTTATCACAATATAAGCATGAGGATGACGACAATGACACAATAATTCTATAAAACAAGTTCAAGATAAATTTTAAAGATTTTATAATTTAATTTATCCAGAAATCAATAACGTCAAAATTGTCAACATGATACTGCTTTGTGGAGTAAAATTCAACAATGCTCAGAAGAATATTTCCATGAAAAGATACTGGATGAAGCGCAAATATCCAGGATATTCAACTAATTTCATGGAGTGTAGAAGCCAAAACTTTAACCAAATGAGTATAGTAGAATATATAAAACTGTAAATAGATTTTCACCCATCATACGGTAATCCACGTAGACAGATCATTTTCACAATTTAATAAGGAATGAATACGAAGGATCATTCACCAAGCATGCGGTAGTCCACACAGACAGGTTATTCTAACAGAATAATAAAGAATGGAATAATAAAAGAATTCACCAGGCATGCGATAGACCGCACAGACAGGTTATTCCAACAGAATAATAAAAAATAGAACCAGGTCATGCGTAATCCACACAGACAGGATATTCCAACAGAATAATAAAGAAGGGAACCAGGTCATGCGTAATCCGCACAGACAGGATATTCCAACGGAATAATGAAGAATGGAACAACAACAGAATTCACCAGGTATGCGATAGACCGCACAGACATGTTATTCCAACAGAATAATAAAGATTGGAATAACAGAAGAATTTCACCATATATGCGGTACTTCGTATAGACAGGTTATTCCAACATAATAATAAAGAATGGAATAACAACCCTTACGAGTATTGAAAGAAAATAACTCTCTTCATGAATACGAATGAATAATACCCCTTACCTTAGAAAAACTGGATACTGAAATAGTGAGGCAGCAGACTTCTCTTCTTCTTTCTCTCTATAATAATTGCTCTATAGCTTTTGTGAATTGATGAGAAATGAAGGAAGAATGAACTTCTATTTATAGGAAAATATATTTTCGATAATTGCACGTTTTGGGGCTCGAAATATTACAGTATAATACCTTCCTCTTTTTCTTCATTTTAATTTAGTCCTGCAAGTATTATCAAACTTGCACCACCTCCCCTAATAGTAAATAATGTGAATTAATAGTAAATCATGTGAATCAATAGTTTTAGACATGTGAAAATACGAATTACAGTATAGTACCTCCATCTATACCTCTATTTTTAACTTAGTCATGCAAGTATTATCAATCTTGCACCACCACCCCTAATAGTACAAGAATGTGAATCTATAGTACAAACATATGAACAAATAATTATAATCATGTGAATTAATAGCAATTAATTGTTCATTTATCCGATTAATTACCCAATTGGTCAGTATAACTTCCAGACATCAATTAATATCGAAATAAATATCGATTTCCACTAACACTAATATTCCCCACACAATGGAACTATCAATTTCATCTTTAATCAATACAAACTTATTCATCATTAATATCATAACTCACAATATTTAACAACCAAATCATTCCCAGGAAAGAGGGGGCTTTTCGGTAAGGATTTTTCCTTATTGGCGCGCAATTAGGTGGCCAAACCTCTCCTTGACAGAACTTTCTAGACATTGTCAATATTGTAAATAATAATATGAATAACTTTGTAGCAATAATTGAGTATAACTAAGTGACTTCTCACGTAAGAATCAATAATCAATACCGTGTGCTACTATGCAACCACGCATATTACTGTACTTTTACTACCGGGTAGTTCAACAGTTTTAACGGTAACACTTTCGCCATTATTTTTATAAAAAGATAATATTATCATTTTCTAACTACGACAATACTTTCGTTGTGGGGTCCACCAATGATTGTGCCGTCGTACGAATATTTCCTGTTAAAACGAATATTTCCCGACCAATCGAATATTATATAACCACTTACTTACTTTGCAAAATTTGTAAATATTACCCACAACTATAACATTATATCAAATCCACACCATAATATTCAAAAATATATTTCGAGAAAATTATTCTTTATTCATAAAAGTTGGGGTCTTACAACCTCCCCTTCTTATGAAATTTCGTCCTCGAAATTAGGATACGTACCTGGTATATCGAAGAGGTGAGGATATCTTGACTTCATCTCAAATTCTAACTCCTAGGTCATTTCTTCCACATCGTGGTTTCTCCACAAAACTTTGACTTGAGGTATAACCTTAGAGCGTAGAATATGATCCTTCTTATCCAAGATTTTAACATGTAACTCTTCATACGTTAAATCTTTCTCTATTTCATCTGGTTCTAATTCAATAATGTGGTTCGGGTCTTTCACATATTTACGTAACATAGATATGTGAAAAACGTTATGAACACGAGACATTCTTGGCAGTAAGGCGAGTCTATAGGCCACAGTTCCTACTCGATTGAGGATTATAAATGGGCCAATGAATCGAGGATTGAGCTTTTCTCTCTTTTCAAATCTCGTAACTCCTTTTCATGGAGCAACAGGTAACAACACATGATCTCCAATATTGAATTCCACGTCCTTTCGATGAAGATCAGCATAACTCTTTTGTTGATATTGTGAGGTTTTTATACGTTGTCGGATCGTTTGAATCTTTTCCGTAGTCATACATACCAAATCTAGTCCTAACAACGTTGCTTCACCCACCTCATCCCAGCATACTGGAGAATGACACTTTCTTCCATACAACGCCTCAAATGGAGCCATGTCAATACTTGCTTGATAACTATTGTTGTAGGAAAACTCCACCAATGGTAAGAACTTGTCCCAACTTCCCTTGAAGTCAAGGACATAGAGTCTTAATAAATCTTCAAGAGTTTGAATAGTCTTTTCTGACTGTTCATCCGTTTGAGGATGATATGCCGAACTAAATTGTAAATCCGTACCCATAGCTTTTTGCAAACTAACCCAAAATCTTGAAGTGAATCTTGAGTCTCAATCAGAAACTATGGATACTGGCATACCATGTAATCTTATAATCTCGTTTATGTACATACGAGCAAGACGTTCAAGTGTATCAGTTTCTCGTATCGGTAAGAAATGAGCAGACTTGGTCAATCTATACATTTTGGTACTAGTACGATGCATTTTGGTACTCCTAAGATGGATTGCAAATGGTGTGTTGTGCGCCTCCATCATGATTTTATACTTCAAGTCAGAATCGTTAGGAACATAAAGTCTAGAGTTGACTCGAAGTATTCCTTCTTCATCGATTCTTGCTTTCGGAATAGTACCTTCTTGCACTTTCTTCCTCATACGCATCAGCTCCAGGTCTGTATCTTGAGCAGCTTTAACTTTATCGATTAAAGTCAGTTCTACTCATATATTCACCATCATCACATGGGTCTCTGGAGTCTTTAACTCTATCTCCATCCTTTGTAAGTTATATAAAATGGGCCTTTGCGTTGATAATATCGTACTCGTACCCGCATATGATCTCCTACTCAATGCGTCAGCTACTACGTTCGCTTTTCCAAGATGGTATTAAATGGTATGATCATAATCTTTTAAAAGCTCAAGCCATCGTTGTTGCTGCATGTTGAGTTCCTTTTGAGTGAAGAAATATTTGAGGCTTTTATGATCCGTATAGATCTCCATCTTCTCTCCATACAGGTAATGTCTCCAAATCTTAAGCGCAAAAATGACTGTTGCTAACTCTAGATCTTGAGTAGGATAATTCCTCTCATTTTCTTTGAGTTGTCATGAGGCATAGGCTATGACTTTTCCATATTACATGAGAACACATCCTAACCCTTTGCCTGAAGCATCACTGTAGATGACAAATCCCTCCGAGCCAGATGGTATTATCAGAACAGGTGCTGAAATGAGTCTTCTCTTGAGTTCTTGAAAACTCTTCTCACATTCCTCGCTCCAACCGAACTTTGTATCTTTTCGAGTCAGCTGAGTTAATGGAATAGAAATTCGAGAAAATCCTTCCACGAATATCCGATAATAACCAGCTAAGCCGAGAAAGCTACATACTTCGGTCACTGACTTTGGTTGCTCCCAGCTTTGAATTACTTCCATATTCGTTGGGTCAACAGATATTCCATGATTTGATATCACGTGCCCAAGGAATACAACTTCCTCAAGCCAGAACTCATATTTCTTTAACTTGGCATAAAACTTGTTTTCATGAAGCTTTTGAAGTATCAGGCTTAAGTGTTGCTCATGGTCTTCACGGCTTTTGGAGTATATGAGGATGTCATCAATAAAGACGACCACAAAGTGATCCAAATATTCCTTGAATACTCGGTTCATCATGTCCATGAAGGAAGTAGGAGCATTAGTCAATCCAAAAGACATGACTAGGAATTCATAATGCCCGTACAGAGTTCTGAAAGCAGTCTTTGGAATGTCATCAGTTTTAATCTTCAACTGATGATATCCGGAACGAAGATCAATCTTTGAAAAGAATTTGGCTCCTTGCAACTGGTCAAACAGGTCATCAATGCGAGGCAACGGGTACCTATTTTTGATGGTGACATGATTTAACTCTCGATAATCAATACAAAGTCGCATACTTCCATCTTTCTTCTTCACGAATAGAATAGGAGCACCCCAAGGAGACATACTAGGACGAATGAAACCGATGTCTAACAATTCTTGTAGTTAGGTTTTTAACTCCTGAAGTTCAATAGGAGCCATTCGATATGGGTCTTTGGAAATGGGTTTTGTACCGGATTCAAGGTCGATACAAAATTTAATTTCACACTCTGGGGGTAGGTCAGGAAGTTCTTCAGGGAATACGTCAAAAAATTTATTAACAATAGAAATATCATTCAAATCTGACGTATTTTTATTTAAATCCGTGACATGGGCTAAGAAAGCTTGACATCCATTTTTCAATAAACGAATAGCTTTAAAGCTTGATATGACAGTGGTTGATTTTAGTGGTTTGGGTGCTTGAATTCGCATAATAGGTTGGTTAGGAATATGAAAGCTAACAACCTTACGAAAATAATTGATTTTAGTATGATAAGTAGTTAACCAATCAATCCCTAAAATCACATCAAATGCAAGTATTTTCAAAGAAATAAGATCGACAGGTAACGTGCGATTACCGATTTGAATCAAATAAGACTTATAAACAGTGGATGTAATAAAGGTTTCTCCCAATGGAGTTTTAACCGATAAGTCAAAGTCTAATTTCTCTAGAGTCAAATTTAAACGTTGAGCGCAAGTAGGAGAAATAAAAGAATGGATAGAACAGATATCAAATAAAGTATAAACTTCGCTAGAGTTTATGATTAGCTTACCCGTGATCACCTCGTTCAAATTCCTCACTTTTTGGGAGGTTACGACAAACGCTCTTCCTTAAACTACCGATTTTGTCTTGTCTGGGACACCCTTTGATACCTCTATCCCAGCTAGACTTGACTTTGGTGCTCGATAAAATCGGGCTAGGTGACCTTCTTTTCCACAATTGTAACACGCTTTGGACTGCATCACGTAGTTTGGACTGATGTGTCCCTCCCCTCCGCATTTGTAACATTCGACCAGCGGTCGTTCTCCTTCCTTAACAACAGGTGCTGGTGCTGACGTCTTTCCATCATTATTGAATCTCCTCCTCTTGAAATGTCCACTCTTATTGTCATAGCCATGATTACCACCCAAGTGATTACTATTTTTGGCATGTTGATTCCCTCCACGCTTGACTGCTACCATTTGTATTATCATTTTGTCGGATGCTTTCTCTTGGTTGGGTCCACTCGTTATCGTGCTCCAACAACTAAGCCCTATTTACAACATCTGAATACAAACACAGTTTATGAGAAATTAAGTATTGGCGTATCTCAGGTTTCAAACCTCTTAGAAACATCTGTGTCATTCTCTCCTCGTTATCAACTCGGTAAACTTGGCTTCGTATTGCGACACGGTCATGTTGTTTTGCTCCAGTTTAATGAACTCTACCTCTTTCATGTGACGAATACTTTCAGGAAAGTACTTGTCGTTGAACAATTCTTGGAACTTCCCCCAAGTCATTTTTAGTGCGGCAGGTTGAGTACGCTTTACAGATTCCCACCAGTAATATGCCTCTGCTCGCAACATAAAGGTGGCAAAGGAAACATTTTGCTCCTCGAAACATCCCAAGACATCAAATATCTTGGTGATCTGCTTTATCCACGTCTCCGCCTTAAGTGATTTTGGCTCTCCAAAAAACTCCAGTGGTCCTAGCTCCTTGAACTGCTTAGCGGTGACCGTCCGAGAGTTGCCAATGTTTCCACCTGCATTTTGGACAGGAGTCTCTCTTGCCTGATGTTGTACGAATTGTAGAAAGCTCCTAAGCATTTCGTCGTTCACCATTTGGTCGGTGTTGTTGTTTACCTGAGGATTATTGTCTTCATGTTGCACATTATCCTGGTTATTGATCTGTGGTGACTCAACGGTCTCCTGTGCTCTATTGCTATTCTCAACATTCTCGAATGTCATTTTCAAATACTGCCATAAAACAAGGGTTAATTAACATATCACATATTATCCTTATACTCTGATCGACTAATTAAATACCAAATAAATTTAGGTAGGTCATACTAGCGAAGGAATTCTCCGTCTCTCCCCTCCTAGTTCTTGTCTCACATCCCTAAGCTTTGATACCAACTGTGATGCCCCCAAAACAGGTATACATCACCCATCTTGAGTTGCCAAATATATGGTACAAAATACAAATAAAACTTAATTATACAACTGTTGTGTAAAATACGACAAAACATATGCTATGAGTTTTAATACAAATATTGTCATCTAGACAATATCCACACTCAATGGAGTCCTCATTACATTTATTATCACATTATTTTATAGAATAGTGAGGACTACTATGACACCATCTCGGACCATCACTCCATTCCTCGACTAGTCCCGACTACGTTCTCATTTCCTGAAGAGAATAATGAAAGCAAAAGGGTGAGCTCAAATAGCCCAGTAAGAAATATTATGATTAAGATAATTCAGAATAAATTATCATTAGCCCTCAACAATGTTAAACTGATAGAATATAATAAACAACACGTTTAACTGCAGCGGAACAAGCAATCCATTAGAAGAGTCAAGTAGAGCATAAAAGCTACTATCTTCTATGATTTAAAAAGTTTTTCATCAACTTTATAGCTGAGACTCGGCTTAATAAATAAAATCAAATTATCCCTGCACCACAGCCAAGGATATTCGTGTAATCATCAATGGTCATGATTATACCGAATAATCCCTGGTCATAATCATACCAACAACTGTCCATCAATGAACTACAGGCTAATGAGGACTTTCACCACATTATTCGTCACATTACGGTCATGATTATACCGAATAATCCCTGGTCATAACTATACCAAGTACATCTATGCACGTAAGCCAAAGATGACTTTCATCACAATATAAGCATGAGGATGATGACAATGACACAATAATTCAATAAAACAAGTTCAAGATAAATTTTAAAGATTTTATAATTTAATTTATCTAGAAATCAATAACGTCAAAATTATCAACATGATACTGCTTTGTGGAGTAAAATTCAAGAATGCTCAGAAGAATATTTCCATAAAATGATACTGGATGTAGCGCAAATATCCAGGATATTCTACTAATTTCATGGAGTATAGAAGCCAAAATTTTAACCAAATGAGTATAATAGAATATATGAACCTGTAAATAGATTTTCACCCGCCATGCGGTAATCCACGTAGACAGATCATTTTCACAATTTAATGAGGAATGAATACGAAGGATCATTCACCATGCATGCGGTAGTCCACACAGACAGGTTATTCCAACAGAATAATAAAGAATGGAATAACAAAGAATTCACCAAGCATGCGATAGACCGCACAAACAGATTATTTCAACAGAATAATAAAGAATAGAATAACAGAAAAATTTCACCATGTATACGATACTTCGCATAGACAGGTTATTCTAACATAATAATAAAGAATGGAATAACAACCCTTACGAGTATTGAAAGAAAATAACTCTCTTCATGAATACGAAGGAATAATACCCTTTACCTTAAAAAAACTGGATACTGAAATAGTGAGGTAACAGACTTCTCTTCTTCTTTCTCTCTATAATAATTGCTCTATAGCTTTTGTGAATTAGTGAGAAATGAAGGAAGAATGAGCTTCTATTTATAGAAAAATTTAGTTTCGATAATTGCACATTTTGGGGCTCGAAATATTACAGTATAATACCTTCCTCTTTTTTTTATTTTTAATTTAGTCCTGCAAGTATTATCAAACTTGCACTACCTCCCCTAATAGTAAATAATGTGAATTAATAGTAAATCATGTGAATCAATAGTTCTAGACATGTGAAAATACGAATTACAGTATAATACCTCTATCTATACCTCTGTTTTTAATTTAGTCATACAAGTATTATCAATCTTGCACCACCATCCCTAATAGTACAAGAATGTGAATCAATAGTACACACATGTAAACAAATAGTTATAATCATGTGAATTAATAGTAATTAATTGCTCATTTATCCGATTAATTACCCGATTGGTCAGTATAACTTCCAGGCATCAATTAATATCAAAATAAATGTCGATTTCCACTAACACTAATAATTCCCACACAATGGAACTATCAATTTCATCTTTAATCAACACAAACTTATTCATCATTAATATCATAACTCACAATATTTGACAACCATATCATTCCCAGGAAAGAGGGGGCTTTCCGATAAGGATTTCTCCTTATTGGCGCGTAATTAGGTGACCAAACATCTCCTTGATAGAACTTTCTAGACATTGTCAATATTATAAATAATAATATGAATAACTTTGTCATCTCAATTATTGATTTAAAAATATAAAATATTATGCAAGTGATACTGTGATAATAATTGAATCAATAATATGAGAGATATGATGCAGCAATGACTGTAACAATAATTGAGTTTAACTAAGTGACTTCTCACGTAAGCATCAATAATCAATACCGTGTGCTACTATGCAACCACGCGTATTACTGTACTTTTACTACCGGGTAGTTCACAGTTTTAACGGTAACACTTTCGCCATTATTTTTATAAAAAGATAATTCTGTCGTTTTCTAACTATGAAAATACTTCCATTGTGGGGTCCACCAATGATTGTGCCGTCGTACGAATATTTCCTGTTAAAACGAATATTTTTCGACCAATCGAATATTATATAACCACTTGCTTACTTTGCAAAATTTATAAATATTACCCACAACTATAACATTATATCAAATCCACACCATAATATTCAAAAATATATTTCAAAAAAATGATTCTTTATTCATAAAAGTTAGGGTCTTACAGTTATAAAATATTCATTTTGTCGGGAAATATTCGTTTTGTCGTGGAATATTTTTGCTGTCGGGGAATATTCGTACGACGGCGCAGTCGTTTGTGGGTCCCATAACTGAAAATGGTCGGATGAAGAAAACGACAAGTTTGAGTTTTTATAAATAACGGCGTAGTTGTTACCGTTAACACTGTTGAAATACCCGGTGGTTAAAATACAGTAATACGTGTGGTTGCATAGTAGTACACGGTATTACACAGTGTTGATGAATTATTGATCCTTACGTAAGAAGGCATTACTCAATAATTGTTACAGTAATTACTGTTCAATATTTTATTCTATTGATTCAATAATTACTGTGTTGATATTTTATATTATTGTTGTTTCAATAATTGTCACTGCACAGTATCTCCATTATCATATCAATAATTCATATTATTTGAATAATATTATTAGATAGCATTATTGATAATGTCTAAGGAAGTTCTGTCTAAGGAGAGGTTTGGTCACTTAATTGCGCGCCGGTAAGGAGAAATCCTTATCGGAAAGCCCCCTCTTTCCTGGGAACGACCTGGTTGTCATAATTGTGATTCTGTAATATTATTTGTGAATAATTAATTATTAATTTATATGATAAGGAAATATTAGTTTTTATGTGGATATAAATGAAAGATTTAATTTTTAGGTGTTTTATCAGTATTTTGTCGGAATGGAGGTTTTAAAAAATCAAAACAGTGTTCTTAAAGCTCTATTGCGCGAGTTATAATTTTAATCCGACCGTTGGATCGTTATGATTTTTGGATATGTTATACATATATAAGTTGAGTATATGTCCACAAATTTTGAACTGTTAAAAATTAACGTATGATTTGTTATGAATTTTAAGATGTGTTGAAAAACGTCCGTATGTGGATTTCGGATATTTTTTGTTTGGAATTTGGAAAAACTTTCTTCTAAAAAATTGTAGAGAATTAAATTTCCTATAAAAAGGACATGAGATTTGAATTTTCTGATAAAAGGGCTATTTATTATGAATTATTAAAGTTTCTGATTATTGTTTAAATGATAAAATATTTTGGAAATTTTTAGAATTGGTGGGCCCCACTTTTGGTTGGTGAGAAATGTGCTAAAATTTTATTTCAAATGTGGTGAGCATGAATAATAACAGGTAAAGCCATCAAGTAGTAGGTTAAGTCTGCTTCGGCGTTCTAACATTTTTCTATAAATATGGTGCTTAGTTAGAATTAAAAATCACACCAGAAACAAGTTTTTTTTCTCTCTCTCTATATATATTATCGATTGTATTTTGTGAGTATTTAGATACTTTGAGAGTTGCTATTCAGTGAAAGTTTTCTTCAGCATCATTTCCGATATTCCATTCAGAAATACTGTTCTTTTGAGGTAAGGGATGTTATTTTCTTCTTATATGATATTATTTTCTTCAATATCATTATGCTAAAATATTGATATGAATTTTATTGTGGTATTTCTACCTTTTTGTGTCGGGATTACTATTCACGTATACGGCACTATTCACGTATACGGCATTATTCACGAATACGACACTATTCACAGAAAAATAAAATTTTCTCTTCTTTGACCCAGATGTCTATTATGGTTACTATCTTTGATTGTATCCATGTTTTGATCTTTATTCTTAAATTTTACTCCATTATGATTTATTATGGAGTATTTTTTTAAACTTGAATTATCTTAAGTACGAATCTCTAATCTTTGTCCTTTTATCTTATTGGATTCGTTCTCTAAAATATTTTTCATCATCCTCAGTCCTTAATGGTAATACTTGATGAATATCTTTGGCCTGTAGTGCAAAGATGAATGATTACCTGATGAATATCTTTGGCCCGTAGTGTAAAGATGAACAGGTGTTGAGATGAACATGACCAACTGGTGATACAAATGAATATCTTTGGCCCGTAGTGCAAAGATGAATATTTGATTCAAGATGTATATTGATTGATGTTACAGGGATAAAATAATGATGATGGACTTTTAAATTCATAGATGATAGTAGATTTCATTCTCTACTTAACTCTTCTAATAAATTGTTGTTTTCGCTGCAGTTGTTGATCTAAAACTTGTTGTCTATTATATTCTATCAAATTTTTTCTTGTTGAAGACTATTGATAATTTGTTGTATATTATCTTAGTCATAATATTTTTTACTGGGCTAGTTGAGCTCACCCTTTTTTCTTTTGTTCCATTTTTCTTCTCAGGAGGTGAGAATATAGCAGGAACTATCCGGGGTATGGAGTGATGGTTCTAGAAAGTTATTTTAGCAGTCCTTATAATTTTTATAAAATAGTGTATCAATAATTGTAATGAGGACTCCTTTTGAGTTTTAATATTGTCTATTAGACAATATTTGTATTTAAACTCACAGTATATGTGTTGTCGTATTTTGCACGACAATTGTATTAATGAAGTTTTATTTGTTTCTGTACCATGTATTTGACAACTCAGAATGGGTGATGTATACCTATTTTGGGGGCGTCACAGTCGGGATATATAATTTTTTTAGATAAAATCTGTTTAATTTTTTATCATCACGATACTACGTCGTTTTGACGAATGGATGCGCCAACGGTAATAATATGTCTTAACTATCACAAAATATTCTATAAATAAGCTATCTGGGTGCCATCCAATATAAGAAAATTTTCCCGTTATAAGTTTTTCTCGTTCTGTTCTGTTCTTCTTCTGCGTTCTGTTCTTCTTATGCGTTTGCAGTATAGTATCATATCATCATAGCAGTATCATATCATATTATTACAGTAACAGTTTAGAGTACATAACATAGAAATTATGTTCGAAGAATTCTTAATTTTGAAGTGCTGCCAATTAAGAATTGAAAATCCGTTTTATCTTGAAAAATAATTATTCAACAACCTTTAGCACCAGTGAGGGAATAAATTTGCTTCAAGGAGACTTTGTGAATTCAAAAGACTCGGATTAATCTATCTTATATTTTCAGAATCTGATTTGTTCAAGTAAGTACAGTTTTCATTCTAAATTCTATTTTATTTATACTGAGTTTGATATTGTATATTATATAAACTATATTTACAGAAATAACAATCTTGAAGAAAATTTACTTTCTGTAATTATAATTTTGTTTAATATCATTTTGTAATTTGTTGAAAGTAGTATGCACACAAGCCAATCATGTTTGATGATAAAGCATATACTTTGTAACAATCTTATTTATTTATTAATAAAAAGTATTAATTTATTAAAGGCTTTTAATTATCTACATGATGTTGCTTTATAATATGTGATAAACCCATAGTTTTAAGCAATACTTTTAGAATAACGATGATGATCATTCTAATGAGATCTAAATTCTTAGAAAGCTTAAAACTAAAATAGTTTTCAATCGTTGGATTACTAAATTGGGGATTAGTGAATCCGGATAGATTGGTACATACGTTGCTTGCTCATTGGATGAGAATGATTGATCTCATGATCATTTGTGTGGAGACACTAAAGTAAGTATGTAGATGCTTATTGGAGAATAAGTACACTAATGGCTTACTAAGAAATACCTAATGGAGTTTTACTTGCTTGTCAATAGGAATTCCTGTAGTGATAGTAGTACAAGTGATCCTTGGACTTGAGATCATCATAGTATCTTGTGTATGATGAGTTATACTTTGACTTATTCCTTAAGACCCTTAGGGTATATCAAAGGGTATGCTTGGGTATAATAAGTTGTATATGGAGATAATGTATGATCAATAAAGAATCTACCGCTTCTAGTAAAAGAAGAGAAATGTCCTATGTGATTCGATAAATGACACCTCAGTAGTCCTTGGCCAAGGCAAAATAAAATTAGAAAGGAGTTTCTAATTTGCATTATTTGGAGTTGTGCATTTAAGAGTCGAAATACATATAATTAAATAAAATAAGACTTGTCAGTAATTTCATGTCTTATATTTAATTGAGACATTGTATGGAGGAAAGATTGAATTGCACGGTAACTATTTACTCAAAGGTTCTTTTATGATTAATGTTAAAATCTATATTATCTGAAAAATCGTTAATCGCTAGGTAGGCTTATCCCTATTGTAGAATAAATATTGTTTATTATTTTATTTTATTTATTTAAATAAGATTAGAATTGTTCTAATTGATTTATTCACAACCGGTTTAATATGGAGAACCTAAAGGGTCACACCATAAAAGGAAGAATAATTATTTAAGAAGTTAATGGCATAATCGTAATAATATGTTAAGTGTATTTAATTTAATCTATGGTGATAGAATAAATTAAATAGCTTAATATTTATTATTTAATATTTTGAAAATATTAAATATATAAATTAATAAGAGGAGTTTTATTAATATTATTACAATTATTATTATTTTAATTTCTAAAGAGTTTGGAAATTAATTAATAAAAGTATTCTCATATATCCTAATAAAATTAGGAGGCTAATTAATTCAAAGAATTTAATTAATTATTCTTAATAAGATTGGGAGCCTAGTTAATTAAAAGATTTAATTAATTAAAATAAAACTCAATTCCTTAATTGTTAAGGAGGGTTGTCCACATCTATAAATAAGAGGAGTCTTATTATGGATGATAGAGTTGTTGTTGACTTTTTCACAATAGAAGTAATTATAATAGTTGGGAGAGTACACCCATTTCTATGAGAGACAGAAAAACTAGGGTTTTACCAAATACCCATCTTCTTGAATTTTTCTTCTTCTTTGGTGGATCTCCTCTAGAGGCCAAACACTTGGGTGGCTAACGTTAATCAAAGGAAGGAACCAAACCCAGTGGATTCAAGTTGAACGCGAAAAAGATTTGAAGGTGAACTTGTACCTGAGGAAGCTCGAATCTTCAAGGGTATGATTCTTGTTCTTTATCTTTTCGTTTAATTAATAATTGCGCATAAAGGATGATTCGGGTATATGGTTTGTAAAATTTTAAAACTCTATTTTATCACGTTTTTGCTTACTTTGTGCAATTTGATTGCGTTCATGAATATTACAAGCCTAACATTTGTATCTTCTATTAAAAAAGAAATTACTTCTTGTTTAAATTCTGTAAACAGAACGTGTTGTTTAAATTCTGTAAACAAAATTTGTAAAACAAAATTTTTGATTCTGTAAACAGAATTTGTTGTTTACATTATGTAAACAGAACACGTTGTTTAAATTCTGTAAACAAAATTTGTAAACACAATTTTCGACAACAGAAAATTCTGTAAATAGAATTTGTTGTTTAAATTCTATAAACAGAACTTGTTATTTAAATTATGTTAAATTTTTTACAACAAAAATTTGTTTCTATTTGTTTATGGTTTTCTTCTATGTATAATAGAAATGACATGTACTAGCACCATCCCTGTTGTGAGTGTGTCTCATGGAGAAAAGTCTAAAAAGTTCAATGGAACTGATTTCAAGCGTTGGCAACAAAAGATGCTCTTCTATCTCACAACATTGAACTTGTCAAGGTTTTTAGAAGAGGATTGTCCTGCTCTTGTTGAAGGAGAAACTGACAAGGAAAAAGTGGCTGCAGTTGACGCATGGAAAAATGCTGATTTCCTTTAAAGAAATTATGTATTGAATGGACTAGACAATACACTGTATAATGTGTATTGTACAATTCAAACTGAAAAGGAACTTTGGGAATCTTTAGATAAGAAATATAAAACTGAAGATGCTGGCATGAAGAAATTCACAGTCGGTAGATTTCTTGACTATAAGATGGTAGATTCTAAAGCAGTCATCACTCAAGTTCAAGAATTACAAGTAATTCTACATGATATCCATTCTGAAGGAATGTCACTAAGTGACTCATTCCAAGTTGTTGCAATGATTGAGAAAAACTTCCACCATCATGGAAAGACTTCAAGAATTATCTTAAGCATAAACGCAAAGAGATGAATCTTGAAGAACATATTGTGTGACTTAGGATTGAAGAGGACAATCGAGTATCTGAGAAGAAGAGTGGGAAAAATTTCATTGAAGCAAAGACTAATGTGGTAGAACAAAGGCCAAACAATAACAACAAAAGGAAGCGTGAAGGCGAAGGCACTTTCAAAGCCAAGAAAAAATTCAAAGGCAAGTGCTTCAACTGTGGCATTCAATGACATAAATCAAATTATCAAGAATAAGCGTGTGAATGATATTCCTATTTATATATGATTTGATTATGATATATATGAATGAATATGCAAGTATGCTTGAATCAAGAAAAGCTATAAAGTCCTTTGATAGATAATAGGAAAATATGTACAAGGACTTAGAATAAATTGATCAAATGTGTTAGGATGGTCCTACATAAACAAAACAGCTTTGTAAAGTCCTTAAAAAGAAATGATGTACAAGGACTATAAATATAGAAAGATCAAGCTTGTTAGGTTGATCTTATAATGTAATAGATAGGCTTGTTTGATCGTCGAGCACTGCACCAAAAATCGTAGTCTTCCAGGAGAGTCAAGGAAAACTCGAGAGCTATCAAGGCGGAATCGCAGTCTGCAAGATAGTAGATCTAGGAGTTCGTCGATTGCCAAGAGAGACGAGGAAGGATCGTAGTGTATCGAGTAGAACTTCCTCGAATCCGTAGTCTGCTGAGGAAGTCATATTCAGAATCGTAGAAACAGTCTGTTTACGAGCCGACCGAGCATCTGCCGAAGCCAAGTCAAGAATCCTAGACTACACTCGGAGTCGTAGAGTCTACTGATCATATCAGAGGCAGAGATCGTAGTCGAGCAAGATCAGATGAAGACAACAAGAATAAAGATAGAAATCGTAGAGTGTCAAGATCTGATCTCGGAGTCATAGTGTCTGCACAGCCGAAGCTGAATCGAGAGTGCAGAACTAAGGCCTCAGCAGATGTGCTCACAACGCCAAGGCAGAATCGTAAATCAAAAATGATTCTCAACAAATGAGCACTCCTAGAATATCCAAAGTATGAAGCCTCTGGTCTGAGCTGGAAAGATACATCCCACCTGAAGGAAATTAGAGAGCACTCAACGAATGACATGCAACCTAACAGAAGATCTAAACACCAACCCAATCGACATCCAGATTGAGTTGTGAAGCCATTCAAGATGAAGTCTTCCACAAGTTTATCAGAAGAAGACTTCAGTAACTGACTAAAGAAAGTCAGCAAGTGGAGTAGCTGTCAAGTAAACAGAAGACAACAATCCTGGAAGTATCCAGGATCATAGTGTTTACCAAACAAAGCAGGAATTGATGAAGTGTACACAGAGATACTGGTCAGCTTATGAAGAACAAGGCTAAAGTGATTAAGCATTGGGTCAGTCCATTGATGATAAGTGAACGGGAGATCATAAGGAGAAAGCGAGTGGGGCATGCCACAAATCTGAGGTGTCTTGCTATTCAGAAGAGACCAAAATAAGGAGTCAAGCTATCCGTTCCTGAGATTAGTCGAGGCAAACAGAAGTATTAAAGCACTGCAC
This sequence comes from Panax notoginseng, assembly GCA_016801055.1. Lineage (NCBI taxonomy): Eukaryota > Viridiplantae > Streptophyta > Magnoliopsida > Apiales > Araliaceae > Panax > Panax notoginseng. The sequence continues at coordinate 111,255,434 of CM029018.1, forward strand.
AAATGAAGGAAGAGGTGTTCTACATTGAAGATTCAATGAACACTCTTCAGGATCGTAGTGTTGTCTCAATCAGTTAATGAGCAACATTTAACAAAACAAACTACGATCATGTCCAAGAACATATGCTTCATTTGGTCATCTGAAGATTGAAGTATTGGCAACGGTTCAATCTGAAGACTGATATTTGAACATTGCTAGTTGAGAGCATCGATGCAAAAGGACAATCTCTGATGTTCTAATCGAGAAGTCAAAAAGAAGAAAGAAAGAAGACTACCTTCTTGACATGGAAAGGTGACAACTCTAAGGCGGTAGGTAAGGTAGCAGACTGCTGTGTCAGTAAAGTCATAAAGGATCTATCACGTCACATCAAGCAGTCTACACCAAATAACTCGACATCTGCGAAGCAATTCAAATAGCTTTCAACGGCTATATCCCAACGGGAAGATTGGGAAGGAGTATATATCAGCCAGAGCTTCAAAGATCAAATGCTGCTAAAGTTGCTGAGTTGCAGAATCGTTGAGTTGTTAGAATGCTATATTGTTGACTTTACGAGTTCCACCAGATCTAAACAGAACAAGTCTCAGTGACAGTGAGATTACGAAGGTGGAAGTGAAGCAGCCTTGAAGAAGGACTCAAAAAGATTAAAATTTCACTCAACAAAGATGAGAATGCCACTGAAGATGGCAGCTAAGCTAAGAGCCGATGTGACACCCCCAAATCCGGGTACTTCGATTCCACGGGATTTGGTGTTCACTGTACAAACATCATCTATCTATCTACCCATAAATAATATCAAACCATACAATAGATAGAAATCATAATAAAATCTCTTCCCTTAAGGGTTACATCAACTGAATCATAAATAAATCCCAGGTTACTCTAACCTTAAAACATCTGTGCGGAACTCTAAACAAATAAGTCTTAAACAACAACATAAGTCTTAAACATAAATACATCATCAATTAAAATAACAAGTCTTCATCACTTGCTAACTTTGCCCTTGCCTTTACTAGTGGAGGGTTCATCGCTTCTTTCATTCTTAACTGCAATGTTATTATTAAGCAAGAGTGAGCACAAATGCCCACAAGTATAAAAAAATGAAACAACAGTATAATAACATGCGAATAATCAAAGACATCTGAATAAAGCTCAACTTTTGAATCAAGAATAAATAACATGAATCAAAAGAATACTGAGGATCATAAGACCTTGAACTATGTCCTAGGTTAACAAGGATTATACTTGAAACCTTTAACAGTCATAAGACTATGGACCTTCTTCTCGTACTTAGGGGGATCAGCCCTTAGTACCATACTGTGCACAATATCTTAACGCTAACGCATAAGTGAATCCCTTTTCAGGGTTGTTCATCTCAGTTTGACATTCGAGTCCGCACCAAAGGAAGTTTGGTTTGGATAATTCAATAAGGGTTCTGAAATTTAGAACATTCATCAACTAAGGACTAGCTGAATCAGTAAGGTTCACTAGTCTAAAAAGTTCGACAATAATGATATTCAATATGATTAATAATCTCAAGAAATATACAATAGAACAATTATTGTATAACTGAATCATGCTTTGAAAGATAATCAATCTTTAATATAATACTCGAACTTGAATAATAGTTTAAATTTAGGAAATTTGCTCAATGTAAAAGATAGAGTTAAGAAACTTGCTTGACATAAAAGTAACGTTTAAGTTTAAATAAACTTGCTCAATAGAATAGAGTTAGGGATAGGATACTTGCCTCATGCGTAGATTACACTTTAACTAAGCACGTTCTTTGAATTAAATCCTACATACCATTCATATACACAATACCAGTTAATTATAAATTAACTAATCATTGTAAACTCTTTCTCTTTGACTACTTTAATTATTCGACTAAACTTAGTCAAATTTTCACTTTGTCACATCATTTGTACTTCGTGAATTACCAAACTAATTATGTAATTTAATAATTCAAATCACATGTAATTATGTTATTTACATGTTAAACATCTATTTTAATATCACATTATACCTATAACATGTTTACATGTTCATTACATTAATCCACTAACACATTGTTAGACTTAAACATTTTAAAAATACTTTTCTGAATTTTTTGGGGAGTGGCGCTGCGGCGCCACTAATGTGCTAAGGAGTCGCGCTGCGGCGCGGTGGCGCTGTGGCCGGGCCCTTGGCGCTGCGACGCTATGGCGCCGTGGCTTGGGTCTTGGCGCTGCGGCGCAGTGGCGTTGCGGCGCGGGACTTCAGTTCTGGAGTTGGCGCCGCGGCTTGAGACTCCAGAAACTGATTCTCAGTTCGCGAAGAACACAGAGTTCAGCGAAAACAACACATTTTTAACACTAATTTCACCAAATCACATATACCCACATGTTATAATTCATGTATAATCATAACCCAACATTTATATACTGACAAAACCAATTTTAAACACTTATTAACAGATTTAAAGCCTAACAAAATTACTGACTTTGATGTTCGTGAAGTTTAGAAAACTTTATATGAAAATTCTCCCTACGGATTCGTTATAACACCAAATCCGTTCATTTAAACTCCGATCTCTCCGTATCGACATGCTCAATAATGTAAGGGTGTAAAATTTAGGGATAATATATAATCAATACATCAATTATCACATATATGGCCATATGGCCATATCACGTACTCTGTTTATTTTGAAATAACATATGTACGACATGTTTTCACAATACTGATGTTATAGTTTGCAACAATATATAATTAAATACGGTGTGATATAACATAACACATATACAACTCATAATCAATACTCCTAACTCAATTACAGAGGTTAAACCAAAACTTTGAAACTTATATTCGTGAAACTTTTAAAGAGCGTAATAATAAAAATTGGGTTGAAGAGATTACCGAAACGTAGATTAGTAGTATTGAAACCTTCTCCAATTTCTTCTTAACTCTCAAAATCTCTGAACTCTCAAGTTTTCTCTCTGAATTCTCTCTGTGATTTTTATCAGACTTAGAACAAAATGAAAAGAGAAGACGTCGTAATCAATTAGGAAGGATCAGATGCGCGTTGGTGGTCAGTTACCCAGTCATGGGTTAACTGACCCTAACCTCTCTTAGTGCCATGTTTGGCTAGCAACTAAGTTAAAACCCTTTATTTTAATAAACCTTTTATCATATAGGTTGAAAATGTCACACCCAAATATAATAATTTCTCATAATTTCACATAGTCACATAATTAATTATCCCATTAATAAATAATGCCAATTTATTAAATCTCTAATTAACAATTAAATTAATTAAAGTAACATCATGCTTAATTAAATAATTCATTTAATTCAATAAGCTCACATAATCACATACTTTGAATATTAAAAATTCTCTACATTAATTCAATAAATGTAACACATATAATTAAATTAATCTACCACAATTGCATCAATTAATTATTAAATCTAATAATTAAATCATCGAAAATATTTATTTAATTCAATAAATATAAAAATTAATTTACAAAATTCTCGTTCGTCACATCTTTCCCCCCTTAAAAGGATTCTGTCCCCAGAATCACAGCTCAATAATTTCGACCCGTTACATTCTCCCTCCCTTACAAAGATTCTGTCCCCAGAATCGCGTACACATAATTAAGTAAATAAATGAGGGTAATTCTTCATCATATTCTCTTCGAGTTCCCACGTAGCTTCTTCAGCGTTGTGGTTCCTCCAAATTACCTTAACAGAAGGTATAACTTTATTTCTCAGAACTTGTTCTTTTTGGTCGACAATTTGGACAGGAATTTCTTCATAAGATAAGTCTTTCTCAAAATGCAGGGGTTCGTATTCAATTACATGCTTGTAATCAGGTTTGTAAGGTCGTAACACAGAAACATGGAAGACATTGTGGATATTCTCGAGTGCTGGAGGTAAGGCTACCTCGTACGCAACTTCTCCAATTCTTCGTAGTACCTCAAAGGGTCAAATAAATCTTGAGCTCAATTTTCCTTTCTTTCCGAACCTGATCTTTCCCTTCCAGGGAGAGACCTTCAAGAAAACATAACTACCTGGTTCAAACTCGATATTTCTACGATGTGGATCAGCGTATTTCTTCTGTCAATCTTGAGCTGCTCCCAGTCGTGCTCGGATCACTTTGACTATCTCTGCCGTCTGCTGTACCAATTCTGGCCCTAGCAATTGTCTTTCACCAACTTCATCCCAATAAAGCGGAGTTCTGCACTTTCTGCCGTATAACGCTTCGTAAGGCGGCATACCAATACTAGCGTGGTAACTGTTGTTGTAGCCGAACTCTACCAACAGTAGGTGATCATCCCAATTTCCTTTGAAGTCCATTACACAGGCTCGTAACATATCTTCCAGTGTTTGAATCGTTCGTTCGCTCTGTCCGTCTGTTTGAGGGTGGTAAGCTGTACTCATTCGCAGTTGTGTACCCATGCATTCCTAAAGACGTTTCCAGAAATTTGATGTGAAGCGCGGATCCCTATCGAAAACAATAGACACCGACACTCCGTGCCTCGAAACAATCTCTTTCACATATAATCTTGCCAACTGATCTAAGTTAAATCTGATTTTGATAGGAAGGAAGTGCGTGGATTTCGTCAGTTGGTCAACGATAACCCATACTGCGTCGTAGCCTTTCTGAGTCGTCGGAAGGCCAACCACGAAGTCCATCGTAATATGTTCCCATTTCCATTCTGGGATCTCCAACGGTTGTAGCAATCCACTCGGTCTCTGATGTTCTGCTTTAACTTTCTGACATGTCAGGCATTTGGTAACACATTCTGCAACATCACGTTTCAAATTCGGCCACCAGAAATGTTGTCGAAGATTTTGGTATATTTTTGTACTACCAGGGTGAATCGAATATCTTGAACTATGAGCCTCACTCAAAATTTCTTCCTTAATTTCTTATACTGGCGGAACCCAAATTCTGCTTTCAAATCTCAATATTCCTTCCTTATCCATCTTAAATCTTGGTTCGGTTCCTTCAGATATCTTCGATGTTACCTTTTTGCATTCATCATCCTGAAGCTGAGCCTCCTTCACTCTATCTAGTAGAGTAGTACCAGATTGCATCTGAAATAGCTTCTCATCAATCTCCATAGGATACTTCACTTCTAACTCCAGTTTCTCCATATCTGCAATTAGCTCATGCTAAGCAGTCAACATCATCAATTTCTCACGACCCTTTCTACTTAAGGCGTCAGCAACCACATTAGCCTTACCCGGATGGTATAAAATCTCACAGTCATAATCCTTGATTAATTCCAACCATCTTCTTTGACGCATATTCAAATCTTTCTGTGTAAAAATATATTTCAGACTCTTGTGGTTCGTATATATTTCACACTTCTCCCCGTATAGATAGTGCCTCCAAATTTTCAAAGCAAAAACAACTGCAGCTAACTCCAAATCATGAGTTGGGTAACCCTTCTCGTAATCCTTCAACTGCCGTGATGCATACGCAATGACTTTGCCGTTTTGCATCAGCACACAGCCAAGTCCTTTATGCGACGCATCGCTAAAAACAACAAAATTTCCTGTATTATCTGGAAGAGATAACACAGGCGCTGTACTCAACCTCTTCTTTAATTCTTGAAAACTCTCCTCACACTTCTCCGTCCAAACAAATTTCACAGCTTTTCGAGTTAAATTCGTTAACGGAGTTGCGATCTTAGAAAAATCTTGTATGAATCTTCTATAATATCCTGCTAATCCAAGAAAACTTCTTACTTCTGACGGCGTTCTCGGCTGATCCCAGTTAATTACAGCTTCTACTTTGGATGGATCTACCGAAATTCCATCTTTATCGATTACGTGACCAAGAAATTATACTCTCTTGATCCAGAATTCGCATTTCGAAAATTTAGCATACAACTTCTCCCTTCTCAATACTTCCAACGTTAACCTCAAGTGTTCTTCATGTTCCTCTTTGGTTTTGGAATATACCAAAATGTCATCTATAAATACCACCACGAATTTGTCCAAAAACGGCTTGAATACACCATTCATTAGTCCCATAAATGCTGCAGGAGCATTCGTAAGACCAAACGACATTACTAAAAACTCATAATGACCATATCGCGTCCGGAACGCTGTCTTCGGTACATCCTCTGGCCTCACCTTCAGTTGGTGATAACCACTCCTCAAGTCAATCTTGGAAAAGTATTTTGCTCCCTTTAATTGATCAAACAGATCATCGATCCTTGGTAATGGATATCTGTTCTTAATCGTGACCTTATTTAATTCTCTGTAGTCAATGCAGAGCCTCATCGATCCGTCCTTCTTTTTCACGAACAACACCGGCGCTCCCCACGGCGATACGCTCGGTTGAATGTACTTTTTGTCCAACAATTCTTGTAGTTGTACCATTAATTCCTTCATCTCTACTGGCGCCATTCGGTATGGTGCCATTGATATTGGAGCAGTTCCGGGTGCCAAATCAATCACAAAGTCTACTTCTCTATCTGGTGGAAGTCCTGGCAAATAGTCTGGAAATACATCGACGAAGTCCTTCACAATCGGTATCTCCTCTACCTTCGGGTTCTCTTTTCGACTGTCGACTATGTAAGCTAAATATCCTACACAGCCTTGTCTTAATAACTTCCTGGCCTGCAACATCGTCAGACAACTTGCTTGTCTAGGCGACTTGCTACCATAAAACATAACCTTTGACGGAGTCATAAGGTTAATACGCTTCTTTTGGTAGTCAATTACAGCCCCATAATTGGATAGCCAATCCATACCCAATATAACGTCGAATTCCCCCAATCGAATAAGGATAAGATCTACGATCATGATATTACCCTTAATATCCACCCTACAGTTCTTAAACACGTACTTAACAGGGATTATTTCTCTATTCGCAATTTCTATAATCATGGGATATTCTAATTCATCCTTAAGCAAATCTAAACTATTAGCAAAGTCATCGGATATAAAGGAACAAGTAGCACCCGAATCAAATAAAACGTAAGCATTAATTTCATTGATCGGAATGATACCTGACACCACCTCACGAGACTGGATTGCATCCTGCACCGTCATATTGAAAGTTCTGGCGGTTGGTCGGTTTGTTACAGGTGGTCCGGTGATGGTTAAGGTATTTCCACTGCTATTTCCCCGGTTTACTCCTTGTCCTGATCCTCCCGATCCCTTCTTGGGACAGTCTCTTGCTAAATGATCTTTCGAACCACAGTTGAAACAAGCACCCTTCTTTGGGTTTGGACAATTTGGTGCTATGTGGCCTTCCTGACCACAATTGTAGCACACTCTCTTTCCCTTCAAACAAACTCCTAGATGTGCCTTGCCGCAAGTCGGACATGCTTCTATCTTCTTTTTATGCCCTCCGTGTTGACTTCCAGCTGTCGAGTTATCCTTCCACTTCCTCTTCTGATTATTATTATTCCCAGTATTACTTCCACCAGTCTTGTTATTACCTTCATTCTCACTCTTTTTCTTTTTCTGTTCTTGGTTGTACTTAGTCACTGCATCACTTCCTCCTTCCGCGAGAATAGCCTTTTCCAAAACTCCCGCAAATGTGTTAAGTTGAAACATTGATACCTTGCTGTATACACAAAGCTTCGGTCCTTGTTCGAATCGTCTGGCTTTCCTCTCGTCAGTGTGTACTTGATACGGGGCAAACCTTGCCAACTCATCGAATTTAGCCGCGTATTCAGGCACGCTCATGTTTCCCTGTTTCAGTTCCAGAAATTGTACCTCCATCTGATTCTGCGAACTAGCTGGGAAATACATTTCGAAAAACATCTCTTTGAATCTCTCTCACGTAATTACACCTTCACCTCCTCGCATCTTGTTTGCCTGCCACCAGTAGCTAGCCTCAGACTTCAGCACAAATGTCGCAAAAATGGTCTTCTGATCTTCTCGAACCCTAGCAACGTCGAAAACCTTCTCCATTTCCATCACCCACGTTTGAGCCTCGACCGGGTTTCTGGAACCTTTAAACTCTGGCGGTCCCACCGCCTTAAAATCTTTAAACGTTGTGCTAGGTGGAGCTTGCGGTTGATTATTCATGACTCCAGTTAGTAAATTAACTAGCTGTTGAACTGGATTAACGTTGGCATTATTGTTATTATTGGTTGACCCTTCCTGAGTCGGTTGACGTTGTTGTCTTCTCCTTGGCGGCATTTTTCTGTTAAATAAACGTTTATTAGAACTTTATTTATTTCTCTACATAGTTAAGACATTACTCAACAATTTAACATATCACTTAACACATCATCTCAAACAACTTGATATCTTTTCATTCAAATAAAAAGTTTTAACATTAAACTATAGCATACTGCTATTTACATCATCTATCCTGGAATAAAGAATCTACAGGATTTAAAACATTCAAATATTAACATATTCCTTAGTTCATAAACACATCAGAATTTACATAAAACTATATAAGTCTTTCACATAAATAAACAGATTCTATTCCTGTCTTCCAAGGTGCTCGATAGCCTTGCCACGCTCTTCATTCATGATACGAGACATCGTCCTGCGATCCAACATATACGATGGAAGTCCTTCAAACTGGATGGGGTACCTTAACACTCGCTCTTGAACCTCATCCATCGCATGATTAAGTGTGGCGTACGTGTGTCAAGCTTTGCCTTCTTTGCACGACTATCATTTTCTGCACGATCAGCTCGATGTGATTCTCTTACCCATGCTTCCTCTGCTATTTTCAGTCTTCCGGAGGTTTCCTTCAGTTCCTTCTTCAGCTTCTCTATCTCCTCGGTCTTATCTTCGGTTTGACCCTTCTCATGAACCAGATCCCACTCCACGTTTCCTAAACGTGTATGAAGGGTCACAATCTCTCTATTCTTCTCCTCTAAAGTAGACTGCTGAACAGTCGCTCGCTCAGTCAATTCCTGAACCTCATCTTGTAACTCCACGTTACGATCATATAGTGTGTCATACATCTCAGCATCAACAGTGTACCGTGGTAGCTCCTCTTTTTCTTCCTCCTCATCAAACTCCTCCTCAGGATCCTCCTCTGAATCAATCTCAGGTTCATGCTCCTGACCAACAACGGTGATCAATGGAGATGACTCCCTCTGAACTAACTGTTCCCTAACAACATGTATGTCTCGGGTCTCCTCCTCTGTAGGTACTATAGGTAATCGGGGTTCTTCCTCCCCAGCTTGACTAGCTTCTCCAACATTTGTCATCCTGACAACGAAATTTTAAGTTTTAGTTACTAAGTCGTACTAACGAGCACATAAATTAACACATAGACACATAATGTATTTTATTATCTTCAATGAATTACCAAAAATTCATTTCTTAAAACTCGATAAGAGTTTTCCTTTACTATCTTCTTTCTATAAGGTTACTACCTAAGGTTGTTCCCCCACCTAAGGTTCATAACCTACAGCTCTGATACCAACCTGTGACACCCCCAAATCCGGGTACTTCGATTCCACGGGATTTGGTGTTCACTGTACAAACATCATCTATCTATCTACCCATAAATAATATCAAACCATACAATAGATAGAAATCATAATAAAATCTCTTCCCTTAAGGGTTACATCAACTGAATCATAAATAAATCCCAGGTTACTCTAACCTTAAAACATCTGTGCGGAATTCTAAACAAATAAGTCTTAAACAACAACATAAGTCTTAAACATAAATACATCATCAATTAAAATAACAAGTCTTCATCACTTGCTAACTTTGCCCTTGCCTTTACTAGTGGAGGGTTCATCGCTTCTTTCATTCTTAACTGCAATGTTATTATTAAGCAAGAGTGAGCACAAATGCCCACAAGTATAAAAAAATGAAACAACAGTATAATAACATGCGAATAATCAAAGACATCTGAATAAAGCTCAACTTTTGAATCAAGAATAAATAACATGAATCAAAAGAATACTGAGGATCATAAGACCTTGAACTATGTCCTAGGTTAACAAGGGTTATACTTGAAACCTTTAACAGTCATAAGACTATGGACCTTCTTCTAGTACTTAGGGGGATCAGCCCTTAGTACCATACTGTGCACAATATCTTAACGCTAACGCATAAGTGAATCCCTTTTCAGGGTTGTTCATCTCAGTTTGACATTCGAGTCCGCACCAAAGGAAGTTTGGTTTGGATAATTCAATAAGGGTTCTGAAATTTAGAACATTCATCAACTAAGGACTAGCTGAATCAGTAAGGTTCACTAGTCTAAAAAGTTCGACAATAATGATATTCAATATGATTAATAATCTCAAGAAATATACAATAGAACAATTATTGTATAACTGAATCATGCTTTGAAAGATAATCAATCTTTAATATAATACTCGAACTTGAATAATAGTTTAAATTTAGGAAATTTGCTCAATGTAAAAGATAGAGTTAAGAAACTTGCTTGACATAAAAGTAACGTTTAAGTTTAAATAAACTTGCTCAATAGAATGGAGTTAGGGATAGGATACTTGCCTCATGCGTAGATTACACTTTAACTAAGCACGTTCTTTGAATTAAATCCTACATACCATTCATATACACAATACCAGTTAATTATAAATTAACTAATCATTGTAAACTCTTTCTCTTTGACTACTTTAATTATTCGACTAAACTTAGTCAAATTTTCACTTTGTCACATCATTTGTACTTCGTGAATTACCAAACTAATTATGTAATTTAATAATTCAAATCACATGTAATTATGTTATTTACATGTTAAACATCTATTTTAATATCACATTATACCTATAACATGTTTACATGTTCATTACATTAATCCACTAACACATTGTTAGACTTAAACATTTTAAAAATACTTTTCTGAATTTTCTGGGGAGTGGCGCTGCGGCGCCACTAATGTGCTAAGGAGTCGCGCTGCGGCGCGGTGGCGCTGTGGCCGGGCCCTTGGCGCTGCGACGCTATGGCGCCGTGGCTTGGGTCTTGGCGCTGCGGCGCAGTGGCGCTGCGGCGCGGGACTTCAGTTCTGGAGTTGGCGCCGCGGCTCGAGACTCCAGAAACTGATTCTCAGTTCGCGAAGAACACAGAGTTCAGCGAAAACAACACATTTTTAACACTAATTTCACCAAATCACATATACCCACATGTTATAATTCATGTATAATCATAACCCAACATTTATATACTGACAAAACCAATTTTAAACACTTATTAACAGATTTAAAGCCTAACAAAATTACTGACTTTGATGTTCGTGAAGTTTAGAAAACTTTATATGAAAATTCTCCCTACGGATTCGTTATAACACCGAATCCGTTCATTTAAACTCCGATCTCTCCGTATCGACATGCTCAATAATGTAAGGGTGTAAAATTTAGGGATAATATATAATCAATACATCAATTATCACATATATGGCCATATGGCCATATCACGTACTCTGTTTATTTTGAAATAACATATGTACGACATGTTTTCACAATACTGATGTTATGGTTTGCAACAATATATAATTAAATACGGTGTGATATAACATAACACATATACAACTCATAATCAATACTCCTAACTCAATTACAGAGGTTAAACCAAAACTTTGAAACTTATATTCGTGAAACTTTTAAAGAGCGTAATAATAAAAATTGGGTTGAAGAGATTACCCAAACGTAGATTAGTAGTATTGAAACCTTCTCCAATTTCTTCTTAACTCTCAAAATCTCTGAACTCTCAAGTTTTCTCTCTGAATTCTCTCTGTGATTTTTATCAGACTTAGAACAAAATGAAAAGAGAAGACGTCGTAATCAATTAGGAAGGATCAGATGCGCGTTGGTGGTCAGTTACCCAGTCATGGGTTAACTGACCCTAACCTCTCTTAGTGCCATGTTTGGCTAGCAACTAAGTTAAAACCCTTTATTTTAATAAACCTTTTATCATATAGTTTGAAAATGTCACACCCAATTCATAAAATAAACTCATATCTTATTTAATTTAACATAAATAAAATATAATAATTTCTCATAATTTCACATAGTCACATAATTAATTATCCCATTAATAAATAATGTCAATTTATTAAATCTCTAATTAACAATTAAATTAATTAAAGTAACATCATGCTTAATTAAATAATTCATTTAATTCAATAAGCTCACATAATCACATACTTTGAATATTAAAAATTCTCTACATTAATTCAATAAATGTAACACATATAATTAAATTAATCTACCACAATTGCATCAATTAATTATTAAATCTAATAATTAAATCATCGAAAATATTTATTTAATTCAATAAATATAAAATTAATTTACAAAATTCTCGTTCGTCACATCTTTCCCCCCTTAAAAGGATTCTGTCCCCAGAATCACAGCTCAATAATTTCGACCCGTTACAGCCGAGAAGGACAAGAAGATAGCATTCAAAAAAGTGGCAGAGCACAAAGAAGATCTAGAAAGCCACTCTACGAATCACCATGAATCTAAAGCTGAATCAGAACATGTGCAGAACCATGTCTGCCAACCAGTCAAGAAGGATTTAGGGAATGCTAAGTGCCAGACGAAGTCTACCAAAATCTCAAACACTTAGCAAACACAAATGGTGATGGTGCATAACTGACAAAAGATGAAGATGAGCAGAACAGAATGAAGATCAGTTGCACCAGAGAAGATGTGGTCCAGACTCGAAGCAGAATGCAAAGAGGACCACACCAAGCTACTAAGTACAAAAGATGTTCAAGCTTAAAGATATTTTAGTAGCAAGGCACCACCACCAATAACACCAACAACAACAAGAAGCCAGGGCCTGAGGGGTCCTTGTCCGGAGGGACTAAATGAAGTTCCAAGCTTGTTGGACTTGAAGAGTTCCTAGGGAACTAGAGAAGTTCCAAGGCTGCTGGCCTTGAAGAGTTCTTAGTGAACTAAAGTTCAAGGCTGCTGGCCTTGAAGGAATCTTAGTGATTAAGGGTGCTGCCCTTCCTTAGTAGAAATCCTGCTAGTTGAAAGCAGAAGAGTGGATTAAGAGCTTGAATCTCTGAACCACTTAAAATCCCTTGTGTCATTTACTTACTATCATTTACTTTGTGTACTTAACTACTATAACTGTTATGCGTGTATTAACTGCTTACAACTTAACTAACTCTAAGAACAATGTATGTATGATTATGAATATATCAATGAAGGGGATCTTTTACTTATTTCGCTGTGCTTGAAAAGATTCTTACGTTTGTCATATACTAAATCATTAGTAATACAAATAAACGAAAAAAGTATTTAAAATTAAAAGGATCTATTCAACCCCCCTTCTAGATCTATTGTGTGCCTACTGGGAACTAACAATTGATATTAGAGTAGGTTCTCATGCTATATTCAAAAGCTAATCGCTTTGAGTTTGATCCTAGGCACAAACATTGTTCTAAACTTAGTTTAGTAGTAAGTCACTTGTAAATGCAGATGAGCTTACATGTTGAAAATATTGTGTACATGTAAATGTGTATAAACACCTGAAGCTGCTCAGATTGGTCCATGTTCTTAAATGTCATGACAACAAGACCAATCCTTGTTCACAGTCAATCTTATAGTCTGAAGACCAGGCGAGGAAGCTCAAGAGACATCAACAGTAAAGAGTCAATCATCCACTAGCCTGAAAGATGAAAAGGTCATACATGCTAAGAAGTGCTTATCCAGAGAAGATAGAAGAACTTCTCAAATGTGTATTTGGCCAACCAGCAGCTGGATGTGAACCTTGTGGAGTCAAGGATGTCAAAGAACTAAAGATGTCAAGATTCTCTTAGCTTACATCTTCAAGACCATGACTGGTTGGTTGAAGGACAACTGGAGCAACAAGCTATCAGGAGCAAATGAAAAACTATGCACATCAATGCCTAACCTCAGTATATCTAAGTCAAATGACTGTTAAGAAAATGAAAGTAGAAAGGTACGGTTCCTCACTAATATAAATGTGTACATCATGTTGAATCACCTTATGCACTATAACAGTATTATATCAAGAGACCATACTCTACCTAAAAAGGGGAAGAGAGAAAGTACACTGAGGATGGAAACTCAAATGCTTACAAACTTTCTCTCCATCCAAGTTTTAGGTTGAAGATAACACCTTGAAAGAAATCTGAAATAGGTCAAAAGCACATCAAGGTTTAATTAATTCTAAGTGAAGAAATCTTTGCTGATGGGTTAGTATGTATGTACAAACCTGTGTTCTAAGTTTTTGATAACACATAGAGTATGATCAGTTCTACAAGAGTATCTTGAAGATTCTTAGAAACTGATCACCTCCATGAATAAACCAGATACAAATAAGTGTTAGAGTTTATTCTCACTTTGTGAACATTTAAACTCTGTGAACATAACCAAGTAAATGATAAAACCATCAAAGAAAAAGAGTGTGTTGTTAAAATGGTTAATCTTATACACACTCGTCATCATACATCTTAAAATGTAATATCTAAATTGGATACATGCATGAATATAATTGTTGGTGATCAATATGATGATAATTCAAATATATGAGGAATGGGGATTTTGAAGGCTAACCTGACAGGACCTATTTAACCATGGGTACCAAAAATAGAAATTTACCTAATCTACAGGTACCTGGTCTATCTGACCACACTAAGGAATGCTAAAGCAGAAGACTTTAGTCAAAAGGATTCAACCAGCAGAAGGCTTAAGACATTTCAGAAATGTTTCTAACAAAATCCTTAGTTGTCAAAGCCTTTCCTTGAAGACTTACTAAGCTAACATAAATGAAGCTCACATGGTTGCTGATCTCCATATGGAAGCAGACCATTCACCCTAAGATAAAAAGGGTCATATATGCTCTATCATCCAAAGCATATCAGCTAAGAAGAACCCTCAAGGAACTCATCATAGAAGCAGAACTTCGCAAGCACAAACTGACAAGGAAGACTACGTTCGTAGTACTGTCAAATGATCATAGAGTGAACAGTCCTGAAGATATCCATTTCTATGATGCAAGAAGACTTAATTGATAATGACGACTTCAGTCAGAAAGAGATATGCAAGGCTTCTTTCTGATACACATGAAGAAGAAGAACTCACACCTCTCTAAGAAGACAGTATCAACCATGGGGGAGCAGTGAGCTATTAAGGAACAGCAGAACTGAAAGTATCAGAAATACACTATGAAGCAATATACCAGTTATAAAGTCCCAAAGCTTTGTGGCTGACGAACTAAATGAAGATCCATAGTCAGTAGGAACGTCTCAAAACGTATTACTGATAACCTTGTCAACCACCCAACTCAAAATCGTGAAGCGCCTACAATCAGACACATGATCGTAGTATAAGAGCAGGAGGACACCACGATTACCACCAATGCAAATGTCTAGAGTTGGTTGATGAACTCCCCAGTAGAGAAGGTCAAAGGAGTAAGTTTAAAGATAAGGGCATCAGACATCAATCAATGTCTAGGGTTTCCTAACCAAGGTCTTATAAACCTCGATGAAGTTGACATTGAAGAAGGCAAGAGGTTAATGCGTTACAAGAGGAACATAAATATGAAGGATTTGAAGAAGAAGGAGTTTCTTGAAGAATTTGAATTTTTGGCTTCGATTTCTGGAAAATGCATTCTGTGCAAGGATACTGCACATGATACTGTAAGTGATCTTCAACTGAGAATCATGATTGCAATCGTCATGAAGCAGCATGTGAATTTTGGCGATCTTCTAATTGATTAGCTGACCAAATGGGTGGAGAAGGCTGAGATGAAGAAGTCTACAGATAAACCCCTTACAAAGGTTTTTCATAGAAGACTCTTGAGCATTGTGCTGAAGAAGAAACTGGGAAGCAAGATCAAGGATGATGAGGGAGAACCACTAAACGTCCATAAAGTCATGTCTCCACAGCTGTTTGTAAACTGGAAGAAAAATTCCAAGGAAAACAGGAGGCTAATAACATCTGGGAGTAACAGCAAGGTCTCTGCAAAGAAGAGGAAGGCACAAAAGGTGAAAAGCTCTTAATCTGATGACTCTGTACAAATAGCAGCCACATCAGCAAAGAAGAAGTCTAAAGGTGTGAAGAATACAGAGGCTCCTTCAAGCCATCTCTCCACTGACAAAAAGAAACATAGAGCAGGAGAAGAGAAAGTATCAACTGCAGAAACCCCAAAGAGAAGAAGGAGTAACAGATTACTCCAAGAGCCATTCAAGAAGAAAGCAAAGGTAATAAAGAAGTCAGCCCCAGTTCTCCAAGAAAGTCCATCCAACAAAGAAGAGGACGTAGAGTCAGAAGATGGGAAGGGAACTGAAAGCTCTAAGATTGAACCCTCAAAGGGCAAGTCCAGCAATGAAGAAAAAGTTGAGTCTATGAAAGAAATAGCCAACTCCGATGGTGAAGAAGAATATGCAAGCCCTGTGGCTAACTCTCAGAGCATCCACTCTGATGATGAAGAAAGGTTGCAAGTTGACACAACTGCATCTCCTACTGCAAATGCTCCAACAAGCTCATGTGATGATGTTGAGTCCAAAGAAGAAGGACTTGCCCCTAGTGTTGCTGAACATCAAGGAAGTTTGTCTGATGATTCAGAGGCTTCAGATTCTGAAGAGGAAGAAAAGTCTGACTCTCCTATAGCTGAACCTCCAAGGAGAAGAAAGAGCAATAGACTACTTGCTAAATCTATTCCAAAGAAGCAATGTGAACACTCTACTGCAATCATTGAAGTGAGTGATGATGAATCTGAATCAAAAGAAGAAGATGTTGAAGAAGGTACTAGTGATGAAAATCAACAAGAAGAATTCACTAATGAATCTGATAAAAGAAGTCAGCATGATTCAAGCTCAGAAGGTGAAGAAATGGAGAAAGATTCTGGATCTACAAATCAGGAATCAGAGGAACTAGCAGACTATCATGTCCTCTCTCCAGTAAGAATTAGCAGAACAATAGTGGTGAAAGTTTTTGATGAACCACCAGAAGTACCAGCAGAAAGATGGGTAAGCTATGGCAATGAATAACTCAAGGTTGTGAGGATGACTGCATATGAAGTGTTTAAAAATTGGAACAACATGGAATTAGACTGCATTACTATCCTCTACAATCCTGATGACCTTCTGATGAGATGGTTTTTCCCCTGGATGCCCTGGGTAAAGGCATACCTCACTGAAGACAACAGCTATCTCACATGGGTCTTCTCTCACCTTCCCAACGTAGAGCTGGTGGCACAGAACTTACCAAAAGTAAAGAAGTTTGCAACTCAGATGATAAAGGACCATTCTCACTACAAAGTCTACCTACATGCTGGCAACCACTACATTCCCTATGTTAGTAAAGTGGGTTATGATGGCAGAAGGATCATAGCCAAGTTGATGATCGTAGAGTCCCTTCACTCTACCATTGAAAATGATCAAGTTCAGTTTGAGAAGCTTTCCTCTGCCCAAGCACAGTTGTCTAATATTTCTTCATCCTCCAACAGTGAGTGGCACTCAACAATTTATCAGATTCTCACATCTTTCCAAAATATGTCCAAGAATGGAAATCGTGGAGTCCAAACCGGTGGTCAACAAAAGCACGCCCAACCACATGACCAAACTCCTATGGAGTAGGAGTTAGTGAAGAATTCTTATGAATTAGCTGAGAAGATATCAATCATCACTGAAGGGTCAAAGATATTGACAGAAGAAGAAGATAATGCAGCTCAAGACAAACCTCAAGCCACTATGTTTGATATATCTCTCAAAATCAAAGAGAGAGATCAAATCTATCTGAAGGCTATAAATGATCAGAAGGCCGAAGCTCTACGAGCATAGAA
Source organism: Panax notoginseng (assembly GCA_016801055.1). Classification (NCBI taxonomy): domain Eukaryota; kingdom Viridiplantae; phylum Streptophyta; class Magnoliopsida; order Apiales; family Araliaceae; genus Panax; species Panax notoginseng. Next base: position 111,273,158 of record CM029018.1, read on the forward strand.
GCCAAATGAAGAGCAAATCCAATCCCTCTCAGACAAGATTGACAATCTAAATCAGTCTCTCTCCCTATAAATTGAGCTGAGCCAACAAGAACTTAAGATTCAGGTTGGCAACTCATCTTACCTGATGGAGCAATTTATGTCAAAGGTGGAGCTGCTTTCACAAGTGATTAATGACAAAAAGGGGGAGAAAAAGAGACATAGGAAGAGGCACTCAAGGAGGAGTAAGGCGAAAAGAATGAAGGAAGAAAAGAAGGAGCAGAAGAAAACAACAGCAGAAGCAAAGTCATCATCTGAGGGGGAGCCAAAGGATGATGATCCCATGAATGCAGAGTTTGAGAGGGAGCCAGAAAAAGAAGAAGAGCATGAATCTGAGGGGAGCAAAGAAAAGAAATGAAGTCACCATCCCAAGGGGAGAAGAAGCAAAAAGACTAAGCAGAAAAGAAGCTGATCAACAGACATCCTGGAAGACACACATAGAGCCAAAAAGGTACATCTCTATCTAGTTAGGTATGTTCTGAATCCAGGATGTAAAGTGTCATATTCCATATTATTATCAATGACATTCATGATTATCTGTTTTAGGAATACAGCTGTTCACTGTATATAAGAATCATTCATCTCATGCAAATACACTAGTTGTTTTTGTCATAATCAAATAGGGGGAGATTGTCAGGAATAAGCATGTGAATGATATTCCTATTTATATATGATTTGATTATGATACATATGAATGAATATGCAAGTATGCTTGCATTAAAAAAAGTTATAAAGTCCTTTGATAGATAATTAGAAAATATGTACAAGGACTTAGAATGAATTGATTAAATATGTTTAGGTTGATCCTACATATGCAAAACAGCTTTGTAAAGTCCTTAAAAAGAAATGATGTACAAGGACTATAAATATAGAAAGATCAAGCTTGTTAGGTTGATCTTATAATGTAATAGATAGGCTTGTCTGATCGTCGAGCACTGCACCAGAAATCGTAGTTTGCCAGGATAGTCAAGGAAAACTCGAGAGCTATCAAGGCGGAATCGTAGTCTGCAAAATAGTAGATCTCGGAGTTCGTCGACTGCCAGGAGAGACGAGGAAGGATCGTAGTGTGTCGAGTAGAACTTCCTCGGAGCCGTAGTTTACTGATGAAGTCATGTTCAGAATCGTAGAGACAACCTGTCTACGAGCCGACTGAGCATCTGCCGAAGCCAAGTCAAGAATCGTAAACTACACTCGAAGTTGTAGAGTCTACTGATCATATCAGAGGCAGAGATCGTAGTCGAGCAAGATCAGATGAAGATAACAAGCATAAAGACAAAAATCATAGAGTGTCAAGATCTGATCTCAGAGTTGTAGTGTCTACACAGCCGAAGCTGAATCGTAGAGTGCAGAACTAAGGCCTCAACAGATGTGCTCACAACGCCAAGGTAGAATCGTAAAGCAAATACGATTCTCAACAAATGAGCACTCCTAGAATATTCAAAGTATGAAGCCTCTGTTCTGAGCTGCAAAGATACATCCCACCTGAACGAAATCAGAGAGCACTCAACGAATGGCATGCAACCTAACAGAAGATCTAAGCACCAACCCAATCGACATCCAGATTAAGTTGTGAAGCCATTCAAGATGAAGTCTTCCACAAGTTGATCAGAAGAAGACTTCAGTAACTGACTAATAAAAGTGAGCAAGTGCAGTAGCTGTCAAGTAAACAGAAGACAACAATCCTGGAAGTATCCAGGATCGTAGTGTTTGCCAAACAAAGCAGGAATTGATAAAGTGTACATAGAGATACTGGTCAGCTTATGAAGAACAAGGCTAAAGTGATTAAGCATTGGGTCAATTCATTGATGATAAGTGAACGGGAGATCACAAGGAGAAAGCGAGATAGGCATGCCACAAATCTGAGGTGTCTTGCTATTCAGAAGAGACCAAAATAAGGAGTCAAGCTATCAGTTCCTGAGATTAGTCGAGGCAAAAGAAGTATTAAAGCACTGCACAAATGAAGGAAGAGATGTTCTACATTGAAGATTCAATGAATACTCTTCAGGATCGTAGTGTTGTCTCAATCAGTCAATGAGCAACATTCAACAAAACACAATACGATCATGTCCAAGAACATATGCATCATAATCGTAGAGTTTAGCCATCTGAAGATTAAAGCATTGGCAACGGTTCAATCTGAAGACTGATATTTGAACATTGCTAGTTGAGAGCATCGATGCAAAAGGATAATCTCTGATGTTCTAATCGAGAAGTCAGAAAGAAGAAAGAAAGAAGACTACCTGCCTGACATGGAAAGGTGACAACTCTAAGGCGATAGGTAAGGTAGCAAACTGATGTGTCAGTAAAGTCATAAAGGAGCTGTCACATCACATCAAGCAGTCTACACTAAATAACTCGAGATCTGCGAAGCAATTCAAATAGCTTTCAACGGCTATATCCCAACGGGAATATTGGGAAGGAGTATATATCAGCCAGAGCTTCAAAGATCAAATGTAGCTGAAGTTGCTGAGTTACAGAATCGTTGAGTTGTTGGAATGCTATATTGTTGACTCTACGAGTTTCACCAGAACTAAACAGAACAAGTCTCAGTGACAGTGAGATTACAAAGGTGGAAGTGAAGCAGCCTTGAAGAAGGACTCGAAAACATTAAATCTTCACTCAACAAAGATGAGAATGCCACTGAAGATGACAGCTAAGCTAAGAGCCGAGAAGGACAAAAAGATAGCATTCAGAAAAGTGGCAGAGCACAAAGAATATATAGAGAGCCACTCTACGAATCACCATGAATCTAAAGCTGAATCAGAACAAGTGCAAAACCATGTTTGCCAACCAGTCAAGAAGGATTCAGTGAATACTAAGTGTCAGACGAAGTCTACCAAAAGCTTAAATACTTAGCAGAATCAAATGGTGATGGTGCATAGCTGACAAAAGATGAAGATAAGCATAACAGAATGAAGATCAGCTGCACCAGGGAAGATGTGGTCCAGACTCAAAGCAGAATACAAAGAGGACCACGCCAAGCTGCTAAGTACAAAAGATGTTCAAGCTTAAAGACATCTTAGCAGCAAGGCACCACCACCAACAACACCAACAACAATAAGAAGCCAGGGACTGAGGGGTCCTTGTCTGGAGGGACTAAATAAAGTTCCAAGCCTGCTGGGCTTGAAGAATTCTTAGGGAACTAGAGAAGTTCCAAGGCTGCTGGCCTTGAAAAGATCTTAGTAAACTGAAGTTCCAAGGCTGCTGGCCTTGAAGGAATCTTAGTGATTAAGGGTGCTACCCTTCCTTAGTGGAAATCCTGCTAGTTGAAAGCAGAAGAGTGGATTAGGAGCTTGAGTCTCTAAACCACTTAAAATCCCTTGTGTCATTTACTTACTGTCATTTTCTTTGTGTACTTAACTGCTATAACTGTTATGCATGTATTAACTGCTTCCAACTTAACTAACTCTAAGAATAATGTATGTATGATTATGAATATATCAATGAAGGGGATCTTTTACTTATTCCGTTGTGCTTGAAAAGATTCTTACGCTTGTCATATGCTAAATCATTAGCAATACAAATAAATGAGAAAAGTATTTAAAATTAAAAGGATCTATTCAACCCCACCCCCCCTTCTAGATCTATTGTGTGCCTACTGGGAACTAACACAAATGAATGTCGCAGGCCAAAGAAATTCAAGAAAGAACAAAAGGCTCAAGCAAATGTGACAGTACTGGAAAAACTTTCTAAAAATGTTTCAGACATTAATCTCTCTGCATTTGTATCCGAATGGAACTTGGTAGAAAACACCAAAGAATGGTGGGTGGACATTAGTGCTACTCGCCATATTTGCTCCAACAAATGGATGTTCTCTACCTACAAACCAGTAGAAAATGACGAGCAACTATTCATGGGTAACTCCTGAAGTTCAAAGGTTCAAGGACGTGGAAAGATTGTACTGAAAATGACATCTGGCAAAGAACTGTCTCTGAATGAAGTGCTTTATGTGCCAGATATCCGTAAAATAATAAAATTAATTCATTTTTGGTTACTTGTTAGAATCTTCTGCTTACTTGTTAGAATCTTCAAATATATGGCATGCTAGATTAGGACATGTTAATTATAATACAATGCATAGATTAATTAATTTAGAATTCTTGCCTAAATTTGATATTAATCAAAAGCATAAATGTGAAATTTGTGTGGAATCTAAAATGACAAGTTTACCTTTTCATTCTGTTGAAAGAAAAACTGAACCTCTAGATTTAATTCACACTGATATATGTGATTTAAAGTATATGCAAACAAGAGGTGGAAAAAATATTTCATTACATTTATTGATGATTGCACAAGATACTGTTATGTATATTTGCTGAGAAGCAAAGATGAGGCTATAGAAATGTTTCAACATTATAAAAATGAAGTTGAAAATCAACTTAGCAAAAAGGTTAAATCAATAAGAAGCGATAGAGGTGGTGAATATGAATCACCATTTGAAGCGTAATGCTTTACTCATAGTATCATTCACCAAACTGCTGCTCCTTATTCACCTCAATCTAATGGTATTGTTGAACGCAAGAACCGAACATTGAAAGAAATGTTGAATGCTATGTTAACTAGTTCTGGAGCACCCCAGAATTTGTGGGGGGAAGCTTTGCTTTCTGCCAATTATATTCTTAACAAAGTGCCTTATAAGAAAACTCACAAAACACCTTATAATTATGGAAAGGTCATAGACCTTGCTATAAATACTTAAGAGTGTGGGAGTGTCAGGCAAAAGTGATGGTTCCTTAACCTAAAAAGGTTAAGATAAGACCAAAAACCATTGACTGTGTATTCATTGGTTATCCAAATAACAGTAGTGCTTATCGCTTTCTTGTTCATAAATATGAAATTCCTGATATTCATGTTAATACTTTTATTGAATCTAGAGATGCATCGTTCTTTGAGAGTGTGTTTCCGTATAATAGAAATAAAGAGTCAAATTCATACAAAAGATCTTTGGATGCTACTAGTAAAAATCCTGAAAATATAGACAAAGAGTCTATAGTGGATGAACCTAGACGTAACAAAAGGGCAAGGACTTCAAAGTCTTTTGGCCCGGATTTTCTAACATTTTTGTTTGAAAACGATCCTCAAACATACAAGGAAGCAATATCCTCTCCAGATGCTTCTTATTGGAAAGAAGCAATTAATAGTGAAATTGAATCCATTATGCAAAATCATACATGGGAATTGGTGGACCTTCCACCTGGTTCCAAACCCTTGGGGGTATAAATGGATCTTTAAAAAGAAGATAAAAGTTGATGGTTCAATTGATAAATATAAAGTAAGGCTTGTTGTTAAAGGCTATAGACAAAAGGAAGGATTGAATTATTTTAACACTTATTCACCAGTTACAAGAATTACATCTATTCGTATGCTAATAGCAATAGCATCTTTAAATAGACTTGAAATAGATCAAATGTATGTGAAAACTGCATTCTTAAATGGTGAATTAGATGAAGAAATATATGTATGGAACAACTTGAATGTGACGCCCCCAAAACAGGTATACATCACCCATCTTGAGTCGCCAAATACATGATACAAAATACAAATAAAACTTAATTATACAATTGTCGTGTAAAATACGACAAAACATATGTTATGAGTTTTAATACAAATATTGTCATCTAGACAATATTTACACTCAATGGAGTCCTCATTACATTTATTATCACACTATTTTATAGAATAGTGAGGACTACTATGACACCATCTCAGACCATCACTCCATTCTCCGACTAGTCCTGGCTACGTTCTCATTTTCTGAAGAGAACAATAAAAGTAAAAGGGTGAGCTCAACTAGCCTAGTAAGAAATATTATGACTAAGATAATGCAGAATAAATTATCATTAGCCCTCAACAATGTTAAACTGATAGAATATAATAGACAACAAGTTTAACTGTAGCGAAACAAGCAATCTATTAGAAGAGTCAAGTAGAGCATAAAATCTACTATCTTCTATGATTTAAAAAGTTTTTCATCAACTTTATCGCTGAGACTCAGCTTGATAAATAAAATCAAATTATCCCTGCACCACGGCCAAGGATATTCATGTAATCATCAATGGTCATGATTATACCGAATAATCCCTGGTCATAATCATACCAACAACTGTCCATCAATGAACTACAGGCCAATGAGGACTTTCACCACATCATTCGTCACATTACGGTCATGATTATACCGAATAATTCCTGGTCATAACCATATCAAGTCCGTTTATGCACGTAAGCCAAAGATGACTTTCATCACAATATAAGCATGATGATGATGACAATGACATAATAATCCAATAAAACAAGTTCAAGAAAAATTTTAAAGATTTTATAATTTAATTTATCTAGAAATCAATAACGTCCAAATTGTCAACATGATACTGCTTTGTGGAGTAAAATTCAAGAATGCTCAGAAGAATATTTTCATGAAACGATACTGGATGATGCGCAAATATTCAGGATATTCTACTAATTTCATGGAGTATAGAAGCCAAAACTTTAACCAAATGAGTATAGTAGAATATATGAAACTGTAAATGAATTTTCACCCGCCATGCGGTAATCCACGTAGACAGATCATTTCCACAATTTAATAAGGAATGAATACGAAGGATCACTCACCATGCATGCGGTAATCCACACAGACAGGTTATTCCAACAAAATAATAAAGAATAGAATAACAAAAGAATTCACCAGGCATGCGATAGACCGCACAAACAGGTTATTCCAATAGAATAATAAAGAATGGAATCAGGTCATGAGTAATCCACACAAACAGGATATTCTAATAGAATAATAAAGAAGGGAACCAGGTCATGCGTAATCCGCACTGACAGGATATTCCAACAGAATAATAAAGAATGGAATATAAACAGAATTCACCAGGCATGCGATAGACCGCACAGACAGGTTATTCTAACAGAATAATAAAGAATGGAATAACAGAAGAACTTCACCATGTATGCGGTATTTCGCATAAACAGGTTATTCCAACATAATAATAAAGAATGGAATAACAGAAGAATTTCACCATGTATGCGGTACTTCGCATAGACAAGTTATTCCAACATAATAATAATGAATGGAATAACAGAAGCTCTCTTCATGAATACGAAAGAAATAATGCCCCTTACGAGTACAACAAATAATATCCCTTACCTTAGAAAAATAGAATACTGGAGTAGTGAAGTAGCAGAATACTTTTCTTTTTTCTCTCTATAGTTTCTCTATCTAGAGTTTCAGTGAATTCGTAAGAAATAATGAAGGAATGAGCTTCTATTTATAGAAGAACTGAAAGTAGCTCTTGGTCTTAACGAAGGGTCAAAATGACTCTTGGTAATATTGAAGAGACACCTACTATTTGCGAAGGGGCAATTAACTCTTAGAACACCGAAGAGACAAGTAACTCTTGGAAAACCGAAAGGACAAGTAACTCTTAGAAAACCGAAGGTACAAGTAACTCTTGGAAAACCGAATGGACAAGTTACTATTAAAACTTTAAACCAACGATCCATATTGATTTACTATTATAATTTCAGCCAACTGTCTGAAAAATTATCACATCTTCTCATAGAATAATATTGTACTCAAATGATTTGAACCGAAAAGAAATATATTTTTCGGGTGAATAGTACCCCGTGAATAGTACTTCGAGAATAGTACCCCATGAATAGTACCCCGACACGAAAAGTGTCCCAAATACCCGAGTGAACAATACTAGAGTGAATAGTAACTAGGTAAATAGTAACTCGTAAATAGTACTCCGACACGAAAAGTGCCCCGAATATCCGATTGGTCAATATAACCTCCAGACATCAATTATTATCGAAATAAATATCGATTTCTACTAACACTAATAATTTTTACACAATGAAACTATCAATTTCATCTTTAATCAACACGATTTTATTCATCATTAATATTATAATTCACAATATTTAACAACCAGATCATTTCCAGGAAAGAGGGGGCTTTCTTAGAAGGATTTCTCCTTATTGGCGAGCAATTAGGTGACCAAACCTCTCCTTGACAGAGCTTCTAAACATTGTCAATATTACAAATAATAATATGAATAACTTTGCCGTCTCAATTATTGATTTAATAATATATCATATTATGTAGATGATACTGTGACAATAATTGAATTAATAATATGTGAGATATGATGCAGCAATTACTGTAGCAATAATTGAGTATAACTGAGTGACTTCTCACGTAAGCATCAATAATCAATACCGTGTGCTACTATGCAACCACCCGTATTACTGTACTTTTACTACCGGGTAGTTCAACAGTTTTAACGATAACACCTCCGCCGTTATTTTTATAAAAAGATAATTCTGTCATTTTCTAACTACGACAATACTTCCGTTGTGGGGTCCACCAATGATTGTACCGTCGTACGAATATTTTCTGTTAAAACGAATATTCTCCGACCAATCGAATATTATATAATCATTTGCTTACTTTACAAAATTTGTAAATATTACCCACAACTATAACATTATATCAAATTCATACCATAATATTCAAAAATATATTTTGAGAAAATTATTCTTTATTCATAAAAGTTGGGGTCTTACATTGGTTGTTTGAATTCGCATAATAGGTTGGTTAGGAATATGAAAGCTAACAACCTTACGAAAATAATCAATTTTTGCACGATGAGTAGTTAACCAATCAATCCCTAAAATTATGTCAAATACAAGTATTTTCAATGAAATAAGATCGACAGGTAATGTGAGGGTACCGATTTGAACCAAACAAAACTTATAAACAGTGGATGTAATGAAGGTTTCTCCCAACGGAGTTTCAACAGATAAGTCAAAGTCTAATTTCTCCGGAGTTAAATTTAAACGTTGAGCGCAAGTAGGAGAAATAAAATAATGGGTAGAACCGGTATCAAATAAGGTATAGACTTCGCGAGAGTTTATGAAAGCTTACCCGTAATGACCTCGTTCGGGTTCCTTGCTTTCTGGGAGGTCACGACAAACGCTCTCCCTTGAACTACCGGTTTTAACTTTTCTGGGACGGCCTTTGGTGCCTCCATTCTAGCTGGACTTGTCTTCGGTGCACGATAAAATTGGGCTAGGTGACCTTCTCTTCCACAATTATAATATGCTTTGGACTGCATCGCGCAGTTTGGACTGATGTGTCTCTCCCATCCGCATTTGAAGCATATGATAGGTGGTCGTTCTCCTTTCTTAACAACGGGTGCTGGTGCTGATGTCTTTTCATCATCGTTGAATCTCCTCTTCTTGAAATGTCCATTCTTATTGTCTTGGTCATGATTACCACCGAAGTGGTTACCATTTCTGGCATGTTGATTCCCTCCACGTTTGTTGTCACCGCTTCGATGACTGCTGCCACTGGTATTATCATTTTGTCGGCTGCTCTCTCTTGGTTGGGTTGACTCATTATCACGTTCCAATAACTGAGCCCTATTTACAATATCTAAATACAAACACAGTTTATAAGAAATTAGGCATTGACGTATCTTAGGTTTTAAACCTCTTAGAAACATCCGCGTCATTCTCTCCTCATTATCAACCAAGTGGGACGCAAATCGGGACAACTCGGCAAACTTAGCTTCGTACTACGACACGGTCATATTGTTCTACTCCAGCTTGATGAACTCTACCTCCTTCATATGACGAATACTTTCGGGAAAGTACTTGTCGTTGAACAGTTCTTGGAACTTCTCCCAAGACATCTTCAGTGCGGCAGGTTGAGTACGCTTTACAGATTTCGACCTGCCGCACTGAAGATGTCTCGGGTTCCTTTTGCTCCTCGGAGCATCCCAAGACATCAAATATCTTGTTGATCTGCTTTATCCACGTCTCCGCCTTAAGTGGTTTTGATTCTCCAAAAAACTCCGGTGGTCCCAGCTCCTTAAACTGTTTAGCAGTGACCGTCCGAGAGTTACCAGTGTTTCCACCTATATTTCGGACAGGAGTCTCTCTTGCCTGATGTTGCATGAATTACAGAAAGCCTCTGAATATTCCATCGTTCATCATTTGGTCAGTGTTGTTGTTTGCATGAGGATTATCGCCTTCCTGATGCACATTATCCTGATTATTGATCTGTGGAGACTCAACGGTCTCCAGTGCTCCATTGTTATTCTCAACATTCTCGGATGTCATTTTCAAATACTGCCACAAAACAAGGGTTAATTGACATGTCACATATTATCCCTATACTCTGACCGACCAATTAAATACCAAATAAACTTAGGTAGGTCATACTAGCGAAGAAATTTTCTGTCTCTCCCCTCCTAGTTCTTGTCTCACATTTCAGCCAGGGATCATATCCCTAAGCTCTGATACCAACTGTGACGCCCCCAAAATAGGTATACATCACACATCTTGAGTCGTCAAATACATGGTATAAAATACAACTTAATAATACAACTGTCGTGTAAAATACGACAAAACATAAACTAAGAGTTTTAAAACGAATATTGTCTTCTAGACAGTATTCAACTCAAATGGAGTCCTCAATACAATTATTATCACACTATTTTATAAAATAGTGAGGACTACTAATTCTATCATATGGACCGTCACTCCGTTCCCCGACTAGTTCCGGCTACGTTCTCATTTTCTGAAGAGGACAATGAAAGGAAAAGGGTGAGCTCAACTAGCCCAGTAAAAAATATTATGACTAAGATAATGCAGAATAATTTATCGTTAGCCTTCAACAGTGTTAAACTGATAAAATCTAACAAACATCAAGTTTAACTGCAGCGGAACAAGCAATCCATTAGAAGAGTCAAGTAGAGAATAAAATCTACTATCTTCTATGATTTAAAAGGTTTTTCATCACTTTTATCGCTGAGACTCAGCTTAATAAATAATCCACATCATCCCTGCACTATGGCCAAGGATATTCATTAGTATCACGACCAAAAATTATCCATACACTACGGGCCAAGGATATTCGTGTATTAATTAATGGTCATGATCATGCCAACAACTGTCTATCAATGCACTACGGGCCAATGAGGGCTTTTACCACATTATTTGTAACATTACGGTCATGATTATACCGAATAATCCCTGGTCATAATCATACCAAGTCCATCTATGCACTACAGGCCACAGATGACTTTCAACATAATATAAACATGAGGATGATGACAATGATATAAGAATTCAATAAAACAAGTTCAAGGATAAATTTTTAAATATTTATAATTTAATTTATCCAGAAATCAATAACGTCCAAATTGTCAACATGATACTGTTTTGTGGAGTAAAAATCAAAAATAATATTGTACCAAAAATAATTTGGACCGAAAACGAATTAATTTTTATCATAAATAGTACCCGGGTGAATAGTACTCGAGTGAATAGTATCCCGTGAATAGTACTTCGGGAATAATAACCCCGTGAATAGTACTCCGGCATGAAAAAGTTAAAACTTTTCAAGAATACTCAGAATAATATTTTCAGAAAAGATACTAGATGAAGCGCAAATATCAAGGATATTCAACTAATTTCATGGAGTTTAGAAGCTAAAACTTTATCAAAACGAGTATAGAATTCGAAATCTGAAACGAAATAATATTACTTACATACTACAGAGTATGGAAGAAAATATTATATTGAACAAAAATAACATCCCTTACCTTGAAAAGAAGAGTATTTCAACTGGTATAGTATGGATATTCTTGAAAAAAAACTTTCACTATTTTTTACGCTCAAAGCTTCCTAAAACTCGAAAGAAATACGCTCAAGATTATAGAAGAAGAATTCTCTGATTCTAGTGTGATTTTTAATTCTAACTTAAGCGCCTATTTATAGGAAAATGCTAGAACGCCATAGGAGACTAAATAAATAAAATATTTTTTTTTCTTTCTTCCTACGCCTCCACGTTTTCAAGCCAGCAATCTTGGAACAAAAATAGCAGCCCACATGTTAAAAACAAAAGTGGGTCCCACCCAATTTTAATAAAAATATTTTATTTTTTAAAACTTCAGTAATTCATAATAGCCCTTTTATAAGAAAATTACGAATTTTACGACCATTCCACACGAAATTGAATTCTCTACAACTTTGTAGATTTAAGTTTTTCTAAATTCCAAATAGAAAATATCCGAAATTCATAAACGGATGATTTTCAATACCTCATAAAATTCATAACGAATAATACGTTAATTTGTAATGGTTCAAAATTTGTGGACATATACTCAACTTATATATGCATAGCATATCCAAAAATCGCAACAATCCAACGGTCGGATTAAAATTATAACTCACGCAATAGAGCTTTAAGAACACTGATTTGATTTTTAATACCTCAATTTCGACAAAAATACTGATAAAATACCTCAACATTAATTTCTTCATTTATAACCACATAAAATAAATATTTTCCTATCCATCATTTATGTCCACATAAAATAAATATTTCCTTATCATATAAATTAATAATTAATTATTTATAAATAATATTACAGAAGCATAATAATGACAACCATACCGTTCCCAGGAAAGAGGGGGCTTTCCAATAAGGATTTCTCCTTACTGACGCACAATTAGGTGACCAAACCTCTCCTTGACAGAACTTTCTAGACATTACCAATAATGATATCTAATAATATTATTCAAATAATATGAATTATTGATCTGATAATGGAAAATATTGTGCAGTGACAATTATTGAAACAACAATAATATAAAATATCAACGCAACAATTATTGAACCAATAAAATAAAATATTAAACAGTAATTACTGTAACAATTACTGAGTAGTGCCTTCTTACGTAAGAATCAATAATTCAACAATACTGTGCAATACCGTGTGCTACTATGCAACAACGCGTATTACTGTATTTTAACCACCAGGTATTCCAACAGTGCTAACGGTAACGATTACGCCGTTATTTATAAAAACTAAAATTTGTCGTTTTCTTCATCCGACAGTTATTCTGTTATGGGGCCTACAAATGGTTGCGCCGTCGTACAAATATTCCCCGACAACAAGAATATGTCACGATCAAATGAATATTCCCCAACAGAAATGAGTATTTTATAACCACTTGCGTATTTTGAAAATTTTATATATATCCCAAAACTATAACATTATATCAAATTCACTCCATAATATTTAAAAATGATATTTATAGAAAATTTATCTTTATTCATAAAAGTTGGGGTCTTACAGTCATGCTCAAATAGTGATTTGTTTCATACAGTCTACTCATTGATCAAGAAAAACTCAAATTAAATTATGAAGAGTATGACACATTCTATGACTCGAGTTTAATCGAAGATATAAAAGTTAAAAGGATTAAAATACATTGAAACATTGGTCATGAAAAGGTTGCATCGAATCATCGATCTTATTATTACTTGGGTAGCAGTGATGCATTACTAGATGCCGCTCACTGTTTATAATTTTATAATATAATTTTAAAATTATTGTCAACGTAATAATAACCTATAGGGTCACACACATAGAACGTAATTTAAAAAGGAATTAATTTAAATTTTAAGGATTTAAATATATTAATATGATTAATAGTATTTAAATCACAAATTTAAATTAAAAGGATAATTTGTATATATGCATATTAATTAAGTAAGACTATATATTATATATATATATATATATATATATATATATATCAGACTTTAATTAGATTAAGTTTTGATTAATTCCTTCTAACTGATATATATAAGATATATCAGCCATTTAGGAATTACATCATTAAACAAAAAAAAAACCCTAGCCTCTCTTAGAGAGAGACTAGAGAGAAAACAGAAAATCCATTCATCCTTAATGGCTAGTACCGTAGTTCCTTTTACTGCAGATCATTCGATGGTTCGCAGGGTGTTTGTGTGGATACCGTAGAGGCGCAGTTCGTTTAGATTGCGTTAGAGATTCGATCACATCAATTCCAGCTTCAATAATCGGTAAAATTTTCTAACCACTGAATTAATATGGTTTTCGCATGGATCCTGTTATGGGTTTCGAAAATTATTTTATTTTGTTCAATTTTTATTCCGCTTTGCGTTGCTTTGATGTGTCGAAAACCCAACAAATTCCTCTTCGCACCCAAGGCGAAGATAATTTTCATCACATGTCTTTACCTGAAACATCAAAGATCATGGTTATACCAAATCACAGTTCCTAATCATAATTATACTAATAAATTCATCTTTACACTACGGGCCAAAGATATTCACCAACAGTTCATCTTTGCATTACAGACCAAAGATATTCAACAACAAGTCATCTTTGCACTACAGGCCAAAGATATTAATATCTCGAAGAAATATATAATCATTTCAGAATTAATATAAACAATAATTATAATCATGTTAATCAATTCACCTTTGCACTTAAGCTAATGATATTCAATTGTAAATTCAATGGTCATGGTCATACTAGTCAACAATTCATCTTTGCACTACTGGCCAAAGAGAACTCATAGTCACGATCATACTAATAATCTACCCATCTTTACACTCAAGTGAAAGAGAAATTTCAACACCAAGATTATAAAAATATTATAAAAACAATATAATCAAAACATGGGTTTAATTTCAAGAGTAAAATTCATAAATCAACGATAATTTGGTCAGAAAAGGAAACCAATTTTGTCGAGAATAGTACCTCATGAATAGTAACTCGTAAATAGTAACTCGTATTCGTACATAGTACCGTATACGTAAATAGTGTCATATACATAAATAGTGTCGTATATGTGAATAGCGTCGTATACGTGAATAGTAACCTTGACACGAAAATATAAAGTTTCACAATAAAATCCATATCAATATTTTGGTATAATGATATTAAAGGAAATAACATCATTTACTTGAAAAAAAATAACATCCCTTACCATCCCTTACTATCCCTTACAATCCCTTACCATAATAATGACAATATCCCTTACATCCCTTACCTCAAAAGAACAGTGCTTCTGACTGGAATATCGAATATAACGCTGAAGAAAACTTGCACTGTATAGCAACACTCAAGATATCTAAATACTCACAAAAATACGTTCGATATTATAGAGAGAGAAAACATCAGTTTTTGGTGTGATTTTTAATTCTAACCTAAGCACCCTATTTATAGAAAAATGCTTAGAACACCGAAGTAGAAAATTTAATAAAATAATATTATTTATTAAAAAATTTCCTACGCACACTTTGAAAATCTGATTTCAAAATTTTGAACCATCAAATGGGGCCCACCAACACACAAAACATGTTTTTATCATTTAATGCAACAAAATCAATTCATATCCAATATTTCAGAACTTCAATAATTCATAATAAATAGCCCTTTCATAAGAAAAATTCGAATCTTTTGTCCATTCCATATGAAATTTAATTTTCTACAACTTTGTAGTTTTAAGTTTTTTCAAATTCTAAACAGAAATTAAACGAAATCTATATACGGACAATTTTGCAGACTATAATCAAATTTCAGTCAAAATGGGGTTCACCAACATGTTTAACATGTTTTTAGCATTTACTATAATAACAATACTCTTCATCCTCATTTATTCATATATCACACATTCATTGTAAAAATATCATCATTATTATATTATTATATTATCGCATTATACATTTATAATGTAATATAATAATATATTTGAATGAATTATTTTATCAGAAAAGATAAAATATCAATTTTTAACAATTGTCACTTTTCTAAAAATTCCTCCATTTATATCCACATAAAATAAATATTTCTCTTATCATATAAATCAATTATTAATTATTCACAAATAATATTACAGAATCACAACAATGACAACCAGGTCGTTCCTAGGAAAGAGAGGGCCTTCCGGTAAAGATTTCTCCTTAATGGCGCACAATTAAATAACCTCTCCTAGATAGA
Source organism: Panax notoginseng (assembly GCA_016801055.1). NCBI lineage: Eukaryota > Viridiplantae > Streptophyta > Magnoliopsida > Apiales > Araliaceae > Panax > Panax notoginseng. Next base: position 111,289,048 of record CM029018.1, read on the forward strand.
ACTTCCTTAGACATTGCCAATAATGATATCTAATAATATTATTCAAATAATATAAATTATTGATCTGATAATTTGAAATACTGTGCAATGACAATTATTGAATCAACAATATAAAATATCAAAGCAACAATTATTGAATCAATAAAATAAAATATTGAACAGTAACTACTGTAACAATTATTGAGTAGTGTCTTTTTACATAAGAATCAATAATTTGTGCAATATCGTGTGCTATTGTGCAACACCGTGTATTACTGTTGTGACGCCCCCAAAATAGGTATACATCACCCATCTTGGGTCGCCAGATACAAGGTACTGAATACAAATACAAACTAATTATATAACAGTCGTGTAAAATACGACAAAACATAGGCTGTAAGTTTTAATACAAATATTGTCATCTAGACAATATCCACACTCAATGAAGTCCTCATTATATTTATTATCACACTATTTCACAGACTAATGAGGACTACTAATGCACCATCTAGGACCATCACTCTGTTCCCCGACTAGTCTCAGCTACGTTCTCATTTCCTGAAGGGAATAATGAAAGTAAAAGGGTGAGCTCAACTAGCCCAGTAAGAAATATTATGACTAAGATAATCCAAAATAAGTTATCATTAGCCTTCAACAGTATAACAACTCATAGAATATAATAGACAACAAGTTTTAGATCAAAAACTGCAGCGGAATAAGCAATCCATTAAAAGAGTCAAGTAAAGTATAAAATCTACTATCTTCTATGATTTAAAAAGTTTTTCATCAACTTTATCGCTGAGACTCAGCTTAATAAATAAAATCGAATCATCCCTGCTCCACGGCCAAGGATATTCATGTAATCATCAATGGTTATGACTATACCAAATAATCACTGGTCATAATCATACCAACAACTGTCCACCAATGAACTACAGGTCAATGAGGACTTTTACCACATCATTCGTCACATTACGGTCATGATTATACCGAATAATCTCTGGTCATAATCATACCAAGTCCATCTATGCACGTAAGCCAAATATGACTTTCATCACAATATAAGCATGAGGATGATGACAATGACATAATAATTCAATAAAACAAGTTCAAGAATAAATTTTAAAGATTTATAAATTAATTTATCTAGGAACTAATAACGTCCAAATTGTCAACATGATACCGCTTTGTAGAGTAAAATTCAAGAATGCTCTGAAGAATATTTTCATGAAAAGATACTAGATGAAGCGCAAATATTAAGGATATTCCACTAATTTTATGGAGTATAGAAGCCAAAGTTTTAACCAACTGAGTATAATAGAATATATGAAACTGCAAATGAATTTTCACCCGCCATACGGTAATCCACGTAGACAGATCATTTTCACAATTTAATAAGGAATGAATACGAAGGATCATTCACCATGCATGTGGTAATCCATATAGACAGGTTATTCCAACATAATAATAAAGAATGGAACCAGGTCATGCGTAATCCGCACAGGCAACATATTCCAACAGAATAATAAAGAATGGAACCAGGTTATGCGTAATCCCCACTGACAGGATATTCTAACAGAATAATAAAGAATGAAATATAAACAGAATTCACCAGGCATGCGATAGACCGCACAGACAGGTTATTCCAACAGAATAATAAAGAATAGAATAGCATAATTCACCCGGCATGCGATAGACTGCACAGACAGGTTATTCCAAAATAATAATAAAGAATGGAATAACAGAAGAATTTCACCATGTATGCGGTACTTCGCATAAACAGGTTATTCCAACATAATAATAAAGAATGGAATAACAGAAGAATTTCACCATGTATGCGGTACTTCGCACAGATAGGTTATTCTAACATAATAATAAAGAATGGAATAACAGAAGCTCTATTTATGAATACTAAATAAATAATACCCCTTACGAGTACAATAAATAATATTCCTTACCTTAGAAAAACTGAATACTGGAGTAGTGAAGTAGTAAAATACTTTTCTTCTTTCTCTCTATAGTTTCTCTCTCTAGAGTTTTAGTGAATTCGTAAGAAATAATGAAGGAATGAGCTTCTATTTATAGAAGAACTGAAAGTAGCTCTTGGTCTTAACTAAGGGTCAAAATGACTCTTGGTAATATTGAAGAGACAACTACTATTTGCGAAGGGCAATTAACTCTTGGAACACTGAAGAGACAAGTAACTCTTGGAAAACCGAAGAGACAAGTAACTCTTGGAAAACTGAAGGGACAAGTTACTATTAAAACTTTAAACCAACGATCCATATTGATTTACTATTATAACTTCAACCAACTTTTTTAAAAATTATCACATCTTCTCATGGAATAATATTGTACTCAAAAATGATTTTGACCGAAAAGAAATATATTTTTTGGATGAATAGTACCCCGTAAATAGTACTTTGGGAATAGCACCCCGTGAATAGTATCCCGACTCGAAAAATATCCCAAATATCCGAGTGAACAATACTAGAGTGAATAGTAATCAGGTGAATAGTAACTCATGAATAGTACTCCGGCACGAAAAGTGCCCTGAATACCCGATTGGTCAATATAACCTCCAGACATCAATTATTATCGAAATAAATATTGATTTCTACTAACACTAATAATTTTCACACAATGGAACTATCAATTTCATCTTTAATCAACACGAACTTATTCATCATAAATATTATAATTCACAATATTTAACAACCATGTCGTTCCAAACTTCTCCTTGACAGAGCTTCTAAACATTGTCAATATTGCAAATAATAATATGAATAACTTTGTCGTCTCAATTATTGATTTAATAATATATCATATTATACAGATGATACTGTGATAATAATTGAATCAATAATATGATATATATGATGCAGCAATTACTGTAGCAATAATTGAGTATAACTGAGTGACTTCTCACGTAAGCATCAATAATCAATTAAGTGTGCTACTATGCAACCACGCGTATTACTGTATTTTTACTACCGGGTAGTTCAACAGTTTTAACGGTAACACCTCCGTCGTTATTTTTATAAAAAGATAATTCTGTCGTTTTCTAACTACGACAATACTTCCGTTGTGAGGTCTACCAATGATTGTGCCGTCGTACGAATACTCCCTGTTAAAACGAATATTCCCCGACCAATCGAATATTATATAACCACTTGCTTACTTTGCAAAATTTATAAATATTACCCACAACTATAACAGTATATCAAATCCACACAATAATATTTAAAAATATATTTCGAGAAAATTATTCTTTATTCATAAAAGTTGGGGTCTTACAACTGTGTTTTAACCACCGGGTATTCCAACAGTGTTAACTGTAACAACTACGTTGTTATTTATAAAAAACTCATACTTGTCATTTTCTTCATCCAATTGCTTTTCGTTATGGGGCCCACAAAAGGTTGCACAGTCGTACGAATATTCCCCGACAGCAAGAATATTCTACGACTAAACGAATATTCCCTGACAAAAATAAATATTTTATAACCACTTGCTTATTTTGTAAACTTTAAATATATCACCCTTAATTTTAACTTTTTGTCAATTTAGTTGTGACAACCCCAAAATAGGTCTATTCCATCGAACCTATTCTGAGTCGCCAAATACATGGTACAGAAAATAACTACAACTTTATTACAACAATTGTCGTGCAAAATACAACAACACATATGCTGTGAGTTTGGATACAAATATATACCAAGTGTGACTCATGTTCCAACCGTGGACATCACCTCACAATGACACCTTACATAAAGGTATAGTCAAAAACTATTTTAGAAATTAGAATCTTTGGGAAGTGCTCAAGGAAACCTTCGTATATGGGAGGCCATACGTCTAGGTTATGATAGATATCATATGGCCACAGAATTATCCTTGGTTGACCCAATAGACCCCAAAGAAAAATGTGAAGATTACTATCATATTCTTCCCAATGGTAAGTCTTCTCTTGACATATCATTATCTCTACTGTCTCTAATTGAGAATTATACTTCAAACAAACACCAAGATTATATAGGTAGTGCTCGTATATATACTCAGCAAGTGGATGAGCACATCCCTGTCTTATGATGACACGAGGTTGTATGTCGTTAGACATCTTGTATGATAGTGGCAAAACACCCTTCCAATGTTGGGTACACCTTACCCTATTGGATTCACCAAATAAAGCTACTAAATGAACTTTTCTATACTGCTTCAGGAGAACATCCACAGCTAGAGACCACCGTTCTATTTCCCCGTTACCCTCGCTCGACCCAGCTACACTCTTATTACCTGAAACGAATTGTGAAGCAAAAGGGTGAGCACAACTAGCTCAGTAAAGAATATCATGACTAAAGATAATTAAATTATCAATAGCCTTCATCAATAATAAATCAGAGATTTAGAACATATGGTAAATGATAAAAATTTCAACCATAGTTGCAGCAGAACGAGCAATCCATTAGAAGAGTCAAATAGACTATAAAGTCTATTATCTTCTCCATGTTAAAAATCCTCCAACAATATTTTATCCCTGTAACATCACTCAACAGTTCCTTTTCACAATCATATGAATAACTCATAATCATAATTGTGATTCTAAATTTTTCTTCGCACCCAGGACGAAGAATATTTTCATCACCTGTCTTTACCTGAAACATCAAAGATCATGGTTATACCAAATCACAGTTCCTGTTCATAATCATACTAATGAATTCATCTTTGCACTACGGGCCAACGATATTAATCAACAGTTCATCTTTGCACTACTGGCCAAAGATATTCAACATTGGGTCATCTTTGCACTACGGCCCAAAGATATTCATCAACAATTCATCTTTGCACTACAGGCTAAAGATATTCCTCAACAGTTCATATTTGCATTACAGGCCAAATATATTCATCAACAGTTCATATTTGCACTACAGACCAAATATATTCATCAACAGTTCATATTTGCACTACAGACCAAATATATTCATCAACAGTACATATTTGCACCACAGGCCAAATATATTCATCAACAGTTCATATTTGCACTACAGGCCAAATATATTAATATCTCAAAGAAATATATAATCATTTCAGAATTTATATAAACAATAATTATAACCATGTTGATCATTTCACCTTTGCACTTAAGTTAAAGATATTCAATTATAAATTCAATGGTCATGATCATACCAGTCAACAATTCAACTTTGCACTACTGGCCAAAGGGAACCCATAGTCATGATCATACCAAAAATCTACCCATCTTTACACTCAAGTCAAAGAGAAATATCATCATTAAGGTTATAAAAATGTTATATATGATAATAAAAATAATATGATCAACTTATAGTTTTAATCTCAAGAGTAATATTCATAAATCAACTATAATTTGGTTAGAAAAAGAAACCAATTTTGTCGTGAATAGTAACTCGTAAATAGTAACTCATGAATAGTAACTCGTGAATAGTAACCTCGACATGAAAAAGGTAGAAATTCTACAATAATATATATACCAATATTTCGATATAATGATATTGAAGGAATAATATTTCTTAAACTTATAAATAATTTATTTAAATTGTTTACACTTTACTAATTAATGCATTTAATCATCATAAAATGTCAACTCTTAAGATTTCATCATCAATAACCAAAATTCTCATCAAAAATCTGCATATACATCATATAGGATTCTCAAGCCATAAAATTCTATTTTCTAATTTTCTTACTTCACATAACATATTTAATTTATTTACTCATAACTAGACCATTTTCATGAAAAATACCAAATCAGTTCTAAAAATATTTCTTTTCTGGGATTTAGCAGAATATAGTTTCATTTTGAACATATATTTTTCTCAGAATTTTTAAAAGTCATTTACTATTTTTTATATGGCCAAAACAGCCGAATATTTAGACATTTATCAAAAATTGTACTTTTATCTAAAAATTCTGAAATTCACAGAGTATACTCCTATCATACACATGTACTCCCAATAAAAATTTCATCAATTTTGGAGTTAACCACAAGAAGTTATAAGCGGTTACTTTTAAAATAGTCTTTTCGTATAAAATTCATAACTCTTAATCTATACATCCAAAAATCACCATTTTTGGACACAATCAAGAAAACTCATCAAAATATCATTTTAAATTTTTTCAGCATTTTTGATGGTCAGAAAAATTACGAAACTAAAAAACATAACAACCCTTAAAATCCCTTACTATCCCTTACCTCAGAAGAGCAGCACTTCTGATTGGATATCGGATATGACGCTGAAGGAAACTTGCACTGATGAATAGCAACTCACCAAGTATCTAAATACTCACAAAATATACTTAATAATCTAGAGAGAGAAAGAGAAAAAACTTATTTCTGGTGTGATTTTTAATTCTAACTTAGCCCTCTATTTATAGGAAAATGTTAGCACGTCGAAGCAGACTTAACCTGCAACTTGATGGCTTTACCTACTACTATTTCCACCCACCATATTTGAATAAAAATCTCAGCACATTTCTTTACCAACCAAGAGTGGGGCCCACCAATTCTAGAATTTTTCACCAAAATGATTAACTCCAAAAATTCAACAATTTCTGAACCAGTCATATCGTAAAATTCATAATAAATCATACGTTCATTTTTAACGGTTCAAAATTTGTGGACATATACTCAACTAATATATGTATAACATATCCAAAAATTACCACGATCCAACGGTCGGTTTAAAAATTATAACCCCCGCAAAATATCTCAAAAACCCTAATTTGATTTTCAATACCTCCGTTCTGACAAAAATACAGATAAAACACCTCAACATTAACTCCTTCATTTTTAACCACAAAAATATATCCCTCATTTATATTCACATAAAATAAATATTTCCTTATCATATGAATCAATAATTAATTATTCACAAATAATATTACAGAGTCACAATTATGACAACCAGGCCATTCCCAAGAAAGAGGGGGCTTTCCAATAAGAATTTCTCCTTACTGGCACGCAATTAGGTGACCAAACCTCTCCTTAGACAGAACTTTCTAGACATTGCCAATAATGTTATCTAATAATATTATTCAAATAATATGAATTATTGATCTGATAATGGAGATGATGTGCAGCAACAATTATTAAAACAACAATAATATAAAATATCAACGCAGCAATTATTAAATCAATAAAATAAAATATTGAACAGTAATTCCTGTGACAATTATTCAGTAGCGCCTTCTTACGTAAGAATCAATAATTTTAAAAATACTGTGCAATACCGTGTGCTACAGTGCAATAACGCGTATTACTGTATTTTAACCACTGGGTATTCCAACAGTGTTAACGGTAACAACTACGCCGTTAATTATAAAAACTCATTTTTTGTCGTTATCTTCATCCGACAGTTATTCTGTTATGGGGCCCACAAATGTCTGCGCCGTCGTACGAATATTCCCCGACAGAAAGAATATTCCACGACCAAACGAATATTCCCCGACAACAATGATTATTTTATAACCACTTGTTTATTTTGAAAAATTTTCACATTTCACCCATAACTTTAACTTTTTATCAATTTAACCATTTACTGAATTGTAATTATAAGAAAAATTGAATACTTTTATTTCATAAAATTCGGGGTCTTACATTAGTCATTTACTGAATAATAATTATAAGAAAAATTGAATACTTTTATTTCATAAAATTCGGGGTCTTATAGTGACAAATGTGTTTATGTCAAAAGCACTCAAAAAAATTATATCATTGTTTGTCTTTATGTGGATGATATGTTAATCATGGGTAACAACAATGAAGTTATCAAATCTATCAAACGTATGTTGGCAAATAGATTTGATATAAAAGACTTGGGGGTTGCGAATATAATATTAGGAATCAAGATTTTTAGAACATCTGATGGAATTATATTATCTCAAATTCATTACATTGAAAAAATACTTGAAAATTTTAATAAGTATAATATAATTCTAAATAAGACCCCACTTGATATAAATCTTCATTTAGCCAAAAATGAAGATGATAGCATATCTCAACTAGAATATTCTCGTATAATAGACAGTTTAATGTATGTCATGAACTGTACTAGACCAGATATAGCTTATTCGGTAAGTAAGTTAAGTCGGTATACGAGTAATCCAGGTAAAGATCACTGGAAAGCTATTTTGAGAGTTTTGGAATATTTAAAACATACTCAAAATTATGGACTGCACCATACAAGATATCCAGCTGTATTAGAAGGATATAGTGATGCTAATTGGATATCTGATAATAAAGACTCAAAATCCACAAGTGGATATGTTTTTACACTTAGAAGTGCAGTGGTATCTTGAAAATCCTCAAAACAAACATGTATTACAAGGTCTACAATGGAATCAGAATTCATTGCTTTAGACAAAGCTAGAGAAGAAGCAGAGTAACTTCATAATTTCTTAGAGGATATTCAAAATTGGTCAAGACCTGTGCCATCTATATGTATACTGTGACGCCCCCAAAACAGGTATACAACACCCATTCTGAGTCGTCAATAACATGGTACAGAAACAACTACAACTTTATTCATACAACATAAAAACTGTGAGTGTAAATACAAATATTATCATCTAGACAATATCCACACTCAAATAAGTCCTCATTACAATTATTGGTACAATACTTTACAAAAAAATGGTGAGGACTACTAAAACAACTTCCTAGAACCTTCATTCCATACCCCGACTAGTACTTGCTACATTCTCGCCTCCTGAGAAGAAAATGGAACAACAAGGAAAAGGGTGAGCTCAACTAGCCCAGTAAAGAATATTATGACTAAGATAATATACAACAAATTATCGTTAGTCTTCAACAGAAAAAAATTTAATAGAATACAATAGACAACAAGTTTTAATTCAATATTCGCAGCGGAAAATAATAATTCATAGAGAAGTTACGTAGAGAATGAAATCTACGATTATCTATGAATTTAAAAGCCCATCATCAACATTTTATCCCTGTAACATCAATCAATAAATATCTTGAATCAAATAGTCATCTTTGCACTACAGGCCAAAGATATTCATCAGTTGGTCATGTTCACCTCAACACCTGTTCATCTTTGCACTACGGGCCAAAGATATTCATCAAAAATTATTCATCTTTGCACTACAGGCCAAAGATATTCAGTTATATCATCATTTAAGACTGAGGATGATGAAAAATATTTTAAAGAAAACGAATCCAGTGAAGCAAAATAACAAATATTAAGGATTCGTATTTCGATCATGTCCAAAAATACCTTATCATAGTGAAGTAAAATTCAAGAATGATCAAAACATGGATACAATCAAAGCTAGTATCCAGAATAGATATTTGGACGAAAAGAAGGAAATTTCATTTTTCGGTGAATAGTAACTCGTGAATAGTAACTCATGAATAGTAACTCATGAATAGTAACCCCGACATGAAAAGTTCCAAATTTGATAAAAATTTAGATCAATACTTCGGCATAATGATATTGAAGAAAATAATATCATTTAAGAAGAAATAACATCCCTTACCTCTGAAAGACGGTACTTCTGACTGGAATACTAGATATAGTGCTGAAGGAAACTTGCACCGTATAGCAACACTCAAAGTATCAAATACTCACAAGAATACGCTCGATATAGAGAGAGAAATAGAGAGAAACTTGTGTTTCTGGTGTGATTTCAATTCTAACCTAAGCACCCTATTTATAGGAAAATGCTTAGAACACCAAAGCAGAAAATTAAATATAATAATATTATATTTACAAAATTCTCAAGCCCACCTTAGAAGATCTGAATTCAGCCCATTCTTATCACATGTTGAGCCCACTAATTTGCAAAAAACGTTTTTCTTTAAAATAATAAATAAAACTTCCAAAAATCAATTATTTCGGAACTTCAGAACTTCAATAATTCATAATAAATAGCCCTTTTATCAGAAAATTCAAATCTCGCGAGTTTTTATAGGAAATTCAATTCTCTACAACTTTGCAGAAGAAAGTTTTTCTAAATTCCAAACAAATATTGATCGAAATTCACAAACGGGCGATTTTATAGTCAATAATAAATTTTCGGTCAAGAATTGTGTCCACCAACACACAAAACATGTGTTAATCATTTAATGCCACAAAAATACTCTTCCTCCTCATATACTCATGTATCCCACATTCATTATAAAAATATCACCATCAATATATTATTAAAATAATATATTTAAATGAATTATTTTATCAGAAAAAGATAAAATATTAATTTTTAACAATTGTCACATTAAAATTTTTCTCTATCTATATCCACATAAAATCACTATTTTCCTCGTCATATAAATCAATAATTAATTATACACAAATAATATTACAGAATCACAGTACTAGCAACCAGGCCGTTCCCAGGAAAGAGGGGGCTTTCCAATAAGGATTTCTCCTTATTGGCGCGCAATTAGATGATCAAACCTCTCCTTAGACAGAACTTTCTAGACATTGCCAATAATGTTATCTAATAATATTATTCAGATAATATGAGTTATTACTCCGATAATAAAAAAATATTGCGTAGTGACAATTATTGAAACAATAGTAATATAAAATATCAACGCAGCAATTATTGAATCAATAAAATACAATATTGAACAGTAATTACTGTAACAATTATTGAGTAGTGCCTTCTTACGTAAGAATCAATAATTGGTGCAATACCGTGTGCTACGCGTATTACCGTGTTTTAACCACCGGGTATTCCAACAGTATTAACGGTAACAACTACGCCGTTATTTATAAACAACTTATTTTTGTCGTTTTCTTCATCCAATCGTTTTCTGTTATGGGCCCACACAAGGCTGCGCCGTCGTACGAATATTCCCCAACAACAAGAATATTCCACGACCAAACAAATATTTCCCGACAACAATGAATATTTTATAACCACTAAAATATTTGCACATTTTACCCATAACTAACCACATTAATCAAATCAACTCTTACTATTTCAGAATAATAAATAGAGGAAATTAAATTTCATTTATTAATAATTTGGGGTCTTACATATACACTGTGATAGCCAATCAGCAATTGGAAGAGCACATAGTCATGTATATAACGGTAAGTCACGTCATAATGTGACGCCCCCAAAATAGGCCCATTCCACCCAACCCATTTTGGGTCACCAAATACATGGTACAGAAAACAACTACAACTTTATTATTACAATTGTCGTGCAAAATACGACAACACATATACTGTGAGTTTAAAAATAAATATTGTCTTTTAGACAATATTCACACTCAAATAAGTCCTCATTACAATTATTGATATACTATTTTATAAAATAATGAGGACTACTAAAACAACTATCTTGAACCATCACTCCACACCCCGACTAGTTCCCGCTATATTCTCGCCTCCTGAGAAGAAAAATAGAACAAAAATGAAAAGGTTGGGCTCAACTAGTCCAGTAAATAATATTATGACTAAGATAATGTAGAACAAATTATCCTTAGTCCTCAACAGGGAAAAATTTGATAGAATACAATAGACAACAAGTTTTAGATCAACAGCTGCACCGGAAATAATAATTCATTAGAAGAGTTAAGTAGATAATGAAATCTACTATCATCTATTAATTTAAAAGTCTATCATCAATATTTTATCCCTGTAACATCAATCATTAAATATTCATCTTTGCACTACGGGCTAAAAATATTCATTTGTATCACCAGTTGGTCATGTTCATCTCAACATTTGTCCGTCTTTGCACTACGGGCTAAATATATTCATCAAATAATCATTCATCTTTGCACTACAGGGCAAAGATATTCAGTTATATCACCATTTAGGACTGAGGATGATAAAAATATTTTCAAGAAAATGAATTCAGAGAGATAAAAAGATAAAGATTAGGGATTCGTACTTTAGTTTATACAAGTTCAAAAATACTTCATAGTAATCAATTGTGGAGCAGAAATCAAAAATGAAGATAAAAATATAGATCTAATCAAAGATAGGAACCATAACAGACAATCTTGGACACAGAAAAGAAAATTTAATTTTTATGTAAATAGTATCGTATTCGTGAATAGTGCCGTATACGTGAATAGTAATCCCGACACTAAAAGGTAGAAAATTCACAAGAAAAATCATCATACTTCGTGAATAGTACTCGTAAATAGTAACTCATGAATAGTAACCCCGACATGAAAAGGTAAAAATTTCATAAAAAAATTCATACCAATATTCCGGTATAATGATATTGAAAGAAATAATATCATTTACGAAAAAAATAACATCCCTTACCTCAAAAGAATAGTACTTTTGGCTAGAATATCAAATATAACGCTGAAGAAAACTTGCACCGTATAGCAACACTCAAAGTATCAAAATACTCACAAAAATACGCTCGATAATATAAAGAGAGAAAACTTCAGATTTTGATGTGATTTTCAATTCTAACTTAAGTATCCTATTTATAGGAAAATGCTTAGAACACCAAAGCAGAAAAATTTAATAAAATATTATTATTTATTAAAAAATTTCCTACACACACCTTAGAAATTTGATTTCAGAATTTTGTAACATCAAGTGGGGCCCACCAACATGAAAAATATATTTTAAACATTTTTTGTAACAAATCAATTCAGACCCAATATTTCAAAACTTCAATAATTCATAATAAATATCCTTTTTTATTAGAAATATTTAAATCTTATGTCCATTCTATAGGAAATTTAATTCTCTACAACTTTGTAGAAGAAAGTTTTTCAAAATTTCAAACGAAAAATGACCGAAATTCACATACGGATGATTTTACAGGCTATAATTAAATTTCAGTCAAAAATAGAATCCACCAACATGTTTAACATGTTTTTAGTAATTATTGTAATAAAAATACTTTTTCTCCTCATTTATTCATATATCACTTATTCATTATAAAAAAATTACCATTATTATATTATTATATTATCGCATTATACATTTATAATGTAATATAATAATATTTGAATGAATTATTTTATCAGAAAAGATAAAATATTAATTTTTAATAATTGTCACTTTTTTAAAAATTGCTCCATTTATATCCATATAAAATAAATATTTTTCTTATCATACAAATCAATAATTAATTATTCACAAATAATATTACAGAATCACAACAATGACAACCAGGTCATTCCTAGGAAAGAGCGGGCCTTCCAGTAAAGATTTCTCCTTACTGGCGCGCAATTAAATAACCTCTCCTAGACAGAACTTCCGTAGACATTGCCAATAATGATATCTAATAATATTATTCAAATAATATAAATTATTGATGTGATAATTTGAAATACTGTGCAATGACAATTATTGAATCAATAATATAAAATATCAACGCAGCAATTATTGAATCAATAAAATATTGAACAGTAATTATTGTAACAATTATTGAGTAGTGACTTCTTACGTAAGAATCAATAATTGGTATTGGTGCAATACCGTGTACTACTGTGCAACACCGCATATTACTGTGTTTTAACTACCGGGTATTCCAACAGTGTTAACGGTAACAACTACGCCATTATTTATAAAAACTTATACTTATCGTTTTCTTCATCCAATTGCTTTCCGTTATGGGACCTACAAAAAGTTGCGCCGTCGTACGATTATTCCCCGACAGCAAGAATATTTCACGACCAAACGAATATTCCCCGAAAATAATGAATATTTTATAACCACTTGCTTATTTAAAATATTTGCGCATTTTACCCATAACAAACCACATTAATCGAATCAACCCTTTACCATTTCAAAATAATAATTAGAGGAAATTTGATTTTATTTATAAAAGTTGGGGTCTTACAACCTCCCCTCCTTATGAAATTTCGTCCTCGAAATTGACGTAAGTACCTGGTATTTCAAATAATTGAGAACACCTTACTTTTATTTCAGATTCTAACTCCCCGGTCATCTCTTCTATATCATAATTTCTCCATTGCTCATCTCATGTATTTCAAATATCATTCTAGAATACAGTTTCAAAACAAAGGTTAATTGATATATCACAATTTGTCAACTTAAGTAAGAAAATTCAGCTTAGGTAGGACACACACTAGCGAAGTATATTACTCGTCTCTCCCCTCCTAGTTCTAATCCCGGATCTCCGCTAGAGACCATATCCCTAAGCTCTGATACCAACTGTGAAGCCCCCAAAATAGGCCCATTCCACCCAACCCATTCTAGGTCAGCCCAAATACATGGTTCAGAAAATAACTACAACTTTATTATTACAATTGTCGTACAAATACGACAACACATATACTGTGAGTTTAAATACAAATATTATCTTTTAGATAATATCCACACTCAAATAAGTCTTCATTACAATTATTGATACACTATTTTACAAAATAGTGAGGATAACTAAAACAACTATCTTGAACCATTATCCCACACCCCGACTAGTTCCTGCTATATTCTCGCATCCTGAGAAGAAAAAAGGAACAAAAAGGAAAAGGGTGGGCTCAACTAGTCCAGTAAAGAATATTATGACTAAGATAATGTAGAAAAAATTATTCTTAGTCCTCAATAGGGAAAAATCTGATAGAATACAATAGACAACAAGTTTTAGATCAACAACTGCAGCGGAAACAACAATTCATTAGAAGAGTTAAGTAGAAAATGAAATATACTATCATCTATGAATTTAAAAGCCTATTATCAATATTTTATCCCTGTAACATCAATCATCAAATATTCATCTTTGTACTACGGGCCAAAGATATTCATTTGTATCACTAGTTGGTCATGTTCATCTCAACACTTGTTCGTCTTTGCACTACGGGTTAAAGATATTCATCAAATAATCATTCATCTTTGCACTACAGGCCAAAGATATTCAGTTATATCACCATTTAGGACTGGAGATGATAAAAATATTTTCAAAAAAACAAATCCAGAGAGTTAAAAAGATAAAGATTAGGGATTCGTAGTTTAGTTTATCCAAGTTCAAAAATACTCCATAATAATCAATTGTGGAGCAGAAATCAAAAATAAAGATCAAAACATAGATCCAATCAAAGATAGGAATCATAACAGACAATCTTGGACACAGAAAAAAAAAATTATTTTTCTGCGAATAGTGCCGTATTGGTGAATAGTGCCGTATACGTGAATAGTACCGTATACGTGAACAGTAACCCCGACACTAAAAGGTAGAAATTCCACAAAAAAAATTATCATACTTTGTGAATAGTACTCGTGAATAGTAATTTATAAATAGTAACTCGGGAATAGTAACTCGTGAATAGTAACCCAGACATGAAAAGGTAAAAATTTCATAATAAAATTCATATCAATATTCCGGTATAATGATATTGAAATAAATAATATCATTTACGAAAAAAATAACATCCCTTACCTCAAAAGAATAGTACTTCTAGCTGGAATATCAGATACAACGCTGAAGGAAACTTGCACCGTATATTAACACTCAAAGTATCAAAATACTCACAAAAATACGCTCGATAATATATAGAGAGAAAACTTCAGATTCTGGTGTGATTTTTAATTCTAACTTAAGCATCCTATTTATAGGAAAATGCTTAGAACACCAAAATAAAAAATTTAATAAAAAAATTTTATTTATTAAAAATTTTCCTACGCACATCTTAAAAATCTGATTTCAGAATTTTGTAACATCAAGTGGGGCCCACCAACATGAAAAACATGTTTTAAACATTTTTTGTAACAAATCAATTCAGACCCAATATTCTGGAACTTCAATAATTCATAATAAATAGCCCTTTTATCAGAAAAATTCGAATCTTATGTTCATTTTATAAGAAATTTAATCATTTACAATTTTGTAGAAGAAAGTTTTTTAAAATTCCAAACGAAAAATAACCGAAATCTACATACAGATAATTTTGCAGGCTATTGTGACGCCCCCAAAATTAGGTATACATCACCCATCTTGAGTCGCCAGATACATGGTACAGAATTCAAATACAACTTAATAATACAACTGTCGTGTACAATACGACAGAACATAAACTGTGAGTTTGAATACAAATATTGTCTTCTAGAGAGTATCCATACTCAAAAGGAGTCCTCATTACAATTATTATCATACTATTATATAGAATAGTGAGGATTACTAATGCTATCATCTAGGACCATCACTCTGTTCCTCGACTAGTCCCAGCTACGTTCTCATTTCCTGAAGAAAATAGTGAAAGAAAGGGTGAGCTCAACTAGCCCAGTAAGAAATATTATGACCAAGATAATGCAGAATAAATTATCATTAGTCTTCAACAATGTTAAACTGATAAAATACAATAGATATCAAGTTTAACTGCAGCGGATCAAGCAATCCATTAAAAGAGTCAAGTAGAGAATAAAATCTACTATCTTTTATGATTTAAAAGGTTTTTCATGACTTTTATCGCTGGGACTCAGCTTAATAAATAATCCACATCATCGAATCACCCCTGCACTACGGCCAAGGATATTCTTTAGTATCACGATCACGAATTATCCATGCACTACGGCTAAAGATAATCATGTTTTCATCAACGGTCTTGATCATGCCATAAAACAATTCATCTCTGCACTACGGCCAAAAAGAATCTATAACCATAATCATATCAAAAATTGTCCATCAATGCACTATGGGCCAATGAGGACTTTTTCACATCATTTATAATATTACGGTCATGATTACACCGATTAATCTCTGGTCATAATCATACCAAGTCCATCTATGCACTACAGGCCATAGATGACTTTCAACAAAATATAAACATGAGGATGATGACAATGATATAAGAATTCAATAAAACAAGTTCAAGAATTAATTTATCCATGAATTAACAACGTCCAAATTGTCAATATGATACTGCTTTGTGGAGTAAAATTCAAGAATTCTTAGAAGAATATTTCCATGAAAAGATACTAGATGAAGCGCAAATATCAAAGATATTCCACTAATTTCATGGAGTATAGAAGTCAAAGTTTTAACCAACTGAGTATAATAAAGAATGAAATAACAAAAGAAATCACTATGCATGCGATAGACCGCACAGACAGGTTATTCCAACAGAATAATAAATAATGGAACCAGGTCCGGCGTAAAACGTACAGACGGGATATTCTAACAGAATAATAATAAAGACGGAACCAGGTCCGGTGTAAAACACACAGACAGAATAATAAAGACGGAACCAGGTCCGGTGTAAAACACACAGACAGGATGTTCCAACAGAATAATAATAAAGACGGAACTAGGTCCGGTGTAAAACACACAGACATGATGTTCCAACAGAATAATAGAAGAATGTCACCAAGTATAGGGTAGACCGCGTATACAGGTTATTCCAACAGAATAATAAATAATGGAATAACAGAAGTTCTCTTCATGAATAAAAAAGAAATAATACCCCTTACGGGTACAACAAATAATATCCCTTACCGTTTTAAAGAAGAACTGAAATAAAGAAGTAGTTAAGTAGCAGAATACTTTTCTTCTTTCTCTCTATAGTTTCTCTCTATAGTTTCTCTCTCTAGAGTTCAATGAATTTGTAAGAAAATAATGAAGGAATGAGCTTCTATTTATAGAAAAATAGAATGCATAGTAACTATTCCATGAACGGTCCAGATTGATTTACTTTAATCTGACGGTCCATATTTAAAGAAAAAACTTTTAAATAAAATATAATATATTCTATTTATAGAATAACTTTAATAAAGTATTCTTTTTTATATAAATAGATGTTTCTATTTTATTACGTTAATAATACGAATAAAACAAAACTTCATTATCGCTAAATAATTCATATTATTAATTGACAATAATTGAATCAAACTGAGTGACTTCTCACATAAGCATTAATAATCAATACCGTGTGTTACTATACAACCACACGTATTACTGTACTTTTACTACCGAGTAGTTCAACAGTATCAACTGTAAAACTTCCGCCGTTATTTTTAATAAAATATTTTTGTCGTTTTCTCAATCCGACAATAATTCCGTTGTGGGGTCCACCAATAATTGTGTCGTCGTACGAATATTCCCCGACAAAAATAATATTCCCCGACCAATCGAATATAATACAACAACTTGCATACTTTATAAAATTTATAAATACTACCCACAACTATAACATTATCTCAAATTCACACCATAATATTTAAAAAAATATTTCGAAAAAATTAAATCTTTATTCATAAAATCTGGGGTTTCACAGCTATAATCAAATTTCAGTCAAAAATGAGGGCCACCAACATGTTTAACATGTTTTTAGCATTTATTGTAACAAAAATACTCTTCATCCTCATTTATTCATATATAATACATTCATTGTAAAAATATCACCATTATTATATTTTTATATTATCGCATTATACATTTATAATATAATATAATAATATATTTGAATGAATTATTTTGTCAGAAAAGATAAAATATCAATTTTTAACAATTGTCACTTTTATAAAAGTTCCTCCATTTATATCCACATAAAATAAATATTTTTTTTATCATATAAATTAATAATTAATTATTCACAAATAATATTACAGAATTACAACAATGACAACCAGGTCGTTCCTAGGAAAGAGGGAGCCTTCTGGTAAAGATTTATCCTTACTGGCGCGCAATTAAATAACCTCTCCTAGACAGAACTTCCTTAAACATTGTCAATAATACTATCTAATAATATTATTCAAATAATATAAATTATTGATCTGATGATTTGAAATAATGTGCAATGATAATTATTGAATCAACAATATAAAATATCAATGCATCAATTATTGAATCAATAAAATAAAATATTGAACAGTAACTACTGTAACAATTATTGAGTAGTGCATTTTTTACATAAGAATCAATAATTGGTGCAATACCTTGTGCTACTGTGCAACACCGCGTATTACTGTATTTTAACCACCGGGTATTTCAACAGTGTTAACGGTAATAACTACGCCGTTATTTATAAAAAACTCCTACTTGTCGTTTTCTTCATCCAATCGCTTTCCGTTATGGGGCTCACAAAAGGTTGCGCCGTCGTACGAATATTCCTCTATAGCAAGAATATTCCACGACCAAACGAATATTCCCCGAAAATAATGAATATTTTATAACCACTTGCTTATTTAAAATATTTGCTCATTTTACCCATAACTAACCACATTAATCGAATCAACCCCTTACTATTTCAAAATAATAATTAGAGGAAATTTGATTTTATTTATAAAAAGTTGGGGTCTTACATCATATACGACGAAGACACAATACCATTAGACAATTGCTCTCAAATAGAATTATCTCAATTGACTATGTAAAGTCAAAAGATAATATTGCGAATCCGCTTACGAAAGGTTTAACAAGAGAGCAAGTGCAAAGTTCATCGAAGGGAATGGGTTTAAAGCCTATTATTTAATTAAGAGTCATCATAGTAGCAACCCAACTTAGTTGACTGGAGATCCCAAGATCTAGGTTCAATGGGCAAACCTAACTATGTAGTACTCAGTAAATCACTGAGGAGATATTTACCCCTAACCATTCCTATGATTAGACAGTGCACATTTGCGGCGAGAATCAGGATAAGTTACGCTTTTAATGACTTTTATATCTTGAAATATGTTCAAGTGGGGTATTGCAGGATACTCTTAATAGAAGTCACCTACATGAGTAAGAAGGGGGCCACTTCTGTGAGAATTTTGAAGGCTGAATTCTCTAATATACTCATGAAACTAAGAGGTGTTTCAAGGCCAAAATAAACACAAACGTGAGAACCAACTATGTCTGACGAGATATTTTGTGAATTCTATTGTCTTGGTTTACACAAAAAGCTGATAGTTCAAAGACATCAAGTCTACTGATTAGCTAAGTAAATTCGATAGACTTTACTAGGACAAGTTCAAAGCTACCAGGCTACTTAACCTGATGAAGTATCTTTTCTCATGTACTCGAACTAGTGTCTGTATATTCATAATATTTTTTTTATTATAAAGCCAATTTTACATTCATGTGGGGGATTGTTGGAAATGGATTTGGAAAATAAATATTAAAGCATTTTTTAGGCTTAATTTAATGTGAGACCCATACTCCAGAAATGTCGGGTCCATGCGCCAATGCATTCTCCTCCGCGAGGAGTATAACATAGTATATTTATTTGTACAAATCCATTAAGAATTGAATGAAAAAATTAACTCCAAAGTCACCTACTTGATATGTTATAAATTACAAAGTCCCACACAGGAAGTTGAAGGGAAAAGTGAAGAATTTATATATGGGATGTTTGCTCAATGGAAAGAGCCCCAAGGGTCACCCTACTTTTGTAGAAGGGAGAGGACCTAGCCAAGGCTTGGTTCGAACCCACATGCGCGCCGCCGTCGTCCGTCCGGTCGGATGGGCAGGCCGGGCTCGGGGCGGGCGGGTGGGTCATGATATATAATTTTTTTATACCATCTTTTAAATGAGAATAAATTAGGGTTTTATATCATACAATAAGTGTAAGACCCCAACTTTTTATAAATAAAGATTTAATTTTTCTAATTATTATTTTGAAATAGTAAGGGGTTGATTTAATTAATGTGGTTAGTTATGGGTAAAATGCGTAAATATTTTTAAATAAGCAAGTGGTTATAAAATATTCATTATTGTCGGAGAATATTTGTTTGGTCGTGGAATATTCTTGCTGTCGGGGAATATTCGTACGATGACGCAGCCTTTGTGAGCCCCATAACGGAAAGCGATTGGATGAAAAAAATGACAAGTATAAGTTGTTTATAAATAACGGCGTAGTTGTTACCGTTTATACTATTGGAATACCCGGTGGTTAAAATACAGTAATACGCATTGTTGCACAGTAGCACACGGTATTGCACCAATTATTAATTCTTATGTAAGAAGGCACTACTCAATAATGGTTACAGTAATTACTGTTTAATATTTTATTTTATTGGTTCAATAATTGCTACGTTGATATTTTATATTACTGTTGTTTTAATAATTGTCACTACACAGTATTTTCCATTATCGAAGCAATAATTCATATTATCTGAATAATATTATTAGATAATATTATTGGCAATGTCTATAAAGTTCTGTCTAAGGAGAGGTTTGGTCACCTAATCGCGCGCCAGTAAGGAGAGATTCTTATTGGAAAGCCCCCTCTTTCCTGGGAACGGCCTGGTTGCCAGTACTGTGATTCTGTAATATTATTTGTGAATAATTAATTATTAATTTATATGATGAGGAAAATATTGATTTTATGTGGATATAGATGGAGAAATTTTTAAAGTGACAATTGTTGAAAATCGATCTTTTATCTTTTTTGATAAAATAATATTTTATTATATTATTATATAATAATGGTAATATTTTTACAATGAATGTGGGATATATGAGTATATGAGAAGGAAGAGTATTTTTGTTACAAAAGTTATTTAAAACATATTAAACATGTTGGTGGACCCATTTCTTGACTGAAATTTGATTATAGCCTGTAGAATCGCCCGTTTGTGGATTTCGGTCAATTTCTATTTGGAATTTGGAAAAACTTTCTTCTGCAAAGTTGTAGAGAATTGAATTTCCTATAAAAAATCGCAAGATTCGAATTTTTCTTCTTAGGAGGCTAGAATGTAGCGAGTACTAGTCGGGATGTGAAATGATGGTTCTAGAAGTGGTTCTAGTAGTCCCCACTATTCTGTAAAATAGTGTATTAATAATCGTAATGAGAACTTATTTGAGTGTGGATATTGTCTAGATGACAATATTTGTATTTAAACTCACAGTATGTGTTGTTGTATTTTGCACGACAATTGTAATAATAAAGTTGTAGTTATTTTCTGTGCCATGTATTTGGCGACTTAGAATAGGTTGGGTGGATTGAACCTATTTGGGGGGCGTCACAGTTGGTATCAGAGCTTAGGGATATGGTCTCTGGCGGAGATCGGGGAATAGAACTAGGAGGGGAGAGACGAGTAAATCCTTCGCTAGTGTGTCCTACCTAAGATTATTTGTTGGTTGATCAGAATATAGGGATATTATGTGATATGTTAATTTCTTAAATTAACCCTGGTTTTATGGCAGTATTTGAGAATGGCAACTGAGAATGTTAACAGTGGAGTAAATGAGATCGTAGAGACACCTTTGCTCACCAATGAGGAGAACGTGCAACAGGCCGATAATGTTCCACTTGTGAACAACACCACTGATCAGACAATGAACGATGGGATATTTAGAAGCTTTTTGCAGTTCATGCAAAATCAGACGATGGAGACTCGTGCACAAAATACCGGTGGAAATGATAGCAACGCACGGTTTGTCACAGCCAAACAGTTCAAAGAGTTGGGACCACCAGAATTCTGGGGAAAGCCGGATCCGATTAAGGCGGAGACGTGGGTCAAGCAAATTACCAAGATATTCGATGTCTTGGGATGCACGGAGGAACAGAAGGTTCCATTCGCCACTTTTATGTTTCGTAACGAGGCAGATTACTGGTGGGAATCTGTGAAGCGTACCCAGCCAGCCGCACTCAGCATGTCTTGGTAAATGTTTCAGAAACTGTTCAATGACAAGTACTTTCCTGAAAGTATTCGTCATATGAAGGAGGTAGAGTTTATTAGACTAGAACAGAATAACATGACGGTGTCCCAGTACGAGGCGAAGTTCGTGGAGTTATCCAGGTTTGCACCTCATTTGGTGGAGAATGAGGAACGTATGACGCAGATGTTTTTGAGAGGTTTGAAACCATACGTCAATATCTCATTTCTCATAAATTTTCTCTATATTCAGATGTTATGAATAGGGCTCAGTTATTGGAGCGCGATAATGAGTCAGCTCAATCGAAGAATAACGACCTACAACTCGATGATAATCGTACCGATGGCAACGATCATCAGAACAAGGATAACCATCGTGGAAGAAATTATCGTGCCAGAAATGGTAACCACTTCGATGGTAATCATGACCAATATAATAGAAGAAATAACTCAAGTGGAAATTTCAAGAAGAGAAGATTTAACGATGACGGAAAGATGTCGGCAACAGCACCAGCAACAAATTCTAGGGGAGGAGAAAGACCGCCAGTTAGATGCTACAGATGCGGAGAAGAGGGACACATAAGTCCAAACTGTTCACAACCTTCCAAGGTATGTTTTAGTTGTGGAAAGGACGATCATATAGCTTGAGATTATCCTATAGCGAAACCAAGTCCAGCGGGGATGGTGACTCCAAAGGCTGTCCCGGACAAGTCAAAGTCAACGGTTCTTGGAAGAGCGTTTGTCGTGATTGGTCAGAATGCGAGGAGCCCGAACGAAGTTAGCATGGGTTAGTTAATTATAAATTCTTACGAAGTTTATACCTTACTAGATACCGGTTCTACCCATTCATTTATCTCTCCTGCTTATACTCAATGTTTAAACTTGACTCCGGAGAAAATTAGACTTTGACTTATCTGTTGAAACTCCGTTATAAGAAACTTTCGTTACATCCACTGTTTATAAATCTTGTTTGATCCAAGTTGGCACCATCACATTACCTGTTGACCTTATTTCTTTAAAGATACTTGCTTTTGATGTGATTTTAGAGATTTATTGGTTAACTACTCATCATGCCAAATTGATTGCTTTTGTAAGGTTGTTAGTTTTCATATTCCTAAGCAACCTGTTATTCGAATTCAAGCAACCAAACCATTGAAGTCAAACTCTTTCATATCAAGCTGTAAAGTCATTCGTTTATTAAAAAATGGATGTCAAGCTTTCTTAGCCCATGTCATGGACTTGAACAAGAATACGTCAGATTTGAATGATATTTCTATTGTTAGTAAATTTCCTGATGTATTTCCTGAAGAATTTCTTGGCTTACTCCCAAAGTGTGATATTGAATTTTGTATCGACTTTGAACCCGGTACACAACCCACTTCTAAAATCTCATATCGAATGGCTCCTATTGAACTTCAGGAGTTAAAAACCTAACTGTAGAAGTTTGTACTCTAGCCTTTATCTGGTAACTTCCTTTGTAGAATGCACCAAAGATTGGGATATTGTGGTAGTAAACTGATAGGTGTTATTGTGACGTGCTATCCAAGATTGGGATATGAGTCACAGTTGAGAGCAACTTAAGTCAGTAATCGAAATATGTAGCTTTCTAGGCTTAGCTGGTTACTATCGTAGATTCGTGGAAGGATTTTCTCGAATTGCTACTCGATTAACTCAGTTGACTCATAGAGATACAAAAATTTGAATGGAGCAAGGAATGTGGGAAGAGCTTCGAAGAACTCAAGGGGAGACTCATTTTGGTACATGTTCTGACTATAACATCCTGAAAAAGCGAACGTGGTAGCTGACGTGTTGAGTAGAAAATCGTATGTGATTACGAGTGCGATGTTTTTAACAAAAAGACCCATTTCATATGACTTACAAATGATAGAGATAGAGCTAAAGACTCTATGGATCACTTGATGATATACGAGTAAAATCGACTTTAATCGATAAAGTTAAAACCGCTCAAACTACACACTAGAGCTGATGAATATGAAGAGAAAGATGTAAGAAGTTGTTATTCCAAAAGCGAGAATCGACGATATGAGGAAAGTTCAAACCTTCGATTTATTAGTCCATTTGAAATCCTTGATCGAATAGGAACTGTGGCCTATAGACTCGTTTTACCGTCAAGTATGTCGCGTGTTCATAACGTTTTTCACGTATCGAAGTTACGAAATTATGTGGACGACCCGAACCACATTATTGAGTTAGAACCAGACAAGATAGCAGAAGATTTAACGTACGAGGAGGTACCAGTCAAGATCTTGGATAGGAAGGAGCATGTCCTACGCACGTTGATGTGATAAAAATATGTAACTGCAAGTGCACAGTGTCAAATTGAAGAACTGGCAAGTACAGGTCGAATCCACAGAGACTAGATTAATTCTTTAATATATCCTTAATTAATATTTTAGGCGAATTAGAAATAAATATGGTGGAGAAAATTTATTAACTAAATTATTCAAACTACTAATTAATAACGGAAACTATTAATGAGAAAAGATACCTAGGAATCAGAATCCACCAAATATTAACATAATAAATAATTTCTTATTTCCTAAATCAACTCCCAAATTATTCTCCCTTCCCTTTAAAAATAATGATTCATATAATTAATATGGGCAAGCATAAGTTATTAAAAATTCACAGATTAACTATAACTTATCAAAACCTCGCAATCAATATAAAAATCATATGCAATTTATGCGGAGAAAAATATGAAGGCAAAAATAATTAGACATTAATTTTGAAACGGAAAGAAAATATTATTATGAAATACTTAGTTTCATCATAATCCTAGGTATTAGAAATTTAGCTAGCCATGGAATTAAAAACAAAAACAAATAATATTAGTACTATAATTCGCATGAAATAAGAACAATAATTAAAAAGAGAATTTCTATTATATAAATAGAAGAAAGATACAAATACTCCCTGACAGTAGTTTCACACGTGATTGGAATAAGAGAAAAAAATAAACTCTAAATATGTTACTCCCTTCTACACTAGTGAAGAACTAAGAAAAAGAAAATAATAAGTTGTGTCCTTCTCTCTAAAACAAGAGGCCTATTTATAAGGAAAATAACTTGGAACCCTAATTGAACTTGGACAGTTTTGTCCCCAATCAACTTCTCAAAAAGATCTTCTAGATATACTTTTCTTCTCTTGTTGGGTTTGACTTGCACACCAAGATTTTTCAACCTCTTTCCTACTCCTTGTAGGATTCTTCTTGGATATTCCTTATATGAATAAAAGCATTAAATATCCCTTGATCACCAAGATTTTGACTTTATTGCAACAAATATTAAATCCTACAAAATAAAATAAAACATATTAATTTAATAAACTAATATAATTAAAAGGACAAAATTAGGGATAATTAAATGTATGAATTACGTGTCTATCAAATACCCCCATACCTAGCTTTTGCTCGTCCTCGAGTAAAATAAAAATAAAATAAAATAAAAATTAAACTACCCCATTTCCGTAGGAAACACGATTGCACTTAGCATGTGCAACAAGCCTTTAAACCCCAAGGTTACCCAAGTGGACGAGTTGTGTCTCGTGAGGGTTTGCAGTGAATATACCCACAAAATTCAAAAATATATTTTTTGGGTTCAACAAATTATGAAATTGAAAGAAAACTTCTAAATATCTATGGGCATTGTACAGAAGCAAGATTAAATTCAAAATCACATTTTTACCTTATCAAAAATACTCAATCTTCATTTTAGACACCATCTTTCATTAAATCAATTCCATGTGATGCATGCATGTGTATATGATGTAACTCTTAGTAGGGATTTTTATCATGAAAATCAAGCAAATTCATTTTTTTTCTTTTTTTTTTCTTCCTTTTTACATTTTTTTCAATTTTGATTCTTGTCTTGTGCAATGTCTCATTTTCTTAGGCTTTTCAGAGTTACCCATGTAGAGCGAGCGTTGGACCAATGACTCCCAAACCAGATGGCTTTAGGGCACTAGGTGTAGAGACACCCCTAAGGGCTTACTTACTCGAGTAACAAAGGCCACAAAATTAGACTAGTCAAGCTGCTTTTATCCATCACACTTTTCAGCGTGAATATCGATGCTTCCCGAGGCTTGGATACCCAGTTATTTCGTTTAATGGACATTGAAGCAGTTATTTATTACTTCTTTTTTTTTCAACTTTTTCCAACTTCATTTTTTTCATTCTTTCTTCTTTTCTTTTCTTTTCTTTTCTTTTTTTTTCTTTTTTTTTTTGAAATTACTCGAATCATGGTTTATACCCCACAACTAAGAATTAGTGTAAACGTGAAGTGCAAAAATGCTTGTGAAATCAATTTTAATCCGGATGGTGTTTCGAACTAAGATTTTGTACCTTATCAAAGATTCAAGAGTTCTAAATCTTTTAATCTTACTCATGAGTTTTGCTCCACAAACACTTGTTAGAATTAATTCAACCCATAAAAAGTCAAATAATTTTTTTTTATTTTTTTGTGTTTTTTTTACTATTTTTTCCTGAAAAGAGAAATAAATAAATAAAAAAATCTAATACAATAATACAAACAAACTCCCCCCATACCTAAATCATGCATTGTCCTCAATGTATGTAAATGAAGAAAAGAGAACAAAGATGTGAAAAAAAATAATTATACCTTGTATGCGGGGCATTTGTTCTGCAAGAAAATGTGGTGAGAAAGAAAACAAATGTACATATCTACAAATTTTATGCATCCTAAAAACTATGCGACTGTAAATGATCAGGGATACAAACAGACAACCTAGAGTGATTTGCGTATGATTTTCAGGAGGTCTGGGTAATTGGAAATAGTTAAAATTTGCAACAGAAGAACAATTGTGAGCATACTCGACTGATTTTTTTAAAATTGAGTCAGATAATGATAACGAAAAATGATGGTTCCTTTTGAAAAATTCTAACTTCATAAAATCTATCCAAACTTGCCATCCATATTTGTTACCATGAGGCACTAAAATATTTTCATCATTTTGAATAACTGTTAGACCAAGATGTTTAGACACCACTTGATTAACACATGCATTATCTGAAATGGGAGATATGATCTCATTATCTAAACATGGAATATTATCATTATCCACAACCTTTGGTTCATTTGTTAAATCACATTTAGTGTTTCTGGAAAGCGCTTCGAATGAACCCAAGGTAGACTTAAAATGATCATAAGAGGATTGAAGGTCAATTTGATTCTCGTGAAAATGCTCAAAATGTGTCAAACTTGATTCAACTATAGGGTCCAATCTAGAGTAAGATTTTTGGGCTGTGGAGTCCAACATCTCGTTGACCTCATTCAAGTATTCAGTTTCATCCCAATTTTGACCAAAATGATTTAGACAAAAGTTAATAATTTCATCTTCCCCCATAAGCTCATTTCCCGACATTTGTTGAATCATATTCACTTCAACGGACTGATCAAACAAATCACTATGTTGCTCTCCCACATTAAACACATTTAAGTCAATTGTCATGTTCCCAAATGTCAATTTCATTAGTCCATTTCTACAATTGATTAACGTATTAGAAGTTGCTAGAAATGGTCTACCTAAAATGACAGGAATTTGACTCTTGGGGTTGACAACAGGTTGGGTTTCAAGGACAACAAAGTCAACAGGGAAGATAAAATCACCAACCTTAATGAGTACATCTTCAACTATTCCTTTTGGCACTTTAACAGAACGGTCAGCTAGTTGGAGTGTGACACTTGTTTTTTTCAACTCCCCTAAGCCTAAGGTTTGGTACACAGAAAATGGTAATAGGTTCACACTAGCTCCTAAATCAAGTAAAGCCTTTTCAATTAAGGTGTCACCTATGATGCATGAAATAGTAGGACAACCGGGGTCCTTATATTTCACAGGGACTTGACATGACAAGATAGAACTAACATGAGCTGTTAAAAAAGCTTTCTTAGGAACATGAGTGGTTCTTTTATGTGTGCACAAATCTTTTAGACATTTAGCATATGAGGGAACTTGTTGAATGGCATCTAAAAGAGGAATGTTAATGGCATCCCCGGCAACGGCGCCAAAAACTTGATGTGATAAAAATATGTAACTGCAAGTGCACAGTGTCAAATTGAAGAACTGGCAAGTACATGTCGAATCCACAGAGACTAGATTAATTCTTTAATATATCCTTAATTAATATTTTAGGCGAATTAGAAATAAATATGGTGGAGAAAATTTATTAACTAAATTATTCAAACTACTAATTAATAACGGAAACTATTAATGAGAAAAGATACCTAGGAATCAGAATCCACCAAATATTAACATAATAAATAATTTCTTATTTCCTAAATCAACTCCCAAATTATTCTCCCTTCCCTTTAAAAATAATGATTCATATAATTAATATGGGCAAGCATAAGTTATGAAAAATTCATAGATTAACTATAACTTATCAAAACCTCGCAATCAATATAAAAATCATATGCAATTTATGCGGAGGAAAATATGAAGGCAAAAATAATTAGACATTAATTTTGAAACGGAAAGAAAATATTATTATGAAATACTTAGTTTCATCATAATCCTAGGTATTAAAAATTTAGCTAGCCATGTAATTAAAAACAAAAACAAATAATATTAGTACTATAATTCGCATGAAATAAGAACAATAATTAAAAAGAGAATTTCTATTATATAAATAGAAGAAAGATACAAATACTCCCTGACAGTAGTTTCACACGTGATTAGAATAAGAGAAAAAAATTAACTCTAAATATGTTACTCCCTTCTACACTAGTGAAGAACTAAGAAAAAGAAAATAATAAGTGGTGTCCTTCTCTCTAAAACAAGAGGCCTATTTATAGGGAAAATAACTTGGAACCCTAATTGAACTTGGACAGTTTTGTCCCCAATCAACTTCTCAAAAAGATCTTCTAGATATACTTTTCTTCTCTTGTTGGGTTTGACTTGTACACCAAGATTTTTCAACCTCTTTCCTACTCCTTGTAGGATTCTTCTTGGATATTCCTTATATGAATAAAAGCATTAAATATCCCTTGATCACCAAGATTTTGACTTTATTGCAACAAATATTAAATCCTACAAAATAAAATAAAACATATTAATTTAATAAACTAATATAATTAAAAGGACAAAATTAGGGATAATTAAATGTATGAATTACGTGTCTATCACACGTCAATTTCGAGGACAAAATTTCATAAGGAGGGGAGGTTGTAAGACCCCAACTTTTTATAAATAAAGATTTAATTTCTCTAATTATTATTTTAAAATAGTAAGGGGTTGATTTGATTAATGTGGTTAGTTATGGGTAAAATGCGTAAATATTTTTAAATAAGCAAGTGGTTATAAAATATTCATTGTTGTCGGGGAATATTCGTTTGGTCGTGGAATATTCTTACTGTCGGGAAATATTCATACGACGGTGCAGCCTTTTGTGGGCCCCATAACGGAAAGCGATTGAATGAAGAAAACGACAAGTATAAGTTGTTTATAAATAACGGCGTAGCTGTTACCGTTTATACTGTTGGAATACCCGGTGGTTAAAACACAATAATATGCGTTGTTGCACAGTAGCACACGGTATTGCACCAATTATTGATTCTTACGTAAGAAGGCACTACTCAATAATGGTTACAGTAATTACTGTTTAATATTTTATTTTATTGATTCAATAATTGCTACGTTGATATTTTATATTACTGTTGTTTCAATAATTGTCACTACACAATATTTTCCATTATCGAAGCAATAATTCATATTATCTGAATAATATTATTAGATAACATTATTGACAATGTCTAGAAAGTTCTGTCTAAGGAGAGGTTTGGTCACTTAATTGCGCGCCAGTAAGGAGAGATCCTTATTGGAAAGCCCCCTTTTTCATGGGAATGGCCTGGTTGCCAGTACTGTGATTCTGTAATATTATTTGTGAATAATTAATTATTGATTTATATGATGAGAAAAATATTAATTTTGTGTGGATATAGATTGAGAAATTTTTAAAGTGACAATTGTTGAAAATCGATATTTTATCTTTTCTGATAAAATAATATTTTATTATATTATTATATAATAATGGTGATATTTTTACAATGAATGTGGGATATATGAGTATATGAGGAGGAAGAGTATTTTTGTTGCTAAAGTTATTTAAAACATGTTAAATATGTTGGTGGACCCATTTCCTGACTGAAATTTGATTATAGCCTGTAGAATCGCCCGTTTGTGGATTTCGGTCAATTTCTGTTTAGAATTTGGAAAAACTTTCTTCTGCAAAGTTGTAGATAATTGAATTTCCTATAAAAAATCGCAAGATTCAAATTTTCTAATAAAAAGACTATTTATTATGAATTATTGAAGTTTCGGATTAATTGATTATTATTTTTTTTGGAGTTTTAAATAACTTTTATATGAAAAACGTTTTTGGCAAGTTTGGCACATGTGTGGCTGATATTTTGGATCAATGAAGGTGTGCGTAAGAATTTATAATATATATATTATTATTATATTAAATTTTCTGTTTTGGTGTTCTAAGCATTTTCCTATAAATAGGGTGCATAGGTTAGAATTGAAAATCACACCAGAAACTGAAGTTTTTTCTCTCTTTCTATATTATCGAGCGTATTCTTGTGAGTATTTTGATACTTTGAGTGTTGCTATACGGTGTAAGTTCCTTTCAGCTCTATATCCAGTATTCCAGTCAGAAGTACTATCTTTTCGAGGTAAGGGATGTTATTTTTTTCATAAATGATATTATTTCTTCAATATCATTATGTCGAAATATTAGTTGGAATTTTTTATCAAATTTAGAACTTTTTCATGTCAGAATTACTATTCATGAGTTACTATTCACGAGTTAATATTCACGAGTTACTATTCACGAGTACTATTCACGAAGCGTGATGATATTTTTTGTGAAATTTTTATCTTTTGGTGTCAGAGTTACTATTCATGTATACAACACTATTTACGTATACGACACTATTCACGAATATGACACTATTCACAGAAAAATTAAATTTTCTTTTATGTGTCCAAGATATCTACTATGAATACTAGCTTTGATTGTATCCATGTTTTGATCATTCTTGAATTTTATTTCGCTATGATTATTTATGAAGTATTTTTGAACTCGGATTGTTTGAAATACGAATCCTTAAAATTTATTCTTTTGTTTCACTGGATTCGTTTTCTTTAAAAGATTTTTCATCATCCTCAGTCCTAAATGATGATATAACTGAATATCTTTGGCCTGTAGTGCAAATATTAATGATTTTATGATGAATATCTTTGGCCCGTAGTGCAAAGATGAACAGGTGTTGAGATAAATATGACCAACTGATGAATATCTTTGGCCTGTAGTGCAAAGATGAATATTTAATTCAAGATGTTTATTGATTGATGTTACAGGGATAAAATATTGATGATGGACTTTTAAATTCATAGATGATAGTAGATTTCATCATCTACTTAACTCTTCTAATGAATTATTATTTCCGCTATGAATATTGATTTAAAATTTATTGTCTATTGTATTCTATTAAATTTTTTCCTGTTGAAGACTAACGATAATTTGTTGTACATTATCTTAGTCATAATTTCTTTACTGGGCTAGTTGAGCTCACCCTTTTCCTTGCTGTTCCATTTTTCTTCTTAGGAGGCGAAAATGTAGCGAGTACTAGTCGGGGTGTGAAATGATGGTTCTAGAAGTGGTTCTAGCAGTCCTCACTATTCTGTAAAATAGTGTATTAATAATCGTAATGAGGACTTATTTGAGTGTGGATATTGTCTAGATGACAATATTTGTATTTAAACTCACAGTATATGTGTTGTCGTATTTTGCACGACAATTATAATAATAAAGTTGTAGTTATTTTCTTTACCATGTATTTGACGACTCAGGATAGGTTGGGTGGATTGAACTTATTTTGGGGACGTCACAATAAGAATACCCATATTCCCCCAAATAAAATACAGGACATATTGGCAAATATTTTGACAAAATTAAATTGCAAGCAAGACTCTAAAATATAAGCATAACTTGTTTTATATATATATATATATATATATATATATATATATATATATATATATATATATATATATCCCTATTTTTACCAAATCATGCAGTATAATTAATAATAAGACAAAAGCTTTAAATATATATACATACATAATCTTTACAATTGATCTGAGAGTTTTATTTTATCTCACCTTTGTTAAACAAATTTCTTTCGTCTTTGTATTGAAAGTTTTCGAACTGCCGTTTTCTCCCTTAACAATTTATTGTGCCTTCTCCCTCTATTATACGTACCGCGAGACAGATTAAGTCTTTAGTTATTTATTTACTTATTAATATATATTGTTAATTCTCTTAATTATAATATGATTTAATTTTATCCACATATAAATTAAATTCAATTAGTTTTAATGCCCAAATTTTACCAAATTAATTAACCATCACATATTAATACTTATTAGCCCATATAAAATAAATAACTAGTTTTACCTAATAAAAGACAAAGTCCAATTAAATTATTTAAAATATTTAAATGTTATTTATTTATTTTATTTTATTTCTTTATTATTATTTATTTTTGGGTATTACACCGCGAATTTGTATTTACACCGCGAATTTCTAATTTTTGAAAGTCTTTAGGGATAAGGTCAGACTTTAGATATGAGTTGATAGGTATTTAAAAAATTATAAATTTTTAAGATTTCTATCAAATGACATATTTTGACAGACTTTAGATATGAGTTGATAGTTATAATTCTTCCTTTAAAGTCTGTCAAAATATGTCATTTGATAGAAATCTTAAAAATTTATGACTTTTTAAATACCAAAATACTTTTATATACTTTGTAAAAATCTTGATTCAATATCACCTAATTTTTAAAATATTAAAAAAGTTATAATTGAATACTAATAAATTTTTATAAAATCTTTAAATATTTTAATTGAATACAACCAAACTAAAATTCTTTGAAAATCTTAATACGTAACTTTTAAAATGTTGTATTCAATTTACTTACCGAGACTAACGGGCCCAAGCTATTTACTTACCGAGAGTTCGCAAACGGAGAAAGGGAGAAAACGATCGGAGATCCGGAGGAGGAAGTGAGAATAATCGGAAATTGGAGAGTACAGAGGCAGGGATTGATTGGAGGATTTCCTGTTCCGAATTTGTTAAGAAATTGATCTATCATAAACATCAATGGAGACTTCCGGCGGATTGGATAGAGAGAAATCCAATTCATCGTCATCCACACCTGTTCCATCCGTTGCAAATTTCTGGAAAGGTACTACAATTGTTAAATGTAGTTGTACTTTGAAAGTTATCCTTTGATTTTGATTGTTGTTGAACTTCCTTGAATTGTAAGTAAATTATCTATATTTTTATCAATTTTGATTTGGAGCTCATAAATGGGGTTTAATTGCTAGTTGTAGTTCTCCAGTTGCTTATTAATCGATTCTTAGTTGAACATATTGCATTGGGAAAGCCAAAAGGAATACAAGAAAAGGAAAATATAAGAGCTTTGCCAACATATTACTAAGCCCAAAATTAGTAGCCCCCCCTTTCATTTGTTGTCTTAAACACATAGTTTAAGGTTATTTGTCAATTTGATGAGTTTGGAGGAAACATTTGATATGATCTGGATAGGATATAATTGTTAATTTTGTTCGTTCTTGTTCTTTTCCTTGAATATTTTTCTGCAAGATTAAGAGGATGTATGTGTTTTCAGCTTTTGAATGATATTATTAGTTGTCTTTCCTGGGTAGGATTGTATGTTTCACTTGCAAAAATTCTTCAATATAGAACAGGAAATGAGGAAAGGAGTAATATCTGAAGTAGTTAATATGATAATTGGATGATCTAAGTGGCATTGTATGCAAGTTCACCCTATATAGATCTTTAGCAAATGTTTTCTTCTTAGTATTGCAACTTGATTTAGAAAATTCCATCAAGATGTCATCAAGTAGGCCTTCTAAAATTATGTGGGATTCAGTCACTAAGTCAGTTAGATATTTTTTCTCATCACATCAGCTAAATTATACTTTTTCTAATATGGCTATAATCAGTATATTGCACCTGATGTTAGTTGAAATGTTTTCTCCCTGAGTTCCCTCTCCCTTTAGCTATCTTCAGAATTGTTAATGATGAATTTATAAAATATAAACAGAGCATTATACCGGTATACATCAATTAACTTTCATAAACCTTTTGTTCGTGAAAAAGTATCTCAAATGCTAAAACTTCGCTGTTCATTTTTCAAAATAAAGAACATTTTCTCAAATATTTATTCTTTCCTCTGTGTATGTTTGCAGAGTTTGATTTAGAGAAGGAACGAAGTGTGTTGGATGAACAAGGGCTTAGAATTGCTGAAAATCAAGAAAACAGCCAGAAGAATAGGCGGAAGCTTGCAGAGAGCACAAGAGGTTTGCACATGCTATTCCACTTGTACTGGCTGAAACTTTTGATAGACACTTGTATAAACTGAACTAGTGGAATAGAGTAATTTTAATTTACCTGTCACTGCCATCTCTTAATTAGTGAGTGTGTAAATATCTGTGATTTTGTTGTAATGAAAAAAGATGAAGGCTTTGTTTAAATTTACTTGTTGACAGTCTTCAAGAAAGCTTCAGCAGAAGAAAAGTTGAACTTGTTCAACTCTTTACTAAAGGGTTACCAAGAAGAGGTCGATAACCTTACCAAGAGAGCAAAATTTGGTGAAAATGCGTTCCTTAACATTTACCAAAAACTTTATGAGGCTCCAGATCCTTATCCAGTTCTTTCTTCAATTGCTGTAAGTAGTTGCCTTTTCCACTTGCTATGTTCCCTTAAATATTTTCGGTTGAGTCTCTCTCTCTCTTGGATAGACGAAGAAATTTTGTGAATAAAATAACTTAAATTTTATTACCAGTGTAGGCCTCTTCAATTGTCGCAAAAATGTGAATGAGCTTTTCAAATTTTGGGAGACCAATTTTTGCTTATAATCAAGTTTTTCACTCTTTGGTGTAAAATTATTGAAATCAAAGTGTTACTACCTCTGTTCTCCTACGAATGACAAAAAGTACATGTTGCACATAAATAAGGTTTCAAATTAGAGGAGAGATATTATAAACTTTGTTTCGAACATAGTTTTTTTTTTATTTTGACCCGCACAAGTACCATAATGAACTTTGTAGAAGAGTAGTTATATGGGGATATGTGCACTTTAGGGTAAATTAATACGTATAGTATATGAACTCATATATTTGATGGGTTCATAATGACGTGAAACTTGTCGTTTGGTGGTTTACTTTGAGGGAAACCAAGACCTCCATTGACAAAGCTTGAAGCTTTTTCTTTGATAATAATTTATTTCTCATAATCAAGTACATATTTATAGCTAAATAAAAGACAGACCCACTATGCTTATTTTCCTAATATTTGGTACCAAATGAGTTGGTGTGAAGAACCACTAACCCACTACCGAACTGTTAGATCCATTACTACCACTACTACCTCAATTGCATAAAATTAGACTAAGGACTTTCACTTTACTATTACAAGATTAAATAAAATCAAATAAAATTACATTGCAAATATTCAAGATAATCGATGTCTAACATATACAATATCTTATATTTGATTTGTGTATTTATACTCATCCTTTTGTTGACAATATTCTAGTGTACTTTTGGTCATCCTTTTGAGGACGGAGACGGTAGTTGATAAGATGATCTGGACAATTTTATTAGTTAGAAGAAGAATTACAGTAAGGGAAACAAAGAAAAGCTAATGAAGCATTGTGCGCTGAATATCTGAAATAGTAAATTCTCTCAAAGTTCCAATAGCCGAAGTCCACAACGATGCTAAAAATGAAATCCTATCCAAAGAAGAAGAAGATGTAGATTGGTAATATCGAAATTCTAGCATTTTTCCAGTCCAAAAAGAACACCTTCAAAGAATCTTGCTTCCTAGTGCCTCTTTGATCTGTAAAATCTCTCCAAGTAGTAAGGGGTCACCTAAGCCTACTCAAAAACCCCAAAAAGAAAATTACATAACCTTCCTTCTCTAGCATGATGCAAAAGAAGATACTTATAACACTTTGAATTTTACCTGAACACGACACAACAAATATCTTGTCACAAACTTTTGTATGGCCTTCTCCTTTGTAGCAAATCATTAATATTGAGAACTGCCGAGCAAACAAAAGCCTAAATATTCGAGGGAACCTTGGACTTCCAAATATAAGAGTTAAGGGCATATCATATGGAGATCGAATATGAATAAGAAAATTAATAAAAGATTTGTATGAAAATCGTTTCCAAAGACCACAATCTCCTATCAAGATTAGAAACAGAAATTCTGGCTAAGAAGATCCCGCAAAGCATTTAAATCATTTACCTCACAGTCATTTAAATTTCTAAAAAAGGGCATTTGATTGATATTATGTTTGGACAAAACAACGGAAACCTTGTAGGTCTAGGTTCAAAACATTGTCTTGATCTTTTTGTTCAAAGAGATTCTTCATCACTCATCAGTTTAGTTAAATTGCTAGTCTAGGCTGCTGTTATCAACAAAAAAATAAAAATGGAAAAAGAGATTGCTGGTCTAGCCCGACGCCTTATGGGCGAGTTTTACCATCAGTCATTTGAGTTTTTAAGGACATTGGTGGTATAGTGAGGGTGAAAGTGACTCGGTTTCTTATATCAGCCATAAGAAAAGATTAGAAGGCTTGGCTGATAGAGGAGTTTATACTTACCTGAGAGTAGCTTACCTGCCATGAGCATCTGTGATTTTTGGTAGTTTTTGTGCTTTATTTTTTCTTTCTTCTCTTTTCTTGAAGGATGCTTCGTCCTTTTCTCTACATCAGTTTCCTTGCATTAATTTCTCTCCTCCCCATGAACCTAGTATCAATTTTCAAGAATTATCGGGTCAGTGAAACTCGATGTTTTCTAATACAAAAAAATTCAGATATCACTAGAGCATTGCTCATATGCTTGTTGCTAATCATTTCTTTTTTGTATGCAGGAGAAAGATTTGAAATTTTCTGACATAGAGTCTGAGAATCGGAAAATGAAGGTTGAGCTTGAGGAATTTAGAACTGAAGCAACTCATTTGAAAAATCAACAAGCAACGATAAGAAGACTTGAAGAGCGCACCCGCCAGTTGGAACAACAGGTTAGTTGTTCTATAAAGGGAAGTTTTATCTGAGAAAAGGAGAGTGGTAGTTTATTTCTTTTATTTTACCTACTTTCCATGTCTAAAACAAATATAATCTTTTGTTTCCTAGTATTCTTGTATAAACTAGTGTATATAGATTTATATCTTTTTTTGTTATTGTTAGGATTGCTTTATTCTACTACTACATCACTATATGCGTGCGTATATATATATATATATATATATATATATATACAGAACATAAACGATCTATCGATTGCTTTGATGCTTTCATCTATGGTATGTGAAAAATAATTGTGATGCTTGCTTTATTGGCTTGTGATCTATTGTACACGGGCTCTTTGAAATGCGTCAATTATCACATACATTTGAAACCTGTATAAGGTTATAAGTTGTGTGTGAAATGCTTCTTATTGGATAGTCTAGTAAGAAGCATTTTCAACAAATCAATTTTGCGCTTAATTGCACATAATCTTCTTATTATGTTCCTCTTATCAAACTATTATTTAATATATTGACGTGCCTATTTTGAACACGTCTTTTTCCATATGTAATCCTAGGGAACACACAATTTTACGAAAAAGAATATGAATATTTTATATGTCTTCGTGTATTAAGATTAAATGCATCTGAAACCTAGAAGATAACTGCACTCGGCACTCTTACTTGAGTGAATTTAATTTTTGATTCTTCATCATACGTTTGTTTCTTGCCATCATCATTTATTAGTGCCCTATTTTGCCATACATCACTGTTTCACTCTCATGGAAACACTCCATTTACTAGGCTTTAGGAAGAAGTCATTTAGGAACTCTTTAATATGTACTCCAGGTTGTAGGAAGAAGGATAGCATGTGCCTAGGATAAAGGTTAGTTCTTTCATTCCTTGGACTTCGATTAATTTTTTTTTTGACAATAATTTGTACATTGGCACCTGCTTTTTGATTGGTTTTCAGCATTATGAGTTGCTGCTGGCCAACCTTCGTTGCATGAACACCAACCTGCCTTTTCTGAATTGCTTCCACTTCTGGTTCCTTAATATAGATTGCGGAAGGCTCCCATAGTCTTCACTTAGGAAGCTAAAGGTTCTGCCTCCGTCCACCAACATCCACGGGTCCAATCCTTCAGCTTTTCCTTTCAAATTAATGGTCTGGTTTCCTTGTTATCAATCACTCATGGTTGTCTTCTATTGTCTTTTCTTCCATACGCTCTTCATGAAAGATGGGTGGGGAAGCATACTCCTCACTTTGCTGGTATCCCCATTCCCCCACAATCATAAAAGCTCTTGGCCTCTTGTATTTGTTCCCTGCAAATAATTTTCATCACAGTAATAACAAAGCCCGTTGGCTCTTCTTTAACTTTATGAGTACCTCATTTAATCCACCAAGATTACAAACCTCTAAACCCCTGTTCGATGGAAGAACAGACTATACTTCAATTCACTAGATGGTACTTCCCACACTGCTCATTCCCAAACCAAAAAAAGGTATGTGATAAGCTTGTCAAGTCTCTTTTTAAATAATGCCGGCAACTGAGAGGTCAATGTGAAGTAAAGGATTCAACAACATGCTCTTCTTGAAATTCAACCTCCCCCATGTAGATAGTAACTCCTCTTCCACCCTGCCAATCTCCTCCTAAATATCTCTTCCACTGGATTCATATGACATTTGCATTATAATTAGCCCAAACGAGAGTCCCAAATATGTTGTAGGGGCCGATTTTAATCTGATTCAATTTTGAACTCTTTTGGTATATTTTGCTCTTGGGACTCGGATTCGCCTAAATTCATCTTCCAAGTCATTTTTACTTAATCGTGCCATATAGCTGTAAAAGTTGTTTTTTATTAGCAGAAAAAGGGAAACGAATCTAGAAAAATTGATTTTACGAGATGAATAAGATCTTGAAATTGTGAATCTAAACTTTTATGTGGATATGTAATTTTTTATTTAATCCATTTAACACAAAACTGCTAACAATTACTCACCACATTTAAATTTCCTTTTTATGCTTGGCATATGACTGGGTTGGCAAGACAATTCCTCTCTATTATTCATCTATCATTTTGTCATTAAATAAAAAAGAAATCTGTAAAAAAAATGTAATTCAGTACTTTCATATAACTAACAGCAATGCAAGATCATTCTGTTGAAAGTGTTGCTGTGGTGATATTATAATTTATTTATATAATATATATCTGGTCTAGTATTCTGAACTCACTGCACATGCTTTCCTGCACATTAGTCTTACAATAGAGTTTTGATTAGCTATCTGTTATCTTTAGGTGGGGAATAAATATTACTTAGCAAATTACATGCTAGCACTTTTAGATCTTACTTATAATGGTGGTTTATGTTAAGCTGTTGTATTCACATGTTTTTGGTATGAGAATATAGATGGAAGAAAAAGTGAAAGAAGTTGTGGATATAAAGCAACGCAGTTTGGCAGAAGAAAACCAAAAAACATTAGAGGTGTTAAAAGAAAGGTATGATCTCCAGTTGCATGGAAAATCAGAAGCTTTGATTAGAACAATCGTCATGTAGAATATGGAACTTAAATTTATTAGACATGCCAATTAAGAGAAAATTAAAATGTTGTGTGCAAGTAGTTTTTGTCATTTACATCACCGTTCTTTAGGAATTTTGTTTCTTTAGCAGTACTGTCCATCAATTATATATCGATCCTTATATTGATGTTATATTGATGCAGGGAGCAATTATTGCAGGATCAATTACGACAAGCTCAGGATAGTGTTTCCAATATGCAAAAATTACATGAACTTGCACAGAGTCAAATGTTTGAATTTCGTGCTCAATCAGGTCATATGATAATTTGAATTTCATTTTCATCTAAATTTTTAGTAAGGTCCTGTGGTATAAATTACTAACATCGGCTTTTCATGCCTTATCCATATTCATATAAAATATTGTGGCGTTCCCCCCCCTCCCCCTCCCCCTGCCAGCGCGTATATTTCTTAATATAGAGTTTGCATATTTATTTCACAAATTCAGAGGAAGATAGAGCAGCGAAGCAATCAGAAGTCAATCTTTTAATGGATGAAGTTGAACGGGCTCAAACTCGCCTTCTAAGCCTTGAGAGAGAGAAGGTGAGTCACAAAATTGATTTTCCTGTGTATCCATACATTATTATGCGCAGGCAAAGCGGAAACTCTTGATTTGTTACTCAAGTGAAAACCAACAAGGTTGATCAGATAAAATTAACTGAAGATACATTTCTCTATCAAGTGTCCAGAGGAACTAAGTAACAGCTATATTTGATTAAGCATCAGTTAGTATCTCATAGCAAGAATATTTTGTGGTTTTTTACTTGTAGATAAACTGCAAAAGCATCTAAAGAAAGTCATATTATTAAATTTTATAGCTATATAATAAAATGACCGAAGTCAACAGCCCCTTGACCCCATTACTTGGGGTTGTAAGTTGTAACCAGTTTTTCTATAAAAGCTTTATCCGTGGTTGATTGAACAATATTATGTCTTTTAAAGCATCAATTCATGATTCATGCTTTTCTTATCCTTTTCATACCTTCAACTAGACTTTATTCACTCAGTTGCACGGATGCACTACGACGTTTATCTTGCATGTGCAGCCTCGATGTTAGAATATATAAAATGGAGTAC
Source organism: Panax notoginseng (assembly GCA_016801055.1). Classification (NCBI taxonomy): domain Eukaryota; kingdom Viridiplantae; phylum Streptophyta; class Magnoliopsida; order Apiales; family Araliaceae; genus Panax; species Panax notoginseng. Next base: position 111,330,356 of record CM029018.1, read on the forward strand.
TATGTTCCTTTTTGTTACATTTAGTCGTTACATTTAGTTAGACACTTGATCCTCACCCAAACTTACCTCTAGATTGTTGTGCTGTTGGTTGTTTTCATGCTTTTAGAGCAGCAATGTCTGAGTTCAAATTTTACTCTTGGCGCTGATAATATGGTACTTGCTCATCATAGAGGAGCATTTTGAATTACAACTTTTATCTAACAAAAATACTCGCTTTTCCCTCTAACAGACAAAGTTTTACATCATGTTAGGCAATAAGCTGCTCCAAAAGAAACGAAGATCGTCACATGGTTGCTGCTTACTGTTTTTTTTTTGGATTAGTAAAGTTGCGCAACAGAGCCGCCGTCCTAGAAAAATGCAAAGAATACAAGAAGCAGGTAAAAAAGCCAACCTGCTAGAAGCCAAAAGTCTGCACCCCCTCTGTACAAATGACCATCCCCCTTCTACTATGACCTCAAACAAAACTAGACTCTCCTAATAAGTCAACGAATGACACGACAGAATGCGGTTAGACCTTGTGTTGACAGGAAAATAGTACAGCTGAAAAACAACGATTTGACATTGAGACCTCTTGACATCCTCAAAATAACGTTTATTCCTTTCACCATAAAACGTGTGACATATCTCAATTAGCCCTCGTGATGCAAAGCAGTACAAGCGAATTAAACTGCATTAATAAAAGGGGTTTAAAGGATTATTAATTAATTATTTTATATCAAGCAATTAATATTGAAATAGTGGGGTATGGCTTAGATGACAATTTTCTATCCAAGTATATGGCTAATAGTGAATAATGGATGTCAAGTTAAGAATTAACTTGAGAGGAAGATTCAGTCAAGAGATGATTAACCAAGTGGGTAGTACAGATAAAGTGGAAATCCTGAAGGATTCTATTGGAGAATAATGGAGAGATCTTATCTAAGTTGTATGGATTGTTAGTGTGTATCAGAAGTTTGAAATGCAGAAGAATCTAAAAGAGTAGATTCAAGTTGGAAATTGAGACCAAGTGTAAAATAACTTGGTTCTTTTAGTGATACTTCCTCCGTTCCTTAATATAGGTCGTTTTAGAGAAATATTTTTGTTCCTTAATATAAGTTCGTTTTAGAATTTCAAGTAAGCATTAATTGCTTAGTTTCCAATATTACTCCAAGTATTAAATGTAACTTTGGTTCTCTCACTATTTTCTATCCAATAAATAACTATATCTTATTCCAATACAAGGGCAATATAGACAATTGATATTATAGTTAATGCTATACAATCATTACCTTAATACTTGTGCATAACCCTAAAACGACCTATATTAAGGACCGGAGGGAGTACATTGTATACACTATTTGAAATTTGACTACGTATACAAGACATGTAACATGATGTTATAAGTGGGAAAGGGCCAAAGAGTGATAGTTGTGCCTGATGCGATATCAGTGTTGAAAGAGTGAGAGTTCTTGGCTCAAAAATGAGCAAAGAGGATTGTGGAGGGACGAGATCCTTTCGGTTGAAAGTATCGGCACAAGGATCAATATAACTTGTGGAAAAGGAAATGATTTACTTAAAGAAGTACATGAATCTTGAGTCTTGACCCACCAGGGTTTTGAGGAATTGTAGGTCCGCACATAAACATACATGTGGATTAAAGAGATATAAGTGGTGTGTGGGGTCTCAAAATGTATGTGAGATCAAATAGAGGAAATTGTGACTGACCGGTTTGAAGTGAGGTAGTTATTGATGTGATATTCTGAGGAAGACCAAGAATAATAATGAAATGATTTAGTGCAAGTTTAATTAGCTTTGTGTGAGTACTTTCTTGAAGAACGTTCGGAATATGATAGACTGAAGTTCTTGGGACTGTAATTTTTTCGAGATGCGACTGTGATATCTTCAGTGTCTAATTTAGTTAAAGAGAAAGATTTCAAAATCCTATATCAAAGATTATGTGAAATCATTTGAAGCATCAGATTCTATTATGATGAATAGAGACCCAGGAATTGTATTAAAATTTTGAGATAGGGTACAAGACAAGAAGGGATAGAATGGACTATCCATCATGTGATAAAGTGTGATATGGACTTGTAGAATAAATTTCCAGGGAAGTTAGAAATATTTGTTATAACTTATAACTGGTAGAACTTGTCTGCAACAATGATTTTAGGCAATTATCGAAGTGGGACCATATGAAACTTACTATGGTTACAAGTGTGAGACTTTGCTTGGCCATCATGAAGTGATAAAGAATCAGTGGTGGAAATAAGTGTTTACAGAGATAATTGCTGACATAGTCGGAGTGATGCGAAAGGGATTTTGTATTTTTGAATTTTTTATTGTGAAAATACCAAGGTAATGATGTGGTAATCCTGCGTATATGACATGAATAAGTTGGTTAAGATCAGCATCATCTAATATGTGGAAAGTATTGTAGATATGGTAGATCATCAAGAGTAGAAACTTAGTCCTTATATTAGCATGTGATGGAGAGAAGGGTGAGAGAGAATGCAATCAGTAGATAGAAAGAAGAAAAGAGAGAGAGAGAGACGGATGGTGAGAGACCGGGAGAAAAGCTTGAAGGGGTTTTGGATAGGATTAGGCTAGTTTGTTCTACAAAAGTTGAATCGAAATGGTTAAACGTAGAGGTTTAGGTAGGGAATATCCAAAAGAGAGAAATAGTTGGTAGAGTAAGTTTGGCGTGGAAGGAACGAAAAGAAATGACAATTTTTTTTCCTTTTTACAAGGGTAACATTTTTGTTGTTGAGGATTGATAGATCTTGGGCATCTCATGGAATGCAGGATTTTCAAGTTTTGCGGGAAGACATCTCTTCGCTCGTGTTTTTTTGTTCTTAGATATTATAAAACTCGAGGATTAGTTTTTTTTCAATGGCGTGGAAAATGATGTCGAGCAATAGAAGGGAATTAAAGATTGTTAATTAATTATTTATATTAGTTATAGAGATAAACCAACTGTAATTAGTTACTACTACCTCCGTCCTCAATAGGATGTGAAAGGTACATGTTTCACACAAATTCAGAAAACAAAAGTAGAGGAGATAGTATAAAATAAGTACCAATTTTACCCATAGTGGACCCTATGTAACTATACTAATGAATTTTTGTCTTTACTTAACATAGTGAACCCAACTTAAATATACTTTTGAGGGTAAATTAGTCTTTATACATATATTTATATTTAGCTTATGCACTTTAAAGTATTCTTTTGTGGACAAAAAATATTTTACTTAAAGACATGCTTTTAAGGATTGAGGGTGTATATTTTACTATACAAGGTAGGTTATTCAAGAAGTTTTAATTATAGTAGTAGAGTATTATTAGGAGTTGTTGTATTTTTAAAAGTATGGCTTTTACCTGTCCTCCAAGTCGTAGGCACTATTGAATATTGAAAATGTTTTTTGTTCTCTACCATTTCCGTCCGTGATTAGTTTCTTATTCCTTTTTTCCACCTTGTCCATCTTACATCACCTAGGTCTCCATGGAATACTAATTCCCCAAATTGTCCACCACAAATCATGAGTCGTATCCGCCAAAATGCTTACTAATTTTTTCTTTAAAAAGGTAGAAAAGAAAAAATAGAATAAAGAAAGAGAGTGAAATAGTGGAGGACAATAATTCCTAAAAAATGTTGAAAATAAACCAATAAACGATAACTAATACGCTCAAAAACAAATAGCCTCAATCTTATTCTCCTTCTTTCTTCTTGTGTTTATTAGAAATGTGGTTGATTTCCTATCTTTTGATTAAATTTCTGTGCAGGGTGTTCTGCGTTCCCAGTTACAATCAGCAAATGAAGACAATGGAAATAATAAAAGGTGCTTTACTCCTATACTAATATTTACATAATTGTATCTGCATGAATTTCTCTCTTAATTGGTTTTGTGGTAACTACTCAGATATGTGATGGCAATGGCAAGTTTCTTTGTTCTCGGTGACTTTGATTGTGGAATTATGATCTTGGCACAATAACTAATGAAACAAAAAGAATATGAAACCCTTGTTTTGAAAAGTCAGTTAATTTTTAGATCACATGAAAGCTTATGGGTTTGGATATTTAGTATTTGGTTCTTTATAGAACTAAGTTTTATGGTGATTTATTAGAATAAATTAAAATGACTACTAGAACATGTGATGCAGGTTAAGGTTTAGAAAGCATAGGGAAGGGAGAAGAGGAAGAAGAACTATGCCCTAAGGGCACAAATGATATAAATCCTATTCTCAAATCAATATTTAACTGTAAATTCCAGCGATGGGGTATTACATCAATTCATTAATAGAAAACCCTTTTAGTATATCGTAGGATACCTAATCCAAAGAGGAAATGAACTTATAATTACTACTTATATATTTTTTTAATAACTATTAAACTCACTATAATTAATGATGTAAACCAATGGTCCAATCTACCTACTATAATAAAAAGATCTACAATAATCACAATCAATCTATCCATAAATAACAGTACAAAATAATTTTACTAATAACCCCATGCAATTTTCGTTAGTCTTGTTCAGTACCACTTCAGTATTTAGGTGGAACTTATAAATTATATCTCACCAAAGATTTTTATGCTCAAAAGACATCTTTGTATCTAGTGAAAGGCAGCATATAACAGATGAAAAGATGAGCAGCTCCTTAATCTCACATTGGAATTAGCTAAAGAGAAGGTGTGAACGAGAAATTCAATTTATTGTTATAATTTTAATTTTCATCTCACCATAAATTGCAAGGTATAAGATATAAGATATGTTTGAGTCTTGATAGTCCAAAGCTTATAATTTGTAAACACTAATTTTTCACCAAACAGAGAAAACAACATTATTTATATTATACCTCTTCAAAATGCTATCAGTATGATGACCTTTGTGATGTGCTTTAATTCACAAACAACTTCTCCAAACTTTCTTCTCAACTAGAACCTTCGTTAGATTACCTTTTTGTGCTCTAGCGCGTGCACTTAACTCTTGCCTTGCGGAACAATTTGATAGCACCAAGTCACCTCAATTTGGTCGTTGACACTCACTTTCGTCACCTTGGATACATTGTCTAAACCTTGACTCTGACAATTTGTTGGAAATTTGAGGAGAGAGGTTACCAAAATAAAGAGGAATTGGATATATGTAGGAGAAGGCACTCAAAATATGTTGATTCACTTTATATCACTTACACTTCACTTACATAAAATATATGTACATGAACCTAGGTATACATCTCCTTAGACACTTGTAAATACATAGATGTACATACATTTACCATAAACTAAACCATGTATCTAGACCACTTACATCACCTATCTAAAATTCATGAACACAATTTACTAAATACTACATCAAGTTTAGTTTTCCATCAAATAATACGTTTTTTAGGGGAGGGGGGGTACTGACGACCAATCCCTCATTGGTAGGATGATTGTTTCCATAAGTGCCTATCTCAAGATCAGGTACTTGGTTAGCTCGTTGAGTAACGCAAGCCCTTGGTGGTGTGTTGTTACAATTATGTATTTTATCTGCCCTGGATCTCTCATACCTTAATTTTCCCCCTCCTTCCTCCATGAGCTGAATTGAAAAATAAGTTCTTTCATTCTCTGCTGCCTCCTCCAACCCCCACACAATATGAAGATCTCTATCTATCCAAACTATCAACTGGCTGTCGAAGGATAGCCCTTGATTTCAGCTGAGATAGTGATTCTATCTGCAAGTTATAGCAGTTCCTATATGAATTTATCATTGACCAACTCAACCAAGGCATCTCTATTGATCATACCTAGAGAGGTTTAACGGCATGTTGAAGTTCTCCAGGAAAAAAACAAGATGAGAATTCATCAGTTCAAAAAGTTGTGGGCCTGGATTGAGTGAATAGTACAAAGGGGATTGTGTAACACATCAAGCCCTATATCTAAAAGAACGACATCTAATTGGATGAATTCAATTTCAACTTTAAAATTCGGTGAGTTGACTCTGTTGATATATGTATTCACTCGGGTGGTCCTTCAATTATTACTGGTGGTCACTTAATTATGCTTGGCGATTACAAACCTTGGATAAAAGTTGTGCAATTAAAGATAGTTTATGAATTTTAACAAAAAACATTCACAATATTTCCAATTTTACTTAACTCTAATAATGTTTAGATACGTTAATATATGGTGAGATCTTTCACATTGTTCATAAATTTTCTGATCAATTAATAGTATATATACACGTTAAAAAATATACAGCTATAGTCTTTTAGATAAATTTTTCATACTAATATTGTAATATTTAACCAGGCCTATGCCTTGTACTGGTTCACCTACTAGTTAAGAGTAATTGGAGTTAATGGCTTTATTGGTATAGGACAATTGCAGATAATCAATCTCCTAACAACTGTGTATTGCAAGTCTGCAATTGATGAGGGCATGGTGTATATATATATATATATATATATATATATATATATATATATATTTGGCTGGTTGTCATTGATTATTGGTTGCTATTGGCTAGTAGAGACTAGAGATAAGTCACTTTAGATCTTATGGAGGGTAAAATAGAGGGTACGAGGTTGAAGTTGGCTTCAGTAGGATAAGTTGTGTCCAACAAGGTTTAATTTAATGAAATGCCTCTGGTTAAGGATGTCCCTAACAACTCAATAGCTTACCTATTACAGCATGAAGCCCGTGGTGAGTAAAACTTATTTTCAAAAAAACTGGAATCAAACTAACACCCTTAGCTCTAGAAGAAATATATGATAGTGACCAGCATCATACTACCTCAACCTTGGGACTAGTAGAACTAAAATCCGACTATACAAGATCCCAAGTATCCCTTGCCTTGAAATTAACGTTATTCGAGGACTTCTATACCTTGCTCTCATTTTCCTTGTGCTTTTATGGAATAATTGGTTCAGTTGGTTCAGTAGTTCAACTGAACCAATTATCCATGTGTCTAGTACAACATCTATTGCAGAACTTCGTAACCACATACTATATTACTCCCTCCGTCTCATGATAAAAATCCTTATTACTATTTTGGGTAGTCTCATGTTAAATGTCCACTTTCCTTTAATAATTAATTTTTTACACATTTTTTCCTATTATGCCCGTAGCATTAAATATCTCATACTTTTCTTATTCTAATTCTCTCTCCATATTTATTAAGTATGGAGAGAGAATATTTTGAATTGAATAGCTAGAAAGTCACTCTCTCACGTACATTGAAAATAATTACTGACATTATTATGGACAATTTTGTCATTTCATTTCTTTTCTTAATATGCGTGAAAAGTCCACCAGGACTTTTATCTTGGGACGGAGGGAGTATTTCTTTGGCATTGATTCTTTCCCTCCTTCAAATTTACATATAGTTGGTTCCTTACACTGTACATGGTTCATTGGAGATTATACAGTCTTATTATTTATTTATTGTTCTTTCCTCTTTGCAGTGATAATATGGATTCAAATAGCATCTTAGAGAATTCTTTGAGCACAAAGGAAAAGGTTATTTCGGAACTAAACATGGAACTTCACAATATTGAAACCACCTTATCAAATGAGCGAGAACATTACATGAATGAAATTAAGAAGTTGAGTGCAATGCTCAATGAAAAGGTAAATGTTTCTAATTCTTTTTATATTTATCCTTTCCTTGTCTAGCATCATTGCTTTGTTTGTGTAAATATATTTTTAAATAAGCATATGAAATAACCTCAAGGTTGCTGTTTCAATCCCCATACTTGGTGGCCAAGCTCACCTATCAAAAAAATAAAAAGAATTAATTCCATGTATGCGAGTTCTGTTCATTAGCATACTGATCCATTTAATGAGAAGTGGTGAAAATACTGTCCTAAATATGTCTCATGTTTTTTTCCTCAAAAAGCCTAGACTTAATTCCATTATGTAGTGAGCCCTGTTCACTAGCATACTGATCTATTTAATGAGAAGTGGTGAAAAACTTTCCTAAATCACCTATCAAAAAAATAAAAAGAATTAATTCCATGTATGCGAATCCTGTTCATTAACATACTGATCCATTTAATGAGAAGTGGTGAAAATACTGCCCTAAATATGTCTCATGCTTTTTTCCTCAAAAAACCTAGACTTAATTCCATTATGTGAGCCCTGTTCACTAGCATACTGATCTATTTAATGAGAAGTGGTGAAAAACTTTCCTAAATATATGTCAAGTGTCTTTTTACAAAAGCCTTGACAGCTATGTCACTATATTGTACTCCCTCCACTCATATTATTTGCAATCTTTGTTTTCTTGTTTTTTGTTAACTGATTTTTGTGTTTTTTTCCTCCTTCAAAAAGCACATAGCCAAAGACTGTCAAAGACTATTTGCAATCTTTAGCATTTCACGCTTAATAAGACATATGTTGACTTTAGATTACTTCTCGAAAATGCCCTTACAATTCATGATATTAGGAAAAGGTGGGAAGGAATAATTTTTGAATTTAAACTCTAAATATTGTCATAATATGGAGCCACTAGTACAAATGAGTAATAATGTTAAAATGATAATCAACAAGAGTAAATGTTCCATAATATTGTTGGTCCACTTGTATTTTAAAATATTATGAAAAATGAATATGTTGCAAATAATGTGGGACGAAGGGGCTACAAGTCTACATCTGTGCTACTCGGACTCGGGTGCGGGTGTCGGATTCGGGTACGAATCTAAGTGTCGGACACGTGAAGTCAAAAAATAGAGGATACGTGGATATGGATCCGAATTTGGACAAGGGTGCGGGGATACGGCATGTTATGATTTTTTAACAATAATGTTTATGATGTCCAAATTCATATAGACATGCATTTATCATGAAACTTTAGGGGTTGAAGTGCAAAAATATAAAGAAACAGAGGCAGAATTGAAACTACTGAAACTTCAGGGGCTAAAATGGAAGAAAACAAAACTACAAGGATTGTTAAGTAATTTTTCAAGGGGCAATTTTGAACTTTTAAAAAACTTGGAGGACTAAATTAAAAAACTATAAAAACTATGAGGTACCTAATTGTAATTTTTCAAGTATATTTATTTCCAATATCTGATCAGATCTCAAATACTCATAAGCTCTTTCTTCAGATATCAAATACTCAGAAGCTCGTTCGAAGAAAGAAAAAAGCGACAGTCGATTCTTCTTCTTTCTCTTTCAGTCGATTCTGATTCTTCTTCTTTTTCATCATTTTCTTCTTCTTCTTTCTCTTTCAGTCGATTCTTCTTCTTCATCATCATCATCGTCATGCTGATTTGTTACGTATCCAGATTGAAAGTGCCACACCCGACACAAATCCCGCACCCGTGTCGGATCGTGTCAACACGGGTACTCCATCAGAAGCAGGCGAGTCCGAGTAACACAGGTCTACATCATTTGTATGCTGCCGTTTGTTTCGTTTCGACTTTAGGTAACGTCTGGTAGATTCAATGTACTTTTGATGTTACTTAACCTATAAGTCTGCATTAGTTGTCTCTATGTTATACGCTGTGTTACTCGAACTCGCCATTTTTGGTGGAGTAACCGTCGTCACGATACGACACGGGTACAAGTGCGGGATTCGTACAGGATTCGGCCACATTAATCCGGATACGGCTGTTTGGGAAGAAGAGACGCGAGAGGAGGAAGAAGAAGAGTCGTGAGGAAGAAGAAGAACCGTGAGGAAGAAGAGAGGAGCGAGAGAGAAGAAGAAGAGCCGTGAGGAAGAAGAGAGGAGCGAGAGAGTGAGATCAGATATGGAATTTAAAATATCCATGAAAAATTACAATTAGGTACCCCACAGTTTTTAAAAATTTTTAATTTAGTCCCCCAGGTTTTTTGAAAGTTCAAAATAGCCCTTGGAAAACTACATATCAGTTCCTGTAGTTTTGTTTTGTTTCCATTTCTGCCCCCGTTTCTTTATATTTTTGCACTTCAGTCTTTAGAGCAAGAAAATTTGGTGATATAATTTGAAACATTATTGTAAAAAAATTATAACATACCGTATCCCCGCACCCGTGTCCAAATTCGGATCCATATCCGCGTATCCTCTATTTTTTGACTTCACGTGTCCGGCACCTAGATTCGTACCGGCACCCGACACCTGCACACGAGTCCGAGTAACACAGGTTATACGAACTCCAATGGAGTGTACAGGTAGACATGGTATTTTGAAGTGTCTGACATGGGTACTCCTCAATTTTGTCAATTTTTTTACTTTAAAAGGAAGCCTACAGTACTCATACCCTTGAACGAGTGTCTAGTGTTGGACACGGATACTTTAAGGCAAAGTCAATAGTTCGTTTAACATAAGTCTCTTTCTTGTACTTCTCATAATTGTTTTTCTAATATTAGTTTTTTGTTTGTTTTGGTTTTGTATATATACTCATTCACGAGTTCTTTTAGACTTTTAAGGATTGTGCGTGTAACTGAACTGTTTACTGTATAAACATAAATTGGTTGCCCATGATATATTACGAGGGTGTAACTGGGAGTCCATTTAAGGTTCCTAATGATGTTTACGTAACTGGGAGTCCATTTATGGTACCATGTCATGCGGAGGGATGCATGTAGATTATATTTTTGTTGGATAAAAACGAAGTAGTTTTATCAAAAAGATGAAGAACAGAGGACATTGAGTCTAGAAATACTATTGAAGCATCCTACTCAAAACCAATTGACTATGAGTAGAGTATCGTCTCAAGTTATATATTGAGTTTCCAGGTCTTAGTTGTCCTAAGTGGGATTTTATATCTCAACACGCCCCCTCACGTGTGGCATAATTTTGAGCCAAACATTTGAACAATTTCAATTGAGTGATATGGAGCATGTGGGCTATTGGGCTTGCACATGAATGATGTCTGCTCTGATACTATATTGAAGCATCCAAAAAATCAATTGGCTATGAGTGGAGTAGCCTCTCAAGTTATATATTGAATATTTAGGTCTTAGTTGTTTATATGTCAACAAATAATTAATGGAAAGAAAACGAAAAACTAATGTAGAAGTACCTAGTAATCTCTATGAACATCTGAGGCAACACACTCTCCAAAAGCTCCATGGCTAGTTTCCAAAGAGAAGCCAGAAAAGATAATCTATCCCAAAGTAAAGGAAGAGAGAGAAGAGAGAGAGAGAGATAGAACGATCATCAAGCACTAGCATTTCTCTGTCCAAATACCCCATAAGGTAGCTAAGGAAACACATCTCCACAAGATCTTCCCATCCTTACAACTCCAAAACCCTCGAGATGATCAGGAGTAAGCTTTCCAAAAAGAAGGCAGACACAAATTTCTCAATAATACCAAAGAAAAAGTTCCTCAAACCCCTATAACCCAAGAGTGAAGATAAAAATGCTCACGAAACTTGGAGCTATGCTTGCACAAAACATGCATCTGAAAACAAGATCTTATAAGGTTTCCTCCCCTGACCTATCAAAGAAAAAAAGGTTTCCTCTGTTACAAATCATAAATGTTTCACTGATCCAAAACTGACCATTTCTTGGAACAAACAAAATGGACAGTGCTTTGGTTCATCATGAATTTGTACAACACTATTTATATATTCTAGCAACATGTTACTTGTATTTGTTGTTCACTGTCAGTTCATATATGTTTAACTTCTCTGTTTCACACAATTTTCATATAGTGTCATGATTTTATCTATGCTTCTGTAAGTTCTCTTGCTCGTAATCTTCAGGAAGTTGCTCTTGAGGAAATAAAGAAAGAGCTTCAGGCAAGGCCAAAGGAAAAGTTTGTTGATGATCTACGGAAAAAAGTTAAGATATTGCAGGTGCTTTTTTTTCCCCTTTCACCCTCAAGTTATTGTGAGTCAAATTTTCACTACCACCTTATTATCAACTTAGCTTTGTATTCCAGTTAGTACCTTCAGAAAACAAATTCACCATTTCAGTAAAGGCTTGTGAATTTTTTTTCTAATTGAGGTTCATCTACTCTTTAATATTTATTTGACTTGGTCTTTGGGGAAGCTTTATCTGCCATATTAAAATGAATTGAATGCCCATGTATGCATGGGGTGGGGTTTGGCTGGGTAAATGAGAATAAAGTCCAGCTCCAAGGTTGACCTTTATAATTGGCCTATAAGTATAATTATGACCAACTGAAGCTAAAATATACTAAGATACCAGTTTTCTTGATCAAATGACAGTCAATTTACAATGTACAACATAACCAGCCTGAGCATGTGGCTACAGATACTATACAACTCATATACACGGACAACATAAACAAATACTTAAAAGAACAAGGATGCGTTAAGGACATGTTACATAGAAATGTAGTTTCTATTTCAAGTAATTTTGTTTATACAAGTATCTAGCACATTTGATTGTAAGTTGTAACGATGAATTCACAACTTATCAAGGACTACCCACATAGTTGTTACGGCACCACGGCGAGTCATGGCGGTAGCCGACTGCCTGGACGCCTAGGCGACAAGGCGACCGTCATGGCGTCCGTAAGGCGACAAGTCGTTTACAATGTGCAATTTATATGTTATTTATTTTACTTAACAAGTATATTGACAATAAAATTTTATATACATTAAAACTCAAAACATAACATTATGGAATAACATTAAAGGCATAATTTATCATAATACTTATCAATAACAATCCAAAAACAACTCACTTGATATTAAAAATTAGTAAAAGAGTTGAAGAATTCAACAAACACCACATAGAAAATAGAGTTGTAACCAACCATCACAAATATGTAGTCTAATAACTAATAAATATCACCATAGCAAGCCAAAATAATATTTAGACTCTCAACACTGGTCTAAAAACATCATTCAATCAAAATCATCATAAAAAATGTCATCTCCATCTCTTCCACGAGAACTACTCTCATTCAAAGGCGTAAGTGGTGGTCTTTCTCCAAAATCATCCTCCATATCTTAATCATAATTTGGAATTCTCTCTTCTTCATCAACTTCATTATAGGAGTCGGAATTTATCAACCTTGATTTCCTTGAAGTTGAACCACCACCACGTCGAGAGTATGTCACTAGATTATTACTAGTATTAGCACGAGCATTCCTTGAAAGATTGCGACCCTCAAGCGTGTTGGATGCACCGGTTGCTCGATCCACATCATTCCATGTAAGATCCCCCCGGGATGAACAACATCGGCATCATTATTGATCCATTCATTACCCCATTCAAAGTCATCAATGACTAATGGATCAAAATTATTGCAAAGTTCACGCCTCTTTTGGAACTTTGAGTCGATCTTTCGATTGTATTGGACATACTCCAAGTCACTCAATCGTTTGTGTTCCAATCTATTCCTCTTCGTATGAATCTAAAATAAATAGAACAAAAAATAATAATTTTAATGATAAAATTATAATAATAGTGAATGATTTATTCCTTTTGAAATTTGAACTAACAATAGAAAGTACTTACAAACTCAAATGTACTCCAATTGCGCTCGCAACCGGAAGAAGAACAACATAGGCCCAGAATTCTTTTTGCAAATGAGGATAGCTCAATAGCTCGCGCTCCAAAAGCATTCCACCAATCAACTAGCAAACATTTAAAAGAAATATAAATATTTTTAAAGGGAGGAAATGAAGAATGTATATAAATTATAATCATAATATATCTTTATATATATTTTAATATACGTACGAGGATTCTTTATTTTTCGTTGCCTAATCACCATTTCTCTTGCAAAAGTATCGCGAGAAGCATCATAGTTGTCGGCTAGATTGCTTATCTTGTCTAGCAAATCTAACTCGGGCACCATCTTTGCAAGAACGTCATTGAAGTCATCTCGTAAAGCATTAGCAAACAATCGACGTTCCTCTTTGATATCAAAGTACTTACCCGGATTGAGAAACAACGCAGCCCCATATAATTTTTGCTCCATTTGATTTTTCCATTGCCACTCAACAATTTCAATCACCTTCTTATACAGTCTTTGTTTGTTATCAAATGCATCTTTGATTTTTTTCTTCGCGTATTTCATCGCAGCAATTACTTCAGACATGGCAGGCTTATCATCACTATCAACAATCCTTAAGACTATAAGAAATGACTGTGACGCCCTAATGCAATCCTCAACAGTATGCCAAAATGTTGTTGAAATAACAGTATCACATACTTTCTTCTCCGCTTTAGTAGCCGACAAATTTAATTTTGACCAATCCTCGCTGATGAACAAATGCCTCAATGCGTCTTTATTCTTGTACAAACTCTGCAAGGTGAGGAAAGCTGTAGCAAATCTAGTAACTGCGGGTCTCACAAGATCCCTCCCATTCGTTTTCTCCCTCATCGCACTAAGAAGACGACCATGTCTATAAATGAATGTTGTAATTCTTCTTGCATTTGTGATTGTGGGCTGAAATTGCTTTAACTTGCTTATGTCCTCTAACATAAGGTCAAGGCAGTGAGCGGCACAAGGTGTCCAAAACAGTGTAGGTCTCCTCTCCATTAGTATATTATGCCCCGCTGCCTTGTAATTGGATGCATTGTCTGTGACCACCTGGACAAGATACTCGGGGCCAATTTCCTCGATCTTGCTATCAAGTAGATTTGCTAACATTGTGGCATCTTGAGACTGACTGGAGGCATCAACAGAACCAATGAAATAAGTCCCCTCCGGACTATTAACAAGGAAATTCAACAAGTGTCTTCCCCTCTTATCTGTCCAACCATCCGACATGAGTGAGCAGCTGTATTCCTTCCAAGCAACTTCATGTTTCTTCTTTAAGTCATCGGTTTTCTTCTTTGCCTGCTCAAGTAAAGGAACCCTCAACTCGTGATACGTTGGAGGCTTGAAACCCGGCCCATATTGTCCTATGGACTCGACCATTACTTCAAATCTCCTTGAATTTGCAGCATTGAATGATATGCCACATTCGTAAAAAAAGTCGGTAACGTGCATTTGGACCCTCTCCTTTTCCTCCGGTGTCCTCAAACGACTTTCAATACTCGTTTGGCTCAAACGCTTGCTATGCCTCTCCTCTACAACTTCTTCGAGGGTCTTTCTTAGAAGTGCTTCAACCGTCTTAGCTTTTGGTTGTGGATTTTGGAATTGAAATACAACATTCTTCCTTTTAGAATCCGTTCCAGAACTTGGGATAGTGTTAGAAGAAGTATTGGAAGCCATGGTTGGACGAGCAGATGATTGTTCTTCTTGCACTTCTACTACATCATCATCATCATCTAGCTCAAGTGGCTTGTTCCTTTTTCTACTATTCAAAGCCGCTTGCATCTCCCTCATAATTTCTGTTGTTGTTTTGGGACACTTAGCTACATCTCTATAATTTCCGGCTAGATGTTGTTTAAGCCTTTTGATGCCCGAATGACATTTCTTCCCACAAAGTGTACATTGCATGACATCCTTATTACTTAAATCCGGCCAATATCCATATTTTCAACCCGGATCGTTCGATTTAACTTTTCTTTTAGGGTCTTTCGTTATATCATAATTGTCTGCCCCCGAACTTTCCGCCATTTTAATATCTACACAATACAATCAAATAAAATTTTTTAAGACAAACATATAATATAATATTTATATAGAATTCACAATCTCATAATGCACCGACAAATATCTCTGATGTTGACATTATTAATACTATATAATATATATATATAGTGATATCAAATAACTAATAATAGTAGTAATAACTAATAATAGTTCAAAATAATAGTAGTTAAGGTCAAAATTATTACTAACAGTCATGCATTATTGCATTATAATTAATAGTAGTACTAATTTACATATAATTAATAGTAGTACTAACAGTCCTGCATTATAATTATTATGTACTTGCAACAGAAATGAATGATTAGAAAGAAAAAAAAACCCAAACAAGTATAATAATTATACATATATAAATATATATATATATATATTTATATTTATATGTATAATTATAATTTATAATATTACAGCAACAACAAATATTATATATAATTTACACCCAACAGCAAATATTATATATATGTATAACTATAATATATATAGAGACTAGAGAGACCGAACAGAACAACATAAAAGCATAAAAGCTTAAAAAAAAACAACCCAACTGCCGACCAAAGGGAAGACGCAGCGTATGTTTTAGTAAGAGGCAGCAGAAAACAAAAAAGGGAAGAGGAAAGAAGATCGACGACTTAGCTGCTGACTGCCGAATGTCGACTGCCGACGAACTCATTTCCTTCTTCAATCTCGCTGCCTCGCTCCCTGCCTCGCTCGCTTGTACTCGGTAAGCAGTCTCTGTCTTAGCTCTCGCCTGAGTCGCCTCTCGGTCAGTCGGTCGATGCTCTGACTTCTAATCGATCGACTAGGGCTTGTTTTATCATTTATGTTCCTTTTCCTCCGCGACGTCGTTTATTATTTTAAGACCCAGTTCGGATTTTGCCATTTGGGTCGACCCATAGAGGTCAAGTCGTCGCTGTTCTGTCCAAGTCGACGAAGTCGTCGCCTTTCGGTCCAAGGCGACGCCTTTTTTCTCTAGACGCCGCCTTTCCGTCATTGTTCAAGTTCGTCGCTCGCCTTACCTATTCACCACCGACTTGTCGACTAGGCGTTGCCTAGGCGACGACTTAACAACTATGACTACCCATGATAATGTTAATAATAAGGAATCTAATCAATAAAGTATTCTTCATTTATTAAAAAAAATAAAATAAGGAATCTTTGTATTCATACAAGGAATGTATATAAAATGGTATATAAATTTAATTGTCTTGATCTGGAGGGCAACTTAGTCTTCTAGATGTAGGTGGATAAAGGAAACTATTAGGAAAAAGAAAAATAATACTCGGAAGAGAAATGTTTTGAAGGGTCAAATAACAATAAGGAAAAGAACCAGAGAAGAAGAAAAATCCTTTGTTCCACAATGATTTGAGTTGCACATGAAATAGAATCCCATTCTGACAATAAAAGCAAGCAACTAATGCATTCTTAAAGTGAAGAGAATGACAGAACTTGGGAAATGTCGTAAAAAATGGGAGATCGCCAAGCCAAATGTCCTCCCAGAATCAAATAAGACCCCCTCCCCCAATTATGTTTGTGAATGGATTATGTTGGATGTTACATCCGATAGATGTTTAAATTCAATGAATATTTAAATTAATGGACCCCACGTTACTATGTAATGATTCTTTTCTACTTGAATACTTTTGAGGGTAAAATAGTCTTCACATAACATTTTGGATTTGAGTCGTATACTTTAGACATATTTTGGGGGACAAGATATTTTTGTAATTTGGACATCTTTTGTAGGATGGAGGGAGTAATATATAATAGCAGTCACACACTATGCGAGCAATGTTCTAAAAGGGGCTAGGCGAGAGGCGGCCGGCCAGGGGAGGCCTAGCGCCTAGAGGGCCTGGGCGGGATTTCTTATTTTAAGTCAATTTTAATATTTTATCTTATATTTATCTAAACAAAACAATAATATAAAGCAAAACAATATATAATAAAGGCATTTGCTTAAAGTTCAAACACATATCCATATTGTCAATGTCAAAGTTTAAACATAAACATGCAATTGTTCAAAGTTCAAACATATCTTTAACGTATTAGTTTTATTCATAAACAATTTTGCTATTAAATAATAAAATTTAAAATTTCAAGAATTCAATTCAATATTAAAATTTATGAAACTAAACATAAATTTAAGAATTATATTGAATTAAACTAAATATTAAAATATCATCATTTAGGAAATTTGAAGTTGGTACAAGTTCAAAGAATTACAATTATAATAAAATTATCCATTTGGACTTGATATTATTCACTTGTTGTTGTGATTTGATATGCTACAACCTGCATTATGGATATGGTAAATCATTAAAAAAAATATCAAGATCTGGTTTGGATAGTTATTAAAATAAATAAAAACCTTTCCGCCTAGCCCGCCTAATTTTCTGGAGGTATTTTTTTGCCGCCTTGGTCCTAGGTGAGGCGCCAAGGGAAGATTAACGCCTAGGCGAGGCGCATGGAGGGCCTAGCGCCTAGGCAGAGATTTTTAGAACACTGTATGCGACTGCAATTAAAAAAAATTAAATATATAACTAAAAAAGGATTATAAAACATGCATGAGAAAATGTAAAAGAAAAGTTAAAGGTAAATAGTGGGAGAGAGATGTTACACAGCTTCAAGATAAGCGGTTATTTTCTCTGCTCTCCCTCTTCCTTAATAATTTAGATATAATACATACTACATAATATATATGTACATAATATGTTATAGATTCAAATATAACATAAAGATAAACATCTATTTTTAGTGGATACCTATATAGATAAACTAGATATAGATATCTTCATATATCTGAAATCTGAATATGGACACAGATATTAGCAAATACGTATGTACATATATCTTTATCCGTTTCCAACAGATGTGAATAGAGATAATAGCCCCTTTTTCTGGATATTGGATAATATTTGCTTTGGTCGGATACTTCAATTGCTTATAAGATACTTTGGTCATATTTTGGATATGTTGGGCTTTGTTTACAGCTTTACCCCCAATCCATTACTCTGTTACTGATCAAAGGAGAAATGGAAGTCGGATTGCGAAATTAACTTTCAAGAGGATTAATAACTTGTTGTCGAGAATAAGATGTTGCTGGTGATGAGAGCCTGAGAGGAATGATCATTTGGTTAGGTGGAAAACAGTGTCTTTCTGAGCAGGAGGGAGGCTTGGCTTGGTTGATTTGGTTCTCAAGAATGTTGCTTTGGTTAGTAAATGATTTTGGAGATTTTCTTTAGAAACTTATTCCCTTTGGCATAAGGTTATTAGGAGCAAATTCGGCATGCATTTGAATGGGTGTGATGCTAGGCCTACGATTTATGTTACTCATGCAAGTTTTTGGAAATTCATACTTCTTTTATTCGACATTTGAGATATGGAGTTTGGGATGGTCATCGAATTCGATTCTGGGAGGATTATTGGTTGGGAGATAACCATTTTTCTCTTGTTTATAATTGTGTGTATCGTATTTCTTCATTTCATGATGCACCCATTTCTGCCTTCAAAAAGTGTGAATGGAACTCATTTTCTTGGGATTTTCATTTATTCAGGAATTTCACGGATTTAGAGTTTAATGAGATGGAATCTTTGCTAACATTACTTGATTCGGTTCATCTATATGCCTCTTTTGATAAGCATATCTGAATTTTAGATCCAACTGGTTCCTTTTCTTATAAGAGTTACTCCTCTTTTTTGACTCGGTCTATTGTTCCTCTTCCATTTCCATTGGCTTTGTACATTTGGAAAGTCAATGTCCCTTCCAAAGTTAAGGCTTTTGTGTAGTTTCTGGTTTTACAAAAATTAAATAATAATGATCTTTATCAAGGTCGCATTACAAAGTTCTATCTCCGAACAATTGTTTTATGTGCATGTAGAGTAATGAAATACTTGCTCATTTATTTCTGCATGTCTTGTTACTTGGAAATTGTGGAGCTCTCTCTTTGGAGTGTTAGGAGATGAGTGGGTGTGTCCTACTACGGTGGAAGATATGCTATTAATTCGTTTTAGAGGATTTGGAAGTAAGAGAGATGCCAAAATTTTATAGAAGTGTGCCTTCTTTTCTATCTTGTGGGGAATTTAGAATGAGCATAATGCTAGATTGTTTAGAGAAAATTACTTATCCTTAAAGCTATTGAATGATATGGTTATTTTTCTTGTGTCTCTTCGGGCTTCTGCTATGGGGTTTTTAGAGATATCTCTATTACTGATTTTGTAGGGATTGGAAGGTTGCACTTTTTTAAGTGCTTTCTTGTTTTTGATCTTTTAGTCTGCTAAAGGGTGGACTTCTTGTCCCCCATTTATTGCATCCTTTCTTCTTTATTAACAAAATTTCTTCTTTTATCAAAAAAGAAAAAGAACATGGATCTAAGTCAACATTGATGTTATTAGGTATGACTTCTGTAAATATCTTCTGGCATCTGCTTTTGTGATGTGTGGAGTATGTTTTGTTTATATTTATATCTTGTATCCTTTATATTATTTTGGATTACTCCAGATCAACTTTCCAATCCTATATGTACAGGCAGTAGGGTATAATTCAATTGAGGCTGAAGACTGGGAAGTGGCTACTAGTGGAGAAGAGATGAGCAAACTTGAATCTCTCCTTCTTGATAAGAACCGTAAAATGGAACATGAACTCACACAGTTGAAGGTATGAAACTGCTGTAGTATTTCGATTGGCTTGAGTTTTCTTTTCGATGTTTGTCCCAACCATGTGAATCCATTTAGATCCATATTCATTGTTGTTTTAGGTGTAACAAATTTCCTTGTTCGAAGAGATTTTCTTGTGTTAATTAAGTACATAATAGTATTCATTAAATAATTTGTTTCTGTTGCTGCATTTTACTGCTTTCAGGTCAAGATTTCTGAAAAAACATCGTTGCTGGAAACAGCTGAAAGCAAAATCACAGAGCTTACAGCAACACACACTGAACAACAAAGGCTCATACAGAAGTTAGAAGATGATATATCCAAGGTATGAATAATTAGTTCTAAATATAAGAAGCTGTTTTGATGTTATTTGCATTGGCACTATTCTAGTTTTACATACTTTTTGCTTGATAAGCAATATGATAAATAGTTGCACTTAATTAGAGTTGCCCATTGTGTGGACTGGGAGGGCTTATAATGGATCTTTAGCCAGTCACATATGGTTGGGTCCATTGTGGGCTGGCTCAAACCATTAACCCAGATCCACCATGTCATTTATTACTAGTTTCTCTTGGTCAATGTTCATTTTGCCCCACAAAATTATAATTAGTTCCCCAATTTAATTTACTATTTGTTTTGGTGTTAATCAAGATTCAAGAGCAACTTCAAAAAGTAAATAAGGTATCTTGTGAGTTGAACCTTGACCTGGAATGATCTTGTTACCAGTAAGTCTCCATTTGATATATTATGAATGAATCATACTACCTAGTTATATATTTTCCATTGCAACTAAGAAACCACTTTAAGATAATAATGACAATGTGTTTATACTGGTATCTTAATTTCATACTCATGCTAACACATGTTTATACACATTTTACACATGCCAAATGAATGAAAAAGTAAATAGAGCGAACAGAAAAGAAGTGCTTGGAGGGAGAGAAAAAGTATTGTCCCTAGTATAAGAAATTGAGGAGAGAGAATGTAGGAAGATATAAAAATGGGTGCTTATATAACTGCTACAGCAGATCACCCATTGCCACCATGGTATTGAGCCGCCGTAATGGCCACTGAATCTTCCCAACCTTTTAGTTTCATATCGGTATTGGGCAATATGCAAGAAAAGCTACCTAGATGTCCTAGAGTGCTTTAAATACAAAAAAAAACTAGGCATTGTCTTTCCCCCCCTTCTCTTTTTACTCTTGAGCTGGAGATCAAACAGATTGTGTGAGGCATAAGATGAGAATAATGGAGATTCCTGCTGGGATACTTGACTTTAGGATTTTTGATCTTCTTAATTTTGGACACTGCAAGATACTTTAGGGATATTTCCTGCTGTGCAAGTGTATTGGATGCTATTTTTTTATGGCTTGTCCGGTGATAGAACTAGATTGCTTCATCTTGTTTCCAGTTTAGTGCTTTGTTGATATACTTCCACGTTTAGTGTAACACAAAAGTTGAGAAGGAAACTATTTTCACTTACTTTCTTCTTTATGGTTACATCATTGTTACTTTGGACGCAGGGTTATAATGCTAAAGATCGAAAAGGTGCTCTATTCGATGATTGGGATCTACAAGAGTCCGGGGCAGCGGAACACTCTGAGGTAGTTTTTTCTTTCTTTTTGTTACCAATCCATATCAGATCTTCTACACATGGTTGGCTTAATTCTTTAATGTACTAAATGGCAATTTTTAGGTTGATATTGAAGTTTAAATCTTTATCCTTCACTAATAAAAAAAATCATTTTGTTGATATTTTTATTCGTCTTTGAAGTTCAAGTTTTATATGCATGTACTTATAATCACATTTAGTAATTGTTAACGTGTCTCAGTTTATCTGTACCTTAGTTTCCGTGAATTGTTGTGTCGTACCTGTACTCCCTCTGACCCATAAAAGTTGCTGAAGTTCAAAAAAATAGTCCCATAAAAGGTGGCTTAAGTACATTATAATGTTGTATAAAGACTACTTTGTCCTCAAAAGTACTTGGGCTAGGTTCACTAGTTTAAAGAAAGAAAAAGATTCCCTATATTATATGTAGGGTCCACTAGGGGTGAAAATGAAAATTTTGATACTCTAATCTACTTTATGTTTCTTAATTTGCGTGGAAATTGTGTTTAGGCCATTTTTTGGGACAGAGGGAATATTTCATAATCTCTATCAATGTTTCCAATCCTTTCACAATTGTTCCACAAGTTTATAGGAAACATATATTTTATTGGTAGCATCTTATAGTAAGCATAGGCTTTAAATGTAATTTGTGTTGTTGTTTGCTTATACAAGTTGTGGAGTTGGTGGTTCAGGGTTCTAGCCTCTAGGAGTGTATTGGGTTTGTCCTTTGGGAGTCGAGCTATTGCTTTTTTCAAGGTTATTAGGCTTTGAGTGGAAGAAGGATTCTAAAGGGATTTGGTGGTGTGGTGGTTTTCTTATTCTTTGGGTGCCTTTGGAGAGAGTTTTAGGATTCTCTCTTATGCTTTAAGAATTTTTTAATTTTCCACCTTTTCTGTTATCGAGGATTTCTCCTCCTCTTCTTTTCAATGTTCTCTGTCTTCTAAAAATCTTCTTTTGTCTATAAATAAATGAAAGTGTTTGTATGTGTTGTGAAGAGTGTCAGTAGGCGATGTTCCAGAGTTGTTATCATCTTATCTTATAAATATAAAATGCAAAATTCCAGTCAAAGGTTGTTAGTGATGTTTTTCCTTTATTTGAATGTTTGGATGAACTTGTAACATTTATTTTGTTGGCATTTTACTTGTAGAAATTATCGTATCATTATTTATTTCTTACACTGCTTTGGATGAGCATTTGTATTCTTTTACTTGTTTTTGTATTTCCCTCTTTTCTCACCTGGGACGTAACTTTGCTCATTTAATTAATATGAAAATTTTCCAGTAATAAACTTTCTCTGTACAGAATGCAGAGCAGCAGAAACATATTTCTTCAGATCAAGATCAAAGCTCAATGCTAAAGGTGATCTGCAACCAGCGAGACCGCTTCCGGACACGCTTGCGGGAGACAGAAGAGGTTTTTTTTTGTTCTTCACCAATTGAAGATTTTGCTTCTTTCTTGTATTTTGTTTGTGGGAGTAATTGTTGTCAAATCTTTTTCTTTATTTCTTTATTTATTTTTTGTTATGTGCCTATCTTCGTTTGCCAATCCTAAGTTCTTTAACATTTTAGGAAATAAGGCAGTTGAAGGAGAAGATAGGGGTGCTGACAGTAGAACTGGAGAAAACTAAAGCTGACAATGTGAAACTGTATGGGAAGATACGTTATGTACAGGACTACAATTTAGAGAAAGTTGTTTCCAGAGGTTCAAGGAAGGTGCTGTTCTTCAGATACTGTATTATTATTACTCCTTTTGTATGTGGAAGTCATGATTGTAGTTCTCTGTTTGCTCAAATTTCTGTCTCATGCTTCTCAGAATTCAGAAGATCTTGAAAGTGGTTTCAGCTCAGATGTGGAGTCCAAGTATAAGAAAATATATGAGGACGATATGAATCCGTTTGCAGCATTCTCTAAAAAGGTTTCTATTTTTCTTTGCAGTATTGGCTTTCATTTGGAAAATTTACAAACTAGAAAGTTACATTACTTGGTTTAGTTGAGCATAATGTTAGGCTTGAAGCTAGCGTGTACAAGTTGGAGTATAACTGTTAGGTTTCAGTGAAAAACCTTGTTAGAATATTTATCAAGCAAATAAATTAATATTGGATCCACAGCAAGCCTATTAAGCAGAGAAGGAATAAGGGATTGGGAATGGATTACAATTGTTTAGAAAGCATATGTGCTGTCTTCCTTTTATACAGAAATCTCAATTCAACTTAACGAGCATTAAACCAACCTTCTTGGAATCAACATGGATATATTGTTTTCTCTCAACTCTCTGGAAAGAAAATATTCGAGGTGTCTACTTTGGTTCGCTCTTGAGCTCAGTGATGTGTGGTTGGTTTGTTAGTGGGCGTGTCAAGATTTCTATGTAATTATAAATGTTCTGTTTAGTTCAACACCACCATGTCCTTTTGAAATCCCTTGGGATATTTTTATTTGTTTACTTATTGTCGGTACATGTCAGTCAGAGCACGTTGATCATTTGATATATCAGAACCAGAACGAATACAAATGTTTTACAGATCTTTATATAAACTTCCATTCCCTTATGATAAAGATGAAAACTTTATTTTATTAAGGACTTATTTTCTTTGTTTACATTTTTATTTGACGAGAAACAAGACTAAACCTCTGAATAAACCTCTTTTGCACTCCCCATTTTCCCTACCCAACACATGGCAATTATTGATGACATGAAATCAAGGGAGACAAATAAATCTAAATTTTGCACAATGGAAGTGGGTTATGGCCATCATGCTAGAGTTTAAAGCAAAAGTTTGCAATTTCTATCAGGTCTAGTCCTATCATTTGGAGATATTCAACACTTTTATACTAAGTATGTGATTTATTGTTTTTTCTCTTTATATGGGGAAAATACAATCAGCATTTTGTCGTCATTGGTATTTTGCAATAAAATAAAATAAAATTTAACCTTACATTTGTTCAACTTATCTTCTGTATTTGGAATCTGAAACTATTCTTTAGCTGGTTGTTCTGGTGATCATTTTTAATGAGATATGTTTATTGTGTGAATAGGAAAGGGATCAAAGGTATAAGGAGCTCGGTTTAAGGGATAAAATTACACTCAGCAGTGGGCGTTTTCTTCTTGGGAACAAGTATGCTTCCATTGGCTTGTTTTGATGTTCTTTGCACAAATTTTTTTCTTGATGAAGTACATTTTTAGGAATTTTCATCCAAATAAAGTTTTTCTAGGAGATGCTAAATAAACCTAAAGTGTGCACGTACAAATGGTGTTTCTTATCTATTACTATTGACTAATGGCTCATTCATGTGATGTTTTTGATGTGATATTTGGTTAATTTGCATGGTGTACAAAAAAGTTACAATTACTTTGATGTGATAATTGGCTTTGATTCTATATTATTTTTTACATTACACCTTCCTTTTTTTCTCCTATTCTCGTGTAATCAATGATCCAAACAATATTTGTAATGCAATAGTACATTATCATCATATGCAACACAATTCCCATATATGAACCAAACTCGTGCATCGTAGTCATAGTTGTCATGGCGTCGTCTAGGTGTCCTGACATTGGAGAACGCCGAGCCGCCAAGGCTCACATATTGGTAGCGGGCCCAAGTTAAGTGATTAAGTCATTTTTTATCATAACCCATGAATTTTTCCAATTACCCAAGTGACTCAACCCATGACCTTAACCTAACCCATGACCCTACTCCTTTGAATGAGAGGAATGCTCGTGTGGGAGACGGAAATGACTTCATAGTTGATGACTTTGTTTGAGCTATGACTAGAAACATAGTAGAGATTGTGTTAGTTATGTTTTGGGGTTTAGGGTATATAAAATTTTATTGTGTAATATATATTTGAAATAAAACAAATAATGTATAAATTGCACAGTATTAATGACATGTTGCCATACGGACGCCATGGTGGGCGCCTTATCGCCTAGGCGTCTTGGCGGTTAACTACCGCCACATCTCGCCTTGGCGCCGTGACAACTGTGATGGTAGTAGCACGATATCATTGTATTACGGCTGGAACAAACTATGAAGCTCTTCATTACATTATGTTCCAAAATCAATTGGTGGTCCGAATTGACCTTTGCTGAACACCAGCTATGTCAAACTAATGCAATAATGACACATCATTTGGCCCCCCAACTTTGTTTCCAAGTTTGGGAACCATTGCACTATTCATTGCTGTAATCTAGAAAAACAAGAACCAAATTTTTAATGACTGGACAATACCAGTATACCTCTCATGTTGCCTACCAAGGTTTTTATCAGGTGGATGAAATTCAGTCACTTCTCTGCTTTGAACATGGGCATTGCGGTTGCTTTTATTGCATCATTACCACATTCCATTCACCATTGGGCTTTATTAATTTCTTGTTTTCTCCTAAAACTTCCTTATTTCAGTGGTCTTCTTCCATAATTTGGTCAGTTTGAGTGAGAGACTGATATTAAGCTCGATTAGATTTAGCCACAGTGGGCATGCCTCTTCTTCCTGCGACTCCGTGCCATGTTAAGTACATGTGACCATAAAAAGCGTCCAAAACCATTTTGGGCACTTAACCCAAATCTTGTTTGCATGATGCAATTTTGTTATGTAACCTTTTGGAATGGCTACTTTTATAACTGTCTTGTTGGTAGCTTAAATTGAAGCGACTTCCCAAGACAGTCTTACATTCATGTACATCTACATAAATTAAGTTTCATTTTACATGTTCATAAAGTTTCAATTCCTCTCTATGAGCAACTGTTTGGCCCATAATTTTTTCTTATGATCTCTTGTAATTTTAGCTTTTAGTGTGCATTTCCTTCAATGGGATGATAACATGACAATCAATCTCTTGCAGATATGCTCGGACATTCGCATTCTTCTACACAATTGGGTTGCATGTCCTAGTATTCACCTGTCTGTATAGAATGTCCGCTCTGAGCTATCTCGGGTAACTGGAATCTCAAATGATTATCCTTTGATTCTTTAATTTGCATAGTCTAACTGGAAATTTGTGTTTCTGCAGTCATGGTCCCGAGGAGTTCCTCGTTGGAGAGAAAAATATTGATCTTCCACATGCGCTATAGTTTCCTTCATACTTCTAAATCCTTGATTCCTATGGTCCAGTTATACTACATGATGTAAATATAAATTTTATTTGTTTGCCCTTCCAAGCCTGATAGTGTAGAGGGTACATGATATTATTCAGTATTCTGTTTTTTGATTTATCAATAGTGCACTAGTGCTTTGACTGTGCAACTTCATAGAAATAATATACTGCCGAACATGAGTTCGTTTAGAACGCTAGTTTGTTGAGAAATAGCAGACATTATATATAGTGCTAGAACAGGAGGGATCTTTGTATCTATGAACCATCTTTTACCAAGACTGTTGAGACATCTACTGGGAATATTTTTTTTATTTTTATTTTCACTTTTTAAACTGCATTTGACTAAATACTCGATACTTGATAATTACTAGATACTCGATTCATACTTTGATACACACTAGTTACTCGACTCGTTAAGTACTCGAGCCAAGTTCGAACAACAAAATCTATGACCTATTACCTTTTGTATTTGACTTGATTCGAAATTACCTTATATAATAAGTAGAGCTTGAACAGTCAATACTCGACTCAACTTGACAACCCTAAGAAGAGTAAACCGTACTTTGTAGTTTATTTTAGTTCTTTGCATAAATAATATGATACGGTAAAAATTATTAACTGTACTTGATAATCAATAGTATGTTATTTATGATTGGTCTTAGTAATTGATTCGGGTCAGACCCGTAGATCATTTGGGTATGAATTTTGGATAACCCAATTGGGATTAAGAGTCCCATATTATTTGGAAGTATTATAAATAATACTTGATATGGTTAAGACTATACGAGATAATTCTCCTGATTTAGTCAGTTGTTGTAGACTTCTCTCATATTAATTGGAATTCATTGTTAAATATTGATTCCTGCATAGCGTAGGGCTAAGGAAAAATAACTTATTATTTTTCTTAAATAATTTTCTCTCTAGATACTATATCTCTAGTATTTTTAAGCTTTCATCAATAGACTTGGGTGTACTTGGTGTGAACACCTGAGTTCATTCGCATTGTTGCTAGTAACAACTATATATTGACGAGAAATTTTTGCATGAAGGATCGTAGTAATCGATTCATATGTAAATTTAAATGTATTTATGTGTTAGTTTCCATTTAAACATTGGAATCAAAGCCAATTCTCATGCTATGCTTAATCTCACTTAAATGTTTTGTCAGTTTCTTTATTCGCTAGAAAGCTTGAAATAGGACATTAACGACATAATATACTAGAGTACATATTGAAATACAATATGATGTAGTCCATATACATGTTAATACACCTCCAAAATATTGTTGAAATCGGATTGGTATTTTGAGAGAAAACGCAAACCTTAATTCACATTTACGTTTTTTCAAATGAAAATAAGTTTTTCTACATAATTCAAAATTATATTTTGTTTACACAATAAAATAGTACATGTCGCCAGAAATATAAAGTTTATATTTTTTGGACATATGTAGAATTAACTACGATTTTTTGAAAAAAGGGTACCAAACTGTAATTTTGTTTCTGCTATGTTTTGGAAGAAGACGACGCTGACATCAACATGCGTTAACGCGTGGGGGCCACGTGCTTGTTCAAAAAAAAAAATGGACAGCGCGGACGCCCAGTCGCGCCTAGTGGTGCGTGGCGCCAGCTTCTGGACATTTTTTTTAAAAAAAATATTGCAATATCTTTTTTGTCACTTTAATTATTTTTCTAAATTTTTTTAGTAATGAAAAATACATATAAATGCATATGTATTATTTGATTCGGGTGCTACTTGCTCGTTTATATCTGATGAATTTGCTAAGAGGTTAGGATTGCCTAGTGAAGAATTGAATTTCATTTTAAACATAGAAATTGTGAATAAGAAAGTGATTCCTGTTAGGTTCATATACAAGAACTGTAGGGTGAATATTAAGGGGAATATCACGATGGTAGATTTAATCCCGATTAAACTTGGAGAGTCTGATGTTATTTTGGGAATGGATTGGCTGTTCATTTATGGAGCAATAATTGATTGCCAAAAGAAATGTGTAAACCTTATGACTCCGTCAAAGGTAGTTTTCTATGGTAACAAATCACCTAGACAAATGAGATGTCTGACGATTATGCAGGCCAAGAAATTGTTGAGTCAAGGCTGTGTGGGTTATTTAACTTACATAGTCGATACTCAGAAGAAGGGTGTAAAACTGGAAGAGATACCAGTGGTTAGGGACTTTGTGGACGTAATTTCGGAAGATTTGCCAGGACTTCCGCCTGACAGAAAAATTGAGTTCGTGATCGATTTAGCGCCAGGAACAGCACCGATATCGAAGGTTCCGTACAGAATGGCTCCGGTGGAGATGAAGGAACTGATGGTGCAATTGCAAGAACTGTTAGATAAGAAATATATTCAGTCTAGTGTATCACTGAGGGGACCACCGGTGTTATTTGTGAAGAAGAAGGATGGGTCAATGCGTCTTTGCATTGATTATAGGGAATTGAACAAAGTCACTATTAAAAACAAATATCCGTTGCCAAGAATAGATGACTTGTTTGATCAACTGAAAGGTGCTAGATATTTCTCAAAAATAGATTTGAGAAGTGGGTATCACCAACTGAAAGTAAGGAAGGAGGATGTACCAAAAACGGCATTCCGAACTCGGGATGGACATTACGAATTTTTGGTGATGTCTTTTGGTTTAACAAACGCCCCTGCAGCGTTCATGGATTTGATGAACTGGGTGTTTAAACTATTTTTGGACAAGTTTGTGGTGGTATTTATCGATGATATTTTGGTGTACTCCAAAACTCAAGAAGAACACGAGGAACACTTATGTCTGACGTTGGAGACGTTAAGAAAGGAAAAGTTGTACTCGAAATTTTCTAAATGTGAATTTTGGCTAGAGCGTGTACAATTTATTGGGCATGTGATTGACAAGGATGAGATTTCAGTGGATCCATCAAAAGTGGAAGCTATAATCAATTGGGAACAATCAAGAACACCGTCGGAGGTGAGGAGTTTCTTGGGACTGACCAGTTATTATAGAAGATTTATTCAAGATTTTTCCAAGATAGCCACTCCGCTAACAAATTTGACAAGGAAATCTGTAAAATTTGTTTGGACGGAGAAGTGTGAAGGGAGTTTTTAAGATTTGAAGAAGAAGTTAGGTGTGGCACCTGTGTTGTCATTACCAGATAATCTAGGAAATTTTGTAGTGTATAGTGATGCGTCACACAAAGGATTGGGTTGTGTCCTTATGCAAAACGGCAAGGTCATTGCATATGCATCAAGGCAATTGAAAGATTACGAGAAAGGGTATCCGACTCATGACTTAGAGTTGGCTGCGGTAGTGTTTGCTCTGAAAATATGGAGACATTATCTCTATGGAGAGAAGTGTGAGATCTACACAGACCATAAGAGTCTGAAGTATATTTTCACACAGAAAGATCTGAATATACGTCAAAGGAGATGGATGGAATTAATAAAAGATTATGATTACGAGATCTTTTATCATCCGAAAAAAACTAATATGGTTGCAGATGCCTTGAGTAGAAAAGGCAGAGAAAAGTTGATGTTGTTAACCAACCAAGAAGAGCTTATTTCAGCGATGACAAAACTAGAGTTGGAAATCAAATTTCCAAAAGAATCCGATGAAAAATTATACCAAATGGAAGCTAGTCCAACTTTGGTGGACAAAGTGAAGAACACTCAACTACAAGATGAAGAATGCAGAAAAATATAGGAAAGCGTAGTCGAAGGTAAAGAAGTGAAGTATAAAGTTGATACGGAAGGAATGCTAAGATTCGAGAAAAGTATTTGGGTTCCACCAGTGCCAGAGATTAAAGACGAAATCTTGACTGAAGCTCATAATTCAAGATATTCGATTCATCCGGGAAGTGTGACAACTCGAATTTTTATAAGTTTAATAATTAAAATTCTTATTATGAGATGTTTTGAGTTTGAGTATGTATATATACGTGCTATATATTTTGAAATATGTGATCTGGTGTGAAGAGAAATATATATTCATATATTGGGAAAGTGATGTTTAATAGTTGAGTTAACTATTGAAGGAATTAAGTGAATTTTATAATTAATCTTAAATATTTATTGAATTAAATAAATATTCTAAATAATTTATTTATTGAGAAAAAAAATAAATAATTTATGAAATTGTGGTATAATAATTTAGTTAATAGCAGAGGGAGAGAGAGAGAGAGAGAGCTTAATGATATTAGATTTATTTATTTATTATATTAAATAAATGTATTAAAAATAATTTTATTGATTTAAAAATTATTTAAAAATGAGAAAAATATTTTAAAAATATTTTAAGTTATAACTAATGACTTTTAATATTTGGATGATAATTTCATTAATATTTAAATATTAATGGTGATGATTTAAAAATAATTTTAATTACTTTAAAAATCATTTAAGTAGAATATTAATGATTTAAAAATATTTTAAGTTATTAATAATAACTTTAATATTTTGACAAGTATAACATTAATATTTTTATATTATTAAATATTAATGATGATAAGATTATTTGATAATTAAATCATTTAAAAATGATTTAAGTGTTTAGAAAATTATTATAAATTATAATAATTGTTTATAAATTATTAAAAACTTCTGAAAAATATTATAAATGATATTTGACTTATCTAAAATAATATTGAAGCTTAGAGACTGAGTTTAATGGACAATGTAAGTGTTAATTGTCGGATAGGGTGACCAAGGCACCGGGAATGGACCGAAGTCCAACCAGACCGAACTATTTAGACTTGATAAGTGTTTATATAGGTTATAAACACTAATGTAGCTATGTGGTAATGCGCCTAGAAGACAGATTGACTGTGAATTACAGTGTTACGTGTTATAAAATATTGTGCTAATTGTGAGACCGATATTATTGGTTATAGGTCTTTCAAACGCAGATAAGTTTATTGTGTAGCTGTAAACAGCGGAAGAGGCAAGTTTCCTAACTCAACCTTGAGTTAATATTGTTTAAATATTATAGTGGTTAATTATTGCTGATTATACCACGTCCAAGAATTTATTGTTGATTATTCGCAGTTAGTTCATGTTTAATAATTCAAATTGAATTACTGATTCGTAAAATATACATTCGTAGAATAACTGTTGTTGGATATTCATATCCGTAGAAGCTAATATTGACAGTACAGATAATTCATGTTTATTGTCAAATTATGTTGAGAAATGTCTTAGCTAATTATTCTGGCTAGACGAATATTTGTTAGAACTTGATAGATTCGAGAAGAAAATTCAATTGTTATTGACAGATCGATGCCAATTATTTCGACTAGATCGATAAGTAAATAGAAATTGAAATCATTGAATTTCGTTGTTAAATCAAATCTTGATTCTGAGACTGAAAAGAACAACCTTTTATATAAAGGGAACACTATTAGTCGTATAATCGACCATTGCGCGCGACTTAAGTATTATGCATAATATAGGGTATAAGGAGTTGGGCGGCTCTAAGTACTTGCAGAGGAGTATGATTTAATCTTTATGGTTATCTGATACACCTGCGTATATGTCAAAGTAAAACTTTAATATATACCCGAGAAGAGAAGTTCAAGATCCAACGGATCGCTCAACATAAATCTAGAAAGCATTCCACTTTGTTATTTCATAGAATAAATTCTTGATTATTCTTTTGAATATCGTAGAAAACCTTGAAAGCGTTGTACTATTTCATTATCAGATTATTGTTGTGGAGAATGTGAGAAGACTTGATATTGATTTCTATACCTTTATTGTATGTCATAACTTGCGGGGCAAACTTGTTGCTCACCCTTGCTAAATAAAACTTTTCAGCTAGGGACGAAGTTGCAAAAGGTGCTGTGAAGAAGAACAAAGGAAAATGCATAGTGATAAATTAGAATAATGAACATTATTAATATTATGTTGCTTTATAAACCCTTTTTGTATATCTAAAGAGTATGCTTGTAATGTTAAGGTTAGAGAACCTGGGACTAATGTATTAACAATTTTTGTTAATGACTTATGTATTACTATTTTTATATGAATGGGTAGTTAGATGGTATCATATTGTGGATCGTGAACACCAAACTCGGGGGTCAGGTAACCCAGATTTGGGGGCGTCACAGTTTAAGTTGAAAGAGTTCTTATTACCATGGACATAGTTTAAGGTCTTATGACCCTCAACATTTTTTGGAATCTTTTAAATTCCTGTTATTCATATCGTTTCCCAATTATTGAGAAATTGTGAAAGATTCTTATTATTCTAAAAGGTGAAAGTGGAAAGGATAAGGAAATTAAACAAAACATAATAATTTTAAGAAATAATTGAAACTCCGGAAAGAAGAGAAATGTGACTCTTAGAAGAGGAAGTGGTGAGGAATATGATGATCTTAGAAAGATCCTTAGAGAAAGAATTTGGTTGCAGAACCTAATGAATAAAGTATTAACGTAAAATCTATTTTTATAGATTGAATGAATAAAGATTAATAAATAAAATTTTGAGGACGAAATTCTTAGAAGAAAGGGTGAATGTAATATCCCGAGTGCTTATGATAACGATCCTTAGAAAAGAAAATGAATGTGTTAAAGAATATATAATATTTAATATATGACTGTGTTTAATAGAAGGTTATGTAATAAAACATAAAAGTTGTTGAAGAAATGAATGAAATATGTATATATGTAAAATTTTTTGCTAAGTTAATGTGTTGAAGTTATTCAACGATAATTGTGAAGAAAATTTTGTGAAAACCTTAGTAAGGTAGGGTTTCGGTGATTCCGATGACGGAATCCTTATAAGGAGGGAAGGATGTGACAACTCGAATTTTTATAAGTTTAATAATTAAAATTCTTATTATGAGATGTTTTGAGTTTGAGTATGTATATATACGTGCTATATATTTTGAAATATGTGATCTGGTGTGAAGAGAAATATATATTTATATATTGGGAAAGTGATGTTTAATAGTTGAGTTACCTATTGAAGGAATTAAGTGAATTTTGTAATTAATCTTAAATATTTATTGAATTAAATAAATATTTTAAATAATTTATTTATTGAGAAAAAAAATAAATAATTTATGAAATTTTGGTATAATAATTTAGTTACGTGTGGATGATAATTAAGTCAAAGCAAAGGTAAATTTTATTCTTTGAAGATTTAATTTAATGAATTAATTAAATCAAATGAGTTGTTTAATATTAAAGAAAATAAGTAAATTAAATAAAGTGATGTGTAAGTCTAATTTATTGTTTAAATTAGATATATGATTATTTATTAATCATAAGAAGAATTATAATAAAAATTATAATAATTATAATTATTATTGTAACTTATGAGAATTGATTACATGTGTAACAAATAAAAACTATATAATATAATATTATTAAAATAAACTAGTGGGGGATAATTGTGCGTAGCCAAACAAAGCCTTGTGGCCTTGTGGCCTTTGGCTTATTGTAACTGAAGTAGACGTATTATTTTGTTAACGGAAGGATAAGTGAGTGAAAGCCGTATCAGTTATTCTTCGCGTCTTATTTCTAAGGCTAAATAGCAGAGAGAGAGAGAGAGAGAGAGAGCTTGATGAGGAAGAGAGAAAATACAGTGGTTTGAGAGAAGGTTTTCTGAGATTATCAAAAAGAGGAAGAAGGATTGCTAAAGCTTGTGACCATCTTGTAAAGAAATCAAGCATTGAAGGTATAAAAACCTAAGTTTATGTTCTAAATTTCTAATATTAGATTGTGTGAATTCGATATTATAATTGTTAAAATTATTTTATGTAATCAATTGGTTGTTATCTATAAATGATTGTAGTAAGAGAGTCCATGGAAAATGGGTTTGAAAAAGAGAAGTGAATATTCGTGTGTAATCATATGTTATGGCTTAAGAAAGTATGAAATCTTATGTCTAATATGTGTTATAATCTGTAAATTGGTATTGGATTATGTTAGTATGTGAAGAAACAAAAACGGCGTAGTTTGAATCATGTCAATTGGTTAAGAAACGAAGTCGTGGCGATTGAATTCACTAAATGTGTTTAGAACATGAAAAAATAGCATGAACACTAAATTGGAACCCTTAAAATGATTTGTTAATATGTTTGAAGTGTTATAATTATTCTCTAGATGAGTAGCTAAGAGTTTAACGAGTCCAACGAATCGAAAACCAACTAATTCGGACTTAAAATGAGAAAGTTATGTCAAAAACTGTGTCCTGTGCGAAGCCTTGCTCGGGCGCGCTGCCCTTGTGCGCGGGTGCGCATCTGGGGCTGGGCATTGGTGCAGGCGTGCGGTGTTGGTGAGCAAAAGGGGCGCGGCCGCGCCCCATGTGTGCTGATTGTGACTGCTTACACCTATTTTGGTAAAACGGCCATAACTTTTTCATACGAACTCCGATTAAGGTGATTCAAGATGATCCGGAATGAGGACGAATAGATCTACAACTTTTATTCTTTAAGTTTTCAATTTAAAGTCTGGAACAGGGGTCAAAAAGGTCATTTGTAGGACTATTATGTTTTCAGGGACAATCGGAGGGCGTCGGGCATGGACCTATGCAAGTGTAGTGCTCTTGACGATAAAAGATGTTGTTATAAGTTATAGAACATGAATATTATGAAGTATAATGATGCTTAACAGTAATAAATAATGTATTAGATAAGTTGTATATGCATACTAAGTACACACAAGAGAGATAAATTGGGCGTGTGACGAATAAACGTCGAAACGTCGTGATAAGTGATAATGAACGTAAAACGTGTTTTAAATCAAATGAAATGAATATTATAAGATATTAAATATAATATAAAACCAATAAGTAGTCCTAGCAAGACTTAAACATTTGAATGAACTTCAAATATGAAATACAGTGAGATATAAGTTGAATGTTAACACAATCAAATTGAACATTGTGTATTTATGATAGGAAGGGTTATGAGACGTAGAGTAAAGTTTACATATAACTACTATGCGTTGCTATGTGACTAATAGTTAATGTGAATGATTATATAATTGTGTAGGGCACGTGAAGTGCATATATCTGTAAGCTGTTAAACTGTTATTGGTAAACAACGATCAAGACAAGTCTTTTAGTTCCTATTTGCTATGTGAACTTGGTGATTAACTGTTTTAAATATTTATTGCAAAGAGCATGATGTGTTATATATATGTTGAATGTATGAAATATTAAAGTCAATTTATGACTATGTTGATTGACTAAAGTATGCTGATTGAGTAAGGACTCAATCTTTATACTTGTTATATGAACTATAGCATGTATGTTATATGTTAGGCATGTTATTATGTGATATGTGATGCATGAAAATAGTTAGATTTTGCTGGGCTGTGGAGCTCAACCTTGCAAATAACCACCTTTGCAGGTTAAAGATTCAAGGTAAAGTTATGTGTTACTTGAAAGACATGAATCAGATGTAATACTTGAAGATTTACACACTTTGGTTGTGTTATTATTATTTGAACCATGTTTAAGGTTTCGAATAATGTATTAATGTTGAATTGTAATATCGTTTTGCGATATAAACTATTGTAGTATTAAAATGATTTTGAGATATTTAGATGTAAATGTTGAAGGTTTTGGGAATGAAGATAGGTTGTAATAGAAAATTTTAATTATTCCGTAAATTTCAATGGTTGTATTATCGTTTAATGATATAAAATTAGAGGATGAATGTATTATTAACGACCGAAGTCGAGAATTAAATTGTATGAGTTTTGGGGTCGTTACAGGAAGTACGAAGATGTATCAAGATCTACGACGTCTGTAACACCCCCTCTCCCAAAAAGGAAAAGGAATGTCACGCACAAGCATAATAAATACAAACCTCAATAAATCTCAAAATACCTCCAATGAAAATGAACACTAATTGTCACATACTCCAGTTTAATTAGAAAGAACTCCACACTGCATAATCTCTACTAATAAGAAATAAATGTCAAAATGGCCCAAACATCCATATACAAAATATTAGGAAAAACCAAGTCTAATAATAAGTCTCAAAACTAATCTACTCATTTGGATCAAAGGTAGCTCGCATCCCACAAATTCTGATCACCCCTGATTACCTGCCGGAAAAAGAACACAGCGTGAGCCAATTGTCCAGTACGGATATGAAGATGGATAAATATATCACAATAAGTAATGAATCTAAAAGAGTTGAATGAATGAACACATGCGAATTACAAACGAATTACGAATAGATCAAAATTTGAGAGTCCATTTACAAATGACTAACACTGTCAATCGAATAATTATATCCAAAAGAATCCCAAACAAATAGGGCTGAATCAAATGGTTATACGGAAACAATTTCATACTGAGCTCAAATACAAATAGCCAAAGGCTAACAAAATACATCGGTATCATGATGTATACAAATCAAATCGGATAGTACACACGATACATACGTTACTAATCCGCCAAACAAATCAAATCAAATCAAATACTGGGTCGACCCATACGTATCTTGAACAAATATATCAAATGGCCAAAGCTCATACCCAGAGCATACAAAAGGATACGCCGTGGACTGATCACACCGCCACGGAAGGTGCCATGCCCTTGTGTCAAGAGGACATGCCTGTGGTACCCCCACAGGTGGTTAGCTCAAGTATACCCTAAGGATCAAACTACAAAATGTAAGCCAAAAGGGGTTCAAATCGCAAGGCTTACATGACCATATTCAAATGAGATCGAATTATTAAATACAAACATTATTGATTATCACAATATATCAATGATCAAAATGACTCCCGAATGTGAACGAAAATATACGAACAATGGTACAAACGGATAAAGTCTCCAAAATATACTGACACGGTTAACTAGTTAAAAGAGTGCAAATACAAATTCAAATATCAACACCAAAACGAAACTATCTCGATAATTTTGACAACAAGGAATAATCCTAAGAGGCAATACCAAATTTCTAAACGAATAAAAACGGACGAATTATATTTAAAAGAGTCTCGCTGAAAAAGTACGGAATCCGTACCTTAATATAGTACCAAAATAATTCGCCGAATCCAACTATCACTCGCTAAACTCCCCCAATCCGATCTAATTATCAAAATAAAATATAAAGCACGTAATTAAATTACGAACTCATACAAATTATATTTTCATAAATTCAATAAATTTTAATATACTATATTCACTTTGTAGTCAAAAGATATATTTTAAATATAATAACAATATTATAATATTATCTATCATTTTCCCCTTATTAAAATTTCTGCAAATCTTTTAAATATATTTATAACAAAATTGCGGTATAAAAATATATATATATTGAATTAGGTGAATCAGGTTATATATATATATATATATATATATATATATATATATATATATATATATATATATATATATATATATATATCAATTATAAATCAAAATTTTATTAACAAATTTAACTAATCAAACGGCATAATAAAATCTTAAAATAGATTACAAATTGAACAAAAATATAGATTGTAGTTACACTAGCAAAATAATTGTTTTGTATTCAAAAATAGTCCCATAATTACCTTTGAGAAGAAGAATATGGTGAATAAAGTTTAAAGATCTTGCTCTCAAACCCTTTTGCAATCCCAGTCACGTTCCCTCTTGCGCCTCCTCCTTTTTCTTCCGTTCTATTCTCACAACTCCTCATACGTAATAAAGTATAACTAGGTTTTAGCTATTTAATTATTAATTAATATGTTTTATTAATACTCCTAATTTAAATAGGATTTAAAAATTAGACAAATATAATTTAGACTCAATTAATACAATCCTTTACTTATTATGGTCCACATTAATTAAATAGAATCTGACCCAAACATAAGGAAAGCCCAAATTAATTATTTTAAAGCACACATAAATATTTTATTATTATTTTATTGGGCATTACATCACCTTCCCCTTAAAAAGAATTCCGTCCCTGGAATCAAAGAATAGAACATACCTAATTTTCAAAAAGATGCGGATACTCCGATCGAATAGACTCCTCTATCTCCCAAGTAGCTTCCCGCTCCGAATGATTTTTCCATAAGACTTTAACAAAAGGAATTGTCTTCCTCCTCATAATCCGTTCTTGACGATCTAAAATCGCCTCGGCTTCTTCCTCACAAGTAAGATTTTCTTGAATCTTATGTAACGGGTTATGCACAACATGAAGCGGATGATAGTTATATTTCCTTAACACCGAAACATGAAAGACATTATGCACATGAGATAATTGCGGAGGCAAAGCCACCCGATATGCCACTTCTCCAACTCTCTCAAGGACTTCAAAAGGGCCAATGAAACGTGGACTAAGCTTCCCTTTTAAACCAAACCTTCGAACACCTTTCCATGGAAAAACTTTCAAAAACACGTGTTCACCAGGTGTGAATTCAAGAGCCCTCCTATGAATATCAGCATAACTTTTTTGCCTCGATCTAACTTCTTTCAACTTTTCTTTAGCCACTGCTACCTTCTCCGTAGTAATCCTAACCAAATCGGGTCCTTCTATTACCCTTTCTCCAACCTCATCCCAACAAGTCGGAGCTCGACACTTCTTACCATATAATGCTTCAAAAGGAGCCATACCAATACTAGCTTGCCAACTATTATTATATGCGAACTCCACCAAACTCAAATAATCATCCCAATTCCTTGTCCACTCTAAAGCACAAGATTGCAACATGTCTTCTAATGTCTGAATAGTTCTTTCTGATTGTACATCTGTCTACGGGTAAAAAGCTGTACTATAGTTGAGTCGCGCTCCCCAAGCTCGTTGAAATCCTTTCCAAAATCGAGAAGTAAACCGCGGATCCCGATCCGAAATAATAGAAACTGGAGTCCCATGAAGCCTAACAATCTCACGTTAAAAAATATCTGCTAACTTATTTATCGAAAAATCTTCATGAATAGACAAAAAATGAGCCGATTTAGTCAAACGATCCACTACCACCCAAATAGTATCATTCTTTTTAAAAGTCCTCGGCAACCCAGTCACAAAGTCCATCGAAATGTCATCCCATTTCCACACAGGAATCTCTAACTGTTGCAACAAACCACCAGGTCGCTGATACTCTATCTTCACTTGATGACAAGTAAGACATTTACTCACAAATTCAGCTACATCCCTTTTCATTCCACTCCACCAAAAATTCTCCTTCAGATCCTTATACATCTTTGTAGACCCCGGATGAATTGAAAATGACGAACTATGAGCTTTAGTCAACACTGCCTCACGAATCATTGGATCAACTGGAACACATAATCGTTTACCAAACCATATCACACCTTGCTCATCAATGCGAAACTCTGGTTGCCTACCCTCATTCCTATTCTGCGCTACCGTCCATAACTCGGCATCCTCCTTTTGGGCTTCCTTGATACACAAAATAAGAGAAGGTTCCACCCTCATACCTGCTACCAACCCATCATAACCTCTAGTATATAGCTCCAAATCCACACGTTCTATATCCGAGATAAGTTGAGGTTGTGTAACCAAGGTAGCTACATTCCCTGAACTTTTTCGGCTAAGAGCATCTACAACCACATTAGCCTTACCGGGGTGATACTGAATCCTGGCATAATAATCCTTAAGAAGCTCCAACCAACGTCTCTGCCTCATGTTAAGCTCCTTCTGAGTAAAAATATATTTAAGGCTCTTGTGGTCGGTGAAAATGTCACAAGTCTCTCCATATAGATAGTGCCTCCAAATTTTTAGGACAAAAATAACTGCTGCTAACTCCAAGTCGTGGGTATGATAATTCACCTCATAAGGTTTAAGTTGTCTGGAAGCATAAGCAATTACCTTACCATATTGCATCAAAACGCAGCCTAATCCCTTCTTGGAAGCATCATTGTAAATCTGATAACCTCCTATCCCCGACGGTAATGTAAGCACTGGAGTCGACACAAGCCTTTTCTTAAGCTCCTCAAAACTTTTCTCACGTTCCTCATTCCACACAAACTTTATGCCCTTCTTCATCAACTGAGTTAATGGCAAAGCTAACAAAGAGAAACCTTCCACAAATCGCCTGTAGTACCCTGCCAAACCCAAGAAACTCCTTATTTCAGTTACTGTGGTAGGTCTTGGCCAATTAGTGATAGTCTCAACCTTCGCAGGATCCACCTTAATACCTTCAGCAGACACGACATGTCCCAAAAATGCTACCTGTTCTAACCAAATCTCGCATTTGGAGAACTTAGCATATAACTTATTCTTTTACAGAACCCCTAAAATAGTACGAAGATGCTCTTCATGTTCCTCCTTAGACTTAGAATACACCAAAATGTCATCAATGAAGACAATGAAAAATTGGTCCAAATACTCGCTAAAAACCCGATTCATCATACCCATAAACACTGCCGGAGCATTAGTCAACCCAAATGACATCACCAAAAACTCATAGTGCCCATACCGAGTACGAAAAGCTATTTTTGGAATGTCCTCTTCCCTCACCCTCAACTGATGGTACCCCGACCTCAAATCTATCTTTGAGAAGAACTTTGCCCCTTGGAGCTGATAGAAAAGGTCATCTATCCGTGGCAATGGATATCTGTTCCTGATAGTGATCCGATTTAGCTCCATATAATCTATACACAATCTCATAGATTCGTCCTTCTTCTTCACAAACAACACTGGAGCACCCCATGGTGATACGCTCGGTCTGATGAATCTACGATCTAACAACTCCTGCAATTGTTCCTTCAACTCCTGTAACTCTAATGGAGCTATTCTATAGGGTGCCTTAGAAATAGGTTCCGCTCCAGGAATGAGCTCAATAGTAAACTCAACTTCCCTTGGCGGTGGCAATCCTGGTAGATCCTTAGGAAATACCTCAGGAAATTCTCGCACAACTGGATAGTCATCAAGTTAGGGCTCATCCCTCGAGGTATCCTTCACATAAGCCAAATAACAATCACGTCCCTTAGAAATCATTTTGCTCGCCTTCAAAGCTGAGATCAACTTTACAACACCATTCGGCTTGGAACACTGAAACTCGAATTCTGGAGCCTCTAAGGTTCCAAAAATAACCTTTCTCGCCTGACAATCAATAGTGGCTCGATGCTTACTCAGTCAATCCATACCCAAGATGATATCAAAATCATACATCACCATTGGAAGTAAGTTAGTTGCATACATCCTCCTGCCTAACTTCAAAGGACACTCACGAAATTGCTCAGAAATAATCACAGAATTCCCCATTGGGGTAGCAATAGATAAATGAGGATCTAATATATGAGAAGGTACTCCAAGATGATGAATAAATAAAAGTGCAACAATAGAGTGTGTAGATCTAGTGTCAAACAAAATTGATGTCTCGTGATTTCCTACAAGAAGGATGCCTGAAATAGTACCTGGTGCTTGGGCCGCCTGATTAGCTGTCAATGCAAAAACTCTCCCACCGGCGTTGCGCTGATCGCCATTACCAGCATTACCGCCTCCCCCATTACCACGCTGAACTGTGCAGTCCCTTGCTCTATGTCCCATCTGTCCACATAAGAAACAAGCCCCTATATTTCTATAGCACGCCCTACCAGCATGATACCCACCACAAGTAGCACATGGAGCAGGTGGAAGTGGCAAAAGGTTTGGATTTCCCCCACCTGCCGGTCCTGGATACCGCCCTTGAATTTGACCCTGTTGGCGATGCTGACCCTGATTCTGATTTTGCTGGAAACCTCTATTCTGTTGAAATTCCCTATTTTGATACTACCCTCCAGCTTGCCACTGACCCTGCTGCTGACCTCCACGACCACCTTACTGCATTGAGTAAGCAAAATCCCTTCGAGGATTAAATCGCTGACCCGATGGAGGCTCATTTCAATTGTTTTGCCTTCTATTCTGATTTCTGCCAAACTGCCCCATTCCTTGCCCTTGCTGGTCATCTCTATCTCTCTTTCGACTCCCTTCTGATTTGGAAGCTCGAAAGTCCTTGTGCTCCATTTTCACACTCTTAGCTGCATTAACCACCTGTGATACATCTGTAAAGATGGTGTGGATGATCGATCGCCTATACTCATATTTCAAAGCCCATTTGAACTTTTCTACCTGTTGTGCAACTGTCCTAGCAATTGAACTCGCAAAACCAGCTAATCTCGTAAACCTCGCTATAAAATCAGTAATAGTCTCATCATCCTTCTGCCGAATGGACACAAATTCCCTGATGTATGCATCCCTATCAGCATTTGGCAAATACTGCTGATAAAAAAGGTCGCAAAATCCGCTCCATATGAGTCCATCCATAAATCCATCTCCCTGTGTAGCCTTCAACGATTTCCACCATCGTTGAGCATCATCCTCTAGCTTATAAACTGCTAATCTCACCTTCTGATTTTCTGAACACCCAATCACATCAAAAATCTTCTCCAAGTGGGCGATCAAGTTCTCCGCATCAATTGGAGTCGGAGCAAAACGAAAAGAATTGGGCTTCTGCTTAATGAACCTCTCTAATAACAAATACAACGGCTGCACTTGTTGACCCACTTGATCCTCGAGAGGAACATTCTGCTCATGTTGTGGTACCTCTGCATCATCCCTCATGCCATTTGCACGCTGATCTCCTTGCCTCTGCGGAATACCCTGCATAGCCTGTGCAGGGTATATTGGGTAGCATGTGATATGTGTGAATGGTGTAAGGTGTAAGGTGAATTTCGGGGACGAAATTCTTAGAAGAAGGGGTGAATGTGACAACCCGAGAATTAAGAAAATTTATTAAAATCTTAAATGATTGATTTAAGGTCACATAATAGACCTAGACAGAAAATAAGTGTATGTGTTTGATATTTTCAGGAAGGAATTTTGAAAAAAAAAATTAAAAATTAAAAATAAAAAATTTCTTTTGGTGAATTATTCAGGATTAAGGGTATATGTGTATATGGTATTATGTGTACAGAATGTGGTTAAGGGTCAAGGGTTGACCAGATAAATTTTATCAAAGTCGAACCCTAATATTATTAGAACGTCAACGTTCATTTAGAAAATTTTTATAATTTATAAGAAACCCTAGAAATCTGTTCTGGAAACCCTAATTTTAAATTTTTGAACCCTAATTGTTCTGTCAGGAACCCTAATGTACAGTTATGGAATTTTAATTGATAAATCTAAAGCGTTAAACCCTAAACCCTAAAGTGCTAAACCCTAAGGGTTGTAGCTAATGTCTAGAATGCCCTTGACACTTTAAGTGAAATTACCAAAATGTCCTTTTGTTCCATTAGTGCATTATTGGTGAATTATTTGTGCATTATTGCTAGCCATCTAGAATTTACCTATGCTACTATAGCATTACCAGTAGATCAGCCACTACAAATCCATCTCTTACAATTCATTACATGAATTGCATTATTAAAGAGAGAGAGAGAGAGAGTGCATTATTACTTCATTTTGTGCAACCCACACTTAGCCATATTCTCTCTAGCTCAAACCCACGAATTCTTATAGCATTTCAGTCACTAAAATCAGCCCCACGATTATCAATAACAGAATCAAAGATCATATTCATGAATCAAAGCTCAAAAGGTATAAAAACC
Organism: Panax notoginseng; assembly: GCA_016801055.1. NCBI lineage: Eukaryota > Viridiplantae > Streptophyta > Magnoliopsida > Apiales > Araliaceae > Panax > Panax notoginseng. Next base: position 111,374,680 of record CM029018.1, read on the forward strand.
CTAAACCTAGAAATCCTTTGATCTTATGTTATTTGTTGTAATTGATTGTTTAAAGTTGTGTATTAGGGTGTTAAAAAGTGATCTGGGTTGATAGATCATAGATCTATAACATCTAGATGCACGATTTTGAAGATTTTAAAAATCTGAAAAACTTGAAAAATATGGCATGACAGCCATATGTCAGGGCCCATAGATCTGTGTATATTAATTATTTGTTGTATTTAAAGTTATAGACTTGTTCTTTGCCATGCAGAGAGTATATTGGAAGTGGAATCAACCTCATAGCATTTCTAGATCAAACGTTATAGATGGTCAAACATGGTTGACCGACCATGAGAGACTGTTTCTGGGCAACCCAGAAATTTTCTATGTTGTCTGACAAGAATTTTAAAACCTCTGAAATTACTGTATATTAATGGTTTTACCACGTTGTTGGTTTATGTTTGTAGCCTGCCATGTTCTCTGTATTCTGGAACTTAGATCAGGATCAGATTAGGTCTAGATCGTAAGTTACAAGCGGTCAAAGTGCATTGATCGAACACGAAATTTGATTTCTGGGAAAACCCAGAATTTCCAGAATTCTGGCAATGATTTTCGAGGCCTTGAATCTTGCTTCTGTTATGTTATTTGGTCATGTTGTTGCTTTAAGGTTGTATTCTGACATGCGAACTACACTTCCAAGTCATTAGCTTACACAGATCCATACCAGGATCTTAGAAATTCATGGTCAAATAGCGTTGACCGATCCGCCATATGAACTTTCTGGAAAACCCAGAAAGTTCAAGATCCGGTTCTTGATCACTACTTTGACCAGCCAAGATTTCTTTTATATATTGTTGTTAGATCGATCTGTTGATATGTTATTGTAGCCGGATATCGCCTCTACAAGAATAAGCCTTTAGATCACATAAATGACTCATAGATTCCAAAGTATAAAGCATCAAAGTAGGTACGTTGATTCTGGTAAACCCAGAATTCTAAGAACAGGTCTCTGACAATACTTTTCAGAGCTTAGATCTCTCTGTTATTATATGTTATGGTCAGGAAATCATTTGTGGTGGTAGTCTTGCACTTTTACTACAACCTTAAGATGAATTACAACCCAGAACACAGTAAGAACACTGTTTTAATCATGGTCAAACTAGGTACCCTCGAAGTCTGACATTTGGGCTCAAGAACACCTATAGCGATAGTTTCGTCGCTATAGGGCCCTTTAGCGACACTTATTTTCGGAAATTACATTAATTAATTAAATAAATAGATAAAAATGGTTTTTAATTATTAAAAATACATAATAAATTATGAAAAATTATTTTAAAGTTCGAAAAATAGTTTTTAATTATTTTGAGTATATGTCAAAAATATTTAGTATTTTTGGAATATAAAAGGTATTTATTTATTTAATTATAATATTAAATAAATTATTTAAAAATCGTTTTAATTCATGAAAAATCATGAAAAATTATATTATGATGTTATAAAATATTTTAAGTTATTTTTGATGACTTTTAATATTTTGTGATGAATTTCATTAATAATTTATTATTAATGGTAATTAGTTTATTTAATGAATATATTAAATAAATTATAGAAAAATAGAATTAATGATTTAAAAATCATATAAAAATGATTTATGTGATATAAAAATATTTTGAGTTATAAAATATAACTTTTAATGTTTTTCATGAAAATATTAATATTTTAATATTAATATCAATTATCGGATAATGATTTTAAGTGTTTAAAAATCATATAAATGTGATTTTAAGGTATTAAAAATACTTTGATATATTATAAATATATTATAATATTATGTAATGATTTTCATTAATATTTAATGGTAAATCGATATTAATGATTAAGGAATTATGTGGTATTTAATTCATTTAACTACAGTATTAATGATTGAAAAATGTTGATAAATTATCTGAAGATTATTGCAAGTCTATGAAAATTATCTTGACTGATAAGAAAATTATCTGTGATAATTGTTTAGTGTTTAGCCAGAGTTTAATTGAACTTAAACTCGAGTATTATCCGACTAGACCGCCGGGATGTTAGAATTGTGTCGAATTCAACTTGGACTTAAATAGTCTGACTTAATGCTAAGTTTTATGTGATGTATAAACTGATAGTGTTATGTGCTATGTGTTTAGGTTATTCTATGTATATATATAACAGTATTATACTGTGATGATATTATTCTAATATTAGAGATCTATATTATTAATATTAGGTCTCAGACGAAGCTTATTATATTGCGTTACGGTAATCAACGGTTCAGGCAAGTTTTCTTTTACTTAACTCTACTAAGAGTTGTTCATTCGGATATACTTATGGTTAATCATCTCTGATTGCCATGTTGAATTGTACTCTATACATCTTGCATGTATAAGTCAGGTATGAAAGGCTGATCACCTTCATTACCATTTGGTCCAGATATATTATTGTTCCTGTTCAATACTTGTTCAGTCAAAATTTTGTTCGTGCTAATTCACAAATACATTGTGAAGGATAGCCAGCTTATTATTTAGACTCTTTCAATCATGATATATCTTTAAATTATTTTAAAACTTGCTGGGCAACTTTCATGCTCACCCTTGCTATATCATGATAAACATTGCAGATAAGGCGAATGCGTTCGGATACAGGAAAAGGATAATGCCAAGTTCAGCTTGGGATAGAATGTGCAGCTAATTTGTAAAAGTAGTTTTGATTAGTATTGTTATGTGTTAGATAGTTTATGATTTGTGTCTAAGTTAAGGTTACTCGATTTTGGGAAAAAGTATATAAGTTTAATGTATAAACAATTTATGTTTATATCTTCCGCAAATAGTAATAGTTGTATAGAATGATCGAACCGGATCTGAGGTGATTTAGGACCTGGATTCGGGGCCGTTACAGCGACCATAGCTGGGGTTATTATTGCATTATCCTAATTTCCATCGTTTCCACCCTGGTTAACAGCCTCAACCTGGGGCTGCCTCTGACCCCTCCTACCATTATTACCTTGCCTCCCAGCAATTCTCGAAGACTTACGAGCCATCTACGATACAAAATCAAACAGACGAAAACAAACAGATCAAAACAAATAATCAAGGCCAAATTTATGCAGAACAAAAATCAAACGCAATACAATCTTATAACTACCCAGTGGTCTACCCATAACTTATAGGTCAAGCCTAAAAGGCAATCTATAAGATCATAACCTAAGCTCTGATACCAACTCTGTAACACCCCCTCTCCCAAAAAGGAAAAGGAATGTCACGCACAAGCATAATAAATACAAACCTCAATAAATCTCAAAATACCTCTAATGAAAATGAACACTAATTGTCACATACTCCAATTTAATTAGAAAGAAATCCACACTACATAATCTCTACTAATAAGAAATAAATGCCAAAATGGCCCAAACATCCATATACAAAATATTAGGAAAAACCAAGTCTAATAATAAGTCTCAAAACTAATCTACTCATTTGGATCAAAGGTAGCTCTCATCTCACAAATCCTGATTACCCCTGATTACATGTCGGAAAAAGAACACAGCGTGAGCCAATTGCCCAGTACGGATATGAAGATGGATAAATATATCACAATAATAATGAATCTAAAAGAGTTGAATGAATGAACACATGCGAATTACAAACGAATTACAAATAGATCAAAATTTGAGAGTCCATTTACAAATGACTAACACTGTCAATCGAATAATTATATCCAAAAGAATCCCAAACAAATAGGGCTGAATCAAATGGTTATACGGTAACAATTTCATACTGAGCTCAAATACAAATAGCAAAAGGCTAACAAAATACATCGGTATCATAATGTATACAAATCAAATCGGATAGTACGCACGACACATACGTTACTAATTCGCCAAATAAATCAAATCAAATCAAATACTGGGTCGACCCATACATATCCTGAACAAATATATCAAATGGCCAAAGCTCATACCTAGAGCATACAAAAGGATACGCCGTAGACTGATCACACCGCCACGGAAGGTGTCATGCCCTTGTGTTAAGAGGACATACCTGTGGTACCCTCACAGGTGGTTAGCTCAAGTATACCCTAAGGATCAAACTACAAAATGTAAGCCAAAAGGGGTTCAAATCGCAAGGCTTACATGACCATATTCAAATGAGATCGAATTATCAAATACAAACATTATTGATTATCACAATATATCAATGATCAAAATGACTCCCGAATGTGAACGAAAATATACGAACAATGGTACAAACGAATAAAGTCTCCAAAATATATTGACACGATTAACTAGTTAAAAGAGTGCAAATACGAATTCAAATATCAACGCCAAAACGAAACTATCTCGATAATTTTGACAACAAAGAATAATCCTAAGAGGCAATACCAAATTTCTAAATGAATAACAAAACGGACGAATTATATTTAAAAGAGTCTCGCTGAAAAAGTACAGAATCCGTACCTTAATATAGTACCAAAATAATTCGCCGAATCCAACTATCACTCGCTAAACTCCCTCAATCCGATCTAATTATCAAAATAAAATATAAAGCACATAATTAAATTACAAACTCATACAAATTATATTTTCATAAATTCAATAAATTTTAATATACTATATTCACTTTGTAGTCAAAAGATATATTTTAAATATAATAACAATATTATAATATTATCTATCATTTTTCCCTTATTAAAATTTCTGCAAATCTTTTAAATATATTTATAACAAAATTGCGGTATAAAAATACATATATAATGAATTAGGTGAATCAGGTTATATATATATATATATATATATATATATATATATATATATATATATATATATATATATATATATCATATATCTCAATTATAAATCAAAATTTTATTAACAAATTCAACTAATCAAACGACATAATAAAATCTTAAAATAGATTACAAATACAACAAAAATATAGATTGTAGTTGCACTAGCAAAATAATTGTTTTGTATTCAAAAATAGTCCCATAATTACTTTTGAGAAGAAGAATATGGTGAATAAAGTTTAAAGATATTGCTCTCAAACCTTTTTGCAATCACAGTCACGTTCCCTCGTTCCCTCTTGCGCCTCCTCCTTTTTCTTCCGTTCTATTCTCACAACTCCTCATACGTAATAAAGTATAATTAGGTTTTAGCTATTTAATTATTAATTAACATATTTTATTAATACTCCTAATTTAAATAGGATTTAAAAATTAGACAAATATAATTTAGACTCAATTAATACAATCCTTTACTTATTATGGTCCACATTAATTAAATAGAATCTGACCCAAACATAAGAAAAGCCCAAATAAATTATTTTAAAGCTCAGATTAATATTTTATTATTATTATTTTATTGGGTATTACAACGTCACTTTTGGTGGCCAAATATAAAAAGAGACGTTGCAGAATGCGTTGCAAGGTGCTTGACATGTCAGAGAGTGAAGGTCGAGCATCAAAGACCAAGCGGATTACTTAAACCATTAGAAATACCTAAATGGAAGTGGGAACATATCATAATGGATTTTGTGGTAGGTCTTCCAACGACTCAGAAAGGATACGATGTGATTTGGGTGATAGTGGACAGACTGACAAAATCAACACACTTTTTGCCAATAAAGATTAGATTTAATCTTGATCATCTGGCAAAACTATATGTCAAAGAGATCGTGTCCAGCCATGGAGTTCTAGTGTCAATAGTATCAGATAGAGATCCGAGATTTACATTAAATTTCTAGAAGAAACTGCAAGAATGCATGGGAACACAACTGAGGATGAGTACAACATATCGCCCGCAAACTGATGGGCAAAGCGAACGAACAATCCAGACGTTAGAAGATATGCTTAGAGCGTGCATCATGGACTTCAAAGGAAACAGGGATGATCATTTACTGTTGGCAGAATTCGCCTATAATAACAGCTACCACGCAAGCATAGGCATGCCACCTTATGAAGCATTATACGGCAGAAAGTGCAGAACTCCACTGTGCTGGGATGAAGTCGGTGAACACCAACTATTAGGTCCCGAACTGGAATAGCAGACTGCTGAAGTTATAAAACTCATCAGAGCAAGATTGATAGCTACTCAAGATCGACAGAAGAAGTATGCTGATCAACACAGGCAGAATCGCGAATTTGAAGCAGGAAATTTCATTTTCCTAAAAGTTTCTCCTTGGAAGGGGAAAATTCATTTTGGCAAGAAAGAAAAGCTCAGCCCAAGGTTTATTGGACCTTTCGAGATACTACGAAGAGTTGGAGAAGTAGCTTACGAGGTAGCTTTACCTCCAGAGTTAGAACATGTGCACAACATTTTTCATGTGTCCGTTTTGCGACCTTATAAACTCGATTACAAGCATGTGATCGAGTATGAACAGTTGCAGTTTAGTAAAGATTTGTCATATGAAGAGATTCCTATTCAGATAGTCGACATGAAAGAACAAGTGCTCAGAAATAAAGTTATACCTCTGTAAAGGTGATATGAAGAAACCACAATGTCGAAGAGGCAACGTGGGAACTCGAAGCCAAAATTATGAAAAATTACCCTGAGTTATTTGTTTAATCTGTGTCTTCAATTTCGGGGACAAAATCTTTGTAAGAAGGGAAGAATGTGACGATTTGATTGTTTGAGTTGTGATTCTGGGGACAGAATCCTAGTAAGGAGGGAAAGATGTAACAATGTAAAATTTCAAATTATAATAATAAATATTTATTGAATTATATAAATATTTATTTGATGTATTTATTGTTGAAATTGATGAAATAAATATTTTATTAATGTGGTTAGTATTAGTAAATATTTATGAATTAAATTTATTAGATAATATTCTAAATTAAATTAATTTATAATTTAGAAAGTTGTAATATAATATGAGATGTTATATTATCGTGTTGATTTAATAATTTAAATGGTATATTAAATTATTAAATAAAATTATAATTTTGTGTTATTTGTTTAAAGGGTATATTTAATTAAAATATGGTGTGTAACTAATTTATTTGATTAATGTTGGATATGGAGATCTAAATAAATAATATGTGATTATAAATTATAAACTAAATTGTTTATTAAAATAATTAAAGTAGTTTTAATTTGATTTAACCCAAACAAGACTTAAATATATTAAGTCTTTAATTTTAAAGAGTTTTGCCAAACAAAGCCTTATGACTTTTGGATTTTCAAATTTTGAATTATAATAAAATAAATAAAATAATAAATATAATATATTTATAACATATACGTTAGTTTGTAACCGATATTACAATTAGTAGTAGTATTAAGGTTATATCAATTTTATTTTTACACTTAGCCATATCAGTTTTCTTTACGAATACTTGGCTAAGTCTGAGAGTTCAGAGAATTGAGAATTGAGAGAGATTGAGAGGAAACCTAAGAAATTCACAACAACTTCAGTTGATTAGCAAGAGTTGTCATGCTTATTGAAGGTATTGTTCATATCTTTAATATTATACATATATGTATATATATATATATATATATATATATATATATATATATATATATATGAATCTACGGCATAAGATTCTAAGTTCTATGAATTCTATCTCTTTCAAAATGTTGCTATACAACTGATTATGGTGATTATACATGTTTATGATGGTTAGAGTTTATGTTTAAACAAGAATTTACTATGTTAATTACAGTTAAAAGTAGAAAAATAATGGCAGTGTATATATTTTGCTTATGGCTTATGAAAGTACCAATTATGGTGGCCAATTTGTATGTTAATCGGTAAATTGAGTCTTGTTTATACTTGTCCATTAAGAAACGAAGAGAATGTAGTTTGAACGAAGTAATTCGACGTAGAATTGAAATCACAGTGATGAATTTTGTCTAAGGAACTCAAAAATGGTGTTTATGTATGAAAATATGAAATTTGAGAAATTAAAATAATTTTAGTTGTTGTTAAATTGTTCTATATTGATGAATATGTGAGGAAACATGTTTGTAATAGTTCTATATCAATTGTATATGTTAATTTCACTGTTTTGTGGGTGAAATTCGTGTTAGTTGGGCTAAAAATGGCTACTATTCATGCCGTTTTTGTTTCTGTCTGTGCACCAGCGCAGCTGCGCCATACACTGATTTGAGGCAGAGACTTCTACTGCTGCTGCTGCAGTTCAGGGGTAACATCATACTTTGGTCTAATGATGTGTTAGTATAATAAACATGTAATAATATAGTTAAAACAGAATCGTGCTATGTGGTTAGTAGTTTTAAAATTTCAAATGGTTAATAAGTGATGAACGTGGTATATTAGAACTTAGTGAGCGTGATGAATAGTAAACAGGTGTTGTGAAGGTTAACACTTGTAATTTCTGATATTTGTATGGTAACATAAGACTTGTGCTAAAATAACAAGTTTAGCTAGAAATGCATATGCTATGGTATTTTAGTTTGTCTAAGAGATATTGTGGTTCTAAACCTATGTGTTGGTGATTGTGAGTTTAATATTATAGCTTATGCTCGAGGTAAGTTCCTTAACTCTACTCTTATAATAATTGTGCAAATTTTCTAACTCAACATTTTCCTTGAGCAAGTTTCTAAACTTATCTTTTTACATTGAGCAAGCTCTCTAATTCTACTTTTACAATTGAGCAAGTTCTTGTGTCTAGTTTCTTATGATTTCTAAATCCTATTTTGATATTGAACGAGTTATTCTTGTCTTTAACTTGTTAACTAGCATGCAAGTTTGCATATTCTGATATACTAATGTTGAACAAGTTTTATCGTTTAAATTACTATTTGTTATGCATGCTTAGTGCTCAATTCTAAATAACCTTGGCTTAATATTGTTCAAGCAAGGCACGTTATGATTATTCAATGTTTATGCTATTAGTTTATTCCTAAAGCATGATCCTAATTTACAATGTCAATTCAGTTATGATTATTCCATAGCATGACGTTATCAATATTGTATTCAACTAATCCTTAGTTGATAACCGTTGAATTCTAAATTACCCTTGAAGTGTATCCAAACCAAACTTACTTTGGTGCGGACTTGTACTCTAAATACTGAGAAGAACAACCCTATTATTAGGGGATAATTTATGCTTAACATTAAAATGTTTGTGCATAATACATTGTACGAATGGTTGATCCCCCTAACTACGAGGAGTTCTTATAGTCTTCTGACTGTTAAAGTTGAAGTTAAAAGATTACTTACAACTGTGGACATAGTTTATGGTCTTATGACCCTCAGATATATATTCTATATTTTGATTCTAGTCTTTGGTTATTATTGATAGAGTACTATTCAGTTTTGATGAGCCTATTCATTGGCAATTATTATTATATTGTTGATTCATTGTTATATCTAGTGAGCATTTGTTTTGCTCACTCTTGCATAAATATAATTATTGTAGCTAAAGTTGAGTAGGTAGATGAGCCTACAACTAGCAAAGGAAAGGGAAAAATGTACAAGTGATGAAGACTTGTAATTTCATTTATTGTCATAATGTTGGATTTTATGTTTAATGATGTGATGCAATACTTTTATTTCTGCTCTTATATGATGTTTAAGGTTAGACAACCTGGGAAGATTTTTATTTAATGATGTAACCCTATTTAAAGGGAAGATTTGTGATTTAATTATGTTTGGGTAGATAAATATGAATGAATGGAAAGTGAACACCAAGTCTTGTGGGAATGAAGTACCTAAATTTGGGGGTGTCACAGAGCTAGTCTCATGGTTATCCTAAGTTCAAGTAAAAATGAAACCAAGTTAGGAAACAATATTTATTCTTATATTAAGAGCGTATGAAATGTATGACTGATAGGTATGAATCCATGATTATATAACTGTGTAGGAATACACGCAGTGCATATAAGCTTTAATTAGTTAAGTCGTAATTGATAAACTACGAATCAGACAAGTCTTTCAGTTCCTATTTGATATATATGAATTCGATAACTGTTAGTTGAGCTATATTATGCTATGCGAATGTTGATGTATATATTTGAAATGCATATGAGATATGTATGAAATTGAAAGTTGACCTTTGATGATATGCTTGTGAAGTAAATCTATATGCCTATTATGTGAGAAGTAACATGCATAGTAAATATAAATTGATTATGAATGCATGAACTGAATATGCTATTCTATGTTATGTGCTGCATGAAAACTGTTAGAATTGCTGGGCTGTCGAGCTCACCCTTGTAAATAACCACTTTTACAGGTTAAGGACTCACGGTAAAGATTACGTACTACTTGATTGATAAAGTTCAATAGTATCGATGAAGATTGATTTATTTAAATTTATGCACTTGAACCATGTTTAGGTTCTAGGAAATGTATATGATAGTAGTTTACGATGTGTAATACATATTGAGTTGTAAAGTTTTACTATATGGTATATAAAGGAATTCAAATAGAGATGTAAAAGTTTATATAGTAATTCGAATAGAATGAATCATAATATAATTTGATTCAAGGACATGTAATTGATTTAAGTTAATAAATCAATAAAAGATTGTATTCAAAGGAGATTGAAAAAGTTTAAATTATTCCGCATATTTATATAACATCGAAATGATGTAAGACAAGAAGGGTAAATGACCAAGATTTAAAACTTATAAAAGTTTGGGGTCATTATACAGATCTTGGAAATGGAAAGAATTTATATTCTAAATTGTAATAAGCAAAGTTATAATCATTAAGTTATGAATAAAATATATAAATAGTTTGGCGATAGTAGTATCGTGGCGGACTGGATTTGAGGTTTGACGGGAACCGAATTTGGGGGTGTCACAGCAGTAACTTCGACAAAGCAACCTCATCGGGGAGGACCAATGATTGAATATGTTGTACACATCCTCAACAGACAGAACGCATCCTCACAGAGTCTCTTGTACATGAGAGATACATCTTCAATGTAGGTCTGTATCAAGGATTAAGGGCTTTGGTGATAATCCCAACGTCAACATCCTAGAAGTTCGTGGTAACTTTGGATCATACGTCCAAATAGTTTACCAGGGTGGTCATGAATAACCCTGATCCCGGTAAAAGTCAAGGGGAGCCGGCAATCATCCCACCATATTGGAGAACAATCCAACAAACCATAAACATTTGCATCATGCTGTTGTACATTGCATCATGATTATCTTGTGCATTTCAAGTGTCTAGTATTCTTTATCCTATCCATGCTATTGCATTGCATAAATATGATAAAGAGGGGCATCTGTAGACACTCAAAATTTTTTGCATACCTGTTACTAACATTGCAGGAGGGCAAAATTGTCTTTCAGAGATAACCCTGGAAGACAGCTCAGTTCAATCCCAAAGACAACCCTGGGATATTCAGTATTACCATCTATGAGATAACCCCGAGACATCCAGCTCAGTCCCGAAAATACCACCGAAAATTTCAACCTCAACCCCGAAAACAACACCGGGAGTTTCAGTTTCAACCTCAGAGATAACCCCAAGGACTGCAGTTCAAATACCGGAAATCACATGTGACGAACGAGATTTTTATAAATTAATTTTAATATTTATTGAATTAATTAAATATTTTTCGATGATTCAATTATTGGATTAAATAATTATTTGATGCAATTGTGGTATATTAATTTAATTATGTGTTACATTTATTAAATTAATGTAGAGAATAATTATTATTCAAATATGTAATTATGTGAGCTTATCGAATTAAATGAAATATTTAATTAAGCATGATGTTATTTAATTAATTTAATTATTAATTAGAGAGTTAATAATTTGACATTATTTATTAATGAGAAAATTAATAATGTGACTATGTGAAATTATGATAAATTATTATATTTTATTTAAAATAAATTAAATAAGATATTAATTTATTTTATGAAGGAGTGTGACATTAATTAAACTATATGATAAAGCTTTATTAAATTAAATGGTTTTTAAATCTATTTTGCTAGCCAAACAAGGCCCTATGGGGAGTTGAAGCAGTTACCCATTATTGGGTTAACTGACCACTCAGTGCGTCAGTTCTCTTATTATATCATACGTCTTCTTTTCTTTCTTCATTTTTCCTAAGTCTAGAAAAGTAGAAATAGAGAGAGTTTCAGAGAGAGATTGAGAAGTGTTGAGAAAGAATTTTGATTGAAGAAGAGTTGAGAAGAAATTATTCCCTACTAATCTATACTTATTCTCAGGGTAATCTCTTCTTCCCAAATTCTAAATTTCACGTCATTAGTTTTTATAAAAATGGCTTTCATACATTTTGTAAAATCTCTGTAATTGAGAAAGGGTTTGATTATGAGTTTATATATGGGTTAAGATGTATCAAATTGTATTTGATTATATATATATATTATGTGAATTATCATGTCATCAGTTTCATAATACTACGAATTGTTATTTCAAAAATTTACAGAGTATGGGTTTTGGCCTTATGGCCTTATACGTGATATTTTATGTATTGATCGTATGTTATCCCTAAATTTTATACTCGTATATTATTATGCATGTTGTTACGAAGAGACCAAAGTTTAAATAAACGGATTCGGTGTTATAATGAATCCGTAGTGACAATTTTCATGTTTTATTTTTAAAACCTTCAAGAACAGTGAAAGTAAATGTGTTGATTTTGCAAATTATGTGTTGTAACTTGTTAAAAATCATCCTAGATGGGTTAAGTAATGATTATATATGTATTACAATGATTGGGTAAGTCTAAATTCGTATAAAATTACTAATTGGAAGTTATGACCATATTCATGTATAATTTTACGTGTGATTGATTTTTGGCCTAATTTGGCCTTGTTATGTTCGCGAACTGCAGAACTGCAGAAATTGCAAAAAATGAGCCTGGGTAACCCCGCCCCCGGCGGGCGTTACCAAACTAAATTACCCCGCCCCGGCGGTCAAAAAAAATAAAAAATAAAAAATAAAATAAAAATAAAAATAAAATATTTGATGAAAATTATTATTAAAATATTTATAAAATAAATTAAATATTTTAATTGAGATATTTATGGAATAAAATAAATATTCGATGAAAATTATTATTAAAATATTTATAAAATAAATTAAATATTTTAATTGAGATATTATGGAATAAAATAAATATTCGATAAAAATTATTATTAAAATATTTATAAAATAAAGTAAATATTTTAATTGAGATATTTATGGAATAAAATAAATATTCGATGAAAATTATTATTAAAATATTTATAAAATAAATTAAATATTTTAATTGAGATATTATGGAATAAAATAAATATTCGATGAAAATTATTATTAAAATATTTATAAAATAAAGTAAGTATTTTAATTGAGATATTTATGGAATAAAATAAATATTCGATGAAAATTATTATTAAAATATTTATAAAATATAGTAAATATTTTAATTGAGATATTTATGGAATAAAATAAATATTCGATGGAAATTATTATGAAATAATTTATTCGAGTGTAATAATAGTAAGAGAATGAAAATATTCTAATTTAATTAAGTAATTAAATTAGAAGGGTAATGATTTGTTAAATAAAGTGGAGTTTATATTAAATAATTAAGTGAAAATGTAACTAATGAATGTCGTGAATACATATGGTATGTGTGTAGGATTTGTGGTGAACGGAAGTAGTAATCGTTTAGCCTACGCACGAGGCAAGTTTTCTAACCTTACTTGTCATTATTGTTCAAGATTATTATTTACTTCGAGTAAATTATCATTACTATTATTCAAGTTCAAATGTTATATTTTTTTTTTCAAAACATAATTCAGTTATACAATAATTATCCTATTGTATACTTCTTGAGATTATTATTCAAATTGAATATCATTATTGTTGAACCTTATTAGACTAGTGAACTTTATTGATTCAACTAGTCCTTAGTTGATGAACGTTCTAAATTTCAGAACCCATATTGAATTATCCAAACCAAACTTCCTTTGGTGCGGACTCGAATGTCAAACTGAGATGAACAACCCTGCAAAGGGATTTACTTATGCGTTAGCGTTAAGATATTGTGCACAGTATGGTGCTAATGGTTGATCCCCCTAAGTACGAGAAGAAAGGTCCATAGTCTTATGACTGTTAAAGGTTTCAAGTATAACCCTTGATAACCTATGACATAGTTCAAGGTCTTATGACGCTCAGAAATTTTTTGATTCTTGTTATTCATTCTTGATTCAAAAGTTGAGCTTTTATTTCAGATATCTTTGATTCACTTGCATGTTATTATATTGTTATTTCATTTTTATACTTGTGGGCAATCATGCTCATTCTTGCGTTATAATAACATTGCAGTTAAGAACGAAAGAACCGACGAACCTTCCACTAGTAAAGGGAAGGGCAAAGTTAGCAAGTGTTGAAGACTTATTATTTTATTGATGATGTATTTATGTTAGACTTGAATTAATGATGTTTTTTAAGACTTATTGTTTATATTTCCGCACAGATGTTTAAGATTAGTTCAACCTGGGATTATGTTTATGATTCAGATGTTGTAACCCTATAAGGGGAAGATTTTTATTTCTATCTATTGCATGGTTTGCATTTATTATGGGTAGATAGATAGATGATATTTGTACAGTGAACACCAAATCCCGTGGAATCGAAGTACCCAGATTTGGGGGTGTCACATCACACCAGAGAAGACTGTGTCATCTCAGAGATAACCCCGAGATACTCAGTCTCAGTCCCGGAAACAACACCGGGAAAGACAACATTGACCTCGGAGATAACCCCGAGGCATGTAGTTGCAGTTGCAGTTCCGGAGATAACCCCAGAAATGCTTGTTTCAAACCTATGCAATCAGCTTCGAACACTCGACAATAGCCCCAAGGCACTCATTTCCCAAGTTCAAAGATAACCCCAGGAAGTCAGACACATCTCAGAAATAACACTGAGGATGGTCAACACTTGCAGCAGTCCAAACTCAGAGATAACCTTGAGCAACGACTGCTAAATCTGTTCAAGCCGGAGATAACCCTGGTGAAGGGAAGAGCCGTCATTTTGCCATCCCAATCCCACTTTGCGCTCTCTCAACATTCATACATGCATACACAGTAATGTCCTATAAGAACCAAAGAGCGCCAATCCCGAGTGACTACTGCACAAGGCAACACACCGGATAGAATTTGAAGCTTAAAGACCAAGGGCATGGTCCCATCTTCCTGACTTCGTACAACCTCTAATCCCATGTCATTGTGTAGCTTTCGACAACAACATGCCAAAAAAGGTCTTATATACCTCGATCAGATGCCCGGATTGAAGTTCTGAAAGTTCGAGTGGACATCACATTGCACGCGTGCACGTACTTTGAGACGACAGGACCCACGGAACCCGGGGCACCCCGGGAAGCCGCAGGTGCATCTGCAGCTTCCGCAGGTACACCTGCGGCTCCCCCCTCTATAAATAGAGGGCTTGGGGCAGCCATTTTGAAAGAAGAAAAGGCGAGGAAGCCCTGTCCAATTTTCTCTGTACACACCCTAAACTGAGTGCTTTCTCATTTGAAACACTTGTGAGCTTATATATTGTTATATTTTTACCGACGGGAGCCGAGTGTTCATCTATTTAAAGTCATTGAAATCTTCTTTGGCAGTCCACTGTAAGTTTTCTTACACACTTTAAAGCCTTTCTCTTCGTCTTTACACACACCGTTCTTCACGTTGAGAGTCGTGTTGCGTGTGTATGCCCGAACTTCGGTTCGTGGCTTTTATTTTCCTTTGTATATAGATATTTATATATATTTGGACTAACATTATCGAGTTATGCCTCGATTGAGCCTGGACTCACGTCCGGAGAGTTTATTTACTTATATATATATATATATATATATATAAATACTTATATATATGTTGTTGCTATCAAACTCTGTTTGATTGAGCTTGGATTTCACATCCGATGCGTTTACTGCTTATATATATATATTTACATTTCTGTTAGGCATGGAGTTTACTTCGTGGCCTTTTACTGCTTTATTTACATTTTTTCCCGCCTGGAGTTTACTCCCTGGCGGTTGATCGCTTTTACTGCTTTATTTATATTTAGTCTCGTCTGGAGTTTACTTCGTGGCGGTTGACCATATTTATTGCTTTATTTACATTTTTGATCCCCCATGGAGGTGCTTCGTGGTGGTTGATCATGTCTCTATATATATATTTACCGCTTTTATATATTTACATTTTCGATCCCCCATGGAGGTGCTTTGTGGTGGTTGATCAAGTCTGTATATATATATTTACAGCTTTTCTATATATATATATATATATATATATATATATATATATATATATATAATTTCTTACTGCTTTCATACAAATTGTGGCATCATGTGAGCCTAGGAATCATGTGATCACATATTCAGTCTACTGAATCTAGATTCGGTTCCCGTAATGGACATTTTCAGCTGTAAGCAGACTGTGAATTAATCACGATGTTTGAACGTCCTTAGATGGCTCTCATGCCCACAAGGATTTTGGCCCTGCTTTGTACATTATTTTCTCGAATATGCTTCGCATCTCAAAAAATAAAAGCAATCAAGCCGAACATATAATAAAATGGAAGTATCAAAGGCCTCAATTACTATTGAGCATAACGGTTTGAAAAACCTCTTTTTATAAAACATCACTGCTATATCTTGTTTAAAACTGAATTTTTACACAAATTTAAACCCTTTGTATATAGGTGCGAACAAGGCATAGCACTACTTCCAAATAACTGCACATTGACCTACACATACACACACCTTCATATAACAGTTTCTTGAAAAGTGGCGGTCACCGTGGCAACACGGATGTTGGGGGGTGCCTAACACTTTTCTTTCGCATAAGCAAGTCCCCGGACCCTAATGAATCTCGGTTTCACAGACCCGTTAAGTAGTACCACATCACTGGGTCAATGTGCAAACCTTTTCTAGGTTGTGTTGGTACAACCATTTAAAAAAGCAACTGGCAACTCTTACAGTCAAATCGTCGACATATAAATGTCGGACCTTTTCACAACTTATTTTTTCAAACAAATCTCACCTAACATGAGAACACCAAAGAACAAGAACAGAAAAGGGACAAATAAAATCCCGACGTCGACAATATGTAGTGAAGGGTTAGAAAACCTGAAATGACTGGGGATCTGATGATCCAACACTAGGATGTTTGCTTGATGTTAACCTTAGACATAGTACCTTTTTACGGTGTCCGAGTTGATGAGCTGTGGAAATTCATCACCGTCCATTTTCTGTAATTTGAGAGCACCTCCTGTCAATACCTTCTTGACAATAAATGGGTCTTCTCAGTTCGGGGCAAATTTTCCCTTAGATTGATCTTGGTTGTCAATGATCTTCTTCAAAACCAAGTCATGTTGTTTAAACTGCCTTAGCCAAACTTTTCTATTGTAGGTGTAAAGCCCCCAAATTCAGGTACTTAAAACCCGAATTTAGTGCTTCACGATACCATTTTTATAAGCGGAATATCACAAATAATAATAACAATAATATAAGTATTAAACTTAATTTACATAACTATCAAAGTCTAGCTCCCAAGTACGTAACCTTTAATCATTCCTTACAATACATGATAATAAATATATAATATTGTCTTAATAATATTAAACTATTACATAAGATATTATTGAAATCATTCATCAACCTTTCCCTTTCCCTTGTTTCTAGCAGAGCCTTCATATTGTTCACACTTAGCTGAAAATATTTAAATTAAGCAAGGATGAGCATTTGAGTGCCCAATAAGTAATAACAATTATATATATATATATATATATATATATATATATATATATATATATAAGCTAAAAGAATTTAAATATTTTCTTTATACTACCCTTCTACAACAAATCAATAGTTGTGAAGTAATCTGAACCGATAATAATAACATAACAACCCTCTTTCAAATTTTTGAAACTACGTATTGACTATAAATAGGGTTAAAGTGACATACTATGAACATTATTTTTATTTTCGAAAAGGTTAAACAGAACTTCATGTGTAAACCGTCATAACTTACGGGCACGGGAGTGATCAGCCCGTTGTACCCTGTATTGATTAATACTGCATACAAGAATGATAGGATCGTTCACTCTGTCCGCCTTGGGCGCATAAAAGTTTTCCCGTGTAAGGGTTGTTCATACTTGTCGGGGTTCCAAACCAAAGCAATTCTGTTGGATAATAATAAGGTTTTATCTTGTTCAACAATAATCTATAATTCAACATATATATACGGGTATTTAACAAAGGTGTATCAACATGTGGTTAAATGCAATGATTATCCAAGTGGGGACACTTGTATAATCATTTATAGAAATTATCGAACATAATATATATCTGAATTACCATATACTAACATGTTGATAATCAATGAGCATATATAATATAGGGTTAATAATCTATACAGTAATAATATAATTCTGAAACATTCTTACTCATGTCCATTGCATAAAGAAAATGCAAAGGTAGGATACTTGCCTGATGCGCTGCTTACAATACGCAACTTAGTTTTATCTTTTATATCAAGACCTATCATTAATCAGATCATTCGTTCGATTAGAACAATATACTATAACATATAGTACTGCATTTCACAGTCAGCACATAATTTAATCGCATTATCACACATGTTCAACAGTCATTGCATCACAAACAAACATTAATACAGTCAAAATATCTAAGTCCAGATCAATTTTTGAAATATGTCGGTGTACTGACAACTTTTATCGGGTAATTATCTAGTCTAAGACTCTATTCCAACGTTCAATATCCGTAAGTATCAGTCATATTATTTTAAATGACTTAATAAATATTTATTAATTTATCATGAATTTTCAAACACCAAAATTATTATTAAATAATTTAAATATCAAATAATTCTATTATCATTTAATTATTATTAAACTATTAATAATACTTTTATTCATTTATCAATAGTATTAATATTTTATTCATTTACTAATATTATTAATCATTTAATAATATTTTATTTCTTTACTAATATTATTACATTTTTAATAACATTTTATTTAATCTCGAATATTATTATTTACTTAATAATATTTTAATCATCCAATAATACTTTAATTTAATATTATTAATCTTTTAATAATATTTTAATCTAAGATTAATATTTTAATTTAATACTATTAATTATTTAATAATACTTTAATCATTTATTAATATTTTAAATCAAATATGATGAACTATTTAATAATATTTTAATAAAGTTTTAATCTTAATATTTTTATTTACTTAACAATATCATATTCTAATATTATTAATATCATAATAACATTTTAATAATTTATTAGATCAATAAATAATTTATTTTAATTGTTAACCCTTTATAAAACTATTTATTAAATATCCATAAAAAGTCATAAATAATATTTTTTTATTATAAATTACCAAAATACCCTAAAATAGTCATAATTATATATTAGGAGTATTCAAGCATTAAAATCACATTTTTCTCATTAAAGACATCATTTAACTATTTGTTTCCTTTTATTCATAACTTAATCATTTTTAGGAAAAATAGCAAACTAATTCCAAAAATTCTCATCTTCTGGATTGTGACAGAATATGAACCTACAAGGATCCCCAAATTTTTTTGGAATTTTAGAAAATGATATACTATTTTTAAAGTTCCTAAAACACTCGGATCTTGCTTCATTTTTCATAAATTGAGTTTTGCTCAGAAAAATCTAAACTTTCAGGGTATGCTCTCCAAACATATATGAACCTACTATAAAAATTTCGGAATTTTCTAGTGTATACACAGTGAGATATTCGAAGGTAAATATTTAGGAGTCCTTCACGGAAATAGTCATTACGCACAATCTATAACTCGAAACGTGTCCGTTCTTTTTCCTACATGTAGATAACTTCTCAAGGTACCTCTGTGATTTTTCCCATAATTTTAAAATACATGCAACTGTCCAAAACAGTCCCTAGAAAAAAGGGACAAAAGCTATTTTAGGGTTTTGAACCTTTAACATTCAAAGTGGATTGTTTTGGGGAAAATAGCCCCAAAGGTTTCAAAACTTGCTAGATTTGTGTTCTATCACTTGGGTTTACTAGATAACTCATGTATCTAGCACCCCCTTTGACGGATCACAAATCTAAGTTGAAAAACTTGAGTTACACAAGATTTAGTGGAAGAAAAATAAGAGTTTTCACCCTTGGAGAACATATGCTCATATTCTTCCTCTGAGCCTTTGATCTAACACTAAAGATACTTAGTTTCATACATGATGATATGTAGAACTAGGGTACTTTGAGTATCAGACCATAACCCCCATATATGATGAGGTAAAAATCAAAATAGAAGAAGAATAAGAACGAATGGAAGAGAATCCTCACCTAGTTTTCTTTGCTATACTTCTTGTTCTTCCAAAGTATGATATAAACTTAGGATGCATGAACAATAAACTCCTCTCCCTCTCTAGAATCTGAACTTTTCCTCTCTCTTTTGCTAAGCTTTGTGTTTTGATGGGTTGGGAGAAAATAGAAGAAGAAGAAGAATGGTGGAGGAGTAAAATGAAATGAGATAGATATTATGTTGGTGAATTGGAGTGGAATGCTAATATCCTCCATGTTTCTTTTGCCCCTTGGACAAAAGGGTTAGCCTTATCCCTTCCTAATCATGCAATTAAGGTTGCTAAATGGATTTTCTACCAATGGGAGCATGACACACTTTTCCTTGTGTGTAAAATTTTTACTCATGGAACATGATTAGCTTAATATTCTTTCCTTAAAAAGGCTAATGTGGCCAGCCATATTTATGCCCACTAACTCCTTCACTTAGCTTTTATTTTAATGCATAAATTAGATAAATCAAATGTCTAAAATACCCTTAATCAAGTGGGCTAAGTTTGTGTGACGCCCCCAAAATAGGTCCAATCCACCCAACCTATTCTGAGTCGCTAAATATATGGTACAGAAATAACTACAACTTTATTAATACAATTGTCGTGCAAAATACGACAACACATAAACTCTGAGTTTAAATACAAATATTGTCTTCTAGACAATATCCACACTCAAATAAGTCCTCATTACAATTATTGATACACTATTTTACAAAATAGTGAGGACTACTAAAACAACTGTCTTGGACCATCACTCCACACCCCGACTAGTTCCCGTTATATTCTCGTCTCCTGAGAAGAAAAATGGAACAAAAAGGAAAAGGGTGAGCTCAATAGGAAAAAATCTGATAGAATACAATAGACAACAAATTTTAGATCAATAATTGCAGCGGAATCAATAATTCATTAGAAGAGTTAAGTAGAGAATGAAATCTACTATCACCTATGAATTTAAAAGTCCATCATCGATATTTTATCCCTGTAACATCAATCAATATACATCTTGAATCAAATAGTCATCTTTGCACTACAGGTCAAAGATATTCATCAATCGGTAATGTTCATCTCAACACCTGTTCATCTTTGCACTACGGGCCAAAGATATTCATCAAGAAATCATTCATCTTTGCACTACAGGCCAAAGATATTTAGTTATATCATCATTTAGAACTGAGGATGATGAAAAATATTTTAAAGAAAACGAATTCAGTGAGACAAAAGATCAAATATTAAGGATTCGTACTTTAGACAATCTAAGTTCAAAAATACTCCATAATAAACTATTGTGGAGCAGAATTCAAAAATGAAGATCAAAACATAGATCCAAACAAAGATAGGAACCATAATAGACAATCTTGGACACAGAAAAAAAAATTTAATTTTTCTGTGAATAGTGTCGTATTCGTGAATAGTGCCGTATACGTGAATAATGCCGTATACGTGAATAGTAACTCCGACACTAAAAGGTAGAAATTCTACAAGAAAAATCATCATGCTTCGTGAATAGTACTCGTGAATAGTAACTCATTAATAGTAACTCGTGAATAGTAACTCGTGAATAGTAACTCATGAATAGTAACCCCGACATGAAAAGATAAGAATTTCACAAGAAAATCTTACCAATATTTCGGTATAATGATATTGAAAGAAATAATATTATTTATAAAAAAAATAACATCTCTTACCTCGAAAAGACAGTACTTTTGACTAGAATACTAGATATAGTTCTGAAGGAAACTTGCACCGTATAACAACACTCAAAGTATCAAAATACTCACAAGAATACGCTCAATATATCGAGAGAGAAAGAGAGAGAAGATTTTAGTTTCTGGTGTGATTTTTAATTCTAACCTAAGCACCCTATTTATAGAAAAATGCTTAGAACACCAAAGCAGAAAATTTAATAAAATAATAATATAATTAACAAAATTCAAGCACACCTTTGAAATCTGATTTCAGATCATTTAAATCACATGTGAGGCCAACTTAATTGCAAAAAACGTTTTTCTTTTAAAAAAATAATTAAAACTTCCAAAAATCAATTATTTCGGAACTTCGGAACTTCAATAATTCATAATAAATAGCCCTTTTATCAGAAAATTTGAATCTCGCTAATTTTTATAGAAAATTCAATTCTCTACAACTTTGCAGAAGAAAGTTTTTTCAAATTCCAAACAGAAATTGACCGAAATCCACAAACGGGCGATTTTACAGTCTATAATCAAATTTCAGTCAGGAAATGGGGTCCACCGACAAACTAAACATGTGTTAATCATTTAATGCAACAAAAATATTCTTCCTCCTCATATACTCATATATCCCATATTCATTGTAAAAATATCACCATTATTATATTATTAAAATATAATAATATATTTAAATAAATTATTTTATCAGAAAAAGATAAAATATTAATTTTCAACAATTGTCACATTAAAATTTTTTTCCATCTATATCTACAAAAAATCAATATTTTTTTCATCATATAAATCAATAATTAATTATTCACAAATAATATTACAGAATCACAGTACTGACAACCAGGCCGTTCCCAGGAAAGATGGGGCTTTTCAATAAGGATCTCTCCTTACTGGCGCGCAATTAGGTGACCAAACCTCTCCTTAGACAGAACTTCTAGACATTACCAATAATGTTATCTAATAATATTATTCAGATAATATGAATTATTGCTCCGATAATAGAAAATACTGTGTAGTGATAATTATTGAAACAGCAGTAATATAAAATATCAACGTAGCAATTATTGAATCAATAAAATAAAATATTAAACAGTAATTACTGTAACAATTATTGAGTAGTGTCTTCTTACGTAAGAATCAATAATTGGTGCAATACCGTGTGCTACTGTACAACAACGCGTATTACTGTATTTTAACCACCGGGTATTCCAACAGTATAAACGGTAACAACTACGCCATTATTTATAAATAACTTATACTTGTCGTTTTCTTCATCCAATCGCTTTCCGTTATGGGGCCCATAAAAGGCTGCGCCGTCGTACGAATATTCCCCGACAGCAAGAATATTCCACGACCAAACGAATATTCCCCGACAACAATAAATATTTTATAACCACTTGCTTATTTAAAAATATTTACGCATTTTACCCATAACTAACCACAATAATCAAATCAACCCCTTACTATTTCAAAATAATAATTAGAGAAAATTAAATCTTCATTTATAAAAAGTTGGGGCCTTACAACCTCTTCTCCTTATAAAATTTCGTCCTCGAAATTGACATACGTAGGACATGCTCCTTCCCATCCAAGATCTTGACTGGTACCTCCTCGTACGTTAAATCTTCTGCTATCTCGTCTGGTTCTAACTCAATAATGTGGTTCGGGTCGTCCACATATTTATGTAACATCGATAGGCAAAAAATGTTATGAACACGCGTCATACTTGGTTGTAAAGCGAGTCTATAGGCCATAGTTCATATTCAATCGAGGATTTTAAATGGACTAATAAATCGAAGGTTTGAGCTTTCCTCACATCACCGATTCTTGCTTTTGGAATAACGACTTCTTGCATCTTCTTCTTCATATTCATCAACTCCGGTGTGTAGCTTGAGCGGTTTTAACTTTATCGATTAAAGTCGATTTTACTCGTATATCATCACGTGATCCATAGAGTCTTTAACTCTATCTCTATCATTTGTAAGTCATATAAAATGGGTCTTTGTGTTCGACAATATCGCACTCGTACCCGCATACGATCTTCTACTTAACGCGTTAGCTACCACGTTCACTTTTTTTTTCCAGGATGGTATTGAATGGTATGGTCGTAATCTTCAGCAGCTCGAGCCAACGTCATTGTCGCATGTTAACTTCTTGGAAGCTCTTCTCACATTCTTCGCTCCATTCGAATTTTGTATCTTTTCGAGTCAGCTGAGTTAATAGAGTAGCGATTCGAGAAAATCTTTCCACAAAATATTTGATAATAACCAACTAAGCATAGAAAGCTACGTATTTCGATTACTAACTTAGGTTTCTCTCAACTGTGACTCATATCCCAATCTTGGATAGCACGTCACAATGACACCTATCAGTTTACTACCACATAAATATGGCCTCCCCTACAGAGAGTCTGGCTTCGGTGTATTTCACAAAGGAAGTCACCAGATAGAGGCTCGGATACCAAATTCTATAGTTGAATTTTTAACTCCTGAAGTTCAATAGGAGCCATTCGATATGAGATTTTAGAAATGGGTTTTGTACCAGGTTCAAAGTCGATACAAAATTCAATATCACACTTTGGGAGTAAGCCAAGAAATTCTTTAGAAAATACGCCAGGAAACAAAATATTATTCAAATATGACGTATTAAAGTCCATGACATGGGTAAGAAAGCTTGACATCCGTTTTTTAATAAACGAATGGTTTTATGGCTTGATATGACAATGATTGACTTCCGTGGTTTGGTTGCTTGAATTCGAATAACAGGTTGCTTAGGAATATGAAAACTAACAACCTTACGAAAGCAATCAATTTTGGCATGATGAGTAGTTAATCAATCAATCAATCCCTAAAATCACATCAAAAGCAAGTATCTTTAAAGAAATAAGGTCAATAGGTAATGTGATGGTGCCAACTTGGATCAAACAAGATTTATAAACAGTAGATGTAACGAAAGTTTCTCATAACGGAGTTTCAACAGATAAGTCAAAGTCTAATTTTCTCAGAGTCAAGTTTAAATGTTGAGTATAAGCAGGAGAGATAAATGAATGGGTAGAACCGGTATCTAATAAGGTATAAACTTCGTAAGAATTTATAATTAACTAACCCGTGCTAACTTCGTTCGGGTTCTTTGCATTCTGACCAGTCACGAAAAATGCTCTTCCAGGAACCGTTGACTTTGACTTTTTTGGGGCAGCCTTTTGAGTCACCATCCCCGCTGGACATGGTTTCACTACAGTGCAATCTCGAGAGATATGTCCTTCCTTTCCATAATTATAGCATACCTTGAACTGTTGTGGATAGTTTGGGCTGATGTGTCCCTCTTTTCCACATTTATAGCATACGACCGGTGGTCGTTCTCATCCCTTAAAACCAGTTGCTGCTGGTGCTGATGTCTTCACAGTGTCATTGTTGAATCTCCTCTTTTTAAAATCTCCCCTAACTCGCTTCTTCTATTCTCATGGCCACGATTACCACCAGAGTGGTTGCCGCTCTTGTCCGTATTTTTCTTTCTCCGCTGGTTATCGTTGTTCTGATGACTGCTGTCACTGGTATGATCCTGGTTGCGGTCTCTTGGTTGAACGTACTCACTATCTCGCTCTAATAATTGAGCCCTGTTGACAACATCTGAATATAGAGAAAATTTATGAGAAATGAGATATTGACGTATGTCGGGTTTCAAACCTCGCAGAAACATTCGCGTCATTCTCTCCTCATTATCAACCAAATGTGATGCAAATCGAGACAACTCGGCAAACTTAGCTTCGTATTGCGACACGTTCATATTGTTTTGCTCCAGCTTGATGAACTCTACCTCCTTCATGTGACGAATACTTTCAGGAAAGTATTTTTTATTGAAAAGTTTCTGAAACGTTTCCCAAGATATGCTAAGTGCGGCAGGCTGGGTACGCTTCACAGACTCCCACCAGTAGTCTGCCTCACCGCGGAACATAAATGTGGCAAATGGAACCTTCTGTTCCTCCGTGCATCCCAAGACATCGATTAACTTGGTAATTTACTTGACCCACATTTCTGCCATGATCGGATCTGGCTTTCCCTTAAATTCTGGTGGTCCCAACTCTTTGAACTGCTTGGCTGTGATAAGCCGCGCATTGCTAGCATTTCCACTCGTATTTTGTGCACGAGTCTCCCTCGTCTGGTTTTGCATGAACTGCAAAAAACTCCTAAACATACCATCGTTCGTCATCTGCTCAGTGGTGTTGTTCACAAGAGGAACATTGCCAGCCTGTTGCACGTTATCCTCGTTGGTGAGCAAAGGTGTCTCCATAGTCTCATTTACTCCACTGTTAACATTCTCAATCGGCATTATCAAATACTGCCATAAAACAAGGGTTAATTTAACAAATTAACAAATCACATAATACTCCTATATTATGACTGACTAACAAATAGGCTTAGGTAGGACACACTAGCGAAGGATTTACTCGTCTCTTCCCTCCTAATTCTATTCCCCGATCTCCGTCAGAGATCATATCCCTAAGCTCTGATACCAACTGTGACGCCCCCAAAATAGGTCCAATCCACTCAACCTATTCTGAGTCGCCAAATACATGGTATAGAAACAACTACAACTTCATTAATACAATTGTCGTGCAAAATACGACAACACATAAACTCTGAGTTTAAATACAAATATTATCTTCTAGACAATATCCACACTCAAATAAGTTCTCGTTACAATTATTGATACACTATTTTACAAAATAGTGAGGACTACTAAAACAACTGTCTTGAACCATCACTCCACACCCCGACTAGTTCCCGCTATATTCTCGTCTCCTGATAAGAAAAATGGAACAAAAAGGAAAAGGGTGAGCTCAACTAGCCCAGTAAAGAATATTATCACTAAGATAATATAGAACAAATTATCGTTAGTCCTCAACAGGAAAAAATCTGATAGAATACAATAGACAACAAGTTTTAGATCAATAACTGCAGCGGAAACAACAATTCATTAGAAGAGTTAAGGAGAGAATGAAATCTACTATCATCTATAAATTTAAAAGTCCATCATCGATATTTTATCTCTGTAACATCAATCAATATATATCTTGAATCAAATAGTCATCTTTGCACTACAGGCCAAAGATATTCATCGATCGGTCATGTTCATCTCAACACCTGTTCATCTTTGCACTACGGGCTAAATATATTCATCAAGAAATCATTCATCTTTGCACTACAGGCCAAAGATATTCAGTTATATCATCATTTAGGACTGAGGATGATGAAAAATATTTTAAAGAAAACGAATCCAGTGAGACAAAAGATCAAATATTAAGGATTCGTACTTTAGACAATCCAAGTTTAAAAATACTCCATAATAAACTATTGTGGAGCAGAATTCAAAAATGAAGATCAAAACATAGATCCAATCAAAGATAGGAACCATAATAGACATTCTTGGACACAGAAAAGAAAATTTAATTTTTCTGTGAATAGTGTCGTATTCGTGAATAGTGCCGTATACGTGAATAGTGCCGTATACGTGAATAGTAACTCCGACACTAAAAGGTAGAAATTTTATAAGAAAAATCATCATACTTCGTGAATAGTACTCGTGAATAGTAACTCGTGAATAGTAACTCGTGAATAGTAACCCCGACATGAAAAGATAAGAATTTCACAAGAAAAATCTTACCACTATTCCGGTATAATGATATTGAAAGAAATAATATTATTTATAAAAAAAATAACATCCCTTACCTCAAAAAGACAATACTTCTGACTGGAATACTAGATATAGTGCTGAAGGGAACTTGCACCGTATAACAACACTCAAAGTATCAAAATACTCACAAGAATAAGCTCAATATATCGAGACAGAAAGAGAGAGAAGATTTCAGTTTCTGGTGTGATTTTCAATTCTAACCTAAGCACCTATTTATAGGAAAATGCTTAGAACACCAAAATAGAAAATTTAATAAAATAATAATATAATTAACAAAATTCAAGCACACTTTTGAAATCTAATTTCAACTCATTTAAATCACATGTGAGGCCAACTTAATTGCAAAAAACGTTTTTCTTTAAAAAAAATAATTAAAACTTCCAAAAATCAATTATTTTGGAACTTCAATAATTCATAATAAATAGCCCTTTTATCAAAAAATTTGAATCTCGCAACTTTTTGTAGGAAAATCAATTCTCTACAACTTTACAGAAGAAAGTTTTTCCAAATTCCAAACAAAAATTGACCGAAATCCACAAACGGGCGATTTTACAGTCTATAATCAAATTTCAGTCAAGAAATGGGGTCCACCGACACAAAATATGTGTTAATTATTTAATACAACAAAAATATTCTTCCTCCTCATATACTCATATATCCCACATTCATTGTAAAAATATCACCATTATTATATTATTAAAATATAATAATATATTTAAATGAATTATTTTATCAGAAAAAAATAAAATATTAATTTTCAACAATTGTCACATTAAAAATTTTCTCCATCTATATCTATAAAAAATCAATATTTTTCTCATCATATAAATTAATAATTAATTATTCACAAATAATATTACAGAATCACAGTACTGACAACCAGGCCGTTCCTAGGAAAGATGGGGCTTTCCAATAAGGATCTCTCCTTACTGGCGCGCAATTAGATGACCAAACCTCTCCTTAGACAGAACTTTCTAGACATTACCAATAATGTTATCTAATAATATTATTCAGATAATATGAATTATTGCTCCGATAATAGAAAATACTGTGTAGTGATAATTATTGAAACAACAGTAATATAAAATATCAACGTAGCAATTATTGAATCAATAAAATAAAATATTAAACAGTAATTACTGTAACAATTATTGAGTAGTGCCTTCTTACGTAAGAATCAATAATTGGTGCAATACCATGTGCTACTGTGCAACAACGCGTATTACTGTGTTTTAACCATCGAGTATTCCAACAGTATAAACGGTAACAACTACGCCATTATTTATAAACAACTTATACTTGTCATTTTTTTCATCCAATCGCTTTCCGTTATGGGGCCCACAAAAGGCTGCGCCGTTGTACGAATATTCCCTGACAGCAAGAATATTCCACGACCAAACGAATATTCTCCGACAACAATAAATATTTTATAACCACTTGCGTATTTAAAAATATTTACGTATTTTACCCATAACTTACCACAATAATCAAATCAACCCCTTACTATTTCAAAATAATAATTAGAGAAAATTAAATCTTCATTTATAAAAAGTTGGGGCCTTGCAGTTTGGGCTTGCATTTTATTTCTTTTGGGCTTTTCCTTTAATTGTTTTGAGCCATGTAATAAACATAGTCTAACAATTTTAATATATGTTATCCAAATTATTTATTTAGGGTTTTAATTTCCAATCTTATGAAATTTAATTACTTATACATGTGACTTTAGCTCATAACTTAATTAGGTTTAATAGAAATAGGTTTAAAATTAGTAGTCACTTAAAATAATAAGACTATCCACTTAAGTTAGTATACATATTAAATACTAACCCTTCCTTATTACCATAACCCTTAGGTTATTTAATTGTCTCACCTAATGTATAATTAGGTTACGAAGCTTTCATTTAGGGTTTAAAATAAAATAAAATTAGTTCCTAAAATTTGTAATTAGGGTTTCACACAGTAATACAAGGGTTTGTCACATAACACCATAATTGACCAACTCTTATTGGTCCACATATACAGTACATATTTATAGCACTAAAAAATAGAAATATAATTATTATAATAATTATAAAAATCATTTCATATATTATATAAGTAATATATGATTATATCTTTATGGAAAATAATTAATAAAACATTTTTATTATAAAATTAATTAGGATAAGAATATAATTTATAATGATCAATAATTCTAAAATAAAATTATTTGTAATTATTCATATTTTTATTTATCACATAAATACATATACACATTATCTTGGCACATATTCCCCACATTTAAAATTTAAAAATTTTATACGCAAAATTTGTAATTTATTTGTATAGAAAATATCGGGTTGTTACAGTAGGTGCTGGAGATCCTTTGTTGGTATAACTGACCATGGAAAATAGCATCACTTCGCCTTTCGTCTATTAGAGACAATTGTTGATACTTATCTTGTACCCATTGGTCTTCATCCAGCTGAGCGTCTATCAACACTCTGAAGGATTCCATTTCCACTTCTATGGGGAGCACTGCTTCCATCCCATAGGTTAATGCGTAGGGTGTTGCCCCAGTGGAAGTGCGTATTGATATTCTGTAGGCTAATAGAGTTAGAGGCAATAAGTCAGGCCATCCTTTGTGGTTAGCGGACATCTTTTGCATGATCTTCTTAATGTTTTTGTTAGTCGATTCAACAGCACCATTCATCTTTGGACGGTAGATGACTGAGTTGAGATTTTTGATGTGGAATTTACTGCACAATTCCTCCATCATTTTGTTGTTGAAGTTCTTAGCATTGTCTGATATAATTACCTTTGGTTGTCCATATCGACAAATGACATTGTTTATGATGAAAGTAATGATGACTTCTTTGGTAACCCTGAGGAAGGAAGCTGTCTCTACCCACTTGGTGAAGTAGTCGATCATGGTGAAGATAAACCGATGCCCATTACTGGCTTTGGGCTCGATGGGCCTGATTATGTCCATTCCCTACATTGAGAAGGGCCAAGGTGAACCCATATTATGGAGTTTCCTCAGAGGGGCGTGGATAGCAGTCCCATGAATTTGGTACTGATAACATCTCTTGACGTGATCCTCATAGTCAGCCTTGAGAGAGAGCCAGTAATGCCTTGTTCTTTAGATTTTCTTTACAAGTAGGGGGCCGCTCATGTGTGGACCGCATACTCCACCATGGATTTCATCCATGAGCCTCTGAGCTTGGTCCTTGTCCAGACATCTGATGAGACCTAGTACTGCATCTCTTTTGTAAGACCCCAACTTTTACGAATAAAGATTAATTTTCTATAAATATCATTTTTGAATATTATGGAGTGAATTTGATATAATGTTATAGTTGTGGGATATATATAAAATTTTCAAAATACGCAAGTGGTTATAAAATACTCATTTCTGTTCGGGAATATTCGTTTGGTCGTAGAATATTCTTGTTGTCAGGGAATATTCGTACGATGGTGCAGCCATTTGTGGGCCCCATAACAGAATAACTGTCGGATGAAAAAAATGACAAATTTGAGTTTTTATAAATAACGACGTAATCGTTACCGTTAGCACTGCTGGAATACCTGGTGGTTAAAATACAGTAATACGCGTTGTTGCACAGTAGCACACGGTATTGCACAATATTGTTGAATTATTGATTCTTACGTAAGAAGACACTACTCAATAATTGTTACAGTGATTACTGTTCAAAATTTTATTTTATTGGTTCAATAATTGTTGCGTTGATATTTTATATTATTGTTGTTTCAATAATTGTCACTCCATAGTATTTCCCATTATAAGATCAATAATTCATATTATTTGAATAATATTATTAGATATCATTATTAGCAATGTCTTGAAAGTTCTGTCAAGGAGAGGTTTGGTCACCTAATTGCGTGCCAGTAAGGAGAAATCCTTATTAGAAAGTCCCGTCTTTCCTGGGAACGGCCTGGTTGTCATTATTGTGATTCTGTAATATTATTTGTAAATAATTAATTATTGATTTATATGATAAGGAAATATTTATTTTATGTAGACATAAATGATGGATAGAAAAATATTTATTTTATGTGGTTATAAATGAAGGAATTAATGTTGTGGTGTTTTATCAGTATTTTTGTCAGAATGGAGGTATTAAAAATCAAATTAGTGTTCTTAAAGCTCTATTGCGTGAGTTATAATTTTATTCTGACCGTTGGATCGTTGTGATTTTTGGATATGTTATGCATATACAAGTTGAGTATATGTTCACAAATTTTGAACCGTTAAAAATTAACGAATGATTCGTTATGAATTTTATGAGGTATTAAAAATCATCCGTTTGTGGATTTCAGATATTTTCTGTTTGGAATTTGGAAAAACTTAAAGCTACAAAGTTGTAGAGAATTTAATTTCGTGTGGAATGGACATAAAATTCGTATTTTTCTGATAAAAGGGCTATTTATTATGAATTACTGAAGTTTTGGAAAATAAAATATTTTTATTAAAATTGGGTGGGACCCACTTTTGCTTTTAACATGAGGGTTGCTATTTGTGTTCCAAGATGGCTGGCTTGAAAAGGAGGAGGCGTAGGAAGAAAGAATTATTTATTTATTTATTTAGTCTCCTGTGGCGTTCTAGCATTTTCCTATAAATATGCGCTTAAGTTAGAATTGAAAATCACACCAGAATCAGAGAATTCTTCTTCTATAATCTTGAGCGTAATTCTTTCGAGTTTTAGAAAGCTTTAAGCGTAGAAAATAGTGAAAGTTTTTTTCAAAATATCCCCGCTATACCAGTTGGAATACTCTTCTTTTCAAGGTAAGGGATGTTATTTTTGTTCAATATTCGCTTGAAATAATATTTTCTTCCATACTCTGTAGTATGTAAGTAATATTATTTCGTTTCAGATTTCGAATTCTATACTCGTTTTGTTAAAATTTTGGCTTCTAAACTCCATGAAATTAGTTGAATATCATTGATATTTGCGCTTCATCAAGTATCTTTTCAAAGAAATATTATTCTGAGCATTCTTGATAAGTTTTAACTTTTTTATGCCAGAGTACTATTCACGGGGTTACTATTCTCGAAGTACTATTCACGAGATACTATGCACTCGAGTACTATTTACCCGGATACTATTCATGATAAAAATTGATTCGTTTTCGGTCTAAATTATTTTTGGTACAATATTATTTTTGAATTTTACTCCACAAAACAGTTTCATGTTGACAATTTGGACGTTATTGATTTCTGGATAAATTAAATTATAAATCTTTAAAAATTTATCCTTGAACTTGTTTTATTGAATTCTTATATCATTGTCATCATCCTCATGTTTATATTATGTTGAAAGTCATCTGTGGCCTGTAGTGCATAGATGGACTTGGTATGATTATGACCAAGGATTATTCGATATAATCATGACCGTAATGTTATAAATGATGTGGTAAAAGTCCTCATTGGCCCGTAGTGCATTGATAGATAATTGTTGGCATGATCTTGACTATTTATGAATACACGAATATCCTTGACCCATAGTGCATGGATAATTTGTGGTCGTGATACTAATGAATATCCTTAGGCGTAGAGCAGGGATGATGTGGATTATTTATTAAGCTGAGTCTCAGCGATAAAAGTGATGAAAAATCTTTTAAATCATAGAAGATAATAGATTTTATGCTCTACTTGACTCTTCTAATGGATTACTTATTTTGCTACAGTTAAACTTGATGTTTGTTATATTTTATCAGTTTAACACTGTTGAAGGCTAACGATAAATTATTCTGCATTATCTTAGTCATAATATTTCTTACTGGGCTAGTTGAGCTCACCCTTTTGCTTTCATTATCCTCTTCAAAAAATGAGAACGTAGCCGGGACTAGTCGGGGAATGGAGTGACGGTCCAGGTGATAACATTAGTAGTCCTCACTATTCTATGAAATAGTGTGATAATAATTGTATTGAGGACACCATTCGAGTTGAATACTGTCTAGAAGACAATATTCGTTTTAAAACTCTCAGTTTATGTTTTGTCATATTTTACACGACAGTTGTATTATTAAGTTGTATTTGAATTTTGTACTATGTATTTGGCGACTCAAGATGGGTGATGTATACCTACTTTGGGGGCGTCACAGTTGGTATCAGAGCTTAGGGATATGATCCCTGGCTGAGATGTGAGACAAGAACTAGGAGGATAGAGACGGGAAATTCCTTTGCTAGTATGACCTTCCTAAGTTTATTTGGTATTTAATTGGTCGGTCAGAGTATATGGATAATATGTGACATGTCAATTAACCCTTATTTTGTGGCAATATTTGAAAATGACATCCGAGAATGTTGAGAATAGCAATGGAGCACAGGAGACCGTTAAGTCTCCACAGATCAATAATTAGGATATTGTGTATTAGGAAGGCGACAATCCTCATGCAAACAAAAACACTGATCAAATGATGAACGATGGAATGTTCAAAGGCTTTTTGCAATTCATGCAACATTAGGAAAGAGAGACTCCTGTCCGAAATGCAGGTGGAAACACTGGCAACTCTCAGACGGTCACTGCTAAATAGTTCAAGGAGCTGGGACTACCGGAGTTTTTTGGAGAGCCAAAACCACTTAAGACAGAGACGTGGATAAAGCAGATTAAGCAGATATTTGATATCTTGGGATGCTCCAAGGAGCAAAAGGTTCCCATTGCCACCTTCATGTTGCGGGTAGAAGAAGATTACTGGTGGGAATCTGTAAAGCGTACTCAACCTGCCGCACTGAAGATGTCTTGGGAGAAGTTCCAAGAACTGTTCAACGACAAGTACTTTCCCAAAAGTATTTGTCACATGAAGGAGGTAGAGTTTATTAAGCTGGAGCAGAATAATATGACCGTGTCACAGTACGAAGCTAAGTTTACCGAGTTGTCCTGGTTTGCGTCCCACTTAGTTGATAATGAGGAGAGAATGACGCGGATATTTCTAAGAGGTTTAAAACCTAAGATACGTCAATACCTAATTTCTCATAAACCGTGTTTGCATTCAGATGTTGTAAATAGGGCTCAGTTATTAGAACGTGATAATGAGTCAACTCAACCAAGAGAGAGCATCCGACAAAATGATAATACCAGTGGCAGCAGTCATCGAAGCGGTGACAACAAATGTGGAAGGAATCAACATGCCAGAAATGGTAACCACTTTGATGGTAATCATGGACAAGACAATAAGAGTAGACATTTCAAGAAGAGGAGATTCAACAATGATGGAAAGACGTCAGCACCAGCACCCGTTGTTAAGGAATGAGAACGACCACCTATCATACGCTTCAAATACGGAGGGGAGGGACACATCAGTCCAAACTGCACGATGCAGTCCAAAGCGTGTTATAATTATGGAAGAGAAGGTCACCTAGCCCGATTTTATCGTGCACCGAAGACAAGTCCAGCTGGGATGGAGGCACCAAAGGCCGTCCCAGAAAAGTCAAAATCGGTAGTTCAAGGGAGAGCGTTTGCCGTGACCTCCCAGAAAGTAAGGAACCCAAACGAGGTCATCATGGGTAAGCTTATCATAAACTCTAGCGAAGTTTATACCTTATTTGATACCGGTTCTATCCATTCTTTTATTTCTCCTACTTGCGCTCAACGTTTAAATTTTACTCCGGAGAAATTAGACTTTGACTTATCTGTTGAAACTCTATTGGAGAAACTTTTATTACATTCACTGTTTATAAGTCTTGTTTGGTTCAAATCGGTACCCTCACATTACCTGTCGATCTTATTTCAGTGAAAATACTTGCATTTAACGTAATTCTAGGGATTGATTGGTTAACTACTCATCATGTAAAAATTGATTATTTTCGTAAGGTTGTTAGCTTTCATATTCCTAACCAACCTATTATGTGAATTTAAGCAACCAAACCATTAAAATTAATCACTGTCATCTCAAGCTATAAAGCTATTCATTTATTGAAAAACGGATGTCAAGCTTTCTTAGCTCATGTCACGGATTTAAACAAAAATACGTCAGTTTTGAATGATATTTCTATTGTTAATAAATTTCCTGACGTATTTCCTGAAGAACTTCCTGGCCTACCCCAGAGCGAGAAATTGAATTTTGTATCGACCTTGAACCTAGTACAAAACCATTTCTAAAGCCCCATATCGAATGGCTCCTATTGAACTTCAGAAGTTAAAAACCCAACTGCAGGAGTTGTTAGACATCGGTTTCATTCGTCCTAGTACGTCTCCTTGGGGTGCTCCTGTTTTATTCGTGAAAAAGAAAGATGGGAGTATGCGACTTTGTATTGATTATCGGGAGTTGAACCATGTCACTGTCAAAAATAGATACCCGTTGCCTCGCATTGATGACCTATTTGACCAGTTGCAAGGCGCTAAATTCTTTTCAAAGATCGATCTTTGTTTCAGATATCATCAGTTAAAGGTTAGAACCAATGACCTTCCAAAGACGGCTTCCAGAACTCGGTACGGGCATTATGAATTCCTAGTCATGTCTTTTGGATTGACTAATGCTCCTGCTGCCTTCATGGATATGATGAACTGAGTATTCAAGGAATATTTAGATCACTTTGTGGTCGTCTTTATTGATGACATCCTCATATGTTCCAAAAGTCGTGAAGATTGTGAGCAACACTTGAGGCTGATACTCCAAAATCTTCGTGAAAATAAGCTTTAGGCCAAGTTACAGAAATGCGAGTTCTAGCTTGAGGAAGTAGCATTCCTTGGGCACATAGTATCAAGTCATAAAATATCTGTTGACCCGACAAAGATTGAAGCTATTCAAAGCTGGGAGTAACCTAAATTAGTGACCGAAGTACGTAGCTTTCTCGGCTTAGCTGGTTATTATCGGAGATTCGTAGAAGGGTTTTCTCGAATCGCTATTCCATTAACTCAGCTGACTCGAAAAGATAAAAAATTCGGTTAGAGCATGGAATGTGAGAAGAGATTTTAAGAACTCAAGAGGAGACTCATTTCAGCACCTGTTCTGACAATAACATCTGGCTCGGAGGGATTTGTCATCTATAGTGATGCTTCGGGAAAATGGTTAGGATGTGTTCTCATGCAATATGAAAAAGTCATAGCCTATGCCTCTCGACAACTCAAAGAATATGAGAGGTATTATCCTACTCATGATCTAGAGTTGGCAGCAGTTGTCTTCGCACTTAAAATTTGGAGGCATTACTTGTATGGGTAGAAAGTGGAGATCTTTACGGATCATAAAAGCCTCAAATATTTCTTCACTCAAAAGGAATTTAACATGCGAAAACGACGTTGGCTCGAACTGTTGAAAGATTATGATCATACTTTTCAATACCATCCTAGAAAAGCGACCGTAGTAGCTGACGCGTTGAGTAGATCATATGCGGGTACAAGTGTGATATTGTCAATGCAAAGGCCCATTTTGTATGACTTACAAAGGATGGAGATAGAGTTAAAGACTTCAGGGACCTATGTGATGATGGCAAATATATGAGTAGAACCAACTTTAATCAATAAAGTTAAAGCTGCTGAAGTTACAAACCTGGAGCTGATGCGTATGAGGAAGAAAGTACAAGAAGGTGCTATGCCAAAAGCAAGAATCGATGAAGAAGGAATACTTCGAGTAAACTCCGAACTTTGTATTCCTAACAACCCTGATTTAAAGTATAAAATCATGATGGAGGCGCACAACACACCGTTTGCAATCCATCCTGGGAGTACCAAAATGTATCATGATCTTAGACATACATTTTGGTGGAGCAATATGAAGAGAGAGATCGCGGAGTTTATCTCAAGGTGTCTAACTTGTCAACGAGTTAAGGCAGAGCTTCAAGTACCAAAAGGTCCATTACAACCACTTGAAATTCCAGAATGGAAGTGGGAGCACATTACCATGGATTTCGTTATCGGTCTTCCCAAGGTTTCTCAAGGCATAGATGCGATTTGGGTCATTGTTGATAGATTGACCAAGTCGGCTCATTTCTTACCTATACGAGAAACTTATACACTTGAACGTCTTGCTCGTATGTACATAAACGAGATTGTAAGATTGTATGGTATGCTAGTATCTATAGTTTCTGATCGTGACCTAAGATTCACTTCAAGATTTTGGGTTAGTTTGTAAAAAGCTATGGGCACAAATTTATGATTTAGTTCGGCTTATCATCCTTAAACGGACGTGCAGTCAGAGAGGACTATTCAAACTCTTGAAGATCTATTAAGACTCTGTGTCCTTGATTTCAAGGGAAGTTGGGACAAGTTCTTACCATTGGTGGAGTTTTCCTACAACAACAGTTATCAAGCAAGTATTGACATGGCTCCATTTGAGGCGTTGTATGGAAGAAAGTGTCGTTCTCCAGTATGCTAGGATGAGGTGGGTGAAGTAATGTTGTTGGGACCAGAGTTGGTACGTATGATTACGGAAAAGATTCAAACGATCCGACAACGTATAAAAACCTCACAAGATCGACAAAAGATTTATGCTGATCTTCATCGAAAGAACGTGGAATTAGATATTGGAGATCATGTGTTGTTACATGTTGCTCCATGGAAAGGAGTTACGAGATTTGGAAAGAGAGAAAAGCTCAATCCTCGATTTATTGGTCCATTTTTAATCCTCGATCGAGTAGGAACTGTGGCCTATAGACTCGCTTTACTGCCAAGTATGTCTCGTGTTCATAACATTTTTCACATATCCATGTTACGTAAATATGTGGAAACCACATTATTGAGTTAGAACCGGATGAAATAGCGGAAGATTTAACGTATGAAGAGGTTCCTATTAACATCTTGGATAAGAAGGAACATACTCTACGCTCCAAGGTTATACCTCAAGTCAAAGTTTTATGGAGAAACCATGATGTTGAGGAAATGACCTGGGAGTTAGAATCTGAAATGAAATCAAGGTATCCTTACCTCTTCGACATACCAGGTACGTACCCTAATTTCGGGAGCGAAATTTCATAAGAAGGGGAGGTTGTAAGACCCAACTTTTATGAATAAAGATGAATTTTCTATAAATATCATTTTTGAATATTATGGAGTGAATTTGATATAATGTTATAGTTGTGGGATATATATAAAATTTTCAAAATACGCAAGTGGTTATAAAATACTCATTTATGTTCGGGAATATTCGTTTGGTTGTGGAATATTCTTGTTGTCAGGGAATATTCGTACGATGGTGCAGCCATTTGTGGACCCCATAACAGAATAACTGTCAGATGAAGAAAACGACAAATTTGAGTTTTTATAAATAACGGCGTAATCGTTACCGTTAGCACTGTTGGAATACCTGGTGGTTAAAATACAGTAATACGCGTTGTTACACAGTAGCACACGGTATTGCACAGTATTGTTGAATTATTGATTCTTACGTAAGAAGGCACTACTCAATAATTGTTACAGTGATTACTGTTCAATATTTTATTTTATTGGTTCAATAATTGTTGCGTTGATATTTTATATTATTGTTGTTTCAATAATTGTCACTCCATAGTATTTCCCATTATAAGATCAATAATTCATATTATTTGAATAATATTATTAGATATCATTATTAGCAATGTCTTGAAAGTTCTGTCAAGGAGAGGTTTGGTTACCTAATTGCGTGCCAGTAAGGAGAAATCCTTATTAGAAAGTCCCGTCTTTTCTGGGAACGGTCTGGTTGTCATTATTGTGATTCTGTAATATTATTTGTGAATAATTAATTATTGATTTATATGATAAGGAAATATTTATTTTATGTAAACATAAATGATGGATTAAAAAATATTTATTTTATGTGGTTATAAATGAAGGAATTAATGTTGAGGTGTTTTGTCAGAATGGAGGTATTAAAAATCAAATCAGTGTTCTTAAAGCTCTATTGCATGAGTTATATTTTTAATCTGACCGTTGGATCGTTGCGATTTTTAGATATGTTATGCATATATAAGTTGAGTATATGTCCACAAATTTTGAACCGTTAAAAATTAACGTATGATTTGTTATGAAATTTATGAGGTATTGAAAATTATCCGTTTGTGAATTTCGGATATTTTCTGTTTGGAATTTGAAAAAACTTAAAGCTGCAAAGTTGTAGAGAATTCGATTTCATGTGGAATGAACATAAAATTCGTTTATTTTTGATAAAAGGGCTATTTATTATGAATTACTGAAGTTTTGGAACATAAAATATTTTTGTTAAAATTGGGTGGAACCCACTTTTGTTTTTAACATGTGGGCTGCTATTTTTGTTCCAAGATGGCTGGCTTGAAAAGGAGGAGGCGTAGGAAGAAAGAATTTTTTTTATTTATTTATTTAGTCTCCTATGGCGTTCTAGCATTTTTCTATAAATAGGCGCTTAAGTTAGAATTGAAAATCACACCAGAATCAGAGAATTCTTCTTCTATAATCTTGAGCGTATTTCTTTCGAGTTTTAGAAAGCTTTGAGCATAGAAAATAGTGAAAGTTTTTTTCAAAATATTCCCGCTATCCAGTTGGAATACTCTTCTTTTCAAGGTAAGGGATGCTATTTTTGTTCAATATTCGCTTGAAATAATATTTTCTTCCATACTCTGTAGTATGTAAGTAATATTATTTTGTTTCAGATTTCGAATTCTATACTCATTTTGTTAAAGTTTTGGCTTCTAAACTCCATGAAATTAGTTGAATAACCTTGATATTTGCGCTTCATCCAGTATCTTTTCATAAAAATATTATTCTGAGCATTCTTGATAAGTTTTAACTTTTTTATGCCAGAATACTATTCACGAGGTTACTATTCCTAAAATATTATTCACGGGGTACTATTCACTCGAGTACTATTCACCCGGGTACTATTCATGATAAAAATTGATTCGTTTTTGGTCCAAATTATTTTTGATACAATATTATTTTTGAATTTTACTCCACAAAACAGTTTCATGTTGATAATTTGGACGTTATTGATTTGTAGATAAATTAAATTATAAATCTTTAAAAATTTATCCTTGAACTTGTTTTATTGAATTCTTATATCATTGTCATCATCCTCATGTTTATATTATGTTAAAAGTCATCTGTGGCCTGTAGTGCATAGATGGACTTGGTATGATTATGACCAGGGATTATTCGGTATAATCATGACCGTAATGTTACAAATGATGCGGTAAAAGTCCTCATTGTCCCGTAGTACATTGATGGACAGTTGTTGGCATGATCATGACCATTGATGAATACACAAATATCCTTGGCCCGTAGTGCATGGATAATTTGTGGTCGTGATACTAATGAAAATCCTTGGCCGTAGTGTAGGGATGATGTGGATTATTTATTAAGCCGAGTCTCAATGATAAAAGTGATGAAAAACCTATTAAATCATAGAAGATAATAGATTTTATGCTCTACTTGACTCTTCTAATGGATTGCTTATTCCGCTGCAGTTAAACTTGATGTTTATTATATTTTATCAGTTTAACATTGTTGAAGGCTAACGATAAATTATTCTGCATTATCTTAGTCATAATATTTCTTACTGGGCTAGTTGAGCTCACCCTTTTGCTTTCATTGTCCTCTTCAGGAAATGAGAACGTAGCCAGGACTAGTCGGGGAACGAAGTGATAGTCCAAATGATAGTATTAGTAGTCCTCATTATTCTATAAAATAGTGTGATAATAATTGTATTGAGGACACCATTCGAGTTGAATACTGTCTAGAAGACAATATTTGTTTTAAAACTCTCAATTTATGTTTTGTCGTATTTTACACGACAGTTGTATTATTAAGTTGTATTTAAATTTTGTACCATGTACTTGGTGACTCAAGATGGGTGATGTATACCTATTTTGGTGGTATCACATCTTTTATAGAGCGCACCTCCACTCAGGTAGAATTTCATAGCCAGTCGATGGATCCGCCTTCTTTCAGCCGGGCTTGCCTCAGCGGGTGTAGATCCATCTTGTAAGTACTCCTTGATATGCTGATACCAAGGGTGTTGGATGGGAGGTAGCTCATCCGATACTTCTCCAACGTAATTCCCATAGGTTGGTGCCTTTTGTTGGGCAAATGTGAGGGTTGGCATGTTTTCCTTATCCAGTATGTTAATCAAGGAGGCCAAGGTTGCTAGCGCATCTATTAAATCATTCCTATTCTGAGGAATGTGGAAGAAGGATATTTCTTTAAATTTTGAAGCCATCTGTAGAACCTGCCGATGGTAAGGCAACAAGTGTAGACCTTTGGTGTAATAGATTCTTATGGTTTACCTGATTACCAACTCAGAATCTCCAAAGACAGTTAACCGTCTGATGCCCATTGATTGGGCAAGTTTTAGCCCCATGATACAACCTTCATACTCAACTGTGTTATTGGTGTTGGCAAACTGCAATTTGACGGCAACGTGATGCTGCTCCCCCGTAATAGACACTAGAACTGCTCAAGCCCCAGAGGCTTCCATATTTATAGCTCCATCAAAATACATCTTCCAGGATTGGTGTGTATCGTCCTGATGGTGTTGCTGAATTTCCATTACCCCGTCATCGGGGAAGTATATTTCCAAGGGATTGAAATCCCCTGCAGGCGCGGTGGCCAGTTGATCTGCAATTCTTTGACCTTTAATGGACTTTTACGTCACGTAGACGATGTCAAATTGTTGTAGGATTAACTACCATCTGGATAGCCTACAATTCAACATGGGTTTACTGAACACGTACTTGAGAGGATCCATGTAGGATAGGAGATGGGTTATGTGACCATGGAGGTAATGCTATAACCTCATGGAAGCCCATGCTAAAGCATAATAAGTCTTCTCAATCAAAGTGTACTTGTGTTCACTGCTACTGAATCTTTTGCTGAGGTAATAGATAGCTCGCTCTTAGCCTCTATCATCTTTTTATCCCAGCATGCAGCCCATGGCATCGTCACATATGGACAGATACATGAACAGGGGAACATCATCCCTAGGTGGTACCAACATAGGAGCTTTGACTAGCTGCTCCTTAATTGTAAGGAAGACTTTCTAGCACTCATCATTCCACTTCATGGAGGAGTTCTTCCTTAATAGTTTGAAAATAGGCTCACAGGTTGCTGTGAGTTGGGAAATGAACCTGCTGATGAAGTTAATTCTTCCCAAAAATCCTCGTATCTTCTTCTCTGTTTGAGGAATGGGCATTTCCGTGATGGCCTGGATTTTGGTGGGATCCAACTCAATCCCCTTGTGGCTGACTAAGAATCCTAGCAACTTTCCTGATTTAATGCCAAAGGTGCACTTAGCTGGATTCAACT
The DNA here is from genome assembly GCA_016801055.1 of Panax notoginseng. Classification (NCBI taxonomy): domain Eukaryota; kingdom Viridiplantae; phylum Streptophyta; class Magnoliopsida; order Apiales; family Araliaceae; genus Panax; species Panax notoginseng. Next base: position 111,417,604 of record CM029018.1, read on the forward strand.
TCAAGTTGTACTTATGCAACCTGTTGAAGAGCTTTCTGAGATGGTCTAGGTGGTCTTCCTCCTTTTGGGATTTGATAATAATGTCATCCACGTAGATCTTTATCTCCTTGTGCATTAAATCATGGAAAAGAGCCATCATGGCTCGCTGGTAGGTATCTCTAGCATTGATGAGGCCAAATGACAACCGTCTATAGCAAAAGGTTCCCTAAGGCGTGATGAATGTAGTTTTCTCACGATCCTCTTCAGCAACCATAATTTGATGGTACCCTGCGATGCAATCAGCAAAGGAGTACATGTCGTATTGAGCAGTATTGTTAATGAGAATGTGTATAAATGGCACGAAAAAACTATCTTTAAGGCAAACTTTATTCAGATCCCAGTAATCCATGTAAACTCGCACCTTTCCTCCTGGTTTAGGCACGAGGACTATATTTGATAGCCATTCAGGATATGTAGACACCATGATGATGCCTGCTTGAAATTGTTTCACAATTTCTTCTTTAACTTTTAAACTCCATTCAGGTTTCAATCGACTGAGCTTTTGCATGACTGGCTTGAATCCCTCTTTGATGGGGAGGCGATGGATGACAATGTCAGTGGACAAACCCACCATGTCTTCATGAGACCATGCAAACACACCCTAGAATTGGGTTAATAGCGTAATCATGTCATTCCTTTGGTTTGGAGTAAGGTCTGTACCAATATGGATTAGTTTAGGGCTTTCTAAGATTCCAAGATTGAACGAAGTGGTTTGATCAAGGTTTAGTTTGAGTTTGTCTTTGACCCATTCTTTGATCTCCTGAGGTATCTCAATGTCCTCTTGTATTTCCATCAAGTCTGAGTCTAACTTTCCATCAAAGTTACAATCCTTGTGGAGAAAAGGCACTTTATTAGCAAGTATAGGCACATCTAAACAAAATATGCTTTCACTTAATATATGAAACTGTTCAATCATACAAAGTGTTAGCATGTATTGACAAAACAACTTCTAATACTGTACAGAAAAGTATATAGTTATTATTATCTACAGGGCAGAAAGAGTTTCTGCCCGTTTTACCCTTATCGACCAATGAAAGGAGTGTTGCTCCAATTGTCAAGGAAGAAGTTCTGATGGACGACAATGATGGAGGGGCTGTCATCGTCCTCCCTTTCCAGAATGATGACCATTACGTCTAGACAATCATCGTCTGGGGTGTATCTATTTGTGTTCTCATCACGGACAATGATGGGTATGTTTGACATCATCCTGGCGATGTCTTGTTTACGTCTCCGTTCCTTTTCTTCCTCTTTAGGAGTTGGAACCAAGACTTCTTTCCCTTTGGCCGGTATCGCTTTAGGAAATAAAATGGCCATTACACGGGCATGCACCTTTACCGGAGACCGTACATGCTCAGGAACTGTAGGCGGAGACAATCGCCATGTGGCTGAAGCTGAAGGAATTTGCTTGTGTTTATGAGGATTCCTGTGACTGAAACTAGTAGTATAGCCTAGTCCGGCTGTCCCTGTTTGACTGGGAACTTGAATGGGGCGCTTGATGCACTGATGATCTTTGCCCAACCCTTGTCCAGGTTGATAACCCAATGTCATCATTTCTTGAGTGGCTGACATTACTTCGACAGAAATCTGGGGTATGAGAGGTGGCGCCCTAACAGGATGGTAGTGACTATTACTCACCTCTAGGGCATGAAAACTGACCGGCTCAACATCTAAATTGAAGCTGAGTGGTATGTCACCTTGTTCAGGACATTACGGCTCAGCATCGACAGTAACTAGGCTATTGTTTATGATATATTTAAGTTATTGGTGAAGAGTGGATGGGACGGCTCCGGCCATATGAATCCACGGTCTTCCCAAAAGTAGGTTGTATCCTGTATCTATTTTAAGAACGTGAAAAGATACACAGAATGTATGTGGACCAATCTTCACTGGCAGTTCAATCTCTCTGACAGAGTTCCGTCGGGATCCATCAAAAGCTTTGATAACCGTATGGCTGCTTCGGATCCTGTTGAGAATAATATTCATCTTCACTAAAGTGGCATAAGGACAGATATTCAGAGATGACCCTCCATCTATTAAAACTCCTCCCACCATATATTTGGAAGACAACACCGCTATGTGCAACTGCTTGCAATGACCGGTCCCTTCGGGAGGTATATCGTCATCAGTGAAAGATATCACATTGTTGTTAAAAATGTGATCCACTAGTTGCTGGAATTTCTCAACATCTATTGACTTAGGTAGTTGGACTTCTTCCAAAATCCTGAGCAATACCTTCCTGTGATCTTCGAAAGAGAAAACCAAGTCCAGTATAGAAATTTGATGTGGAGCTTCTCTTAAGCTTAAAACCACTTTGGCTTCATTGTGGCCCATAGCACGGAGAAATTATTCCACTTTTTCCATAGAAATCTTCCCCTTTATCTTGATGGTAGGCTTCATCACCCATGGGGGAAGATACAGTGGATTATCCTTCGACACTGCAACAGTTATGTGAGATGTGGATCCTTCAGCCCCTCCATAATTCCATGGAACTTTTTGAAGGCTGACAACAGGATATTGTGGTCTGAATAGTAAGATAATTGGCTATGGCACACCTGCTTTCAAAGGAATCCCAATACCCTTGAGCTGAACAAGTTGAATTGTATATAAGGGGGTAGCTGTATCTATCTCAGAAGATATGATTGCTATGACTTCCTTCCACTTTGTAGGAAATGCGTCCCCACTCTCTAGTACTACAACATCATCGTCTGCCATTTCCTTCCACTTTGTAGGAAACGCGTCCCCACTCTCTAGTACTACAGCATCATCGTCTACCATTTGCAGGACACCAATGTCAATTAAATTCTAAATAAGGTGGCGTAGTGCCCAGCATTCTTCTGCACTGTAACCGCGAGATTGGGAGTGATATTGGCACACTCCATTGAAATCAAATCGCCTTGATCGCGGACTGATTGGAGGTAGCAGAGCTTTGATTCTTCCTTCATTTATCAGCATCTGCAATATTTCTTCCATCGGTTGGCCTAGGTACGTAAATTCCCTTTTGTTGGCAAAATCCCGACGGACTTTGGCATTTGCTCTTTTTCAATTTTATCCTTCAGTGTTTCATTTTATGGAGTACGCGGTGGAGTGTTTGTAACAAGAGGAAGGAGACTGGCATGCTCCTGACTAAAAAATTAGCGTGTGACTTGGTGCTGATGGACCACCAGTTCTGCCAATTGGTTAACTTGCTCACAGAGAGTCTTCATTGTAAGACCCCAACTTTTATAAATAAAGATGAATTTTCTATAAATATCATTTTTGAATATTATGGAGTTAATTTGATATAATGTTGTAGTTGTGGGTAATAGTTATAAATTTTGCAAAGTAAGCAAGTTGTTTTAAAATATTCGTTTGGTCGGGGAATATTCTTTTTGTCGGGGAATATTCGTACGACGGTACAATCATTGTTGGACCCCACAACAGAAGTATAGTCGTAGTTAGAAAACGATAAAATTATCTTTCTATAAAAATAACGGCTGAGGTGTTACCGTTAAAATCGTTAAAACTGTTGAACTACTCGGTAGTAAAAGTACAATAATACGCGTGGTTGCATAGTAGCACACGGTATTGATTATTGATGCTTACGTGAGAAGTCACTCAGCTATACTCAATTATTGCTACAGTAATTGCTGCATCATATCTCTTAAATTATTGTCATAGTATCATTTGTATAATATGTTATATTATTAAATTAATAATTGAGACGATGTGGTAAGTTTGGTTATTTTTATGGGGGGCCATATGTCATCATCTAAGAGTCTCTTCGTCAATAGTAATTACCGTCGTCAATAGTATTTACCTTGGTCAATAGTAATTACCTTCGTCAATAGTAATTACCGTCGTCAATAGTATTTACCTTGGTCAATAGTATTTACCTTGGTCAATAGTAATTACCTTCGTCAATAGTATTTACCTTGGTCAATAGTAATTACTTTCGTCAATAGTAGTTGTCCCTTCAATATTACCAAGAGTCATTTGACCCTTCGTTAAGACCAAGAGTCATTTGACCATTCGTTAAGACCAAGAGCCACCTTCAGTTTTTCTATAAATAGAGGCCTAGGGCTTCATTATTTTTGACGAATTCATTCAAGCTATAGAGAGAGAAAGTATAGAGAGAATAAGAGAGAGAAAATAAAAGTATTCTGCTACTTCACTTTTCCAATATCCAGTTCTTTTAAGGTAAGGGGTGTTATTCTTTCTTATTCATGAAGAGAACTGTTGTTATTCCATTTCTTATTATTCTGTTGGAATAACCTGTATACGTGGTCTACCCTATACTTGGTGATATTCTTCTATTATTCTGTTGGAACATCTTGTCTGTGTGTTTTACACCGGACCTGGTTCCGTTTTGTTATTATTCTGTTGGAACATCCTGTCTGTGTGTTTTACACCGGACCTGGTTCCGTTTTTATTATTCTGTTGGAATATCCTGTCTGTGTGTTTTACACCGGACCTGGTTCCATTATTTATTATTCTGTTGGAATATCCTGTCTGTGCGTTTACGCCGGACCTGGTTCCATTATTTATTATTCTGTTGGAATAACCTGTCTGTGCGGTCTATCGCATGATGGTGATTTCTTTTGTTATTCCATTCTTTATTATACTCAGTTGGTTAAGTTTTGACTTCTATACTCCATGAAATTTATGGAATATCCTTGATAATTGCGTTTCATCCAGTATCTTTTCATAAAAATATTCTTCTAAGCATTCATGAATTTTACTCCACAAAACAGTATCATGTTGACAATTTGGACGTTGTTAATTCTTAGATAAATTAATTCTTGAACTTGTTTTATTGAATTCTTATATCATTGTCATCATCCTCATGTTTATAAAATGTTGAAAGTCATGTGTGGCCTGTAGTGCATAGATGGACTTGGTATGATTATGACCAGGGATTATTCGGTATAATCATGACCGTAATGTTACAAATGATGTGGTAAAAGTCCTCATTGGCCCGTAGTGCATTGATGGACAGTTGTTGGCATGATCATGACCATTAATGAATATACGAATATCCTTGGCCGTAGTGCAGGGGTGATTCGATGATGTGAATTATTTTATTAAGCTGAGTCCCAGCGATCACAGTGTTGGAAAATCTTTTAAATCATAAAAGATAGTAGAGTTTATTTTTTACTTGACTCTTTTAATGGATTGCTTGTTCCGCTACAGTTAAACTTGATGTCTATTATATTTTATCAGTTTAACATTGTTGAAGGCTAATGATAATTTATTCTGCATTATCTTAGTCATAATATTTCTTACTGGGCTAGTTGAGCTCACCCTTTCTTTCACTGTTCTCTTCAGGAAATGAGAACGTAGCTGGGGCAAGTCAGGGAACAGAGTGATGGTCCGAATGATAGTATTAGTTAGTAGTCCTCACTATTCTATGTAATGGTGTGTTAATAAATGTAATGAGGACTCCTTTTGAGTATGAATACTCTCTAGAAGATAATATTTGTATTCAAACTCACAGTTTATGTTTTGTCGTATTGTACACGACAGTTGTATTAGTAAGTTGTATTTGTATTCTGTACTATGTATCTGACGACCCAAGATGGGTGATGTATACCTAATTTTGGGGGCGTCACAGTTGGTATCAGAGCTTAGGGATATGATCCCTGGCTAAGATGTGAGAATAGAACTAGGAGGGGAGAGACAGAGAATTTCTTCGCTAGTATGACCTACCTAACTTTATTTGCATGGTATTTAATTGGTCGGTCATAATATAAGGATAATATATGACATATCAATTAATTTTTATTTTGTGGCAGTATCTGAAAATGGCATCTGAGAATGTTGAGAATAGCAATGGAGCACAGGCGACTGTTGATTCACCACATATCAATAATCAGGATAATGTGCATCAAGAAGGTGACAATCCTCATGCAAACAACAACACTGACCAAATGATGAATGATCAAATGCTCAAAGGCTTTATGTAATTCATGCAACAACAGGTGAAAGCGGCTCCTGTCCACAACGTAGGTGGAAATACTGGAAACTCTCTGGCGGTCACCGCTAAACAGTTTAAGGAGCTGGGACCACCGGAGTTTAAGGGAGAACCCAAACCACTTGTAGCTGAAACATGGATAAAGCAGATCACCAAGATATTTGATGTCTTGGGTTGCTCCGAGGAGCAAAAGGTTTCCTTTGCCGCCTTTATGTTGCGAGGAGAGGCAGATTACTGGTGGGAATCGATAAAGCGTACTCAACCTGCCGCACTGAAGATATCCTGGGAGAAGTTCCAAGAGCTGTTTAACGACAAATACTTTCCCGAGAGTATTCGTCACATGAAGGAGGTGGAGTTCATCAAATTGGAGCAGAATAATATGACCGTGTCGCAGTACGAGGCAAAATTTGCGGAGTTATCCCGGTTTGCGTCCCACCTGGTGGATAATGAAGAAAGAATGACGCAGATGTTTTTAAGAGGTTTGAAGCCGGAGATACGTCAACATCTTGTTTCTCATAAACTGTGTTTGTATTCAGATGTTGTAAATAGGGCTCAGTTGGTGGAGCGCGATAACGAGACAACGCAACCAAAAGAGAGCAGCCGACAAAATGATAATACCAGTGAGAGCAGTCATCGAAGCGGTGACAACAAGCGTGGAGGGAATCAACAGGCCAGAAATGGTAACCACTTCGGTGGTAATCAGGGCCAAAATAATAAGAATGGGCATTTCAAGAAGAGGAGATTCAACAATGATGGAAAGACGTCAGCACCAGCACCTGTCGTTAAGGAAGGAGAACGACCACCTATCATATGTTTCAAATGCGGAGGGGAGGGGCACATCAGTCCAAACTGCGCGATGCCGTCCAAAGCATGTTATAATTGTGGAAGAGAAGGTCATTTAGCCCGATTTTGTCGTTTACCGAAGACAAATTCAGCTAGGATGGAGGCACCAAAGGCCGTCCCAGAAAAGTCAAAACCGGTTGTGCAAGGGAGAGCGTTTGTTGTGAACTCCCAGAAAGCAAGGAACCCGAATGAGGTCATCACGGGTAAGCTTATCATAAACTCTAACGAAGTTTATACTTTATTTGATACCGGTTCTACCCATTCTTTTATTTCTCCTACTTGCGCTCATCGATTAAATTTGATTCCGGGGAAATTAGACTTTGACTTAGCTGTTGAAACTCCATTGGGAGAAACCTTCATTACATCCACGGTTTATAAGTCTTGTTTGGTTCAAGTTGGTACCCACACATTACATGTCGATCTGATTTCATTAAAAATACTTGCATTTGACGTGATTCTAGGGATTGATTGGTTAACTACTCATCATGCAAAAATTGATTATTTTCGTAAGGTTGTTAGCTTTCATATTCCTAATCGACCTATTATGCGAATTCAAGCAACCAAACCATTAAAATCAATCGCTGTCATCTCAAGCCATAAAGCTATTCGTTTATTGAAAAACGGATGTCAAGCTTTCTTAGCTCATGTCACAGATCTAAACAAAAATACGCCAGCTTTGAATGATATTTCTGTTGTTAATAAATTTCTTGACGTATTTCCCGAAGAACTTCCTGGCTTACCCCCAGAGCGTGAAATTGAATTTTGTATCGACCTTGAACCCGGTACAAAATCCATTTCCAAAGCCCCATATCGAATGGCTCCTATTGAACTTCAGGAGTTAAAGACCCAACTGCAGGAATTGTTAGACATTGGTTTTATTCGTCCTAGTACTTCTCCTTGGGGTGCTCCTGTTCTGTTCGTGAAGAAGAAAGATGGGAGTATGCGACTTTGTATTGATTATCGGGAGTTGAATCATGTCACCATAAAAAATAGGTACCCATTGCCACGTATTGATGACCTGTTTGACCAGTTGCAAGGAGCACAATTCTTTTCAAAGATCGATCTTCGTTCTGGATATCATCAGCTGAAGGTTAGAACTGAGGATATTCCAAAGACTGCCTTCAGAACTCGGTATGGGCATTATGAATTCTTATTTATGTCTTTTGGATTGACTAATGCTCCTGCTGCCTTCATGGATATGATGAACAGGGTATTCAAGGAATATTTGGATCACTTTGTGGTCGTCTTTATCGATGACATCCTTATTTATTCCAAAAACCGTGAAGATCATGAGCAACACTTGAGGCTGGTACTCCAAAAGCTTCGTGAATACAAACTTTATGCCAAGTTGAAGAAATGCGAGTTCTGGCTGGAAGAGGTAGCATTCCTTGGGCACGTAGTATCAAGTCGTGGAATATCGGTTGACCCGGCAAAGATTGAAGCTATTTAAAGCTGGGAGCAACCTAAATTAGTGACCGAGGTACGTAGCTTTCTTGGTTTAGCTGGTTATTATCGGAGATTCGTGGAAGGATTTTCTCGAATCGCGACTCCATTAACTCAGCTGACTCGGAAAGATACAAAGTTCGGTTGGAGCGAAGAATGTGAGCAGAGTTTTCAAGAACTCAAGAGGAGACTCATTTCAGCACCTGTTCTAACAATACCATCTGGCTCGGAGGGATTTGTCATCTACAGTGATGCTTCGAGCAAAGGGTTGGGATGCGTTCTCATGCAACATGGAAAAGTCATAGCCTATGCATCAAGACAACTCAAGGAATATGAGAGGAATTATCCTACTCATGATCTAGAGTTGGCAGCTGTTGTCTTTGCACTTAAAATTTGGAGGCATTACTTGTATGGGGAGAAGGTGGAGATCTTTACGGATCATAAAAGCCTCAAATATTTCTTCACTCAAAAGGAACTCAACATGCGACAACGACGTTGGCTTGAACTGTTGAAAGATTATGATCATACCATTCAATACCATCCTGGAAAAGCGAACGTGGTAGCTGACGCATTGAGTAGAAGATCATATGTGGGTACAAGTGCAATATTAACAACGCAAAGGCCCATTTTGTGTGACTTGCAAAGGATGGAGATAGAGTTAAAGACTCCAGGGACCCATGTGATGATGGCGAATATACGAGTAGAACCAACTTTAATCGATAAGGTTAAAGCTGCTCAAGCTACAGACCTGGAGCTGATGCTCATGAGGAAGAAAGTGCAAGAAGGTGCTATGCCGGAAGCAAGAATCGATGAAGAAGGAATACTTCGAGTCAACTCCAGACTTTGTGTTCCTAACAACCCTGATTTAAAGTATGAAATCATGATGGAGGCGCACAACACACCGTTTGCAATCCATCCTGAAAGTACCAAAATGTATCATGATCTTCGTCATACATTTTGGTGGAGCAATATGAAGAGAGAGATAGCGTTGTTTATCTCAAGGTGTCTAACTTGTCAACGAGTCAAAGCGGAGCATCAAGTACCAAAAGGTCCATTGCAACCACTTGAAATTCCAGAATGGAAGTGGGAGCACATTACCATGGATTTCGTTACCGGTCTTCCTAAGGTTTCTCAAGGTATAGATGCGATTTGGGTCATTGTTGATAGATTGACCAAGTCTGCTCATTTCTTACCGATACGAGAAACTTATACACTTGAACGTCTTGCTCGTATGTACATAAACGAGATTGTAAGACTGCATGGTATGCCAGTATCCATAGTTTCTGATCGAGACCCAAGATTCACTTCACGATTTTGGGTTAGTTTACAAAAAGCTATGGGCACAGATTTACGATTTAGTTCGGCATATCATCCTCAGACGGACGGACAATCAGAGAGGACTATTTAAACTCTAGAAGATTTATTAAGACTCTGTGTCTTTGACTTCAAGGGAAGTTGGGACAAGTTCTTACCATTGGTGGAGTTTTCCTACAACAACAGTTATCAAGCAAGTATTGACATGGCTCCATTCGAAGCATTGTATGGAAGAAAATGTCGTTCTCCAGTATGCTGGGATGAGGTGGGTGAAGCAACGTTGTTGGGACCGGAGTTGGTACTTATGACTACAGAAAAGATTCAAACGATCCGACAACGTATAAAAACCTCACAAGATCAACAAAAGAGTTATGCTGATCTTCATCGAAAGGACATGGAATTTGATGTAGGAGATCATGTGTTCTTACGTGTTGCTCCATGGAAAGGAGTTACGAGATTTGGAAAAAGAGAAAAGCTCAATCCTCGATTCATCGGTCCATTTTTAATCCTCGATCGAGTAGGAACTGTGGCTTATATACTCGCTTTACTGCCATGTATGTCTCGTGTTCATAACATTTTTCTCATATCCATGTTACGCAAATATGTGGAAGATCCGAACCACATTATTGAGTTAGAACCGGACGAAATAGCGGAGGATTTGACGTATGAAGAAGTTTCTGTTCAAATCTTGGATAAGAAGGAACATATTCTACGCTCTAAGGTTATACCTCAAGTCAAAGTTTTGTGGAGAAACCACGATGTTGAGGAAATGACATGGGAGTTAGAATCTGAAATGAGATCAAGGTATCCTTACCTCTTCGACATACCAGGTATGTACCCTAATTTCGAGGGCGAAATTTCATAAGAAGGGGAGGTTGTAAGACCCCAACTTTTATAAATAAAGATGAATTTTCTATAAATATCATTTTTGAATATTATGGAGTTAATTTGATATAATGTTGTAGTTGTGGGTAATAATTATAAATTTTGCAAAGTAAGCAAGTTGTTTTAAAATATTCGTTTGGTCGGGGAATATTCTTTTTGTCGGGGAATATTCGTACGACGGCACAATCATTGTTGGACCCCACAACAGAAGTATAGTCGTAGTTAGAAAACGATAAAATTATCTTTCTATAAAAATAACGGCTGAGGTGTTACCGTTAAAATCGTTAAAACTGTTGAACTACTCGGTAGTAAAAGTACAGTAATACGCGTGGTTGCATAGTAGCACACGGTATTGATTATTGATGCTTACGTGAGAAGTCACTCAGCTATACTCAATTATTGCTACAGTAATTGCTGCATCATATCTCTTAAATTATTGTCATAGTATCATTTGTATAATATGTTATATTATTAAATTAATAATTGAGACGTTATGGTAAGTTTGGTTATTTTTATGGGGGGCCATATGTCATCATCTAAGAGTCTCTTCGTCAATAGTAATTACCGTCGTCAATAGTATTTACCTTGGTCAATAGTAATTACCGTCGTCAATAGTATTTACCTTGGTCAATAGTATTTACCTTGGTCAATAGTAATTACCTTCGTCAATAGTATTTACCTTGGTCAATAGTAATTACTTTCGTCAATAGTAGTTGTCCCTTCAATATTACCAAGAGTCATTTGACCCTTCGTTAAGACCAAGAGTCATTTGACCATTCGTTAAGACCAAGAGCCACCTTCAGTTTTTCTATAAATAGAGGCCTAGGGCTTCATTATTTTTGACGAATTCATTCAAGCTATAGAGAGAGAAAGTATAGAGAGAATAAGAGAGAGAGAATAAAAGTATTCTGCTACTTCACTTTTCCAATATCCAGTTCTTTTAAGGTAAGGGGTGTTATTCTTTCTTATTCATGAAGAGAACTGTTGTTATTCCATTTCTTATTATTCTGTTGGAATAACCTGTATACGTGGTCTACCCTATACTTGGTGATATTCTTCTATTATTCTGTTGGAATATCCTGTCTGTGTGTTTTACACCGGACCTGGTTCCGTTTTTATTATTATTCTGTTGGAACATCTTGTCTGTGTGTTTTACACCGGACCTGGTTCCGTCTTGTTATTATTCTGTTGGAACATCCTGTCTGTGTGTTTTACACCGGACCTGGTTCCATTATTTATTATTCTGTTGGAATATCCTGTCTGTGCGTTTACGCCGGACCTGGTTCCATTATTTATTATTCTGTTGGAATATCCTGTCTGTGCGTTTACGCCGGACCTGGTTCCATTATTTATTATTCTGTTGAAATAACCTGTCTGTGCGGTCTATCGCATGCATGGTGATTTCTTTTGTTATTCCATTCTTTATTATACTCAGTTGGTTAAGTTTTGACTTCTATACTCCATGAAATTTGTGGAATATCCTTGATAATTGCGTTTCATCCAGTATCTTTTCATGAAAATATTCTTCTAAGCATTCTTGAATTTTACTCCACAAAACAGTATCATGTTGACAATTTGGACGTTGTTAATTCTTGGATAAATTAATTCTTGAACTTGTTTTATTGAATTCTTATATCATTGTCATCATCCTCATGTTTATAAAATGTTGAAAGTCATCTGTGGCCTGTAGTGCATAGATGGACTTGGTATGATTATGACCAGGGATTATTCGGTATAATCATGACCGTAATGTTACAAATGATGTGATAAAAGTCCTCATTGGCCCGTAGTGCATTGATGGACAGTTGTTGGCATGATCATGACCATTAATGAATATACGAATATCCTTGGCCGTAGTGCAGGGGTGATTCGATGATGTGAATTATTTTATTAAGCTGAGTCCCAGCGATCACAGTGTTGGAAAATCTTTTAAATCATAAAAGATAGTAGAGTTTATTTTCTACTTGACTCTTTTAATGGATTGCTTGTTCCGCTACAGTTAAACTTGATGTCTATTATATTTTATCAGTTTAACATTGTTGAAGGCTAATGATAATTTATTCTGCATTATCTTAGTCATAATATTTCTTACTGGGCTAGTTGAGCTCACCCTTTCTTTCACTGTTCTCTTCAGGAAATGGGAACGTAGCTGGGGCAAGTCGGGGAACGGAGTGATGGTCCGAATGATAGTATTAGTTAGTAGTCCTCACTATTCTATGTAATGGTGTGTTAATAAATGTAATGAGGACTCCTTTTGAGTATGAATACTCTCTAGAAGATAATATTTGTATTCAAACTCACAGTTTATGTTTTGTCGTATTGTACATGACAGTTGTATTAGTAAGTTGTATTTGTATTCTGTACAATGTATCTGACGACCCAAGATGGGTGATGTATACCTAATTTTGGGGGCGTCACATTCATTTTTCATTCCATCGTATATCGGAACTGAGAAAAATCCCATTTGTCAGCACTGTACTTGCTGGTCTGGGATAATCCACCATGATTATTGGAACTTTTTCCACTACTCCAATTAATTATATTAACATCTTCTTCTTTGTGCTGAGGTTGTCTTGCACATGGGGTTGATCAGGTTTAGCTACCATGACCTTACCATTATCAATCAAATCATGGATCTAGTGTTTCAAGGTCCAGCAATCTTGAGTATCATGTCCTGGAGCTCCAGCATGATAAGCACATTTCCGACTAGCATTGAAACCCTTCCCATTCGGGTTGGCTGGCGGAAGAAGATGAGTAATTTTCCTCTGAGTGGTCAGAAGATTGAGAATATTCTCGAGTGAGTCCCCTAAGGGTGTGAACGCTCGAGTGTGTCTAACTTCTCCACCCTTTGGTAGTGAAGGGTTGGAAGATTGTGCTTGAAAGGGGGAGTAATTTCTCCTCTGGATAGGCATATTCTGATTGCCTTTCTGACCTTGTAGTACCAAGGAAACATCCTCCTCTTTCTTTTTATGGACCATTCGGGGATTATTTCCATAATTTCTGGACTGGATGTGCGTAGCAACAACTTTAAGGGCAGCTAGGTCTTGAATCTTTCCTTACTTCAATCCCATCTCAGCCATTTCCCCATGCTTAATCATTTCAAAGAATGGTTTGCCAATACCCGCTAACACCCTCTCATAGAAAGGAGCCTCTTGTATGTCTATTGTAGCATCCCCAAATCCCGGTCCTAATCACCAAGGATCTGGTATACTATTTCTACAACTATTGCGGAAGATATAAACATAATTTGTGTATACATTAAACTTTTACACATCATTCCCAAGGTCTACACCTTAACTTAATACATACCTTCAATATCTTAGAAGATTTACAATACTATTTTCGTCCAAAAATTTAATAGATCTAACTGCAATGTAATTTAATCTTGCACTTTGACTTTGCTTCTGTCTTTACTCGAGCTTGCATCTTAATCTAAAATTTTTTTTATCATGATATAGCAAGGGTGAGCATCAAATTTGCCCAGTAAGTTTAAATTCAATAAAGATATATCATGATTGAAAGAATTGAACAATAAGCTAGCTAACTTTCAACAATATAAACATTGTGAAAGAGCATGAACAAATTTTCTTAGCTGAACGACCAAGTCAACAAAAATGAATGGTCATGCATAAACATGAACATATTAACTTAACCAAATGGTAATGAAGGTGATCGGCCTTTCATACCTGATGAACGTTTACAATATGCACAACGTGCGAATCAATAATCAATATAGACGTGAATAATCAACAACAATTATTCATTAATATGCTTTGAACATACAACTCAAGTTTGAGTTAAGGAAAAACTTGCCTGATTCGTTGACTACTGCTACGCAGTTTAAGTTAACTTCTTTTGGTAAGACCTATCATTAATAATAAGATTGGTCTTTCAATCAGCATATTCTACTTTGTATCATAATACAATTACTTTGTCAAATAGATTATCTAACACTTAATCAAATATTAGATAACATCCTAACACATCGGTATTATTATCATTCTTGGATAATTCTTCAATCACTGAATCATATTCATTATGATTAAACACTTAATCTTATACATTATAAGTTCTTCTTTATACTCTAATAAGTCAAATATTAATCCAACAATCTGGATTCTAAATTTAACAACCAAATTGCCAATCCAGCAGACTGGATACAGAATCCAACAACCTGGATTCAACAAATTTCCAATCCAGCAAACCAAACTGCAATTCAGCAAACTGGATTACAAATCCAGCAACTAGATTGCAATCCAGCAAGCTGGATTCAACATATTTTCAATTCAGTAAACTTCTTTTCAATCCAGCAAGCTGGATTCATCAGAATTTCTAATCCAGCAAGCTGGATTCCATATCCGTTCACGAAAATACCAAATCAACTTATTATTTTTCTATCCTTTGTACAAACATGTATACACATATTTCATATACAAAAAGTATTTTTCCAAAAATTTTCCAACTTCCTTTGGTATTTTTTAAAAATTATTTTTAGTTAATTCCTTAAGAAATTAGCTACCTCGTGCTTAACTCCAGAAATTTCCATCTCTTGGCACAATCTTATACGTCTTAACGTGACACTCCAGTTTAAATTTCGTGGCCATCGGAGTTATAGAACTCCGGTTATAGCCATTTTCGTCGGAAAATCACATAAATTGAAATGGTCATAACTTGCTCATTTTAACTCAGAATGAGTTAATTTTGGACAGTAGGTACTTTTTACCATATATTTTCATGTCCCAAAAGGCCAGAATTTTTCTCACAAATTAAGTTGCTGAAAATGCCCTTTTAAAATTTTGGGCAGAATCAAAATAGCATTTTGCAGTTTTTCGTGCTTTATTAAACATTTTCCATACGGAAATCTACAACTCCTTTTTCAGTGATTCCACTTGGAGATGTTACATAACTTATCATAGTATACTCCCAAATGTTTCCAGAATTTTTATATGCACAAAAAATGACTAAACTACCCCTACTCTTTGACTGTCCAAAACAGTCTATTTTTCCTTTTTAGACACAAAACTGTTTTTGGTAAAATAGTCACTACAACTTGTGTACTCAACATTTTTGAGTGCTACCACTTGGGTTTAGTAGCTAACTTACATATTTAGCACCTCTCTTTGACAGATCGCAAAAAGAAGGTTTAGATCAAAAACGGTGGAAATCTAAAGTACTTAGAAATTTTTTTAGTCTCATAAACTAGAAAATCACTTTTTCTTTACTTTTGATTTCCAACTAAAATAACACCCAATATGGGTATATCTAAACATGAAATACTCATTAACATGTATATACATGGTTTTTGAGTTTAGAAAACTTGATTCAAGATTTGATTTACAATAATCAAAAATTACATAACAAAAGGTATTTATACCTTTGATTACCATGCTCTCCTTCTTCTTCTTCATTGTTTGATTATGGAGCTTTGATGTTTCACCAAAAACTTCCCTTCCCCTCCTCCATGGCTACCGAACCTCTTCTTTCTCTCTCTCTCTAGTTGGTTCTTATGTTGGCTAAATGGAAGGGATGAAAGAGAAAGAAAACAAGATAACTTGTTATTAGATTAGATATATGATCAATACTTCTCTTCTTTTCCACAAACCAAACCACCCATGTGGCTTCTTTTCTTCCTCAAAACCCATCCGGCCATGTGGCCTAATATTTCTCCCACTCCTTCTCTCTCTATCCTTAATAATCATTTTATTAGATATATGGGAAATTAGTATGTAAGGTGGCTTGATTAAAGAGATGACACATGGGGAATAAGTGGCCAAGCTAATTAGTGACACCTAGCCAATCTTGTACATATCTTTAGAAAATGTGGAGCATGAAATGATGATACACATCTCCCCTATCCTTATCTCTTTACTTGCACACTTGGTTAAGAATGTTGGCAAAATAAAATGGTGACACATGGCTATGTTGGTGGAAGATCTTTTGCAAATTTATGGCTTAGCATGATGACATGCACTCCCTTCTTTTCCTCTCCACCATATTCAGCCAAGTGGCCTTCTTTTAGGCCAAATTGCTTGGATTTTTATAGCTTTTATTTTACTTACCAAATGACCATTATGTCCTTCCATACTTGGATCAAGTTTTGGGCTTCTTTAATTAATTATTTGAGCCAACACTTGGGTCTACCCCTTAAGTCTTTTAGGGCTTTCTAATAAAAATATTTAGGCCATGAAATTCACATAGTCCAATACTTTTAATATTATCATTCCCTAATTATTTAATTAGGGTTTTCATTTCCTTAATATAACTTAATTCCTTACTCATGCACATTTAATTTCTTAACCCAATTAGACTTGCTATAATTAGGTTATAAAATTAATTAACCGAGATGTATAAAATAAATCTCGTAGAATTAGTATATATTTTCAATACCATAATTCTCTCCTCCCATAACCCTTAAGTTATTTAATTCTTCATTCCTAATATATAATTAGGATCATACTAGTTTCTTTTATTTGCCATCACATAATATTTGTATTCACTTATTCACATAATCATTAAATAAATTATGGCATGCTCCTCAATTTTCTTAGATTAAGTCACTAGTATATATTTAAATACTAGAACCACTAAATAACAATAACCATTTAGGTTATTTAATTCTCATACATAATTTAAATAACTTATTCAAGTTATACAATTCATATTGTATACTTAAATTTAATTTCATCCTCCTCTCCATAAATTATTTTCAAACAATTTATTTATATACTAAATATATAATTTTAATATATTCAATCATTTATTCAAATATGAATTTAATTTACTAACTGCTTGATACCAATATACATATTTGCATATTGAATCTCCTCTCATATTTTTACTTCTCACACTAATTTTTGACTTTTCTCCATAAAAGTCAACTGTTGACTTTGACCAAAAGTCAACCTTTACATATTTTGTGTTTACTGTCCATTCTGACTAAACTTGACGTCCCGGACGCAACCGAGCAGTCCGTGCTTTAAAAATTATATCTCTAACTCAAATTTTGAGTTTTAAATTACTCCTTTCTTATTGCTAATCGTATTAACTAATGACTTTATACTTATTCAAATTCTTATTTGCCATTCAAGGCCAACGTTCAAGCTATGTTAATTACTAACATAGTTTTATCTTGATCCTTATATCATTAACTTAATTCATCACTCCTCTTGCTAAAATATATATAGCACCTTACTAAGTATATATATTTCTATACATATACTCATCTTCGTTTAACCTTATAACATCTTTTCATGTGAAATCTTATCTCCTTAATAAAATTTCCATATGTACTTATATAACATTTCTTAGACTATTCAGTTCACACCGAATTTACAGGTATCGTAATACCTTATTCTCGATATTCCTTCAAGTACATATTAATTCATTTCTAGGGTTTTGAAATTTTGTAACCCATATTTCTTTATTCTCATTCAATTAAGAAACCATATAGGTTCTTAAAAATTTTGAAATCCTTAAAATTCCTTCACAGAAACGTCAATTCCATACACTTATTTTCTGTCTAGGTTCATCTTATAACTTTTAATCCATCATTATAGGATTTTAATAATTATCTAAATTCTCGGGTTGTCACATTCACCCCTTCTTATAAGAATTTCGTCCCCGAAATTAAAGCATACTCTTCTCTGCTTATTCTCTTGATCAAAACTAGGTTTTTAACTTAACCTTTACAATTTTCTCCTTTGAGAATTTCTCATCTATTATCACATTTCACCATAACTACTCACTAGGAGTTTACATCTTCTAAACATTCAGCAAAACTAGGTTGTCATAATAACCTTTACTCAATCATCTCAGATTCTACTCGTGCACAACGAGTTCACAATATTTCATATCCATCATCACCTACTACCACAACATTACTCTAAATAGTTTCATATTTGTCTGAGGGATCATAAAAACCATGAACTTTGAGGTTTAAGGGTATTTCTACCTGCTACCTCTTTCAATTACGAAAGAAAGGTACTCTACCTCTGAAATATTTTATATTTGGTATGTTTACAATCACGAAGAAGGTAAACTACCGGTGCGGGTACTTTAGAGGATCAGTCTGTTGTACCTTAGTAATCGGAACAACTATATGCGTTCTTAGATTGGAATATTTTATCCCATTAGTATATCCCCATTTTTAGGGTTATTCACCTCAGACTCATCATAAGATTCCTCACCAAAGCAATTTGGTTCGGCATAAGCTTTCAAAGAATACTTTGAATTTCATAAACATTTGTCTAGCTAGATCAAATAGCTTAGACGCATATCAAATAATTCGAATTTCAATCGAAACATTTCTGGCTAAATTTAATTGGCAATAATTTACCTTTAAAATTCTTAAAATCATTTTATGACGTTATGATACCACACTGTATTTACAGTCCGTTTGAGAATTCCGTCATTTTGTGACTTTGTCATACTACATCATACTATAGTGGGTTGACGATCTTTAGATCACATACCACACTAGGTAATTCTGCATTGATAACTCCATCATTTTTATCATTATGCATCAGGTTCCATGATACATTGATGATATATAAAATACATTTTGACATCTCAAATCATTTTTGTCTAGCCGAATCAATTAGCATAGACTCTTCTTTAAACCGTTCAAAAATCTTTGAAAATCATCTTTGGTGTCATCATGCCACAACAGGTAACGATGTGTTAGTAGTACGAAGCCCACTTCTACACAGTTGTAACCCTATGTTGAGGATAACAAAAATTCATTTTATTTCGAAAGGCACATCAATGCGAATTTAGTTTGATGTCAAAAATGTCGAAGTCTAGCATAGCTAGAAGATTTAGAATACCTATACTTCCACCATCAACTTCACTTTCTCTAATGATCCATTACTTAATAAGTCTATCTATTTCTATCATCCTCAATTCTCCATTCACAACTTTCTCATACCCAGTTCATCAAACTTACCACACATTATGAGTTCAGGAACTTTCCACAATCATATGAGTTTCAGAACTTATCCTAGTCAGACCTTTGGTGTCCATTCGCTGAGGGGTTCAAAACATACCATATGATTATGAGTCATGAACTTACCATAAGTATGAGTTTTAAGAACTCGTAACTAACCTTATATTCTCTATCTATTCGTTATACACATGAGAAAAGAATCACCTTATCAACATGCATATAGCAAATAGCGCGACATTAGGTTCCAATGATTATCAATACCAGAAACTAAGTGGTTGTCAAACCAAACTCGGCCACTAATCAATATAGGAAGCTAAGCGAAAAATTCCCTGCCCATACAAAGAATCGATCAACCTAACCACTATATCGACCAGGAAGCTAAGTGATTCTAAAATCAAGTACAAATTCTCTGCCCATTCAAGGAATCATACAACTAAGTTGCTGACATGAGTCCTCAATTGAAATTCTACACAATTCTAACTTTCTCTTTTCTTAATACGAATTTTCTTTAATCCGCATCTTAACATTTACCACTCTTTTCTGAGTTTACATTGTACCATTTCATAGTACATTCTCTTTATAGCGTCAAGCTATATCATACCAATCACTTAACATATCTTATGTTATTCAACGATTTAATCTGATCACGTCGTGATCTTATTTCGTAATCATTTCTCCTTATACTTACGATCGTTTTATTTTACGATCTTCTTATTCTTCTTTTTAATCATATTATATTATGATTTTATTAACAGTTCTCATCTTATAGACATAGTCTATTTATTATCACTTTTCATCTCTATTATTGGAGTCAGGTAACTCCAGATTCTTATCCTTATAGCTCTTCAAGATTCTTCTTTGAATTTTATTTATCTTTCTCTTTACTTAAATGATGAATTTCATAAATTCATCTCTTATCCCTTAAACTCGATCTGAGTTTATTCTTTATCATCATCTCTGCGGTTATAGCCTAAGGTACCCCTACCTAAGGTTTATAACCTACAGCTCTGATACCAACTATAGCATCCCCAAATCCCGGTCCTAATCACCAAGGATCTGGTATACTATTTCTATAACTATTGCGGAAGATATAAACATAATTTGTTTATACATTAAACTTTTACACATCATTCCCAAGGTCTACAACCTTAACTTAATACATACCTTCAATATCTTAGAAGATTTACAATACTATTTTCGTCAGAAAATTTAATAGATCTAACTGCAATGTAATTTAATCTTGCACTTTGACTTTGCTTCTGTCTTTACTCGAGCTTGCATCTTAATCTGAATTTTTTTTATCATGATATAGCAAGGGTGAAAATCAAATTTGCCCAGCAAGTTTAAATTCAATAAAGATATATCATGATTGAAAGAATTGAACAATAAGCTAGCTAACTTTCAACAATATAAACAGTGTGAAAGAGCATAAACAAATTTTCTTAGCTGAACGACCAAGTCAACAAAAATGAATGGTCATGCATAAACATGAACAGATTAACTTAACCAAATGGTAATGAAGGTGATCAGCCTTTCATACCTGATGAACGTTTACAATATGCACAACGTGCGAATCAATAATCAATATAGACGTGAATAATCAACAACAATTATTCATTAACATGCTTTGAACATACAACTCAAGTTTGAGTTAAGGAAAAACTTGCCTGATTCGTTGACTACTGCCTGATTTGTCCATCAACAATGTAGTTTAAAACTATGCTTTAAAACCATTGTAGGATAATTGTTGTTGATGGACAAGTTTAAAACCATCGCGTATAAGTTAGTTGCTTATTGCTTGGTTAGGAACGATAAAAACGTTCATGAGGAACAGATCGAACTTAGCTATAACGAAGTTATGGCGAAATTTTATTAAAAGACGAACGAGAATTAGAAAGTTTGTAAATGAACCTGAACGTGTAGGGTTTCATAAGGAAGTAAGAGAACATAGAAAACGTGAGTCGTGGACTCAAGAACAAACAAGTTCCAAGTTTGGATGACCGAACTATGGACGAACGAACGAAGAGAGCTAAAAGCGTAAAAATGAACAAAGGGTGAAGATCAAGCAAATCGAATGGCACGTTAACGAATTCAAAATGAAGTTCTGTCTGAGGGGTATTGAAGTACGTAAGATAAGGAAGAGAATGGATTTGGAACGATCTCATTTTTAGTTATAACGAAGAAGTTATGAGATCGGGAAGTACGCGTCTCAAACTTGATTCTAGACTTAGAAAAATTTTCAAGAACTAGGGCTTGGCGTCGCGGCACCAACCATGCCGTGTAGAGTGGCGTAGCAGCGCCAGACCGGGAGTCAGGGACTGAAGTCTCGTGCCACGACGAAAGAGTTAAAGGATAGAGTGGCGCCGCAGTGCCAGTGTAGAGAAAAAGACAAAGATGAGCTTTTAACTGCTCAGCTCATAGGGGAAACGTAAGGGACGATAAAGAACATAATGTCCAATTAATGTAACACTTAATCAAGTGAATTAAACCTGTAGTAAAGGTTGAATGGAAATATTAAACAAGATTAAAAGATAAAGAATATAAACGCGAGTTATGTAACCGATGTCCGAGGACCGTAGTCACGATGAACGAACGTAAGGAATTGCTATGGTTGTGATTCCTTAGATGTTGAGTGACGAGGGTAATGAATAACATTTCGATGTTATGTCATGATAGTGAGAGATAAGTGTAAAGCGTATAGACGCTGTAAACACAATGTTGTTACGATGGATGATCGGTCTTAGCATACAACAATCGGTATGGCTTCGACACTAAGAACGAGTAATGAACATGGGGTTCATGTAAGGGATAACAAAAGTATTAAATAAGATATGAATTATCAAGAAAGCCGTAGTGAACGATAATAAGATTAATGAAAGTCGAATGTGAGTGGGATAAGGAATGAATCCTGAGGTATGACATTTAGTTGCCAGAAAGCCGTAAAGAATAAGAAATTAATTTAACGAACATTAAGTTTAATGGTTCAGATAAGTTCAGATAAGTTTAGGTTATGGTACAATCGTAACCTTTGATGGTTGACATATGGGAGTTGCGCTAAACAATTCCTTCAGAGAGCAAAGGTATATAAAAAATTGGCAACCGATCTAACTCACTGTGATGGCAGTGTAGATGATATGGGAACTTATTTGTTGGTTGTTTGTGGGAAACCACTCAGAGTACCATATGGACTACTAGCAGAGACACGATGTGTGCTAAGTCATAGTAAGGTTATAAAAAGAAGATAAGAATGTAAATCATCAAAGATAATGAACATATTGAGTAAGACATCTCCATACGTCATGAAGCCGTAAACTGGTAAAGGAAGTTAGTCGCGTAAACTTATATTGCAAGAACGCGAACCCTAAGAAGTAAAGTTAAGTAAACTAATGCGTAAGTCCAGTATATGACTAATTGGTGTTTATGTTTTCTCCTTATATGTTATATAGGAATTGGAATGTGCAGTTCAGTGTAAGTTATAGCCAGACAGAACCGTTATTGTTATACCTGAACCATTATTGTTAAGTCTGTGCTAATGATTCTAGCCAGACAGGATATGTATGAAAAAGGTAGAGGAAATGAAAGTATTTCAAAGTGAAAGTGACTGATATTTTAATATGATAGGAATTAAGACTATTTCTATTATTCAAGCTGCTTCATAACCTTTGTTCAGTTATAGAAGTTCTAAATGAACGTTTAAACTCTTGAAGTTATGTGTTCAACTGTTATGACTTGCTGGGCAATTGAATGCTCACACTTACTTTTAAATGAAAAATATTTTTAGGAAACGAGGTTAGAAGAACTTAAGGATCCCGTAAAAGATCAAGTTGATGGTATCCAGATGAAGTGCCATTCAGAATGTGAATGAGCGAAAAGATCAAGTGAAGACTTGTAATATAGAAAGATGAAATTGAATTATATACTAGATTAAAGAACTGTTATATATCCTTGGTGGCGGATAAAAGTCACTCTTGTAAGATGAAATGAATAATGTATTATCATTATTTGTAATGAAAGAGGTTATAAGGTTTCCAGAACCTGGGATTTGAGAGTGTATGTTGTTATATTTCAGTATATAATGATGTATGTTGGATGAGTGATGTACTCGTGACGTACGAAATCCGGGTGTGAAGATAGACCGGATTTCAGGGCGATACAATACGCGTGATTGCATAGTAGCACACGGTATTGATTATTGATGCTTACGTGAGAAGTCACTTAGTTATACTCAATTATTGCTACCGTAATTGCTGCATCATCATCTTCATAATATTTTATATTATTAAATCAATAATTGAGATGACAAAGTTATTCATATTATTATTTACAATATTGATAATGTCTAAAAAGTTCTGTCAAGGAGAGGTTTGGTCACCTGATTGCGTGCCAATAAGGAGAAATTCTTATCGAAAAGCCCCCTCTTTCCTAGAAATGATCTGGTTGTTAAATATGTGAGTTATGATATTAATGATGAATAAGTTCGTGTTGATTAAAGATGAAATTGATAGTTTCATTGTGTGGGAATTATTAGTGTTAGTGAAAATCGATATTTATTTCGATATTAATTGATGTCCGGAAGTTATACTGACCAATCGGATAATTAATCGGATAAATGAGCAATTAATTACTATTAATTCACATGATTATAACTATTTGTTCACATGTGTGTACTATTGATTCACATTCTTGTACTATTAGGGGTGGTGGTGCAAGATTGATAATACTTGCATGACTAAGTTAAAAATGGAGGTATAGATGGAGGTACTATACTGTAATTTATATTTTCACATGTCTAGAACTATTGATTCACATGATTTACTATTAATTCACATTAATTACTATTAGGGGAGGTGGTGTAAGTTTTATATTACTTGCAGGACTAAATTAAAAATAAAGAAAAAGAGGAAGGTATT
Source organism: Panax notoginseng (assembly GCA_016801055.1). NCBI lineage: Eukaryota > Viridiplantae > Streptophyta > Magnoliopsida > Apiales > Araliaceae > Panax > Panax notoginseng. The sequence goes on from CM029018.1 coordinate 111,441,932, forward strand.
ATACTGTAATATTTCGAGCCCCAAAACGTGTAATTATCGAAACTATATTTTCCTATAAATAGAAGCTCATTCTTCTTTCATTTCTCACCAATTCACAAAAGCTATAGAGCAATTATTATAGAGAGAAAGAAGAAGAGAAGTCTACTACCTCACTATTTCAGTGTCCAGTTTTTCTAAGGTAAGGGGTATTATTTCTTCGTATTCATGAAGAGAGTTATTTTCTTTCAATACTCGTAAGGGTTGTTATTCCATTCTTTATTATTATGTTGGAATAACCTGTCTATGCGAAGTACCGCATACGTGGTGAAATTCTTCTGTTATTCCATTCTTTATTATTCTGTTAGAATAACCTGTCTGTGCGGTCTATCGCATGCCTGGTGAATTCTGTTGTTATTCCATTCTTTACTATTCTGTTGGAATATCCTGTCTGTGCGGATTACGCATGACCTGATTCCCTTCTTTATTATTCTGTTAGAATATCCTGTTTATGCGGATTATGCATGACCTGGTTCCATTCTTTATTATTCTGTTGGAATAACCTGTCTGTGCGGTCTATCGCATGCCTGGTGAATTCTTTTATTATTCCATTCTTTATTATTATGTTGGAATAACCTGTCTGTGTGGACTACCGCATGCATGGTGAATGATCCTTCGTATTCATTCCTTATTAAATTGTGGAAATGATCCGTCTACGTGGATTACCGCATGGCGGGTGAAAATCCATTTACAGGTTCATATATTCTACTATACTCATTTGGTTAAAGTTTTGGCTTCTATACTCCATGAAATTAGTAGAATATCCTAGATATTTGTACTTCATCCAATATCTTTTCATGAAAATATTCTTCTGAGCATTCTTGAGTTTTACTCCACAAAGCAGTATCATGTTGACAATTTGGACGTTATTGATTTCTGGACATGATGAACCGAGTATTCAAGGAATATTTGGATCACTTTGTGGTCGTCTTTATTGATGACATCCTCATATACTCCAAAAGCTGTGAAGACCATGAGTAACACTTGAGGCTGATACTTCAAAAGCTTCGTGAAAACAAGCTTTATGCCAAGTTGAAGAAATATGAGTTCTGGCTTGAGGAAGTTGCATTCCTTGGGCACATGATATCAAATCATGGAATATCTGTTGACCCAATGAAGATTGAAGCAATTCAAAGCTGGGAGCAACCAAAGTCAGTGACCGAAGTACGTAGCTTTCTCAGCTTAGCTGGTTATTATCGGAGATTCGTGGAAGAATTTTCTCGAATTGCTACTCCATTAACTCAGCTGACTCGAAAAGATACAAAGTACGGTTGGAGCGAGGAATGTGAGAAGAGTTTTCAAGAACTCAAGAGAAGACTCATTTCAGCACTTGTTCTGACAATACCATCTGGCTCGGAGGGATTTGTCATCTTCAGTGATGTTTCAGGCAAAGGGTTAGGATGTGTTCTTATGCAAAATGGAAAAGTCATAGACTATGCCTCACGACAACTCAAAGAATATGAGAGGAATTATCCTACTCATGATCTAGAGTTGGCAGCAGTCATTTTTGCGCTTAAGATTTGGAGGCATTACCTGTATGGAGAGAATGTGGAGATCTATACGGATCATAAAAGCCTCAAATATTTCTTCACTCAAAAGGAACTCAACATGCGGCAACGACGATGGCTTGAGCTGTTGAAAGATTATGATCATACCATCCAATACCATCCTGGAAAAGCAAACGTAGTAGCTGACGTATTGAGTAGAAGATCATATGCGGGTACGAGTGCAATATTTTCAACGTAAAGACCCATTTTGTATGACTTATGAAGGATGGAGATAGATTTAAAGACTCCAGGGACCCATGTGATGATGGCTAATATACGAGTAGAACTTACTTTAATCAATAAAGTTAAAGCTGCTCAAGCTACAGACCTGGAGCTGATGCGTATGAGGAAGAAAGTGCAAAAAGGTGCTATTCTGGAAGCAAGAATCGATGAAGAAGGAATACTTCGAGTCAACTCTAGACTTTGTGTTCCTAACAATTCTGATTTGAAGTATAAAATCACGATGGAGGCGCACAACACACCGTTTGCAATTCATACTGGGAGTACCAAAATGTATCATGATCTTCGACATACATTTTGGTGGAGCAATATGAAGAGAGAGATAGCGGGGTTTATCTCAAGGTGTCTAGCTTGTCAACGAGTCAAGGCGGAGCATCAAGTGCCAAAAAGTCCATTGCAACCACTTGAAATTCCAGAATGGAAGTGGGAGCACATTACTATGGATTTCGTTACTGGTCTTCCCAAGGTTTCTCAAGGCATAGATGTGATTTGGGTCATTGTTGATAGATTGACCAAGTCTACTCATTTCTTACCGATACGAGAAACTTATACACTTGAACGTCTTGGTCATATGTACATAAACGAGATTGTAAGATTGCATGGTATGCCAGTATCCATAGTTTCTAATCGAGACCCAAGATTCACTTCAAGATTTTGGGTTAGTTTGCAAAAAGCTATGGGCACGGACTTACTGTGATGCCCCTAAAATTAGGTATACATCACCCATCTTGGGTCGTCAGATATATGGTACAGAATACAAATATAACTGTCGTGTATAATACGACAAAATATAACTGTGAGTTTGAATACAATTATTGTCTACTAGAGACTATACAAACTCAAAAGGAGTCCTCATTACAATTATTGTCACACTATTTAATAGAATAGTGAGGACTACTAATACTATCATCTGGTCCATCACTCCGTTTCCCGACTCGTTCCAGCTATATTCTCATTTCCTGAAGAGAACAGTGAAAGAAAGGGTGAGCTCAACTAGCCCAGTAAGAAATATTATGACTAAGATAATGCAGAATAAATTATCATTAGCCTTCAACAGTGTTAAACTGATAAAATATAACGAACATCAAGTTTAACTGCAGCGGAACAAGCAATCCATTAAAAGAGTCAAGTAGAGAATAAAATCTGCTATCTTTTATGATTTAAAAGGTTTTTCAACACTGTTATCGTTGGGACTCAGCTTAATAAAATAATCCACATCATCGAATCACCCCTGCACTACGACCAAGGATATTCGTGTATTCATTAATGGTCATGATCATGCCAACAACTGTCCATCAATGCACTACGGGCCAATGAAGACTTTTACCACATCATTTGTAACATTACGGTCATTATTACACCGAATAATCTCTGGTTATAATCACACCAAGTCCATCTATGCATTACATGCCATAGATGACTTTCAACATTTTATAAACATGAGGATGATGACAATGATATAAGAATTCAATAAAACAAGTTCAAGAATTAACAACGTCCAAATTGTCAACATGATACTGCTTTGTGGAGTAAAATTCAAGAATGCTTAGAAGAATATTTTCATGAAAAGATACTGGATGAACCGCAATTATCAAGGATATTCCACTAATTTCATGGAGTATAGAAGTTAAAACTTAACCAACTGAGTATAATAAAGAATCGTATAACAAAAGAAATCACCCGACATGCGATAGACCGCACAGACAGGTTATTCCAACAGAATAATAAATAATGGAACCAGGTACGGCGTAAACGCATAGACAAGATATTCCGACAGAATAATAAATAATGGAACCAGGTCCGGCGTAAACGCACAGACAGGATATTCTGACAGAATAATAAATAATGGAACCAGGTCCGGCGTAAACACACAGACATGATATTCTGACAGAATAATAAATAATAGAACCAGGTCCGGCATAAACCCACAGATAGGATATTCCGACAGAATAATAAATAATGGAACCAGGTGGAACTAGGTCCGGCGTAAACGCACAGATAGGATATTCCGACAGAATAATAAATAATGGAACCAGGTCCGGCGTAAACGCTCAGACAGGATGTTCCAACAGAATAATAACAAGACGGAACCAGGTCCGGTGTAAAACACACAGACAAGATGTTCCAATAGAATAATAATAAAAACGGAACCATGTCTGGTGTAAAACACACAGACAGGATGTTCCAACAGAATAACAGAAGAATGTCACCAAGTATAGGGTAGACCGCGTATACAGATTATTCCAACAGAATAATAAGAAATGGAATAACAACAGTTCTCTTCATGAATAAGAAAGAATAACACCCCTTACCGTTTTAAAGAAGAACTGAAATAAGGAAGTAGTTAAGTAGCAGAATACTTTTCTTCTCTCTCTCTATAGTTTCTCTCTCTAGAGTTCAGTGAATTCGTAAGAAATAATGAAGGAATGAGCTGCTATTTATAGAAAAATGGAATGCATAGTAACTAATCTATGAACGGTCCAGATTGATTACTTTAATCTGACGGTCCATATTTAAAGAAAAATCTTTTAAATAAAATATAATATATTCTATTTATAGACTAATTTTAATAAAGCATTCTATTTTATATAAAAAGATATTTCTGTTTTATTACGTTAATAATACGAATAAAACAAAACTTCATTATCGCTAAATAGTTCATATTATTAACTGACAATAATTGAATCAACTGAGTGACTTCTCACATAAGCATTAATAATCAATACTGTGTGCTACTATGCAACCACACGTATTACTGTACTTTTACTACCGAGTAGTTCAACAGTATCAATGGTAAAACTTCCACCGTTATTTTTAATAAAATATTTTTGTCGTTTTCTCAATCCGACAATAATTTTGTTGTGGGGTCCACCAATGATTGTGCCGTTGTACGAATATTTCCTGTTAAAACAAATATTCCTCGACCAATCGAATATTATATAACAACTTGCGTACTTTGTAAAATTTATAAATATTACCCACAACTATAACATTATATCAAATTAACTCCATAATATTCAAAAATGATATTTATAGAAAATTTATCTTTATTTATAAAAGTTGGGGTCTTACAACCTCCCCTTCTTATAAAATTTTGCCCTCGAAATTAGGGTACGTACCTGGTATGTCGAAGAGGTAAGGATACCTTGATTTCATTTCAGATTCTAACTCCTAAGTCATTTCCTCAACATCGTGGTTTCTCCACAAAACTTTGACTTGAGGTATAACCTTGGAGCGTAGAATATGTTCCTTCTTATCCAAGATTTGAACAGAAACTTCTTCATACATCAAATCTTTTGTTATTTTGTCCGGTTCTAAGTCAATAATGTGGTTCGAGTCTTCCACATATTTACGTAACATGGATATGTGAAAAACGTTATGAACACGAGACATACTTGGCGGTAAAACGAGTCTATAAGCCACAGTTCCTACTCGATCGAGGATTAAAAATGGACCGATGAATCGAGGATTGAGCTTTCCTCTCTTTCCAAATCTCGTAACTCCTTTTCATGGAGCAACACGTAAAAACACATGATCTCCTATATCAAATTCCACGTCCTTTCGATGAAGATCAGCATAACTCTTTTGTCGATCTTGTAAGATTTTTATACGTTGTCGGATCGTTTGAATCTTTTCTATAGTCATACGTACCAACTCTGGCCCCAACAACGTTGCTTCACCCACCTCATCCCAGCATACTGGAGAACTACATTTTGTTCCATACAATGCTTCGAATGGAGCCGTGCCAATACTTGCTTGATAACTGTTGTTGTAGAAAAACTCCACCAATGGTAAGAACTTGTCCCAACTTCCCTTGAAGTCAAGGACACAGAGTCTTAATAAATCTTCTAGAGTTTGAATAGTCCTCTCTGATTGTCCGTCCGTCTGAGGATGATATGCCGAACTATATCGTAAATCCGTGCCCATAGCATTTTGTAAACTAACCCAAAATTGTGAAGTGAATCTTGGGTCTCGATCAGAAACTATAGATATTGGCATACCATGCAGTCTTACAATCTCGTTTATGTACATACGAGCAAGACGTTCAAGTGTATAAGTTTCTCGTATCGATAAGAAATGAGCAGACTTGGTCAATCTATCAACAATGACCCAAATCGCATCTATACCTTGAGAAACCTTAGGAAGACCGGTAACTGAATGCATGGTAATGTGCTCCCACTTCCATTCTGGAATTTCAAGTGGTTGCAATGGACCTTTTGGTACTTGATGCTCCGCTTTGACTTGTTGATAAGTTAGACACCTTGAGATAAACAGCGCTATCTCTCTCTTCATATTGCTCCACCAAAATGTATGACGAAGTTCATGATACATTTTGGTACTTCCAAGATGATTTGCAAACGGTGTGTTGTGCGTCTCCATCATGATTTCATACTTTAAATCAGGGTTGTTAGGAACATAAAGTCTGGAGTTGACTCGAAGTATTCCTTCTTCATCGATTCTTGCTTCCGGCATAGCACCTTCTTGCACTTTCTTCCTCATACGCATCAGCTCCAGGTCTGTAGCTTGAGCAACTTTAACTTTATCTATTAAAGTTGGTTCTACTCGTATATTCGCCATCATCACATGGGTCCCTGGAGTCTTTAACTCTATCTCCATCCTTTGCAAGTCACACAAAATGGGCCTTTGTGTTGACAATATCGCACTCGTACTTGCATATGATCTTCTACTCAATGCGTCAGCTACCACGTTCGCTTTTCCAGGATGGTATTGAATGATATGATCATAATCTTTCAAGAGTTCAAGCCAATGTCGTTATCGCATGTTAAGTTCCTTTTGAGTGAAGAAATATTTGAGGCTTTTATGATCCGTAAAGATCTCCACCTTCTCCCCATACAAGTAATGCCTCCAAATTTTAAGTGCAAAGACAATAGCTGCCAACTCTAGATCATGAGTAGGATAATTTCTCTCATATTCCTTGAGTTGTCTTGATGCATAGGCTATGACTTTTCCATGTTGTATGAGAACGCATCCAAACCCTTTGCTCGAAGTATCACTGTAGATGACAAATCCCTCCGAGCCAGATGGTATTGTTAGAACAAGTGCTGAAATGAGTCTCCTCTTGAGTTCTTGAAAACTCTTCTCACATTCTTCGTTCCAACCGAACTTTGTATCTTTCCGAGTCAGCTGAGTTAATGGAGTAGCGATTTGAGAAAATCCTTCCACGAATCTCCGATAATAACCAGCTAAACCAAGAAAGCTACGTACTTCAGTCATTGATTTAGGTTGCTCCCAGCTTTGAATAGCTTCAATCTTTGCCGGGTCAACCGATATTCCACGACTTGATACTACGTGCCCAAGGAATGTTACCTCCTCCAGCCAGAACTCGCATTTCTTCAACTTGGCATAAAGCTTGTATTCACGAAGCTTTTGGTGTACCAGCCTCAAGTGTTGCTCATGATCTTCATGGCTTTTGGAATAAATAAGGATGTCATCAATAAAGACGACCACAAAGTGATCCAAATATTCCTTGAATACCAGGTTCATCATATCCATGAAGGCAGCAGGAGCATTAGTCAATCCAAAGGACATGACTAGGAGTTCATAATGCCCGTACCGAGTTCTGAAAGCCGTCTTTGGAATATCCTCAGTTCTAACCTTCAGCTGATGATATCCAGAACGAAGATCGATCTTTGAAAAGAATTGTGCTCCTTGTAACTGGTCAAACAGGTCATTAATACGTGGCAATGGGTACCTATTTTTGATGGTGACATGATTCAACTCCCGATAATCAATACAAAGTCGCATACTTCCATCTTTCTTTTTCACGAATAGCACAGGAGCACCCCAAGGAGAAGTACTAGGATGAATAAAGCCAATGTCTAACAATTCCTGCAGTTGGATCTTTAACTCCTGAAGTTCAATAGGAGCCATTCGATATGGGACTTTGGAAATGGGTTTTGTACCGGGTTCAAGGTCAATACAAAATTCAATTTCACGCTCTGGGGGTAAGCCAGGAAGTTCTTCGGGAAATACGTCAGGAAATTTATTAACAACAGAAATATCATTCAAAGCTGACGTATTTTTGTTTAGATCTGTGACATGAGCTAAGAAAGCTTGACATCTGTTTTTCAATAAACGAATAGCTTTATGGCTTGAGATGACAGCGATTGATTTTAATGGTTTAGTTGCTTGAATTCGCATAATAGGTCGATTAGGAATATGAAAGCTAACAACCTTACGAAAATAATTAATTTTTGCATGATGAGTAGTTAACCAATCAATCCCTAGAATCACGTCAAATGCAAGTATTTTTAATGAAATAAGATCGACAGGTAATGTGTGGGTACCAACTTGAACCAAACAAGACTTATAAACCGTGGATGTAATGAAGGTTTCTCCCAATGGAGTTTCAACAGATAAGTCAAAGTCTAATTTCTCCGTAGTCAAATTTAATCGATGAGCGCAAGTAGGAGAAATAAAAGAATGGGTAGAATCGGTATCAAATAAAGTATAGACTTCGTTAGAGTTTATGATAAGCTTACCCATGATTACCTCATTCGGGTTCCTTGCTTTCTGGGAGGTCACAACAAACGCTCTCCCTTGCACTACCGGTTTTGACTTTTCTGGGACGGCCTTTGGTGTCTCCATCTTGGCTGAACTTATTTTTGGTAAACGACAAAATCGAGCTAAATGACCTTCTCTTCCACAATGATAACATGCTTTAGACCGCATCACACAGTTTGGATTGATGTGCCCCTCCCCTCCGCATTTGAAACATATGATAGATGGTCGTTCTCCTTCCTTAACAACGGGTGCTGGTGCTGACGTCTTTCCATCATTGTTGAATCTCCTCTTCTTGAAATGACCATTCTTATTATTTTGGCCCTGATTACCACCGAAGTGGTTACCATTTCTGGCCTGTTGATTCCCTCCACGCTTGTTGTCACTGCTTCGATGACTGCTCTCAATGGTATTATCATTTTGCCGACTGCTCTCTTTTGGTTACGTTGACTCGTTATCGCGCTCCACTAACTGAGCCCTATTCACAACATCTAAATACAAACACAGTTTATGAGAAATAAGATGTTGACGTATCTCAGGTTTCAAACCTCGTAAAAATATTCGCGTCATTCGCTCTTCATTATCCACTAAGTGGGACGCAAACTGGGACAACTCAGCAAATTTTACCTCATACTGCGACACGGTCATATTATTCTGCTCCAATTTGATGAACTCCACCTCCTTCATGTGACGAACACTTTCGGAAAAGTATTTGTCATTGAACAGCTCTTGGAACTTCTCCCAAGACATCTTCAGTGCGGCAGGTTGAGTACGCTTAATCGATTCCCACCAGTAATCTTCCTCTCCACGCAACATAAAGGCGGCAAAGGGAACCTTTTGCTCCCCTGAGCATCCCAAGACATCAAATATCTTGGTGATATGCTTTTTCCATGTTTCCACTATAAGTGGTTTTGGCTCTCCCTTAAACTCTGGTGGTCCCAGCTCCTTGAACTGTTTAGCGGTGACCGTCCGAGAGTTTTCAGGGTTTCCACCTATATTTTGGATAGGAGCCGCTCTCGCCTGCTGTTGCATGAACTGCATAAAGCTTCTGAACATTCCATCATTCATCATCTGGTCAGTGTTGTTGTTTGCATGAGGATTGTCACCTTCCTGATGCACATTATCCTGATTATTGATATGTGGTGAATCAACAGTCGCCTGTGCTCCATTGCTATTCTCAACATTCTCAGATGCCATTTTCAGATACTGCCATAAAACAAAAGTTAATTGATATGTCATATATTATCCTTACATTATGACCGACCAATTAAATACCATGCAAATAAACTTAGGTAGGTCATACTAGCGAAGGAATTCCCCGTCTCTCCCCTCCTAGTTCTATTCTCACATCTTAGCCAGGGATCATATCCCTAAGCTTTGATACCAACTGTGACGCCCCCAAAATTATATATACATCACCCATCTTGGGTCGTCAGATACATGGTACAGAATACAAATATAACTTACGAATACAACTGTCGTGTACAATACGACAAAACATAACTGTGAGTTTGAATACAATTATTGTCTACTAGAGACTATACAAACTCAAAAGGAGTCCTCATTACAATTATTGTCACACTATTTAATAGAATAGTGAGGACTACTAATACTATCATCTGGTCCATCACTCCGTTTCCCGACTCGTTCCAGCTATATTCTCATTTCCTGAAGAGAACAGTGAAAGAAAGGGTGAGCTCAACTAGCCCAGTAAGAAATATTATGACTAAGATAATGCAGAATAAATTATCATTTGCCTTCAACAGTGTTAAACTGAATAAATATAACGAACATCAAGTTTAACTGCAGCGGAACAAGCAATCCATTAAAAGAGTCAAGTAGAGAATAAAATCTGCTATCTTCTATGATTTAAAAGATTTTTCAACACTGTTATCGTTGGGACTCAGCTTAATAAAATAATCCACATCATCGAATCACCCCTGCACTACGGCCAAGGATATTCGTGTATTCATTAATGGTCATGATCATGCCAACAACTGTCCATCAATGCACTACGGGCCAATGAAGACTTTTACCACATCATTTGTAACATTACGGTCATGATTACACCGAATAATCCCTGGTTATAATCATACCAAGTCCATCTATGCATTACATGCCATAGATGACTTTCAACATTTTATAAACATGAGGATGATGACAATGATATAAGAATTCAATAAAACAAGTTTAAGAATTAATTTATCCAAGAATTAACAACGTCCAAATTGTCAACATGATACTGCTTTGTGGAGTAAAATTTAAGAATGCTTAGAAGAATATTTTCATGAAAAGATACTGAATGAACCGCAATTATCAAGGATATTCCACTAATTTCATGGAGTATAGAAGTTAAAACTTGACCCCTGAGTATAATAAAGAATGGTATAACAAAAGAAATCACCCGGCATGCAATAGACCACACAGACAGGTTATTCTAACAGAATAATAAATAATGGAACCAAGTCCGGCGTAAACGCACAGACAAGATATTCCGACAGAATATTAAATAATAGAACCAGGTCCGGCGTAAACGCACAGACAGGATATTCTGACAGAATAATAAATAATGGAACCAGGTCCGGCATAAACGCACAGACATGATATTCCGACAGAATAATAAATAATGTAAACGCACAGACAAGATATTTCGACAGAATAATAAATAATGGAACCAGGTCCGGCGTAAACGCACAGACAGGATGTTCCAACTGAATAATAACAAGACGGAACCAGGTCCGGTGTAAAACACACATATAGAATGTTCCAATAGAATAATAATAAAAACGGAACCAGGTCCGGTGTAAAACACACAGACAGGATGTTCCAACAGAATAACAGAAGAATGTCACCAAGTATAGGGTAGACCGCGTATACAGATTATTCCAACAGAATAATAAGAAATGGAATAACAACAGTTCTCTTCATGAATAAGAAAGAATAACACCCCTTACCGTTTTAAAGAAGAACTGAAATAAGGAAGTAGTTAAGTAGCAGAATACTTTTCTTCTCTCTCTCTATAGTTTCTCTCTCTAGAGTTCAGTGAATTCGTAAGAAATAATGAAGGAATGAGCTGCTATTTATAGAAAAATAGAATGCATAGTAACTAATCCATGAACGGTCCAGATTGATTACTTTAATCTGACGGTCCATATTTAAAGAAAAATCTTTTAAATAAAATATAATATATTCTATTTATAGAATAATTTTAATAAAGTATTCTGTTTTATATAAAAAGATGTTTCTGTTTTATTACGTTAATAATACGAATAAAACAAAACTTCATTATTGCTAAATAATTCATATTATTAACTGACAATAATTGAATCAACTGAGTGACTTCTCACATAAGCATTAATAATCAATACTGTGTGCTACTATGCAACCACACGTATTACTGTACTTTTACTACCGAGTAGTTCAACAGTATCAATGGTAAAACTTCCGCCGTTATTTTTAATAAAATATTTTTATCGTTTTCTCAATCCGACAATAATTCCGTTGTGGGGTCCACCAATGATTGTGCCGTTGTACGAATATTCCCTGTTAAAACGAATATTCCCCGACAAATCGAATATTATATAACAACTTGCGTACTTTGCAAAATTTATAAATATTACCCACAACTATAACATTATATCAAATTAACTCCATAATATTCAAAAATGATATTATAGAAAATTCATCTTTATTTATAAAAGTTGGGGTCTTACATTTACGATTTAGTTCGACATATCATCCTCAAACGGACGGACAATCGAAAAGGACTATTTAAACTCTTGAAGATTTATTAAGACTCTGTGTCCTTGACTTCAAGGGAAGTTGGGACAAGTTCTTACCATTGGTGGAGTTTTCCTACAATAATAGTTATCAAGCAAATATTGGTATGGCTTCATTTGAGGTGTTGTATGAAAGAAAGTGTCGTTCTCCAGTATGTTGGGTTGAGGTGGGTGAAGCAACATTGTTAGGACCAGATTTGGTACGTATGACTACGAAAAAGATTCAAACAATCTGACAACATATAAAAACCTCACAAGATCGACAAAAGAGTTGTGCTGATCTTCATCGAAAGGACATGGAATTCAATATTGGAAATCATGTGTTGTTACGTGTTGCTTCACGAAAAGGAGTTACGAGATTTGGAAAGAGATGAAAGCTCAATCCTTGATTCATTGGCCCATTTATAATCCTCAGTCGAGTAGGAACTGTGGCCTATAGACTCGCCTTACTGCCAATTATGTCTCGTGTTCATAACGTTTTTCACATATCTATGTTACGTAAATATGTGAAAGACCCGAACCACATTATTAAATTAGAACCAGACGAGATAGAAGAAGATTTAACGTATGAAGAGTTACATGTTAAAATCTTGAATAAGAAGGATCATATTCTACGCTCCAAGGTTATACTTCAAGTCAAAGTTTTGTGGAGAAACCACGATGTGGAAGAAATACCAGGTACGTACCCTAATTTCGAGGACGAAATTTTATAAGAAGGGGAGGTTGTAAGACCCTAATTTTTATGAATAAAGAATAATTTTCTCAAAATATATTTTTGAATAATATGGTGTGGATTTGATATAATGTTATAGTTGTGGGTAATATTTATAAATTTTGCAAAGTAAGCAAGTGGTTATATAATTTTTGATTGGTCGGGGAATATTCATTTTAACAGGAAATATTCATACGACGACACAATCATTGATGGACCCCACAACGGAAGTATTGTTGTAGTTAGAAAACGACAGAATTATCTTTTTATAAAAATAACGGTGAAAGTGTTACCGCTAAAACTGTTGAACTACCCGGTAGTAAAAGTATAGTAATACACGTGGTTGTATAGTAGCACACGGTATTGATTATTGATGCTTACGTGAGAAGTCACTTAGTTATACTCAATTATTGCTATCGTAATTGCTGCATCTTATCTCTCATATTATTGATTCAATTATTGTCACAGTATCATCTGCATAATATTTTATATTATTAAATCAATAATTGAGACGACAAAGTTATTCATATTATTATTTACAATATTGACAATGTCTAGAAAGTTCTGTTAAGGAGAGGTTTGGTCACCTAATTGCGCGCCAATAAGGAGAAATCATTATCGAAAAGCCCCCTTTTTCTTGGGAATGATCTAGTTGTTAAATATTGTGAGTTATGATATTAATGATGAATAAGTTCGTGTTGATTAAAGATGAAATTGATAGTTCCATTGTGTGGAAATTATTAGTGTTAGTGGAAATCGACATTTATTTCGATATTAATTGATGTCTGGAAGTTATACTGACCAATCGGGTAATTAATCAGATAAATGAGCAATTAATTGCTATTAATTCACATGATCATAACTATTTGTTCACATGTGTGTACTATTGATTCACATTCTTGTACTATTAGGGGTGGTGGTGCAAGATTGATAATACTTGCATGACTAAGTTAAAAAATAGAGGTATAGATGGAGGTACTATACTGTAATTCGTATTTTCACATGTCTAGAACTATTGATTCACATGATTTACTATTAATTCACATGATTTACTATTAGGGGAGATGGTGCAAGTTTGATAATACTTGCAGGACTAAATTAAAAATTAAGAAAAAGAGGAAGGTATTATACTGTAATATTTCGAGCCCCAAAATGTGCAATTATCGAAACTATATTTTCCTATAAATAGAAGCTCATTCTTCCTTCATTTCTCACCAATTCACAAAAGCTATAGAGCAATTATTATAGAGAGAAAGAAGAAGAGAAGTCTACTACCTCGCTATTTCAGTATCCAGTTTTTCTAAGGTAAGGGGTATTATTCCTTCGTATTCATGAAGAGAGTTATTTTCTTTCAATATTCGTAAGGGTTATTCCATTCTTTATTATTATGTTAGAATAACCTGTCTATGTGAAGTACCGCATACGTGGTGAAATTCTTCTGTTATTCCATTCTTTATTATTCTGTTGGAATAACCTGTCTGTGCGGTCTATCGCATGCCTGGTGAATTCTGTTGTTATTCCATTCTTTACTATTCTGTTGGAATATCCTGTCTGTGCGGATTACGCATGACCTGATTCCCTTCTTTATTATTCTGTTGGAATATCCTGTTTATGCGGATTACGCATGACCTGGTTTCATTCTTTATTATTCTGTTGGAATAACCTGTCTGTGCGGTCTATCGCATGCCTGGTGAATTCTTTTATTATTCCATTCTTTATTATTATATTGGAATAACCTGTCTGTGTGGACTACTGCATGCATGGTTAATGATCCTTCGTATTCATTTCTTATTAAATTGTGGAAATGATCTGTCTACGTGGATTACCGCATGGCGGGTGAAAATCCATTTACAGTTTCATATATTCTACTATACACATTTGGTTAAAGTTTTGGCTTCTATACTCCATGAAATTAGTAGAATATCCTGGAAATTTGCGCTTCATCCAGTATCTTTTCATGGAAATATTCTTCTGAGCATTCTTGAATTTTACTCCACAAAGCAATATCATGTTGACAATTTGGACGTTATTGATTTCTGGATAAATTAAATTATAAAATCTTTAAAATTTATCTTGAACTTGTTTTATTGAATTATTATGTCATTGTCATCATCCTCATGCTTATATTGTGATGAAAGTCATCTTTGGCTTATGTGCATAGATAGACTTGGTATGGTTATGACCAGATATTATTCGGTATAATCTTGACCGTAATGTGACGAATGATATGGTGAAAGTCCTCATTGGCCTGTTGTTCATTGATGGACAGTTGTTGATATGATTATGACCAGGGATTATTTGGTATAATCATGACCATTGATGATTACATGAATATCCTTGGTCGTGGTGCAGGGATAATTTGATTTTATTTATTAAGCTGAGTCTCAGCGATAAAGTTAATAAAAAACTTTTTAAATCATAGAAGATAGTAGATTTTATGCTTTACTTGACTCTTCCAATGGATTGCTTGTTCCGCTGTAGTTAAACTTGTTGTCTATTATATTCTATTAGTTTAACATTGTTGAGGGCTAATGATAATTTATTCTGCATTATCTTAGTCATAATATTTCTTACTAAGCTAGTTGAGCTCACTTTTTTGCTTTCATTGTTCTCTTCAGGAAATGAGAACGTAGCCGGGACTATTCGGGGAATGGAGTGATGGTCCAAGATGGTGTCATTGTAGTCCTCACTATTCTATAAAATAGTGTGATAATAAATGTAATGAGGACTCCATTGAGTGTGGATATTGTCTAGATGACAATATTTGTATTAAAACTCATAGCATATGTTTTGTCGTATTTTACACGACAGTTGTATAATTAGGTTTTATTTGTATTTTGTACCATGTAGTTGGCGACTCAAGATGGGTGACGTATACCTGTTTTGGGGGCGTCACAACCGTTGAGCATACTCTCTGAAAGATTCATTGGCTTACTTCTTGACTTTAGTGATTTGGTACCGGTCAGGGGCCATCTGAGACTGGAAGTTGTATTGAGTGAGGAAGGCATGAGCTAGCTCCTCCCAACTATGTATCTTGGAGTTGTCTAATCTAGTATACCACGATTGGGCTTCTCCAGTCAGACTTTTCTGGAACAGCTGCATTCTGAGCTTCTCATCCTCGGCATAAGATCCTAGTTCTCCAATGAATACCTTCAAATGTGTGTAAGGGTCTCTTAACCCGTCATACTTTTCAAAGTCAGGAGTCTTGAACTTCTCTGGATAGTGAACACCAGGAAATATACAAAGGTCAGCATAGGAAACACTTCCAGGTGCTCCAATTCCTTTGATAGAACGGATAGTCGCTTCCATTTGAAGGACTTTCTTTCTGATATCACCAGTGTCTAGATCTTCGTTGAGATAGGTGGTATCAGGGATTTTGTTGGTGGTATCCAACTGAAGATCATGTACTAGAATGACTTTATCCGAACCTTGGGTTCCTCCTTGTACAGAGGATTCTGTATATATAGGTATCCTTATATCCTAAGTAGATTGGTGTAGTTCTTTAAGCAGAACAACCAATATGTGATTTGTTTACTTAATCCTTCAAATTCTTCACGAGAGACATGATTAGGATTAGTCTGATCAAATGATGACATAATTGGCTGTAGGCTCGTGGCCTTTTTGGACTTTGACCGAGTAATAGGTCCAATTATTTCCCTGTAAAAAAACTAACGTAGTTTAGTTTTAGGGAATGTATAAATGTTGACATGCTATATGATGTATTCATTTTAGGAGAATTATCCTGCAAAACAGATGTTAACTGTTTGTGTGACAGGATAACATGTTAATATTTGTAAACTATGCATGTACACATATTCCTTCATATTTCCCATTACATGGAGATCAATATGGAATGAAATTACAAGTAATTAACTTTACGAGTAATTTTAAAATGGGAAAGCGTGAAGAAACTTCCCTCCGCATTTTAGTTTATCAGAGGCTGACCTATCTTAGGCTACTCTCGTAGTTTTTTGGCATGAAGGTTCCCAAATCATTGCAATTTATTCGGCGGGAAGTTAATCCGGTCTTTCAACTGGAGCGAATTTGGGTGGTGCCTTTTCTGAGCCTCGTTGGAATTAGTCTTCCTATGAGTCCAGTAATCAAACACCGACAGGATAGCCTCCTAATGGAGGAACCACACAACATACATTCACATACAACGTGTCTCACCGTTTATGAAAATGATGACATGTGCGAAGCACTAATATCACAAGAAGATATAGTGTAAAGCATTAAGTACAGTAAGTAAATGCATTCGTACACATTCATCAAATGTACATGCAACATCCACACACAAGCATATAACAATTTTGAAAAGCTTGTAATAGCGTCTTAAGACCTCTTACTGGGTCCCCAGCAGAGCCGCCACCTGTTGACGTCAGGATTTTTATTTGTCCATTTTCTGTTCTTGTCTTTTGGTGTTCTCATGTTAGGTGAGATTTGTTTGAAAAAATAAGTTGTGAAAAGGTCCGACATGTATATGTCGACGATTGGACTATAAAAGTCGCCAGTTGTTTTTTTAAATGGTTGTACCAACACAACAGAGAAAAAGTTTGCACATTGACCCAGTGATGTGACACTGCTTAATGGGTTTGTGAAACCGAGATTCGTTAGGGTTCGGGGACTTAATTATGCGGAGGGAAGGTGTTAGGCACCCCCCCGACATCCGTGTTACTTAAACTGTTATATGAGTGTGTGTGTGTGTGTGGATCAATGTGCAATTATTTGGAAGTAGTGCTATGCCTCGTTTGCACCTATATACAAAGGGCTTAAATTTTGTATAAAAGTTCAGTTTTAACAAGATATAGCAATGACGTTTTGTAAAAAAGGTTTTTCAAACCCTTTTAATCAATAGTAATTGAGGCCTTTGATACTTCCACTTTATTATTGGTTCGGCTGGATTGCGTTTATTTTCGAGATACGAAGCATCTTCGAGAAAATAAGATAAAAACATAATGCTGAATTTCTTGTGGGCATGAGAGCCATCTAAGGAAATTCAAATACTGTGCATAATTTACAAGCCATGTACAGCTGAAAATGTCCATCATGGGAACCGAATCTAGATTCAGAGGACTGAATCTGTGATCACATGATTCCTAAGCTCACATGATGTAGCAATTTGTATGAAAGCTGTAAACAATTATATATAAAAAAGCTGTAAATATATATATATATATATATATATATATATATATATATATATATATATATATATATATATATATATATATACAGACTTGATCAACCACCACGAAGCACCTCCATGGGGGATCAGAAATGTAAATATATAAAAGTGGTAAATATATAGAGAGAGACATGATCAACCACAACGAAGCACCTCCATGGGGGATCAGAAATGTAAATAAAGTAGTAAAGACAATTAACAGCCTCGAAGTAAACTCCAGGTAGGACGAAATGTAAAAAAGCAGTAAAAACAATCAACCGCCTCGAAGTAAACTCCAGGTTGGACTAAAGATGAAGAAAGTTTTAAAAGGCCACGAAGTGAACTCCAGGCCCGACAGAAATGTAAATATATATATATAAAAGCGATAAACGCATTGGATATATATCGATCCAGGCTCATTTCGTTAATTTGCGTTCAAGGATATATATATATATATATATATAAATATATATATATATATATATATATATATAAGAAATAAACGCTCCGGATGTAAATCCAGGCTCATCGAACAAAGTTCGATAACAGTTTATATATAAGTATATATATATAAAAGTAAATAAATGCTTCGGACATGAGTCCAGGCTCAATCGAGGCATAATATATATATATATATATATATATATATATATATATATATATATATACACACACACACACACACACAAACAGAAATAAAAGCCACGGACCGAAGTCCGGGAATACACACACTCAAACCTGACTCTCAACGTGAAGAATGATGTGTGCACAATAGTGGAGAAATGGTTTCGAACGTGTAAGAAGGCTTACAGTGGATTGCCAAAGAAGACTTCAATAGCTGTAAATGGATGAATACTCGGCTCCCGCCGGTAAAAATATAGCCAAATAGAAGCTCACAAGTGTTTGAAACGAGAAAGCACTCAATTTAGGGTGTGTATAGAGCAAATTGGACAGGGCTTCCTCGCCCATTTTCTATATAAAATGGCTTCCCCAAGCCCTCTATTTATAGAGGGGAGAGCCGCCGGTGTACATGCGGCAGCCGCAGATGCACCTGCGGCTGGCCGAGCTGCCTCGGGCTCTTCAGGTCCCGCCGTCTCGAAGTACGTGCACGTGTGCAACGTGTTGTCTGCTCGAACTTTTAGAACTTCAATCCAGGCATCCTATCAACGTGTACAAGACCTTTTTCGGCATGTTGTTGTTGAGAGCTACACAATGACATGGGATTAGAGGTTGTACGAATTCAGGAAGATGGGACCATGCCCTTGGTCTTCAGGCTTCAAATTATATCCGGTGTGCTATCTTGTGTAGTAGTCACTCGGGATTGGAGCTCTTTGGTTCTTGTAGGACATTCCTATGTAGAATGTATGTTTGAATGTTGTTGAGACGACGCAATGTGGGATTGAGATGGAAAAATGATGATTCTACCCCTCACCGGGGTTATCTCCGGTTTGAGCTGATTTAGCAGTCGTTGCTCAGGGTTATCTCTGAGATTGGGCTGCTACAGGTGTTGACCATCCTCAGGGTTATCTCTGAGGTGTGCCTGATTTCCCAGGGTTATCTTAGGGCTTGGGGAATGAGTGCCTTGGGGTTATCGCCGAGTGTTGAAGCTGATCACACGGGTTTGAAACAAGCATTTTCGAGGTTATCTCTAGAACTGTAACAGCATGCCTCAGGGTTATCTCCGAGGTTGATACTATCTTTCTCGGTGTTGTTTTCGGGACTGAGACTGTGTATCTTGGGGTTATCTTCGAGATGAAACGGTCTTCTCCGGTGTGATTTCTGGTATTTGAACTGCATTCCTCAAGGTTATCTCTGAGGTTGAAACTGAAACTCCCGGTATTATTTCTGGGACTGAGCTGGTTGTCTCGGGGTTATCTCTGAGATGGTAATAACTGAATATCCCAAGGTTGTCTCTGGGATTGAACTGAGCTGTCTTCCAGGGTTATCTCTGAAAGATAATTTTACCCTTCTACAATGTTAGTAACAGGTATACAGAAAATTTTGAGTGTCTACAGAGCTCTCACTTCACCTGCTCGTAATGGATGGATAGATGCTATGAAGGATGAAATTGGTTCTATGGGAAAGAACCAAGTTTGGGAGTTAATTGATCTACCGCTTGATCATAAGGCCATTGGAAATAAATGGGTTTTAAAAATTAAACGTAAGGCAAATGGATCAATCGACAAGTATAAGGCTCGTCTTGTGGTAAAAGGGTTCACCCAAAAGGAGGGTGTGGACTATGATGAGACATTCTCACCAGTTGAAAGAATTGACTTCATTCGCCTTATTCTAGTTATTGTTGCATGTTTAAATTTGGAGCTTTATCAGATGAATGTTAAAACTGCATTTCTATATGGAGAACAAGATGAGGAGATTTACATGAATCAACCAGTTGCCTTTGAGGTTAAGGGATAAGAGCACAAAGTGTGCAAGCTCAAACGTTCAATTTATGACTTAAAGCAATCATCTAGACAATGGTACTTTAGATTTCATTGAGCCATCATTACTGATGGGTTTATGATGATTGAGGAAGATCATTGTGTGTATCTTAAACAGGTCGAAAAAAGCTTTATGATATTGTGTTTGTACGTTGATGACATCTTGATAGTTGTAAATGATATGAGATTGATTGTCGCCACTAAAAAGTGGTTGTCATCTAATTTTGAGACGAAAGACATGGGTGAGGCATAATTTGTACTCGGAATTAAGATCCATAGGGATCGCTCAAAAAGATTTTTAGGTTAAAGTTAAGAGACTAATATAAGATCTATTTTAAAGCATTTTCGTATGCATAATTCTAAACTCGTTGACACTCCCATTGAGAAGGGTTATAAACTAAGCCAATATATTTGCCCTATGACTGATCAAGAAAAATAACAGATGACTTGTGTTCCTCATGCAAGTACAGTTGGTAAGTTGATGTATGCAATGATGTGTACATGCCCTGACAAAATTTTTGTAGTGGGGATGGTTAGTCGGTTTCAAAAAAATCCTAGATTTGTTCACTGAGTGGTAGTTAAGAGGATAGTTCGATACTTTAGAGGCATCATGGACTATATGTTGTGTTATCAGGGTGGTGAGATACGCTTAAAAGGGTACAACGATGCAGATTGGGCTAGCGACTTGGATGAGCGTAAGTCTATCACTAACTATAACGTATTTCTTTGTGGTGGAACCATTAACTTGTTGAGTTAGAAACAACCATGTGTTTCTTTATCCACTATGGAGTCAGTGTATATTGCATGTTGCTTTACAGCATAAGAGGCAATATAGTTACGGAGATTATTCAAGCGCCTTCGTGTTGGATCACATTCGAGTGACCCTACACTATTCACTGTGACAATACGGCTGTGTTATCTTACGTTAACGATCCCAAGTACCATGGGAAGGACAAGTGATGAGTAGGTTTTATACCTATGATGTGACGCCCCCAAAATAGGTTCATTCCACCCAACCCATTCTGAGTCGCCAAATACATGGTACAGAAAATAACTACAACTTTATTATTACAATTGTCGTGCAAAATACGACAACACATATACTGTGAGTTTAAATACAAATATTGTCATCTAGACAATATTCAAACTCAAATGGAATCCTCATTATAATTATTGATACACTATTTTACAAAATAGTGAGGACTACTAAAACAACTATCTTGAACCATCATTCCATACCTCGACTAGTACCCGCTACATTCTCGCCTCCTGAGAAGAAAAATAGAACAAAAAGGAAAAGGGTGAGCTCGACTAGCCCAGTAAAGAATATTATGACTAAGATAATGTAGAACAAATTATCGTTAGTCCTCAACAGGAAAAAATGTAATAGAATACAATAGACAACAAGTTTTAGATCAACAACTGCAGCGGAAACAACAATTCATTAGAAGAGTTAAGTAGAAAATGAAATCTACTATCATCTATGAATTTAAAAGTCCATCACCGATATTTTATCCATGTAACATCAATCAATATACATCTTGAATCAAATAGTCATCTTTGCACTACAGGCCAAAGATATTAATCAGTCGGTCATGTTCATCTCAACACCTGTTCATCTTTGCACTACGGGCCAAAGATATTCATCAAGAAATCATTTATCTTTGCACTACATGCCAAAGATATTCAGTAATATTATCATTTAGGACAAAGGATTATGAAAAATATATTTTAAAAAAAACGAATCCAATGAGACAAAATAACAAATATTAAGGATTCGTACTTCGGTTTATCCATGTTCAAAAATACTCCATAATAAACTATTATGGAGCAGAATTCAAAAATGAAGATCAAAACGTAGATCCAATCAAAGATAGGAACCATAACAGACAATCTTGGACACAGAAAAGAAAATTTAATTTTTCTGTGAATAGTACCGTATTTGTGAATAGTGTCGTATACAGGAATAGTACTGTATACGTGAATAGTTACTCCGACACTAAAAGGTAGAAAGTCCACAAGAAAAATCATCATACTTTGTGAATAGTACTCATGAATAGTAACTCGTGAATAGTAAGTCATAAATAGTAATTCATGAATAGTAACTCGTGAATAGTAACTCATGAATAGTAACCCCGACATGAAAAGATAAGAATTTCACAAGAAAAATCTTACCAATATTTCGGCATAATGATATTGAAAGAAATAATATCATTTAAAAAAAATAACATCACTTATCTCGAAAAGACAGTACTTCTGACTGGAATACTGGATATAGAGCTGAAGGGAACTTGCACCGTATAGCAACACTCAAAGTCTTAAAATACTCACAAGAATACGCTCGATAATATAGAGAGAGAAAGATAGAGAGAAAACTTCAGTTTCTGGTGTGATTTTCAATTCTAACCTAAGCACCCTATTTATAGGAAAATGCTTAGAATACCAAAACAGAAAATTTAATAATATATATATATATATATATATATATATATATATATATATATATAATTTTTAAGCCCACCTTAGACAACTGATCTCAGCTCATTATGCACATGTTAGTGTAGCCCACAAAACAAAAAAAATGTTTTTCTTAATAAACATAATTAAAACTTCAAAAAATCAATTATTTCGGAAATTCGAAATTTCAATAATTCATAATAAATAGCCCTTTTGTCAGAAAAATTCGAACCTTATGTCTTTCCCATAGGAAATTCCATTATCTACAACTTTGTAAGTTTAAGTTTTTTCAAATTCCAAGCAAAAATTGACCGAAATCCACATACGGACGATTTTGCAGGCTATAATCAAATTTCAGTCAAGAAATGGGGTCCACAAACATGAAAAACATGTTTTAAATATTTTTAGTAACAAAAATACTCATCTTCCTCATATACTCATATATCCCACATTCATTGTAAAAATATCACTACGTATATTATTAAAATATAATAATATATTTAAATGAATTATTTATCAGGAAAGATAAAATATCAATTCTTCAACAATTGTCACTTTAAAATTTTCTCCATCTATATCTACATAAAATAAATATTTTCCTTATCATATAAATTAATAATTAATTATTCACAAATAATATTACAGAATCACAATACTGACAACCAGACAGTTCTCAGGAAAGAGGGGCTTTCCAATAAGGATTTCTCCTTACTGGCGCGCAATTAGGTGACCAAACCTCTCCTTAGACAGAACTTTCTAGACATTGCCAATAATGTTATCTAATAATATTATTCAGATAATATGAATTATTGCTCCGATAATGGAAAATATTGTGTAGTGATAATTATTGAATAACAGTAATATAAAATATCAATGCAACAATTATTGAATCAATAAAATAAAATATTGAACAATAACTACTGTAACAATTATTGAGTAGTGCATTCTTACGTAAGAATCAATAATTGGTGCAATACCGTGTGCTACTATGCAACAACGCGTATTACTGTGTTTTAACCACCGGGTATTCCAACAGTATTAACGGTAACAACTATGCCGTTATTTATAAACAACTTATACTTGTCGTTTTCTTCATCCAATCACTTTCCGTTATGGGGCCCACAAAAGGTTGCGCCGTCGTACGAATATTCCCCGACAGCAATAATATTCCACGACCAAACGAATATTCCCCGACAACAATGAATATTTCATAACCACTTGCTTATTTAAAAATATTTACGCATTTTACCCATAACTAACCGCATTAATCAAATAAACCCTTACTATTTCAGAATAATAAATAAAGAGAATTTCATTTTATTAAAAAAAAATTTGGGGTCTTACAACCTCCCCTCCTTGTGAAATTTCGTCTTCGAAATTGACGTACGTACCTGGTGTTTCAAAAAGGTGAGGATACCTCGCTTTCATTTCTGTTTCCAACTCCCAGGTCATTTCTTCAATAGCATGGTTCCTCCACAAAATCTTAACTTATGGTATGACCTTTGTGCGTAGGACATGTTCCTTCCTATCCAAGATCTTGACAAGTACCTCCTCGTACGTTAAGTCTTCAGCTATCTCGTCTGGTTCTAACTCAATAATGTAGTTCGGGTCTTTCACATATTTACGTAGCGTGGATATGCAAAAAAAAACATTATAGACACGAGACATACTTGGCGGTCAAATGAGTCTATAGGCCACATTTCCTACTCGATCAAGAATTTTAAATGGACCAATAAATTGAAGGTTTGAGCTTTTCGCAAATTGCCGATTCTCGCTTTTAGAATAGCAACTTCTTGCACCTCCTTCTTCATATTCATTAACTCCTGTGTGTAGCTTGAGCGGTTTTAACTTTATCGATTAAAGTCGATTTTACTCGTATATCATCACGTGATGCATAGAGTCTTTAATTCTATCTCTATCATTTGTATGTTATACGAAATAAGTCTTTTTTTTAAAAATATCGCACTCGTAACCACATACGATTTTCTACTCAACACGTCAGCTACCACGTTCGTTTTTCCAGGATGGTATGGTCAGAACAGGTGCCAAAATGAGTCTCCTCTTGAGTTCTTCGAAGCTCTTCCTACATTCCTTGCTCCATTCGAATTTTGTATCTATACGAGTCAGCTGAGTTAATGGAGTATGGATTCGAGAAAAATCCTTCCACGAATCTCCGATAATAACCAACTAAGCCTAGAAAGCTACGTATTTCGATTACTGACTTAGGTTGCTCTCAACTATGACTCATATCCCAATCTTGGATAGCACATCACAATGGTACCTATCAGTTTACTACCACACAAATATGGTGTCCCCTACAGAAAGTCTAACTTCGGTGCATTCCACAAAGAAAGTCACAAGATAGAGGCTCGGGTACCAAATTCTATAGTTGAATTTTTAATTCCTGAAGTTCAATAGGAACCATTCGATATGAGATTTTAGAAATGGGTTTTGTACCGGGTTCAAAGTCGATACAAAATTCAATATCACAATTTGGGAGTAAGCCAAGAAATTCTTCAGGAAATACATCAGGAAATTTACTAACAATAGAAATATCATTCAAATCTGACGTATTTTTTTTTAAGTCCATAACATGGGCTAAGAAAACTTGACATCTATTTTTTAATAAACGAATGACTTTATGGCTTGATATGAAAGTGTTTGACTTCAATGGTTTGGTTGCTTGAATTCGAATAACAGGTTGCTTAGGAATATGAAAACTAACAACCTTATGAAAACAATCAATTTTGGCTTGATGAGTAGTTAATCAATCAATCCCTAAAATCTCATCAAAAGCAAGTATCTTTAAAGAAATAAGGTCAACAGGTAATGTGATGGTGCCAACTTGGATCAAACAAGATTTATAAATAGTGGATGTAACGAAAGTTTCTCCTAACGGAGTTTCAACAGATAAGTCAAAGTCTAATTTTCTCCGGAGTCAAGTTTAAACGTTGAGTATAAGCAGGAGAGATAAATGAATGGGTAGAACCGGTATCTAATAAGGTATAAACTTCGTAAAAATTTATAATTAGCTAACTCGTGCTAACTTCGTTCGGGTTCCTTGCATTCTGACCAGTCACGACAAAGGCTCTTCTAGGAACCGTTGACTGTGACTTTTTTGGGACAACCTTTTAAGTCACCATCCCCGCTGGACTGGGTTTCGCTACTGTACAATCTCGAGCGATATGACCTTCTTTTCCATAATTATAAAATACCTTGGAAGGTTGTGAACAGTTTGGACTTATATGTCCCTCCTCTCCGCATTTGTAGCATCTAACTGGTGGTCGTTCTCCTCCCCTAGAATTTGTTGCTAGTGCTGCTGCCAACATCTTCCCGTCATCGTTAAATCTTCTCTTCTTGAAATTTCCACTTGAGTTATTTCTTATATTATCTTGGCCATAATTACCACCGAAGTGGTTACCATTTCTGGCATGATAATTTCCTCCACGATGGTTATCCTTGTTCTGATGACCGTTACCATCGGTACGATTATCATCGAGTTATAGGTCATTATTCTTCGATTGAGCTGACTCATTATCGCGCTCCAATAAGTGAGCCCTATTCACAACATCTGAATATAGAGAAAATTTATGAGAAATAAGATATTGACATATGTCGGGTTTCAAACCTCTCAAAAACATTTGCGTTATACGTTCTTCATTCTCCACCAAATGAGGTGCAAACCTGGATAACTCCGCGAACTTCGCCTCGTACTGGGACACCGTCATGTTGTTATGTTCTTGTCTAATAAACTCTACCTCCTTCATATGACGAATACTTTCAAGAAAGTACTTGTCATTGAATAATTTTTGAAACGTTTCCCAAGACATGCTGAGCACAGCTGGCTGGGTATGCTTCACAGATTCCCACCAGTAATCTGCCTCGTTACGAAACATAAAAGTGGCGAATAGAACCTTCTGTTCCTCCGTGCATCCCAAGACATCGAATATCTTGGTAATTTGCTTGACCCACGTCTCTGCCTTAATCAGATCCGGCTTTCCCTAGAATTCTGGTGGTCCCAACTCTTTGAACTGGTTAGCTGTGACAAACCGTGCGTTGCTATCATTTTCACCGGTAATTTGTACACGAGTCTCCCTCGTCTGATTTTGCATGAACTGCAAAAAGCTTCTAAACATTCCATCGTTCATCATCTGCTCAGTGGTGTTATTTACAGGAGGAACATTGCCAGCCTGTTGCACGTTCTCCTCGTTGGTGAGTAAAGGTGTCTCCACAGTCTCATTTACTCCACTGTTAACATTCTTAGTCGATATTCTTAAATACTGCCATAAAACAAGGGTTAATTAAAGAAATTAACATATCACATAATATCCATATATTCTGACCAACCAACAAATAAGCTTAGGTAGGACATACTAGCGAAAGATTTACTCTTCTCTCTCTTCCTAGTCCTATTCCCCGATCTCCGCCAGAAACTATATCTCTAAGCTCTGATACCAACTGTGACGCCCCCAAAATAGGTTCATTCCACCCAACCCATTCTGAGTCGCCAAATACATGGTACATAAAATAAATATAACTTTATTATTATAATTGTCGTGCAAAATACGACAACACATATATACTGTGAGTTTAAATACAAATATTATCATCTAGACAGTATTCAAACTCAAATGGAGTCCTCATTACAATTATTGATACACTATTTTACAAAATAGTGAGGACTACTAAAACAACTATCTTGAACCATCATTCCATACCTCGACTAGTACCCGCTACATTCTCGCCTCCTGAGAAGAAAAATAGAACAAAAAAAGAAAAGGGTGAGCTCGACTAGCCCAGTAAAGAATATTATGACTAAGATAATATAGAACAAATTATCGTTAGTCCTCAACAGGAAAAAATGTAATAGAATACAATAGACAACAAGTTTTAGATCAACAACTGCAACGGAAACAACAATTCATTAGAAGAGTTAAGTAGAGAATGAAATCTACTATCATCTATGAATTTAAAAGTACATCATCGATATTTTATCCCTGTAACATCAATCAATATACATCTTGCATCAAATAGTCATCTTTGCACTGCAGGCCAAAGATATTAATCAGTCGGTCATGTTCATCTCAACACCTGTTCATCTTTGCACTACGGGCCAAAGATATTCATCAAGAAATCATTCATCTTTGCACTACAGGCCAAAGATATTCAGTAATATCATCATTTAAGACTGATGATGATGAAAAATATATTTTAAAGAAAACGAATCCAATGAGACAAAATAACAAATATTAAGGATTCCTACTTCGGTTTATCCATGTTCAAAAATACTCCATAATAAACTATTCTGGAGCAGAATTCAAAAATGAAGATCAAAACATAGATCCAATCAAAGATAGGAACCATAACAGACAATCTTGGACACAGAAAAGAAAATTTAATTTTTCTGTGAATAGTGCCGTATTTGTGAAGAGTGCCGTATACGGGAATAGTACTGTATATGTGAATAGTAACTCCGACACTAAAAGGTAGAAAGTTCACAAGAAAAATCATCATACTTCGTGAATAGTACTCGTGAATAGTAACTCATGAATAGTAACTCATGAACAGTAACTCGTGAATAGTAACTCATGAATAGTAACCTCGACATTAAAATATAAGAATTTCACAAGAAAAATCTTACCAATATTCCGGCATAATGATATTGAAAGAAATAATATTATTTTTTTAAAAAAAATAACATCCCTTACCTCGAAAAGACAGTACTTCTGACTGGAATACTGAATATAGAGCTAAAGGGAACTTGCACCGTATAGCAACACTCAAAGTCTTAAAATACTCACAAGAATACGCTCGATAATATAGAGAAAGAAAAAGAGAGAAAACTTTAGTTTCTGGTGTGATTTTAATTCTAACCTAAGCACCCTATTTATAGGAAAATGCTTAGAACACCAAAGCAGAAAATTTAAATAATATATATATATATATATATATATATATATATATATATATATATATATATATATATATATATAATTTTTAAGCCCACCTTAGACAACTGATCTCAGCTCATTATACACATGTTAGTGTAGCCCACAAAACAAAAAAAAAACGTTTTTCTTAATAAACATAATTAAAACTTCAAAAAATCAATTATTTCGGAAATTCGAAACTTCAATAATTCATAATAAATAGCCCTTTTGTCAGAAAAATTCGAACCTTAAATCTTTTTCATAGGAAATTCCATTATCTACAACTTTGTAAGTTTAAATTTTTTCAAATTCCAAGCAGAAATTGACCGAAATCCACATACGGACGATTTTGCAGGTTATAATCAAATTTCAGTCAAGAAATGGGGTCCATAAATATGAAAAACATGTTTTAAATATTTTTAGTAACAAAAATACTCCTCCTCCTCATATACTCATATATCCCACATACATTGTAAAAATATCACTATTATTATATTATTAAAATATAATAATATATTTAAATAAATTATTTATTAGAAAAGATAAAATATCAATTTTTCAACAATTGTCACTTTAAAATTTTCTCCATCTATATCCATATAAAATGAATATTTTCCTTATCATATAAATTAATAATTAATTATTCACAAATAATATTACAGAATCACAATACTGACAACCAGGACTCCCAGGAAAGAGGGGGCTTTCCAATAAGGATTTCTTCTTACTGGCGCTCAATTAGGTTAGACAGAACTTTCTAGACATTGCCAATAATGTTATCTAATAATATTATTCAGATAATATGAATTATTGCTCCGATAATGAAAAATATTGTGTAGTGACAATTATTGAATAACAGTAACATAAAATATCAATGCAACAATTATTGAATCAATAAAATAAAATATTGAACAGTAACTACTGTAACAATTATTGAGTAGTGTCTTCTTACGTAATAATCAATAATTGGTGCAATACCGTATGCTACTGTACAACAACGCGTATTACTATGTTTTAACCACCGGGTATTCCAACAGTATTAACGGTAACAACTACGCCGTTATTTATAAACAACTTAAACTTGTCGTTTTCTTCATCCAATCGCTTTCCGTTATGGGGCCCACAAAAGACTGCGCCGTCGTATGAATATTCTCCGACAGCAATAATATTCCACGACCAAACGAATATTTCCCTACAACAATGAATATTTTATAACCACTTGCTTATTTAAAAATATTTGCGCATTTTACCCATAACTAACCACATTAATCAAATAAACCCTTGCTATTTCAGAATAATAAATAAAGAAAATTCCATTTTATTAAAAAAAATTCGGGGTCTTACATATGAATTCGATATTATTAAACTTAATTATTGCTATCTTTAATTATTTTTTAGTATCTTTTTATGCGCTTTGTGTTTATTTCTTATAGGTTGGAGCTGGAGGGACAAATTGGTCATTTGAGAGAAGAAAAAGGTCAAAATTCATTAAAATTAGAGCCGAGTGGCATTTTTATAAATACGCGGTCCTGGTTAAGCGCCTAGGTGCTTGGAAATGACCTGGTTTGAGCGCCTAGGCGCTCATGTACAGCTAAAGAGAGATTTTTCTACTATTGAGTGGGTTTTTGAAGCCAAAAAGGAATCTGAATGAGGGGGGAGACCAATACAAATAGGAGAAGATTTTACAAAAGAGGTATCACTTAATTTTTCAAGAGAATTGCAAAGAGAACAACGAAGAAAAACACGAAGGAGAATTGCAAGGGCTGAAGATCAAAGAGTGATTATTGGAGCAAATTCAGAGTTTCTTCTTCTCTTATCTAGTTTTATCTTTTGTAATTATCTAGGATGTTTGGATTATTAATCTGGATTATGTTTTTCTTTATTATTATTATGAACTAAATTTTCATTAAGATTGCAACGGAACTTGGTATGTAGTTTAAATTAAATCTTCCCATTGAATGAAAGTTAGTTTTTATTGAATTGTTTATTATATCTTTTGCTTATTGATTAATTGTTTGGCCAACAATTACTGTGATAATCTATATAAAATTGGAAGATGGAGTATAGATTGAGATCTGGATATGATAACATCTGTTCATATAATCTGATTAGGGTTAATATGATTAGCATGTAGGATAGGAATATACCTATGTGTCTTTTGTATTCGTTGAAAGAATTTGTGCTTAAAACCCTAATTAACTTGATTCTCATAGGAATATGGTGAATTAATTAAATAGGGTGTTCCTTGTAATTCTGTGTCTTAAGGATCGGATTTAGGAGGATTTGTTCACGTGTTTTGGAAAAAGTGCGTGAATTCTATAAAGTATTCTTGGATAATGATTGATATTAATTAATTAATTTAAATGGGAAGTAAATTGATTTAAATGAAATACCAAGGGAAGTTATAATCTTAACCTGTTAAATCTGCAGTTATTCTTGTGAAATTGTGATTTTAATTATTAGTTTTGTTACGTTTAATTTTCAAATCACAAACAATATTTCGTAGTTTAAAATAGGATTAATTGTATTAAAATTAGTAATTAATAAATATTAGTCTATTTCCTTGTGGGAACGATATCCTTGCTTGCTGAATATTACAATTGAACACGTATACTTGCGTATTAAAGTGCAATTAAAAAAATTAGGCAACAAGTTTTTGGCGCCGCTGCCAGGGAAATTAGTTTCATATTTTTTCATTATTGATTTTGATAGAGTTAATCTTAATTTAAACTTTTTCTTTTCTGTTCTATTCAGGTGTTCTTGACTAGTGTATGCAAACGCGATCGAAGAAGCCCGATTTATTGCCTTACGAGGACGACATCGAAAAAAAATTTCAGCGGTTGTGTAAGTGGGTTAAAGAAACCAAAGAGGCACTTGATAAGAAAGATACTATGGCTGAAGAAGAGCAAAAAGCACTGCGGGATTATGCTATGTCGCGGGTTACTGAAATTCAGTCGAGTATTACGAGGCTTGCCATTACTGCTACAAGTTTTGAGATAAAACCTGGGACAATATAGATGATTCAAAATTCATGTCTGTTTGGAGGGTTACCGAATGATGATTCGAACGATCACATAGTCAACTTTATAATAATTTGCGATACTTTCAAGTACAATAATGTGTCAGAGGATGCAATAAGGCTAAGGTTGTTTCCATTTACTCTTAGAGATAAGGCTAAGAGTTGGCTCCATTCACTACCACCAGGCTCGATTACTACATGGAATGACCTAGCTCAGAAATTTCTTGAAAAGTTTTTCCCGCCTGCAAAAATAGCAAAGTTGCGGAACGATATCTTCTCTTTCGTTCAGCACGATTCAGAATCACTATATGAAGTATGGGAGAGATTTAAAGACTCATTGCGAAAATGTTCACACCATGGGATTCCTAAATGGCTTCAGGTGTAAACTTTTTATAACGGTTTATTCAGCATAGTGAGATCGAGTATAGATGCTACAGCGGGAGGAGCTATTATGGCCAAGAATTGTGATGAGGGGTATCAGTTGCTTGAAACCATGGCAGCTAATAATTATCAGTGGCCAACAGCAAGAACGACTTAGCCAAGGACAGTAGGGGTTTATGAAGTGGATGCGATGACAGCATTATTAGTTCAAGTGACAACTCAGATTTATGCTCTTACAAAGAAGATAGATGCACTTGGGGTACAACCAGTTCAGAAAATGGAAACGATTTGTGAAATATGTGCGGGTAGCCACTCAAGTGATCAATGTGCAATAAATCCCGAGTCAGTCCAATTTGTTTCCAGTTATAACAAGCAGCAGGGCAGTTATCCAAACAGTTACAATCCAGGAGTGAGAAACCACTCGAATTTTTCTTGGAGTAATAATCAGTCACATGCTCAAGCACAAGCTCCAAGGCAATCATATCCACCTGGATTTCAGCCACATGAACAATCTCAACAACACCCACAACCTCATCAACCTGATAAGCTATCACAAATGGAAGAATTATTGGCAAGATTGGCAAGTCAGTTTGAAGCCACAACGAAAAACCAATCAACTGCAATAAAGAACCTTGAGAACCAAATTGGGCAGATAGCTAGTGCTTTGAATACTAGAACTCCAGGTTCTTTACCTAGTGATACAGAGAAAAATCCAAGGAATGATGGAAATGAATAATGTAAGGCAGTTACACTCAGAAGCGGGAAGGAGTTGACTACAGTTTTAGACGGACAAAAGAAAATAATTTCTGCCGAGGATGGTGAAACAGAGAGTGGAAATTCGAAAAGTAAATCTGGGGAAAAAGTTGTGAAAAAACAACAAGAAGATAAGCAAACAGCAGTCGTACCACCTGTGCCGTTTCCTCAAAGATTGCAAAAGCAGAAATTAGATAGACAGTTTTTGAAATTTTTAGAAGTGTTTAAAAAGCTGCAAATCAACATTCCATTTGCAGATGCTTTAGAACAAATGCCTAGCTATGCGAAATTCATGAAATATATTTTAGCAAGAAAGAGGAAGCTAGGGGAGTTCAAAACTGCAGCGTTGACAGAAGAATGCAACGCTATTCTGCAAAGAAAGTTACCACCGAAGTTGAAGGATCCGGGTAGCTTCACCGTACCGTGCACGATTGGACCCCAGTTCTTTAACAAATGTTTGTGTGATTTGGGTGCAAGTATTAACTTGATGCCACTTTCGATCTACACTCAGTTGGGATTACCAACACCAAAGCCAACAAATATATCTTTACAGCTCGCAGATAGATCAGTGACATACCCTAGGGGCATTGTGGAAGACATATTAGTAAAGGTGGAAAAATTCATATTTCCAGCCGACTTCATTGTGTTGGACTATGAAGAGGATAAAGACATACCCATTATCCTTGGAAGACCATTTTTAGCCACTAGAAGGACATTAATTGATGTACAAAAGGGAGAGTTAACAATGAGAGTCCAAGATAAATAAGTAACTTTTATTATTTTCAAGGCTATGAAATTCCCGAAGGGAGAGGAAGAGTGCTTTAGAGTTGATCTGATTGAAGAAGCAACTAGAGAGGTATTTAGTGAATCTGTGAATGAAGACCCTCTTGAAATCGCATTGGTTAGTGAAAATATTTTTTGATGATTCAACTGTGCTAGAATGGGTTCAAATGTTAGATTCAGCTTCGAAGTTCACACGATGTTTGCAAAAATTTGAACCTCTGGATTTTTGGGGAAAGCCGGATGAAAAGGTGAAATCATCTTTAGAAGAACCGCCCACCTTGGAACTTAAGCAATTTCCTAACCATCTACGGTATGCCTACCTTGGTTCTTCTTCTACCTTTCCAGTTATTATTTCTGCATCACTTGATAAGGTTCAAGAAGAAAAGCTACTAAGGGTACTTCGGCAATACAAGATTGCTCTTGGGTGGACTCTTGCGGATATCAAGGGGATAAGCCCATCAATTTGCATGCATAAGATTTTGTTGGAAGATGAAGTGAAACCAACTATTGAACAACAATGAAGACTCAATCCCATCATGAAGGAAGTTGTCAAAAAGGAAATTATTAAATGGATGGATGAGGGAATTATCTACCCTATCTCAGATAGCTCATGGGTAAGTCCGATTCAATGTGTGCCAAAGAAAGGGGGAATGACAGTAGTTGCAAATGAGAATAATGAATTGATCCCTACTCGAACAGTTATGGGTTGGCGGGTGTGTATGGATTATAGAAAGTTGAATAAGGCCCCTCGTAAGGACCATTTTCCTCTACCATTTATAGATCAGATGTTGGACAGGCTTGCAGGGCATGAGTTTTATTGTCTTTTGGCTGGATACTTAGGTTATAACCAGATTACCATTGCACCCTAGGATCAGGAGAAGACGACATTCACATGCCCATATGGTACCTTTGCTTTTCGCAGAATGTCTTTTGGATTATGTAATGCGCCGGCGACATTTCAACGGTGTATGATGGCTATTTTCTCCGATATGGTCGAACAAAATCTCAAGGTATTTATGGATGATTTTTCAGTTTTTGGGGATTCGTTTGATTATTGTTTGGAAAATCTCACTCTCGTGCTCAAACGGTGTATGGAAACGAATTTGGTTTTAAACTAGGAGAAATGTCATTTTATGGTGCAAGAGGGGATAATCTTGGGTCATCGAGTGTCATCAAAAGGAATTGAGGTTGATAGAGCTAAGATCGAAACCATCGAGAGGCTTCCACCACCTATTTCAGTAAAGGGTATTCGAAGTTTTTTGGGACACGCTGGTTTATATAGACGATTTATAAAAGACTTCTCCAAAATCACGAAACCACTTTGCAATCTTTTGGAGAAGGATGTCCCATTCAACTTTGATCAAGCATGCCTTGAAGCTTTTGATGTGTTGAAGAAGAAACTAGTTACCGCACCTGTAATCATAGCGCCAGATTGGAGTATCCCGTTCGAATTAATGTGTGATGCTAGCGACTTTACGATTAGCGCAGTTCTTGGCCAATGAAAGGATAAAATTTTTCACGCTGTATACTATGCTAGTAAGACGTTAACGGATGCCCAACTGAATTATACCACTACCGAGAAGGAGCTATTAGCAGTTGTTTATGCATTTGATAAATTTCGCTCATATTTGATTGGGACAAAAGTGATCGTGTTTACAGATCACTCGGCAATTAAGTACTTAATAGCAAAGAAGGATGCGAAGCTGAGATTAATTAGATGGGTATTATTGCTACAAGAGTTTGACTTGGAGATCCAGGACCGAAAAGGTACAAAAAATCAGGTTGCTGATCATTTATCACGATTAGAGAATGCAGAACTAAAAAAAGATGACACAACAGTGATCAATGAATTTTTCCCAGATGAACAACTGTTTGCGGTAAGGATGGATACACCTTGGTATGCAGATTATGTAAATTTCATTGTGAGTAAGGTGTTTCCGCCAGATTTGACAAGTCAACAGAAGAAGAAATTTCTCCATGATGTGAAACAGTATTTATGGGATGAGCTGTTTTTATTTAAACATTATGGAGATCAAGTAATAAGAAGGTGTGTTCTGGAAGTTGAAATGGAGAATATTCTCTACCAATGTCATGTATCTGACTATGGTGGACATTTTGCGGGAGAAAGAACGGTAGCTAAGGTGCTTCAATGTGGATTCTTCTGGCCAATACTCTTCAAGGATGCCCGTGTGTTTTCATTGAAATGTTACAGATGCCAAAGAGTGGGTAGTATATCAAAGCGACAAGAGATGCCACTAA
Source organism: Panax notoginseng (assembly GCA_016801055.1). Classification (NCBI taxonomy): domain Eukaryota; kingdom Viridiplantae; phylum Streptophyta; class Magnoliopsida; order Apiales; family Araliaceae; genus Panax; species Panax notoginseng. The sequence continues at coordinate 111,477,952 of CM029018.1, forward strand.
ACATGATCTTAGAAATCGAATTGTTTGTTGTTTGGGGCATCGACTTCATGGGACCATTTCCGTCATCTTTTAGCAACTCCTATATACTTCTAGCAGTAGACTACGTTTCGAAGTGGCTAGAAGCTATAGCATCACCCACCAATGATGCTAAGGTTGTGGTTAAGTTCATTAGGAAGAATATTTTCTCTAAATTCGGCACTCCTCGTGCAATCATTAGTGATGAAGGCACGCACTTTTGTAATAAGTAGTTCTCAGCTATTCTCGCTAAGTATGGAGTCACTCATAAGATAGCTACTGTTTACCATCCACAAACAAGTGGTCAAGCCGAGGTATCTAACCAAGAAGTGAAACGAATCCTCGAGAAGATAGTGAACCCTAATCGAAAAGATTGGGCTAGTAAGTTGGATGACGCTTTATGGGTATATTATACAGCTTACAAAACTCCGATAGGGATGTCCCCATACAGGTTAGTATATGGGAAGGCATGCCATCTTCCAGTTGAACTGGAACACAATGCTTTTTGGGCAATTCAGAAGTTAAACTTTGATATGTCTGCTGCGGGAGAGAAGCGCCTCTTACAATTGAACCAAATGGATGAATTCAGACTCCAATCATACGAGAACGCGAAGTTATATAAAGAAAAGGTTAAGAGGTGGCATGATGAGAAAATTCTGGAAAGAAAGTTTGAAGCAGGGCAAACAGTGCTATTATACAATTCCAAGCTTAAACTGTTTCCAGGAAAGTTGAAATCCCGTTGGTTAGGGCCATTTATCATTACAAAAGTTTATCCTCACGGAGCTGTGGAGGTGGAATACCCGGATGCCAAGTATAATTTCAAAGTCAACTGTCAGAGATTGAAGCACTACTATGGGGGTTGTGTTGATCGTGAAAAGACATCGGTCTACCTTACTGATTAGAACAGAGAAGAAAGTCAGGCTGAAGACTATAAACCAAGCGCTAACTGGGAGGCAACCCAGGAATTTTTATTGTTATATTTTTATTTTTATTTTTATTTGTATTTTGTTTTATTTGCTTTACTGTTAGTTCATTTAATGGTTTAACTTTTATAGTTTAGGATTTGTTACACCCCTTATGTTCTCTAACACGATATTTAATTTATTTCAGGGTAGGAAACAAGATTTCATATTTGGCGGGTTCGACTAATGGCCACTACGACTACCCAGTCGGGGCTCTCGCTCCCCGGTGAGCGAGCGGCTGCCCAGCTCGCAGGTGAGCTGGCGAGGGTTGCAAGGGGGCAGCGCCCCCTGGAAGCCAAGCACTTATGAGCTTAATAGATGAATATCCATTTGTTAAATTATCAGATTTCTTATCATGTCCTTCATTTTTAGTGTTATTGAATTATTTAGTGGTGTGGGTATTCTTTTTTTTATTAATACTTTAGGCGATATTTAATTTTAGTTAGTTTCTTTTAATTTTAGTATGTTTGTTTAATTAAATATACATTTTATCTTAATTGAAGTTGGGGTATTGTAGGTTGAAGGCAACAAGTTGGGGTATTGCATACAAGAAGCACAAAAACACCAAGAGAGACAACAAGTTTAAGGCACAAGCACCTAAGCGCCCCAAGTCAGGCCACATCAAGCGCCTAGGCGCCTAAAGTCAGTAGCCACAACGTGCCCCAAGCGCTTAAGTGCTCCTACCTAGGCCAAACCAAGCGCCTAGGCACTCCAAGCTTTCAACGCATTCTGCCTTAAATCGCCTAGGCGGTCTAACCAATACAACCCCAAGCGCCTAGGCGCTCTTGCTGTAACTTAGAAAAAAAAAACCCCTAATCGGGCATAACCTGTCCACACCCAATTCAAACTCTCTTGTGCTCTCCTACTCCAATTCAATCTCACTCAAATCACATCCCTCATCTAATCTAGCCACGATAATCCACTTCTTCTTGTATAAGCATAACCAAACACTCAATCTCCTACCCAAATTCAAAGGCAATTAATCTCCATCTTGTCATCCTTCCTCACCAATTCGGCCACCAACCTGCATTTCAAATCCATCTATCTGAAGTCAGTGTTCAAAGCTCAAATTGCTCTTGCAACTTTGATTGGAACATCATATTTGGCTATAACCAAGTAAGTGTGCAAGATTTTATTGCAAAATTATTTGGATGTGCTTGGATAGTAGCTAAGTCAGTAATTTGAAGTTAGTTTCTTTCATTGTGTTGGCTCAAGTGGGTTTGGGTAATCTTGATTGTTGCTTGTTTTGTACTGGAAGGCTAGTGTGCGTAGTAATTGACAAAATTGGTAAACATTAAGTTTGGGGGAGTGCTTAAAACATTAGTGTTCAAAATTTTTGCACACCAAGTGTTTGATACTTTGTCACAAAGAGGATTTGCTCATACTAAGCCTCTGAACATCATCTGTTGGGCAAGCAATTCACACACAAGACTCATGGCTACTAAAAGGCAAAGAGGCGAGACTTCGGGCACTTCAACAAAGTTTGACAAAAAGAGATTTACAAGTGCTAGTGCGTCTAAAAGATATTACAATTTACTTTCTAGTAAAACGCTAATTCCTGAGCGTGGATTATTGCCAGAGGTAGAAGATGGGGAGTTACTACAAATGATTGGAAGTAGAAGATGAGTGAACTTTACATCCCAATCGGATTCATCGGTCATTAAAATTGTTAAGGAATTCTACGCCAATACAAAAAATGATGTTGGTAACATGATTTAGGTTCGCGGAAAATCAGTGAAGGTCAGTTTCAGGACAATAAATGCTTACTACCACTTGAACATAATACCCAATAATGGATACATTCAATATTTAGAGCACGAGCTAGACTACAGTGAGATTATTCAAGCTTTGTGTGTACCTGGAACAAAATAGAAATTAACAGATCAACAAGAAGCTATTTTGTTCCCTGCATCCGCACTAAGTAGTTATGAGAAAGCATGGCATGCCTTTATTTGTGCTAAGTGGATGCCGTGTAGGCATATGAGTGATGTTATAAATCAACGGGCAGCGTTGCTTTTCTGCATTGCATAAGAAAAATCTATAGATGTGGGTCATGTTATACATGATTCAATTGCCAGAGCAATTCAAGGAGGGACCTCAGGTGGACTACCTCATCCATCTTTGATTACTGGACTATGTCGACAAGCTGGAGTAAAATGGGATGCCTAGGAAGCTACACAACCTCCTTTAGCCCCAATTGACCACTCAGTGATAAAAAAGTACAAGGTATGGGGTGGGGGTACACCACACCCGAGAGGGTTAGGTTTCATTATTGTGTCTCCCGAGCCTGCAGACGAGCCTAATCAATAGTCACATGACAATCCTACTGCTGTAGCTGGGAGTTATGGGCCACCACCAAATTTTTTTAGGATATTCGTAGAGAATTAAGAAATCATACTAGAAGGATTCACATGGTGGCTACTCAAGTTCAACATAGTGTTGATCGAGTGGAAAGAAATCAGGATAGCCTAGCTCATCAACAAACAGAGATGTATCAGAACTGTAGTGCAGCATTCCTAGAGATGTTCGCCCCCATGAATCCAGCAGGTGCTCCCTACCAATTTCTACCCTTGTCTGCGTACCCCCCGACTGATTTACCCCCTGAGGATGAGGTTCATGAAGAAGAAGAAGAGGATACTGACGAGTAATAATGCTTCGATCTTTCAGGGAAGTCCTCAGTGCCTAATTTCGTATGTTTTTTCTGTTATATACAATGAGGATATTGCATATGTTAAGTTTGGGGGTGCATTCTGCCAGTTTCAGTTGCATTCATTTAGTCTTACTTATTCATTTCCAGTTCCAGTTGCATTCATTTAGTATAACTTATTCATTCCCAGTTCCAGTTGCATTCATTTAGTATTCATTTTGTAGTTTTTCATGTAGTTTTCATTCTAACTTTTTGAGAAAAAAAAAAGAAAAAAAATATGAATAAACACCGTGGCTAGTCTTGTTTCGGGGCCTTTGTTACTTGAGCAAGTACGCCCGAGGGGGTTGTCTCTACACCTAGCGCCCTAAGGTCTTTATGGTCTGGGAGTCGTTGGTTGAAAGCTCGCTAAGGGGTAGCACTGTTAGCCTAATGGAATGAGACATTGCACAGTCATGGTTAAAAAAAATAATAAAACGGGAAAAGAGTAAAAAAAAACCCCCGTAATGATAAGTAAAGCATAAATATCCCATATTGGACTCTTGAATTTGGTGGATGTTTGACTTTAGTTGGATCTAGCTTATTCGTGAATTTTGTGAGTTGACACTATATGATGCCTTTAAAGAGATCTATTATGTGTTGTATTTAGCATTATATTAGTTAGCATTGTTGTTGAGCACACACGCACTATATCAGTAATAACAGGGTAAGATTTGATGATTAACTAGAAAATTATTGATCTGTCTTGGTATGATGTCCTAACATGTTTATTGTGATTTCTCTGAGGCTTGATGAATAGATTTTGTTCTGTTTGACTGCTGGAATTTTAGGCATGTAGATAGCTGCATTTGAATTTGCATTGCATATTTAGTTATTGCATTGTGTTTTGTTGCTTGGGGACAAGCAATTGGTTAAGTTTGGGGGTATTTGATGAGTAGGTTTTATACCTATGAATCCGATATTATTAAACTTAATTATTGCTATCTTTAATTATTTTTTAGTATCTTTTATGTGTTTTATGTTTATTTCTTATAGGTTGGAGCTGGAGGGACAAATTGGTCATTTGGGAGAGGAAAAAGGTCAAAATTCATTAAAATTAGAGCTGAGTGGCATTTTTGTAAATACGTGGTCCTGGTCAAGCGCCTAAGCGCTTGGAAATGACCCGGGTTGAGCGCCTAGGCGCTCATGTGCGGCTAAAGAGAGATTTTTCTACTGTTGAGTGGGTTTTTGAAGCCAAAAAGGAATCTGAATGAGGGGGGAGACCAATACAAATAGGAGAAGACTTTAGAAAAGAGGTATCACTTAATTTTTCAAGCGAATTGCAAAGAGAACAACAAAGAAAAACACGAAGGAGAATTGCAAGGGCTGAAGATCAAAGAGAGATTATTGGAGCAAATTCAGAGTTTCTTCTTCTCTTATCTAGTTTTATCTTTTGTAATTATCTAGGATGTTTGGATTATTAATCTGGATTATGTTTTTCATTATTATTATTATGAACTAAATTTTCATTAAGATTGCAACGTAACTTGGTATGTAGTTTAAATTAAATCTTCCCATTGAATGAAAGTTGGTTTTTATTGAATTGTTTATTATATCTTTTGCTTATTGATTAATTGTTTGGCCAACAATTACTGTGATAATCTATATAAAATTGGAAGATGGAATATAGATTGAGATCTAGATATGATAACATCTGTTCATATAATCTGAATAGGATTAATATGATTAGCATGTAGGATAGGAATATACCTATGTGTCTTTTGTATCCGTTGAAAGAATTTGTGCGTAAAACCCTAATTAACTTGATTCTCATAGGAATATAGTGAATTAATTAAATAGGGTGTTCATTGTAATTCTGTGTCTTAAGAATCGGAGTTAGGAGGATTTGTTCACGTGTTTTGGAAAAAGTGCATGAATTCTATAAAGCATTATTGAATAATGATTCATATTAATTAATTGATTTAAATGGGAAGTAAATTGATTTAAATGAAATACCAAGGGAAGTTGTAATCTTAACCTGTTAAATCTGCAGTTATTCTTGTGAAATTGTGATTTTAATTATTAGTTTTGTTATGTTTAATTTTCAAATCACAAATAATATTTCGTAGTTTAAAATAGGATTAATTGCATTGAAATTAGTAATTGATAAATATTAGTCTATTTCCTCGTGGGAACGATATCCTTGCTTGCTGAATATTACAATTGAACGCGTATACTTGCGTGTTAAAGTGCTATTAAAAAAATTAGGCAACAACAAGCGTAGTAAAATAAAATTTCACTACAATAGGGTGGTTATTGTGGCACGAAAGAAGGTGATCCTTAAGCATATATCTCGAGCAACATGGTTGTTGATCCTTTGACAAAGTCCATTCCTAAGGATTTTTTCAAGCTCATGTTAGGAGCTTGGGACTTTGTAGGTATAACACCCAGAATTCTAGGTCTATGTTCAAAACTTGAATCTAGTGTTAATCATCTAACAAATCTCATTACACCATAAAGATAATCATAATATCCTTACAAAACATTTGTGAAATCTTATATTTTACTCCTAGGTACGAAGACCTTAACTAATAAATCGTTTGATATTACTTTACAATATTACAACAGTACTAATTATTTTAATTAATACACCAATGTTTTAACTTTATCTTCTTTTTCTCTTCGATGATACCGGATTCTTCGGTCTGCTCTAGTTTAGTTGCAATTATATTAGAATTTGCAAGAGTGAACATTTAATTGCTCAGCAAGTTATAGCAGTTGAATAAACAACAAAATAAAGAATCAATTCAGCATTCTTTGAAAACTTCAATAACATAACAAAAGCTATGAAGCAGTTTGAATAAATAAGAATTAAATTAGATTCCTATCATTTAGCACCTTCATCACCATTTTAAGAGAAAACATTCTCTAATCCTTCTACTAAAAGGTTCATCTGGACCTTTGACTCTTCTTCTACTCATGAAGGTTGAACAATATTTTCTAACTATAAACCTACATGTGACGCCCCCAAAATAGGTCCATTCCACCCAACCCATTCTGAGTCGCCAAATACATGGTACAGAAAATAACTACAACTTTATTATTACAATTGTCGTGCAAAATACAAGAATACATATGTTGTGAGTTTTGATACAAATATATACCAACTGTGACTCTCATCCCAACCTTTGATAGCACATCACAATAGCACCTTACATAAAGGTACAGTCAATAATTGTTTTAGAAATTAAAATCTTCAGAAAATACTCAAGGAAACCTTCGTACATGGGAGGCCATGCGTCTAGGTTATGATAGATATCATATGCCCATAGAATTATCCTTGGTTGACCCAATAGACCCCAAAGAAAAATGAGAAGATTACTATCATATTCTCTCCAATGGTGAGTCTTCTCTTGACATATAATTATCTCCACTTTCTTTAATTGAGAATTATATTTCATCCAAACTCCAAGATTATATAGGTAGTGCTCGTAGATATACTTAGCAAATAGATGAGCACAACCTTGTCTTATGATAACACGAAGTCGCATGTCGTTAGACATCTTGTATGATAGTGGCAAAACACCCTTCCAACATTGGGTTTGCCCCACCGTATTTAATTCACCAAATATAAATACTAAATGATGTATAAAATACAACACACTTTTCTATACTACTTAGGGAGAACATCCACAGCTAGAGACCACCGTTCTATTTTCCTGTTACCCCCGCTTGACCTAGCTACATTCTTATTACCTAAAAGGAATTGTGAAGCAAAAGGGTGAGCACAAATAGCCCAGTAAAAAATATCATGACTAAAGATAATTAAATTATCAATAGCCTTCATCAGTAATAAATCAGAGATTTATAACATATGGTAGAAGATAAAAGTTTCCAACCATAATAGCAGTGGAATCAACAATCCATTAGAAGAGTCAAGTAGAACATAATGTCTACTACCTCCTCTAGATTAAAATTCCATTGTTAATATTTCATTCCTGTAATAATCATCAACAGTTCTTGGTGATACCCAAGACAAAGAGAACTCTCATCACTTGAACCACCACAGATTATAATTAAATCACAATTCATATTTATAATCAAGTAAATCAACAGTCCAACTTTACACTACATGCCAAAGATATACAACTGTAAAACTAATAACCAACAGTCCATCTTTGCACTACAGGCCAAAGATATACAACTGTAAAACCAATAACCAACAGTCCATCTTTGCACTATAGGCCAAAGATATACAACTGTAAAACCAATAATGCTGAGACTCAGCTTCATAGTATCACGACCACGAATTATCCATGCACTATGAGCCAAGGATATTCATGTTTTTAATTACGGTCATGATTATACCGAATAATCCCTGGTCATAATCATACCAAGTCCATCTATGCACTACGGGTCAAAGATGACTTTTACCACATCGTTTGTAATATTACGGTCATGATTATACCGAATAATCCCTGGTCATAATCATACCAAGTACATCTATGCACTACTGGCTATAGATGACTTTCAACACAATATAAGCATGAGAATGATGACAATGATATAAAAAATCAATCACATGAGATAAAGGATAAATTTTTAAAGACTTTAATAATTTAATTTATCCATAATTCAATAATATCCAAATTGTCAATATGATACTGCTTTGTGGAGTAAAATTCAACAATAATATTATATCAAAAATGATTTGAACAGAAAATAATATTTCAACGAATATTCATCGAAGATAATAACAGTATTCATTATATAATAACATTAAATTTATTTACTAATATTATTAGTCATTAAATAATATTTTAATTCAATGATTTCATACACCTTCATCCAAATGTAATAAATCATTTAATAATCTTATAATCTAATTTTATTACAACAATATTATAATCATTTCCTAAACTTATAAACACTTTATTTTAATTATTTACATTTTACTAATTAATGCATTTAATCATCCTAAAATACCAAATCCATAAGATTTCATCACCAATAACAAAAACTCTCATAAAAAATCTGCATAATATAGGATTCTCAAGCCATAAAATCCTATTTTCTAATTTTCTTACTTCACATAACATCTTTAATTCTTTTATTTATAACTAGCCTATTTTCATGAAAATACCAAATCAGTCCCAGAAATTTTTTTTTTGGGATTTAGCATAATATAGTCACATATTGAACATATATTTTTTTCGGAATTTTTAAAATTCATTTACTATTTTTCATATGGCCAAAACTGCCGAATATTTAGACATTTATCATAAACTATACTTTTATCCAAAAATTCCAAAATTTTCAGAGTATACTGCTATTATATGCATGTACTCCCAATAAAAATTTTATCAATTTTAGAGTTAACCACATGGAGTTATAGGAGTTTACTTTTAAAATAGTTTTTTCCATAAAATGCATAACTCCTAATCTATACATCAAAAAATCGCTATTTTTAGACACAATCTAAAAAACTCATCAAATTATCATTTCAAATTTTTTCAGAATTTTTTGAGGGTCGAAAAAATTACGAAACTGAAAAACATAATAACCCATACAATCCCTTATCTCAAAAGAGCAGTATTTCTGACTGGAATATCGGATGTAAAGCCGAAGGAAACTTACACTGCATAAATTCTCAAAGTATCTAAATACTTAGAAAAATACGCTTGATAATACAGAGAGAGAAAACTTATGTTTCTGGTGTGATTTTCAATTCTAACTTAAGCACCTATTTATAGGAAAATGCTAAAACGTCAAAGTAGACTAAATAATAAAATATTATTTAAAATTTCATACGCATGCCATTTTGACAAAATGGCAGCCCATCACCTTTGAAAATCCAATCCAGCACATGTTTTCAAAATAAAATAAAAGTGGGTCCCACCCAATATTTTAATAAAAATATTTTAATTTTTGAAACTTTAATAATTCATAATAAATAGTCCTTTTCTCAGAAAAATAAGAATTTTATGTCTATTCCACACGAAATCGAATTCTCTACAACTTTGTAGATTTAAGTTTCTCCAAGTTCCAGACAGAAAATATCCAAAATCTACAAACGGATGATTTTTAACACCTTTTAAAATTCATAACAAATCATGCGTTAATTTTTAACGGTTCAAAATTTGTGGACATATACTCAACTTATATATGTATAATATATCCAAAAATTACAGCAATCTAACAGTCGGATCAAAATTATAACTCACGCAATAGAGCTTAAGAACACTTATTTGATTTTCGGACTATAAGTCCCTCGTACCAGTTTCACTCAAACAGTCACCACGAAAAATCAACAAAGAATATTTGGGTGATACAAATTTCTGCGTTTAGCTTACTTCTAGGGCTTTCTTTTGATATATAGCTCATCTCCTAAATCATTATACACAAAGAGTTATGGATTTTACAAAATCAAGTAATAAACTAATTTTCTGAAAATTTTCAAATTTCGTTATTCATTTTGACAAAATACTGATAAAACACCTCAGCATTAATTCCTTCATTTATATCCATATAAAAATATATATTTTCTTATCATATAAATCAATAATTAATTATTCACAAATAATATTAAAGAATCACAATTATGACAACTAGGTCGTTCCCAGGAAAGAGGGGGCTTTCCGATAAGGATTTCTCCTTACTAGCGCGCAATTAGATGACCAAACCTCTCCTTAGACAGAACATCCTTAGACATTGCCAATAATGCTATCTAACAATATTATTCAAATAATATGAATTATTGATCTGATAATGAAAAATATTGTGTAGTAACAATTATTGAACAACAATAATATAAAATATCAACATAGCAATTATTGAATTAATAAAATAAAATATTGAACAGTAATTACTGTAACAATTATTGAATAGTGTCTTCTTATATAAGAATTAATAATTTAAAAATATTGTGCAATACCGTGTATTACTGTGTAACCACGCATATTACTGTATTGTAACCACTAGGTAATCCAACAGTGTTAACGGTAATAATTACGATGTTATTTATAAAAACTCAAACTTGTCATTTTCTTCATCCGACAGTTATTCTGTTATGGGACCCACAAATGGCTGTGCTGTCGTATGAATATTCTCTGATAGTAAGAATATTCCACTACCAAACGAATATTCCCCAACAACAATGAGTATTTTATAACCACTTGCTTATTTAAAATATTTACATATATCACCATTAACTTTAACCTTTTTATCAACTTAACAATTTACTAAATAGTAATTATAAGAAAATTGAATACTTTTATTTCATAAAATTTGGGGTCTTACAATCTCCCTTCCTTATGAAATTTTGCCCTCGAAATTTACGTACCTCGTATTTCGAAGAGTTGAGAATACCTTGCTCTCATTTCAGATTCTATCTCTGCGGTCATCATGATTTCTCCATTGCTCATCTCATGTATTTCAGATATCATTCTAGAATACAGCTTCAAAACAAAGGTTAATTGACATATCACAATTTGTCAACTTAAGTAAGAAAATTTAGCTCAAGTATGACACACACTAGCGAAGGATATTACTCGTCTCTCCCCTCCTAGTTCTATTTCTTGATCTCCGCCAAAGACCATATCCCTAAGCTCTGAAACAAACTGTGACGCCCCTAAAATAGGTCCATTCCACCCAACCCATTCTGAGTCGCCAAATACATGGTACAAAAAATAACTACAACTTTATTATTACAATTGTCGTGCAAAATACAACAACAGATATGTTGTGAATTTTGATACAAATATATACCAACTGTGACTCTCATCCCAACCTTTGATAGCACATCACAATAGCACCTTACATAAAGGTACAGTCAATAATTGTTTTAGAAATTAAAATCTTCAGAAAATACTCAAGGAAACCTTCGTACATGGGAGGCCATGCGTCTAGGTTATGATAGATATCATATGCCCACAGAATTATCCTTGGTTGACCCAATAGACCCCAAAGAAAAATGAGAAGATTACTATCATATTCTCTCCAATGGTGAGTCTTCTCTTGACATATAATTATCTCCACTTTCTTTAATTGAGAATTATATTTCATCCAAACTCCAAGATTATATAGGTAGTGCTCATAGATATACTTAGCAAATGGATGAGCACAACCCTATCTTATGATAACACGAAGTCGCATGTCGTTAGACATCTTGTATGATAGTGGCAAAACACCCTTCCAACATTGGGTTTGCCCCACCGTATTTAATTCACCAAATATAAATACTAAATGATGTATAAAATACAACACACTTTTCTATACTACTTAGGGAGAACATCCACAGCTAGAGACCACCGTTCTATTTTTCTGTCACCCCCGCTTGACCTAGCTACATTCTTATTACCTAAAAGGAATTGTGAAGCAAAAGGGTGAGCACAAATAGCCCAGTAAAAAATATCATGACTAAAGTTAATTAAATTATCAATAGCCTTCATCAGTAATAAATCAGAGATTTATAACATATGGTAGAAGATAAAAGTTTCCAATAGCAGTGGAATCAACAATCCATTAGAAGAGTCAAGTAGAACATAATGTCTACTACCTCCTCTAGATTAAAATTCCATTGTTAATATTTCATTCCTGTAATAATCATCAACAGTTCTTGGTGATACCCAAGACAAAGAGAACTCTCATCACCTGTCTTCACCTGAACCACCACAGATTATAATTAAATCACAATTCATATTTATAATCAAGTAAATCAACAGTCCAACTTTACACTACATGCCAAAGATATACAACTGTAAAACCAATAACCAACATTTCATCTTTGTACTGCAGGCCAAAGATATACAACTGTAAAACCAATAACCAACAGTCCATCTTTGCACTACATACCAAAGATATACAACTGCAAAACCAATAATGATGCGACTCAGCTTCACAGTATCACGACCACGAATTATCCATGCACTACCGGCCAAGGATATTCGTGTTTTTAATTACGGTCATGATTATATCGAATAATCCCTGGTCATAATCATACCAAGTCCATCTATGCACTACGGGCCAAAGATGACTTTTACCATATCGTTTGTAACATTACGGTCATGATTATACCGAATAATCCCTGGTCATAATCATACTAAGTCCATGTATGCACTACTGGCCATAGATGACTTTCAACACAATATAAGCATGAGAATGATGACAATGATATAAAGGATCGATCACGTGAGATAAATGATAAATTTTTAAAGACTTTAACAATTTAATTTATCCATAATTCAATAATATTCAAATTATCAATATAATACTTCTTTGTGGAGTAAAATTCAAGAATAATATTATATCAAAAATGATTTGAACAGAAAATAATATTTCAACGAATATTCAACGAAGATAATAACATTATTCATTATATAATAACATTAAATTTATTTATTAATATTATTAATCATCAAATAATATTTTAATTCAAGATTTGATACACCTTCATCCAAATGTTATAAATCATTTAATAATCTAATAATCTAATTTTATTACAACAATATTTTAATCATTTCCTAAACTTATAAATATTTTATTTTAATTATTTACGCTTTACTAATTAATGCATTTAATCATCCTAAAATACCAAACTCATAAGATTTCATAACCAATAAAAAAAACTCTCATAAAAAATCTACAAATACCTTATATAGGATTCTCAAGCCATAAAATCCTATTTTCCAATTTTCTTACTTCACATAACATCTTTAATTCATTTATTTATAACTAGCCTATTTTCATGAAAATACCAAATCAGTCCCAAAAAATTTTCTTTTCTAGGATTTAGCAGAATATAGTCCCATATTGAACATATATTTTTCTCAGAATTTTTAAAATTCATTTACTATTTTTCATATGGCCAAAACTACCGAGTATTTAGACATTTATCATAAACTGTACTTTTGTCCAAAAATTCCAAAATTTACAGAGTATACTGTTATTATATATATGTACTCCCAATAAAAATTTCACTAATTTTGGAGTTAACCACAAGGAGTTATAGGGGTTTACTTTTAAAATAGTTTTTCCCATAAAATTCATAAATCCTAATCTATACATCCAAAAATCACTATTTTTGGACATAATCTAGAAAACTCATCAAATTATCATTTCAAATTCTTTCAGACTTTTTTGAGGGTCGGAAAAATTATAAAACTGAAAAATATAATAACCCTTACAATCTATTACCTCAAAAGAGCAGTATTTCTGACTGAAATATCGGATGTAAAGCCGAAGAAAACTTACACTGAATAGCAATTCTCAAAGTATCTAAATACTCACAAAAATATACTTGATAATATAGAGATAGAAAATTTATGTTTCTGGTGTGATTTTTATTTCTAACTTAAGCTCCTATTTATAGGAAAATGCTAGAACGCCAAAGGAGACTAAATAATAAAATATTAATCAAAATTTTATACGCATGCCATTTTGACAAAATGGCAGTCCATCACCTTTGAAATCCAATCCAGGACATGTTTTCAAAATAAAACAAAAGTGGGTCCCACGCAATATTTTAATAAAAATATTTTAATTTCTGAAACTTCAATAATTCACAATAAATAGCCCTTTTCTCAGAAAAATATGAATTTTATATCCATTCCACACGAAATCGAATTCTCTATAATTTTGTAGCTTTAAGTTTCTCCAAATTCTAGACAGAAAATATCAGAAATCCACAAACAGATGATTTTTAACACCTTTTAAAATTCATAAACAAATAATGTGTTAATTTTTAACGGTTCGAAATTTGTGGACATATACTCAACTTTTATATGTATAACATATCCAAAAATCGTAACGATCCAATGGTCGGATCAAAATTATAACTCACGCAATAGAGCTTAAGAACACTTATTTGATTTTCGGACTATAAGTCCTCGTACCAGTTTAACTCAAACAGTCACTATGAAAAATTCACAAAGAATATTTGGGTGATTCAAATTTTTACGTTTAGCTTACTTCTAGGGCTTTCTTTTGATATATGGCTCATCTCCTAAATCATTATACACAAAGAGTTATGGATTTTACAAAATTAAGTAATAAACTAATTTTTTGAAAATTTCCAAATTTCGTTCTTCATTTCGACAAAATACTGATAAAACACCTCAACATTAATTCCTTCATTTATATCCATATAAAAATATATATTTTCTTATCATATAAATCAATAATTAATTATTCACAAATAATATTAAAGAATCACAATTATGACAACTAGGTCGTTCCTAGGAAAGAGGGGGCTTTCCTATAAGGATTTCTCCTTACTAGCGCGCAATTAGATGACCAAACCTCTCCTTAGACAGAACTTCCTTAGACATTGCCAATAATGCTATCTAACAATATTATTCAAATAATATGAATTATTGATCTGATAATGGAAAATACTATGCAGTGACAATTATTGAATAACAATAATATAAAATATCAACGTAAAAATTATTGAATCAATAAAATAAAATATTGAACAGTAATTACTGTAACAATTATTGAGTAGTGTCTTCTTACGTAAGAATTAATAATTCAAAAATACTATGTAATACCGTGTTCTACTGTGCAACCACGCGTATTACTTTATTTTAACCATCAGGTAATCTAACATTGTTAACGGTAACAACTACGCCGTTATTTATAAAAACTCAAACTTGTCGTTTTCTTCATTCGACAATTATTCTGTTATGGGGCCCATAAATGGATGCGCTGTCGTACGAATATTCTCCGATAGTAAGAATATTCCACGACCAAACGAATATTCCCCGACAACAATGAGTATTTTATAACCACTTGCTTATTTAAAATGTTTACATATATCACCCTTAACTTTAATATTTTTATCAATTTAACCATTTACTGAATAGTAATTATAAGATAATTGAATACTTTTATTTCATAAAATTCGGGGTCTTACACTACATACCACCAATATCATATATATTTAGTCCCAATCACCTATGACCATTTATATTCTCATATCTGTTAAGAATAACATTCTTTTATAACACGTCTTGGACTCAACTCATCCTACACAAATATATATGTGAAAAGAATTACCTTCTCGACATATATATATAAGAACAACACAACACAAGTATTCAACAATTATAAACGTAGTGAACTAAGTGGCTCCCCACCTAAGAACTAATGAATTAGTTTCCCGTCTCATCTACATTGCCTCAACAGTGAGTTAGATCGGTTCCTAACTCATCTTAAACCTTTGCCATACAAAGGAGTTGTTCTACTCAATTACTGCATGTCAACGGTTAAAAAGCATGTGACTGTACTTACAACTTAAACTTAATTAACACCATAACATTTGAGTAGTTGAAATTACTGATATCAACTTACTTCTTCACATCATTTGTAACAACCCCAAAATCAGAATATTCCACTCCCAACTTTGGTCATTAGTAATTCATTCACATTCTAACTTTACATCATTAATCGATGTTATAATGAATAAAATGCAGATAATTAAAATTTTTTGTCTTCTTTCTTTCATTTATTCCCTGATTCGCAACCATTACAATTCTATATATTTTAGAATCATAATTATTCTATGATTCATTTTATCAAAGTTATTGTATAAGATTACACGTCTCAATACAATTTCCATTATATATCAGATAATTCAATGATTACAGCCTGCCATTACCTATGCATCATAAACTATCAACTATATACATTGAAAACTCTTAGCATGGTTCAAAATAATTTCTAGCTAAAGAAAATTTATTTTCTTGCATGTCTTCTGATCCTTATCATCTAGATGGTAGATAATATCACGTTGTACCCTTAACCTGCAAAAAGTTTATTTTTGCAAGATTGTGTTAGGTTTGTATATAGCGCGATCATGCAAATCAAATTACATAAAAGGTACGAAAACATAATAAAATAAGAATTTTAAATTTTCATACAAACCATCACCATGATCATGCTTTGTGCTTAATTATCAATCTAATAGAAATGAGATGGAGATCAGATTCATACCCTTGTAGAGACTAGCTTCCTCATGTACGAGTTCACCTCAATTTCCTTTTCTCGTTCAACTTGAATCCACCAGGTTTTATTCCTTCGTTTGATCAATGTTAGCCACCCAAGCGTTTGGTCTCTAGAAGTGATCCACCATGGAAGAACAAATATTCAAGAAGATGAGTGTTTGGTTAAACCCTAATTCTATCTCTATAGAATATGTGTACTCTTCCAACTCTTGGAATTATTCGTAACGCTAAATCAAAATAAAACTCATCTTATTTATAGATGTAGTCAACCCTCCTAAACTATTTAGGAATATGATTTTATTTTAATTAATTAAATTTCTTTAATTAATTATGCTTCTAATCCAATTAGGAATATATGAGAGTACTTTTATTAACTAATTCTCAAACTACTTTCAGAATTAACTTAATAAGACTCATCTTATTAATTTATATCTAATATTTTCAAAATATTAAATAATTAATATTAAGCTATTTAATTTATTCTATCATCATAGATTAAATTAAATACACTTAACTTATTATTACGATTATGCCATTTACTTCTTAAATAAATATTTTTTTCTTTTATGGTGTGACCATTTAGGTTCTCCATATTAAACTGGTTGTGAATAAATCAATTAGAACAATTATAATCTTTTTTAAATAAATAAATTAACTATTTAACTTATTTAAATAAATAACATTTATTCCACAATAAGGGTAAGCCCCCTTCGCGATTAACGACTTTATAGATAATATAGATTTCAACATTAATCATAAAAGAATATTTGAGTAAATAGTTACCGTACAATTCAATCCTTCCACTATACAATGTCCCAATTAAATATAAGACATGAAATTACTATCAAGTCTTATTTTATTTAATTATATGTATTTCGATTCTCAAATGCACAACTCCAAATAATATAAATTAGAAACTTCTTTCTAATTTCATTCCATATTGGCCAAAGATTCTTGGGTTGTCATTTATCGAATCACATAGGACATTTTCTTCTTTTACTAGAACGGTAGATTCTTTATTGATAATTCATTATCTATATATATATATATATATATATATATATATATATATATATATATATATATATATACTTATTACACCCAAGCATACCCTTTGATATACCCTAATGGTCTTAAGGGACATTTCAAAGTATAACTCGCCATACATAAGATACTATGATGATCTCAAGTGTAAAGATCACTTGTACTACTATCACTACATGAACTCCTATTGACATACAAGTAAAACTCCATTAGGTATTGCTTAGCAAGCCACGTTCAGTGAACTTATTCTCCAATAAGCACCTATATATTTGCTTTAGTGTCTCCACACAAATGATTATGAGATCGATCATCCTCATCCAATGAGCAAGCAATGTATGTACCAATCTATATGGATTCACTAATCCCCTTTCTTAGTAATCCAATGATTAAGAACAATTTTAGTTTTTAAGCTATCAAAAAATTTAGATCTCATTAGCATAATCATCATCATGATTCTAAAAGCATTGTTTAAAACTATAACTTTATCACATATTATAAAAACAAGACCATGTAGATAATTAAATGTCTTTAAATAAATAATTCTTTTTATTAATAAATGAATAAGATTATTACAAAGTATATATTTTATCATCAAACATGATTGACTTATGTGCATACTATTTTCAATCTCCCACTTCCACTAAAGTCAATCGTCATGGTATCTCATACCCATCTTCTCTAAGTTACGATCAAACTGTTATTATGTTAAAGCTTTAGTAAATGGATCTGCAATTTTGTCTTGAGAGTCCACACGCTTCAGGGTAACGTCTCCTCTTTCAATGATCTCTCTATTCAAATGAAATTTCCTCAGCACGTGTTTGGATTTCTGATGAGACCTGGGTTCCTTGACCTGTGCAGCAGCTTTAGTGTTGTCACAGAATAAATGTACTGCTCCTCTAATGCTAGAAACCACACCAAGTTCGTTTATGAACTTCTTCATCCAAACAGCTTCCTTTGCATCTTCACTTCAAGCTATTTACTCTGCTTCTGTCACTGAATCAATAACTATTTGCTGCTTATAACTCTTCCAACTCACTCTGCCACCGTTTAAGGTAAACACATACCCCAAAATAGATTTACTGTCATATTGGTCGCTTTGAAAGCTTGAGTCTGTATAGCCCTCTAGTTTTAACTCAGACCCACCGCAGATAAGAAATACATCCTTAGTTTTTCTTAAGTACTTTAGGATTTTTTCACCGCCTTCCAGTGTTCTTCTTCTAGATTCGACTAATATATGTTTGTTACACTAAGTGCATGAGCGACATCCGGTTTAGTACATATCATGTCGTACTTGATAGATCCTATTATTGAAGCATAAGGAATCTTACTCATACGGTCTGTTATAACTCGATTTTATTTTTAGAATTTAAATAAATAAAATAATAATTTTAAATGTAATATTTAAACTGCATATATGAATATATGTGATGTAGTGGGTGAATTTTTTTTATGATATTATATTATTTGTAAGTAAATGGTGTAAAATAATTTATTAAAGACAAGGGATGACTAAATATTACTAAAAGTAATATTGAGGAAAACCATGTAATTATAATACATTAATTTGATATAATATATTATGTGACGACCCCAAAATTGAGATCAACTTAATCCAAAATAAAGACCAATATTAATCTCGACCTTGTGTGTCAGATATTTTTTTTGATTTAGCTTTAAAACATACAAAGATGATATAACAGCTAAAAATGCGGATAATTAAAAATTTTTTTCTACTTCTTTCCTGCGCTCTCCGAATCGCAACCTTTATGATCTATTGTGTTAGTTTCCAGAGGCACAATAGTTATCTAGAAGGGGGGGTTGAATAGCTATTTTAAAATTCTTTTACAAAATACTTGTTAGTTTTGAAAATAATTTAATCACAGCGGAATTGAGATTTATTTGTTTTCTCTTTAAGATATAACGAGTTAATAGGAGTAAAACAGTTATGGCAGTTATAACAGTTATGGCAAGAGTATAAGAGACACATTGTTTTAAGTGGTTCAGAGCACTCAAAGCTCCTAGTCCACTCTTCTACTCCTCGAGTAGGAAATACACTAAGGATATCTTTACAATCTCTGAATCTCACAGATTCCTTCAAGACCAGCAGTCTTGAAACTTCTTAGTTTACTTTTGAACTCTTCAAGTCCAGCAGACTCGGTACTTCTCAGTTCACTTAGAACTCTTCAAGTCCTTCTGACTTGGAACTTCTTACTTCACTTGATAATAGTTAAGTTCTTGAATGGTGCTACTCAGTTGCCGTTAAGCTTGTGTTCGAAAGAACTGAGTAGCTGAGCAAGCTTTCTTTTTCATATCGTAGAGTTGAGTGTTGAGTGTTCTTCAGCATTTTTGTTCAGTGCTTACTTTTTTTCTTTTCATCTACTGATGTTTTGTATATATGATGCCTTTGAAATGTATCCGTTTGAAGACATCCGTTGAAGCATTAAATGTATTTGACATTTCTGAGCTTTGATGGAGACTTTCTACACAACTTCTGATTAGCAGTCAGACCCACTGACATAGCAGACTGCTATCTCACCTAACACCTAAAAAGGTATTTTCTGCTGACCCATAGTACTTTCCTTAGCTTCTTCAATACGTTTATTTGTTATATACTAAGGATGACTGTTGTGTCATTGGGACTTCTGAGGACTTCAAAGTTTATAATCTACTCTATATTTGTTATGATTTACTCTTAAACAAATGGACAAGGCTCGATACTTCTGATACAGATAGATGATGCTCTATGATTCTGATCGTGGTGTCTTTCCACCTTGGTGCTTGATCCGGTACTGATAGAAGAGAACACTACGATTACTCCTAAGCACTGGCACACTACGATCTTAACTTACTTGACTTGTAGACTCTACAATTCCGAGAGCACTCTACAATTCTTGAGTTTGACTCGGGAGACATTTGAACCACTCTACGATTTCAGGAGAGGCCCTCCAAAGTAGACACACTACGATTCTTGATGCTCTACGATTCTGCCTTGGCTTCTACAATCTTTTGATAAGTTCGATAGACTATGATTCTATTGAAGCCTATCTATTACATCTCAAGATATAGATCAACCTAACAGCTTTGATCTTTTCATCTATACATTCATTTACAGAATGATAAACATTAAAAGCTTATATCAACCTAACAAATTTGATCTACCACTAAGTCCTTGTACATGTATTTCTTAAAGGACTTTACATATAATCATGAATATTTACTTTTAACATCAAATTTAAGTATGCAATCTCCCAACAATCTTCCCCTATTTGATGTTGACGTAACCAAGGAGATTTGTGTCATGATTATCAATTTCTAGATGCACTTATTTAGAAAGTAAATATGACTTAGTGTTTCAGTGAGCAACTGAAATCTCTAGAGAATAAGTATGAATTTATTGATGATTGTAAAGACAGATATTACAATTAAGCTTATTTAAATCAATAAGAATTGAGTTTTAACTTATCTCTATTTCTTTTGCCTTTTGTTCCTTGGAGGATTGTCATATTCTGCAGCTCTCCTACTCTTGCCGGCTTCGTTTCTCCATGCTATATCATTTAGCTCATTTTCACTTAGCGGTTCCAAATTCTCGTGTCTGTTCATGAACACAAGATCTCCAATTGGCAAGTTTAGGTTTGTAGTGGTTACACCTTATGAGCTGGGCTATTGACTTCTTAGCGGTTGTGCCATGATAATTTGATGTTGTTCAGGTCGTGGAGTCTGATGGCGAGGCTATCTTGCAGGAGGGCTCCTTGAAGATTGAGCGATGAATTTGCCTTTGCCTCTGCCTTTGCCTTTCTCTCCTTCCCCTTTATTCTCCCCCTTTATGTCAGCATCAAGGGTTCGAATATCTTCAGATAGACGAGTCATGCCTTGTACGAGTTTATGGAGCTGATTCTTGGAGTGAACAATGTCTTCACAGTTTTCTTGGATTAGAGAATCAGTTCGAGATTCTCTCTTTTGTAGAATGGCCAAGACAATTTCTGTTTGTTGCATTTGGCCCATGGAAAATGCTTATAATTCTTTCATTAAAGTTCGTAGACTCATGAGACTTTCCATCAATCGATTATTTTGGGATTCCTGAGTAATTTGTAAAGCAAGAACTACTTCCCTGTGTTTCTTGGCAGCCTGAAAGTGAATTTGATCCCTTTCATTGATACTCTGAATCATTTCCTTTATGATCTCCCTAAGCTTCTTTGTAAGCTCAGTACTTAGGTTGCTTAAGAGGGTGTTGGCAGCATCGATCAAATGAGTCAGCCTCAGGTGAACAAGGTCTGAGTGAACTTCAAGATCTTCTTGTATGTCCTTAGTCACCTTCTGAGATGCTTCAGACAACTCCGTTTTGGTAGGAAGATCTGATATGAGCTCAAGGAGTTGCTGACTATTTAGAGGAGAGGCTCTTGTATATCGATCTTGCATATTATAGAGAGCAATATCAAGATTGAAATAGTTATTTGTTGATGAGGAAGGGATATCTGATGGAGGAGTAGGTGTGTGAGGTTGAGTCTCAGGAGGAGGTGACTCTACGACCTTAGCAGGTGACTCTACGATTGTATTTGGATCAATAATCGTAGAGTGAGAGATGATAGGTGACTGGATCAACACAAAATTAGGTACATTTGGTTCATCAGTTACAGAATGTTGGGATTCTCTAACTAGAAATTGATTTAGTGGATGTAGTATCACTTCCAACGATATTGGCAATTCGTAAAATTGGTTAAAGGTTAATGGTGGACAGTGACTAACCCTGAAAGAGATGGGAATAGTTTGTACCTCATGCCCATTTTCTAAAGAGGGACTATTAGTAATCAGCTTTCGGGCGAAAGTGAGGTTGCTTGGGAATCCATGAGCTAGCACCGAGATTGCTGGATAGGCTTTGAAGGTCCAGAACATGTGATCCCAGGAGTTGAGGATTTGGGCTCTGTGAAAGGACATCATAGGTAGATAGGAGAACAGTTGATTATAGTTAACTCTCCTATATCCATCCCAACCCACTGCGATGATCTCAACTTCGTCATCCTCTTCTTCTTCCTTGTCTTCATTTAAAATTTCCACTAAATCAATCATCTCCACTTCTCTTCTTTGTTCTTCTTCATTCTCCACCTCCATAGCTTCAACCCTCTCCATTTCTTCAGTTTCAGAAGCTAAGATATCTTAAGGGACTGAGGGAGGTTCATGATGATCTCTTGGCACTTCCTCCTCAGCTGTAGCCTTTTTTAACATAGGAATTTTGTGAGGCTCCCCCTCAATTCAATCATCCATTTTAACTTCAAGCACCTCCCCCTCAGCTGGAACATTCTCTAGTATAGGAACTTTAGGAATCTCCCCATTAAGTCGAGTTGTATTCTCCTTACTAGCTTTGGGTAGCCCTTTTTCAGCAGCTATTCTTCTGTCTTCCTCCTTTAATACTCCTTCATTGACAAGAATGTATTTCTTGACAAGCTTTCTCTTTGTCTTCCTAAGCTGAGCCACAGCCTCAGTATTTTCTTTAACTTCAGCTCTGAGAGATTGATTAGGCTGAGAAGCTATTGCAGCATCCTCTTCTGGAGTGGTGTCAAGTCTGGACTCTACGATCGGTAGTGACTCTACGATCGAAGAGAAAGAAGACTTCTTTGACTTATGGTTGCGCTTTCCTTTCTTAAGCAACTGAGAGATGGTAGCTTTGTCTTCTTCTTCCTCAGACTACTGTTTTTTCCTCTTCAATTTCTTCAGAGTTTCAGTGCCTGAACTCTCTTGAGGTGCATCGATAGTTGAACCTTGAGACTCCTCTGTCATTTGAGCCTTCATTTTTTTTACCCTTGCTTTTTCTGACCAAAGCAATGGGTTCCTCTTTGTTGATTTCTTCTTCTTCTTCAGTTTCCTTTACAACTGACATATTTCCTGGTAGCCCAAACTCCTTCGCTTCACCAGTTCTTCCACTGGATCCAGAGATCATCCTGACATTTTTTGCTGGATTTCTTTTCCAATTTTCAAACAGCTGCCGGGTTATCCTTTTGTTGGGATTGATAAATTCTCCTTCATTATCCCCAATTTTGTCACGCAGTGCTGATTACAGGATGATGCTTATAAACTGCTCGTAGAGCATCTTTCTAGAGCTCTTTGATTTCTTTGAACTGAGTATCCACTTCCCAATCCAATCGATGAGTAGGGCTCCATAGTTGAGTTGAATCCCAAAGTAGATTGCTGTCATGAGCTTAAGTTGTACTGCATTCACAGTCATGGCCAAAAACTCATACCTTTGGGGAAACTCTTTCTTCTTGTACCCCTTGACGGTTTGAAACTTTTTATGATGCATCTTCTTCAGTCCTTCATGAAAGTCGATGACCTCCATAGATAGAAGTCCTTTTGATTTGAAACCTAGGGCTAGGTTTATATCTTCAGCTTTGAGTTTAATTTGCTAGCCCTTGACCCTTGTGGTGATAACATTGTTCTCAAAAGCTCCATTTCTGTAGAACTCTTTTACCAGCTTCTGGTAGATCCATGTGCTGGTGCCTAGAGCTTCTTCAAGACTAGCTTTCTTTAACAGGGACAAATTTTGAGGAATTGAGGGTCAGCTGTCTTAAACTCATTGAAGTAGAGTCGGTAAGCAGTGATAACATTTGAAGCCACTATTGATTTCTTTGCACTGAGGTTGGTTGAGAATTTCTGGAGGCTAGGGTTTCTGCTGGTAGAGAGAGAGAGAGAGAGGAATAAGCTTTTTGAACTTTTGATTTCAAAAAGTTATTTTCAAACTATAGTTGTAACTTCCCTCCTCTCGATCTGCTTAGTAGGGCATGTGTCAAGTTCTGCTTGGCTCCACAATTTTAACTGATGTGGAAAATATTGATTTGCTCTTTAGCTCCTCCTGAGCTAATGTATCCTTTGGGAGGACTACGATCATCGAGGTAGCACTACGGTCGTTGAGGTTGCACTGCGATCATTGAGGTAGTCATTACTATCGTTGAGTGTGCTGCTGATTCTGCTCTACGAACGTTGTCTACCCTGGTCCTTGTGATGAGCTTTAAATTAGCATTCCTTTCGATTCAAGGTAGCTCAAGAAGGGCCAACCTCTTAGAATGAACTAAGGATCATGTTTGCCCCTGAGGTGCTTGTTAGAGTGATTGCTTGGATTTGTTGGAAATGTTGTCATCACAGGAAGCTTCTTTGTCATGTCGAGGCAGCTCTACGATCGTGGTCCTTCATGTCACGACAGCTCTACGATCGTGGACTTTCTTTAGTCATCACTACAATTTTGAGCATAGTCTTTATATCTGAATGGTTAGCATAAACTAGAGCATATATTTTATGGTTGTAGATTTAGCATGCCTAACTCACTTATTAATTTATTAAATCTGGATTCATCTAGAGGCTTTGTAATGACATCAGCAAGTTAATTTTCAGTAGGGATGTATTGTAAAGATATGGTTCCATTTTGAACATGATCCCTAATAAAATGATATCTTATTTCTATATGCTTAGTCTTGGAATGCATGATAGGATTGTGTGTTATTGCTATGGCACTTGTGTTATCACAATGAACATGTATAGATTTGAAATCAAACCCATAGTCTGCTAGCTGATTTTTTGTCCATAAGATTTGAGCACAACAGCTACCAGCAACAATATATTCAGCTTCTGCAGTTGAACTAGATACAGAATTTTTCTTCTTGCTAAACCAAGACACAAGTCTGTTTCCTAGCAATTAACAGGTGCCACTGATACTTTTTCTATCTATTTTGTAGCCTGTAAAATTTGCATCTGTATATCCTGTCAGTTCAAAGGAGGACTCCTTGGGATACCAAAGTCCCAAGTGAGGCACATATGCATGTTACAAATATTATGTCTGGTCTACTGGCAGTTGATATAGAAGAGAGCCTATCATACCTCTGTATTTAGTTATATCAATACTTTTACCTTTTTCATCTTTGTCAAGCTTGGTTGCTGGAGCAATTAGTGTTTTCATGGGAGAAGTTGATTCCATGCCATACTTTTTAAGTAAGTCTTTAATGTACTTGGCTTGGTTTATGAAGATTCCTTCATCATTCTACTTTATTTGCAATCCAAGAAAGAAATTCAGTTCACCCATCATGCTCATTTTGAACTTGCTCTGCATAAGCTTGGTAAATCTCTTACATAGTTTTTCATCAGGAGAGCCAAAGATAATGTCATCAACATATATTTGAACTAATAAGACTTTGTCTTTATGATTTCTAAGAAATAATGTGGTATCTACTCTACCTCTAGTGAAACCATTTTCAATAAGAAAGTTAGTTAGTGTTTCATACCACGCTCTAGGTTCTTGTTTAAGACCATATAAGGCTTTGTCTAATCTATTGACATAATTAGAGAGAGTTGGATTGATGAAACCTGGAGGTTGCTCCACATATACTTTTTCTTAAAGTTCACCATTCAGGAATGCACTTTTGACATCCATTTGAAAGACTTTGAATTCTATGTGGGCAGAAAAGGAAAGGAATATTATGATGGTTTCTAATTTGGCAACAGGTGCAAAGGTCTCGTCGTAATCAATGCCTTCTTCTTGAGAGTAACCTTTGCCCACTAGTCTTGCCTTATTCCTTGTTATTACTCCATCTTCATCCATCTTGTTTCTGAAGACCCACTTGGTGCCAATGACTAGATGGTTTCTTGGTCTTGGAACTAATCTCCGTACTTTGCTTCTTTCCAACTGATTTAGTTCTTCTTGCATGGCTTCTATCCAACTGGAGTCTTCCATAGCATCTTTTATCTTATTGGGTTCCATTTTTGACAGAAAGCTTAGATAGAAACACTCATTCTGGGTGGCAGCTCTTATCTTGACTCTTGCATTTTGATCTTCAATGATTAAGTCTTGAGTGTGATCTTTTGCCCATCTATTTCCTGTTGTAACATCTGACCTGATGCCTTCTTGTCTGAGTTCTTCAAGATCAATTTCTGCTTTTTAATGTGGAGGTTCGTTGTCTTGTGTAGTTCTCTCTACGATCTCCTCTCCTTGCTCGATGATTTCATTTTCTGGGACTACGATCGTGGTGTTGAGCTTGACAACCTCGTTCGTAGTGTCTGAATTGTCATTCGTAGTATCTTGAGACACTGTTTTGTCCAAGTCTGTTTCTTCGAAGATGATGTGAATCGAGACTTCCACACTCAACGTCTTCTTGTTGAACACTCTGTAAGCCTTACTATCTATGGCATATTCGAGAAAGATTCCTTCATCTGACTTGGGTTAGAACTTTGTCAGATACTGTTTCCCATTATTGAGAATGTAGCATGCACAACCGAATACATGAAAGTAGTTGAAACCTTTCCACAGTTCGTAGGGAGTCTTCTTTATCGTAGAGTGTACAAGCGATCTGTTCTGAGTGTAGCATGCAGTGTTGATAGCTTCTGCCCAGAAGTATTCAAGCAGATGGGCTGTTGATAGTAGAGTTCTTCCAGCCTCTATCAACGTTCTGTTCTTTCTCTCAGCTACTCCATTTTATTGAGGAGTTCGTGGAGCTGAGAAGTTGTGACAGATGCCATTGTCTGTGCAGAACTGGTCTATCTCAGAGAAGTCGAATTCTCTACCATGATCACTTCTTATAGCATTGATTTTCTCCTCTTTCTCGTTCATCACCAGTCTAAACATCTTGATTAGTTGGGAGCTTGTTTCATCTTTTGAGTTTAAAAAGAACACCCATGTGAATTTGGTGTAGTCATCCACTATAACAAATGAGTATTTCTTCCCTCCAAGGCTTGTTGTTGGAATTAACCCAAATAAATCCATGTGAAGCAATTGCAGAGGCTTTTCAATTGAGTTGATAGTTTTGCTCTTGAATGAGCTTCTAGTCTGTTTTCCAAGCTGACAGGCGTTGCATGGCCTTTCTTTGACAAAGTTGAGCTTGGGTAAGCCTGCTATTAGATCCTTGGAGGCCAGTTTTGACATGCTTTTGAAGTTGAGATGAGACAGTCGTCTATGCCATAACTAGCTCATTTCTTCAGATACTTTAGCCAGAAAGCATATTATCTCGTCAGAGCTTAGTTGACCAAGATTAACAGTGTAGAAATTTCCTTCTCTTATTCCGGTCAGCTTTATAGAGGATGTCTTCAGATCTCTGACTTGACATTGATTATTGAGGAAGGTGACTTGATGACCCTTGTCGCAGAGTTAGCTTATCCTTAGAAGATTGTGTTGTAGTCCTTCCACATAGGCTACTTTCACTACTACAAAACATCAAATAGACAACGCAAGAAAAACGTTGTGGTTTCAGTCAGAAAAACGTCGTGGTTAAGGGTGTTATCTATTTGATACCTTTACACAACGTTTTAAAAACGTTGTAGTTAAACATATTACACAATGTTTTTTAAGAAAAAAATGTTGTAGATTTGTTTTCCATAAATTAGCAGATGCTTAAAAACGTTGTAGAAGGTATGATTCCACAACGTTTTCTGGATAAAAATGTTGTAGTTTAATATATCAGACAACGTTTAAGCATATTTACACAACGTTTTTAAAATGTTGTAGATTAAAAAAAAAGGAAAAAAAAAATTGTGTTTCACATATATTACCAATTACAAATAATATTACTATCCATACATCTCAAATTCAAAATATACCAATTACAAAGAAAATTTGTTCATCAACTTCATTGTACAAACTTCTTAAAAAATGTTCCACTACAAACCTCCTTAAGCTCATCAACTTTTTGTTTCCTTAATCAGTGCAAGAAGTCCAGCAGAATTTGCATATTTCTCTTAGCTTCTTCCTGCTCCAATTTTCTCTTTATATGTGAAAGCAACGATAATAGTGTGTCCAGTTCCTTCACTGACACTTCACAACCCTGCCTAACAATCAAGAGAAAGCATAAGATTTGATGTTTCCATGAAAGCTCAACTTAATATAGTAGAATATATTGTGCAGTTGAATAATTGAATCTTTTCAGCATTAGAACATCACATAGGAAACAGATATCAATAACAATTAAATTGAAATTCGTAATCTACACATCTGAGTTTCAACAGTCTTAAATGCATAGATCCTGTATGTTATCACAATGCTGAATATCACCTCTGTTCCATAGTTTTTTGAAATGCACAGGAAAGTCTCAATGCAATTCTTTTCAAGCTACACAAGGCACCAGACAAATGGTCAATTTCCTCAAAGAAAATATTGATAAATGAATTAGCCACTAAAACTTGTACAAAAATAGAAAAAGAAATTAAGTACCAACAAATATTTTTGGATAATTTTAAAATAATATAGGTAACTAACATAAGATAATAAATCAGCAGCTAAATCAAGGTGGCACTGCAGCCAAAGTTGTCGCCTACATGTAGCTAAACCCCCCATTACCCAGCATTAGGTCCAACATGATTGTAGCAGGCTGGCAGCTGTGCAACATTCTTTAAAATGTTCACATCATACAAATCGAATCCTATTATTAGGAACACAAGTTAATGGACTAGAACTTATTGAGCTCCATGCAATTAACAAAAGCTTACAACATAGACTGTGTACTGCAAAAATTGCACCATACCTGCATTCCATTCATAAAACCTGGACTTATGGACCCAAATTGAAGAGAAAATCCTCCTACACCTGAGCTACCTAGAAATGGTAGTTGCATTTTATTAAACACAAGTCAAGTTACAATTTCTAAGCCATCATGGCAGTTGAGCCCATGACAGCATCAACAAGGCCATCAACACAGTTAGATAGAATAGTAGAATACAGAAAAAAAGTCAATTTGCAATTTGCATACAACAAACTATCTACAAATAGACGGAGGAGGTGGATCACGGTGTCGCTTAGTAACTAAAGCTCATTAAGCATAATGGTACTAACTTGATCCATCAAATTATCAGATGCAGATAACGTAGCTTGCTCTTTCAAAAACTGAACAACATGAAGTTTATATTACTACAACAGAGGCAGGGGATAGCATTATCCATATTCAATGCCATAGACAAAACTTACTTTTATAAACTTACTCATCAGCTTCAATAAACAAGTCAACTTTTGAGTTTTCATTTAAGGAGGTGACTCTAAAAAAAATAAACTGGAATATCTTTGAATTATTCTCCTTGCATTCTTAAGATGATAGTTATCTCAATGTGGACACCTAAATTAGGGAACAGAGTAAAAATAGTCTTTTATCTCAAGAAAATGAAAGTAGTAATGCTCGAAACAATTGCAATGTTCCTTTCATGAAACTTCTTTAATTTCGTCTCATATTTAAAATATAAGAGACTAATACCTTCTCAAAACCTTGTGGCCCACCATAGTAAGGATCGATCTGGTACTTCAGTTTCATCATGCTTCTTATAATATAAGCATATTAATTTGATATGTATGATCAAACTACACATTAAGGACTAGTAAAACTCAAAATGCACAACAATAGAACAACACCAATCCACAAACCTTCCCGTGGTGCTCATGTTTGTAGAGGGTGTTAGTACAGTTTTCATTCCTTCCCAGGACCACACCTTCAAAACAAGTGGGACAAACATCATCTTCCTATGTTGACGAAACATTAGCTTCATTCAATTTACATGATTCAACTCCAAGTTCAGTTTTTCTCCCCAATTTACCTAGCATCAATGTGTCAAATCAAACATGCTACTACCAAGGAAAGCTAATACACCATGATGATTATGCAGATAAAAAGCCAACCAAGCCTCCTAATAAAGGATTCACAGGATTGTTAGGGAAAAGAAGAAAATAGAACGAATGCAGAGGCAGGGATGGACACACACCCCATACACAGAGTCTGTCTCTAACATAATGGACTTAATACTTTGTTCTTACTAAAATTCGATTGGAGAGTTTCAAGTATATAGTGTCATTTGAGTACTTACAGAAAATGAAAAGTGTGGCCTTATATCCACCTCTAGAATTCTTTATGGGCTGGTAAACACAATTTTTAGCATCTTCTTCATCAGTTGTTCCCTGAGCATGAAGAATGCAAGAAAAACGGTTAGTTATATATCTAGCAGTGTGCTGGAAATTTATAATATCGCGTTCTTCAAAAAATAGAAATTGAAACCGAATTGAAATAAGTAAGATTACCATAGTTGAGGAATTAAAACCGAAATGAGAACTTTAAGTGCTGTTTACTATCAAGGCAACAAGGGCAAACTTTTTAAGTCATCAAAAGAATACTAGCAAGAAAAATGCAAGTATTTGTGCATCACTCCTACAATAGAAATCCATTCTTGAATAAAACTCCTCTTCATAAGGAAATAACTTTGGTTATTATGAATTGTATCATTGATGAAATAATAAATAAATTAATTAAATACCTGCTCCAAATTATTGAGCAATAGAAGTCCTTATACCTTGGCATTCTGGCCAAACTCTCTCTTGAAAATTCCTATAGAACCGGGCCCGTAAACGTCATGAGTCATCAAGATATCAACATTAACCCAAACATTTTCACCGGGGCTCAATTGGGGTTTCTCAAAAGCCCTAGCCAATATCTTTTCAGTCATCGTCATTCCAGTCTTGACCTAAACAAAATAAATCAAAAACCTCACAAATAAATTACCCCAATTCCTTAAGCCCAAATCGCAAAACCATCAATTTAATAGCAAAATAACAAAACATACTCAAACCATTAGTCTCACTGCAGAAAATGAAAATCCCATACCTAACCACTTAAAAGAGGTTTGTAAAAATAAATTCCTACTGCAAACATCAATACTCAGCTATAAAACACAATAAAAACTCAGAACATGAAAATTTATTCATCAAAAATCAATTAAAACATACCTAGGAGCGGACTCGCATCGATCAGTTTTTAGGGCTTCGATGAGTTGGCCCTTCGTCTTGGTGTTTCCCTTAATTAAAACGTCGTGGACTCGCAGCGAAACTCTCTCTGACGTGAATCGACGGAGTAGGTTCTCCATTTTCTCTTTTTCGTCACGTATTCTCGACTCTTCGGTGACTGGTTCTTCTTCTTCATCGAAATCTTGGGACTGGTATGTCTCCTTCGGGGGACGATTGGACCAGTTAGGGGGCGATTGAACCATTTCGAGGGACGGTGACGGGGAAGAGAGGCCACAGTCGAGAGGCAAGAGACTGAGGAGTGAGGAATTTCAAATTTGGCGTACAGAGATAGGGGAGAGAAGAAAGTATGGTCGCATTTTAATTTCAAATTTTGGCTTCAGCGTTTTTATCCATTGCTCCGTGTTTTTTTGCATAAAATAACGTTTTTTTTAAAAAAAACGTTATCTAGTTAAAATAAAAAAAATGCTCTTTTAAATAGATAACGTTTTTCATATGTATCTACAACGTTTTATTAAAAAATATTATGAAAAAAAATACCACAACGTTTTTTATAAAAATGTTATGTTTTAAGTGTTGTCTATTTACTATTTTATAGTAGTGTTTACTGAAGGATACTACACCATTCCTAGTTGAGTCATATCCTCTTGTCTTGCCATAGCCATTGTCTCCAAAGATGTCTGACTGACCCTCATTCTATATGAAGTTAGACAGGAGGGCTTTGTTCTCGGTCATGTGCCTTGAGCATCCGCTGTCCATATACCAGGTTGTGATCGAGCAGCTCAGTTCCTATTGGTAAGATTAAACTCTCATTTTGGTACCCATACTTGCATGGGTCCTACTTTGTTAGTACCATTGGGAACCCAAATTTACTTAATTTTAGGTCTCATATGCATAGGATTATTGTAACATATTACAGCCTTATGACCAATCTTATTACATATAAAGCATCTAATATGATGCATACTTGTGTGTGTATGTGGATTCTTCCTCCATTTTGACTTATGTGAGTTATTAGTAATCCTTCTTTATACTGGTTCTTCTTTTTTCATGTGTCCTTGTGATTCATGATTTGTGAGGAGTGAAGCTTAACTGTATTATTCCTTCCCAGTTGGTTCGTGGAGTTGATTTTACTCGACTCTATTACCCTTCGAGGTTGGAGAGTAGTGACTAAGTTACTCTTCACTTTTTTGAAACCCAGGCCAGCATGGGATCTATTATTCCTTAGAACATGGTTTGGATCAGAAGTGCAGGGTTGGACTAGTTCTTCCTTCTGTGAGGATTTCACAAATATAATGTTTCTACTAAAACTGAAGATCAGGGAGTCCATGAAAGAAGAGGATTTATTCCATGTAGAGATTGTCCTTTCTAGTTCCTTAATTTTAGAGGTTAGACTTGACTCTCTTTTTGCATTAAGTTCATTGGTCTGTTTTAAGAGCTTATTCTCAGCTTCTAATTTGGAGAGAGAATTAGTACTTAGAAGAGCTGTTTCCAGTTCTTCCTGAACTTTCTCTTTCTTCTTTTGAAGAAGAGAATAATCTTTAGACATAACTTTGAACCATTTCATGTATTGATGCATATAAGATGTTATGCCATGTAATGCAGTTCTTAAATCATCAATATCAACATCAGGAGAGTTAACGTCAAATACCTCATCTATACTTACTTCATGAATGTCAAAACTTTTCTTATCCTTTGCATGCTTGGCCATTAGCCATAGATTTCCTATTTAAGGATCTTCATCATCTCTAGATTCGGGAGTTGAGTCGTTACCTGAGTCACTCCACGATCCTTCGGCCACAATACCTTTGTCTTTCTTCTGAGGCCTCTTGTTGCCTTTGAATTCTTTTTTTGAATTTAATTTCCTCTTTAGTTCTTCCCTAAGAGGTTTATTGCAGTTTGCAATGAAATGGCCTGGCTTCTTGCAGTTGTAGCATAAGTCATTTATCTTCTTTTGGCTGTTGTAGTTGTTGACTTTCTTAGGTTTGTTGATTTTGCCTTGACGCATGAACCTTTTGAGTCTTTTTACCAGCATTGCAAAGTCCTCATCATCATCTTTATCATAGTCAGAGTCATTTTCAGTGTTTGCTTTAGAGATGTTATTTGTTGCTTTGAGAGCAACCCCTTTGTCCTTCTTTCTTTCTTCAGATAGAGTTTCTGCTCGTTGAGTCAGCTCCAGTTCATACATGAGAAGGTTTTCATATAACTGTTGAAAAGTTATTTCATGGAGATTCTCTGATGGCAGCGGTTTTGGCATCCCACTTGCTAGGTAAGGCTCTCATGAACTTTATGATTAGATTTGATTGGATAGATCTTTTTAAAGGCTCGAAGAGAGTTGAGCAGAACATTTAATCTTTCCTAGGTGGAAGTGACATTTTCTCCTGGAATGTGGGCAAACATTTCATATTGCTGAGTCAGAAGAGATTTCTTGTTTTCTCTAACTTCTTCTGTTCCTTCATGTATGATGAGCAATGCTTCCCATACTTTCTTTGATGTTTTGCTGTTGACCACATTTTCAAACAGGTCATCTTCTAAAGAACAAAATGTTCTTGGCCTTTTTGTCGAGTTGGACAACTTTCTTTTCGTTGTTAGTCCATTTTGCTTTGACCATGATCTGAATTCTGTTTGGGTCGTTTGAAGTTGGTGCAAGC
Source organism: Panax notoginseng (assembly GCA_016801055.1). NCBI lineage: Eukaryota > Viridiplantae > Streptophyta > Magnoliopsida > Apiales > Araliaceae > Panax > Panax notoginseng. The sequence continues at coordinate 111,511,989 of CM029018.1, forward strand.
TTTGTAGGAACGTAGGGCCCATTCTGAACAGTTTCAAATAGATATTCGTCTATTAAATCCATGTAGGCTTGCATACGGACTTTTCAGTTGGCGAATTTATCTTTGTTGCACATAGGTGGCTTACTGCATCCTCCAGTCTTTGATTCGCATATCAGATGTGCCATTGGATCTACTTAAGCTTTGTAGGCTATTTGATAGAACCTACTCTGATACCAATTATTAGTTCCCAGAGGCACAATAGTTATCTAGAAAGGGGGGTTGAATAGATATTTTAAAATTCTTTTACAAAATACTTGTTAGTTTTGATAATGATTTAATCACAACGGAATTGAGATTTGTTTGTTTTCCCTTTAAGATATATCGAGTTAATAGGAGTAAAGCAGTTATGGCAAGAGTATAAGAGACACAATGTTTTTAAGTGATTTAGATCACTCAAAGCTCTTAATCCACTCTTCTACTCCTCGAGTAGGAAATCCACTAAGGATATCTTTACAATATTTGAATCTCATAGATTCCTTCAAGACTAGGAGTCTTGGAACTTCTTAGTTCACTTTTGAACTCTTTAAGTCCAGCAGACTTGGTACTTCTCAGTTCACTTAGAACTTTTCAAGTCCTTCTGACTCGGAACTTCTTACTTCACTTGATAATAGTTGAGTTCTTGAATGGTGCTACTCAGTTGCTGTTAAGCTTGTGTTTGAAAGAATTGAGTAGCTGAGCAAGCTTTCTTTTTCAGATCGTAGAGTTGAGCGTTGAGTGTTCTTCAGTGTTTTTGTTCAGTGCTTACTTTTTTTCTTTTCATCTGCTGATGTTTTGTATAAATGATGCCTTTGAAATGTATCCGTTTGAAGACATCCGTTGAAGCATTAAATGCATTTGACATTTTTGCGCTTTGATGGTGTGGCCCCCCCAAATCCGGGTACCTCATTCCCACAGGATTTGGTGTTCACTACATAAAAACATTTATGTCTAACTACCCATTCATAATAAAATTTAATAATAAACCTTCCCATTAAAGGATTACATTAATAAAATCTCCCAAGTTATCTAACCTTTAAATACAAATATTCATATGCGGAACATTAAATAACTTCATTACAAAAATTTAAAATAAAGTCTGATAACAAAATGTCAGCATGATTACAAGTCCTCAATACTTGTTCATCTTTCCTTTCCCTTTACTGGTGCTAGGTACATCGACCTTCTCAACTTTATCTGTAATATTTATATAAGCAAGAGTGAGCAAACAATGCCCACTTGAATTGATAATGAATAAAACTTTACAACATCTGCCAAATAATAAGCTCAATAGAACTGAACAATATGTTCTATCAATGATAATCAAAATCATGAAATATATATAACTGAGGGTCATAAGACCACAAACTATGTCCATAGTTATAAGTAATCTTTAACTTAAACTTTAACAGTCATAAGACTATAGGGACTCCTTGTACTTAGGGGGATTAACCCTTCGTACAATGTATTGTGCACAAACATTTCAACGCTATGAGTAAATTATCCCCTAATAATAGGGTTGTTCATCTCAACATTTAGAATACAAGTCCACACAGAAGGAAGTTTGGTTTGGATACGTTTTAAGGTAATTTGGAATTCAACGAACATCAACTAAGGATTAGTTGAATAAAAAGGTAGTAACGTTATGCTATGAAATAAATCATAACTGAATCGACATTGTAAATTAAGGTCATGCTTTAGGAATAATCTAATAGCATAAGCAATGAATAACATAACATACCTTGCTTGAACAATATTAAGCTGAGGTTATTTAGAATTGAATACTGAGCAAGCATAACCAATAGTAAATTGAACGATAAAACTTGTTCAATAATAATATATCAGAATGTAAAACTTGCATGCTAAATAACAAGTTAAAGATTATAGAAACTTGTTCAACATAAGAATAAGGTTTAGGAAACTTGCATAATTGTAATTGAGATAGGGTTTAGAAAACTTGCGTAATTGTAATCGAACTAGAAACAGTAACTTGCTCAATATAAACAAGGTAGAGTAAGAAAACTTGCCTTGCGTGTAGGCTAAACCGTAATATTTTGATTCACAATATCCTAATCGCATATCATTAGGATACAATTAGTCACTACAGATACTCTGTATACAAATAAGTACCTATTTCATGTATGACTTGATTTTTAATTACATAATCAAGTTACACCAATAAAATAATAATATCACTCGTTAAGTATTAATAATATGCTCATTCTTAGCATTGTAATACTACAATAACAAATTTTACATTTTTAACAGTCGTAATATTGCTTTATATCAACAATTACAGAATTCGTGTAAAAGAAAAATCATTTCTAGCCATTCTGCAAACCAGCGCTGCGGCGCCACAGTTTGTACTGTGGACGGTGCTGCGGCGCGGCGTTGGCTTAGCGGCGCGAATCACAGGCCATTGGCCAGCACTGCGGCGCGAAGTTGGCGTTGTGGCACTGACTTTGGTGCTGCGGCGCAAGGTTTTGGGCTGCGGCTCTGACTTTGGCGCCGAGGTGCCGAAACTTACAGAACCGAGCACGAAGAACAGAACAAAGCTAATTTTTTGACTGTTTAACACTGTTAGCACCTAAATTAACATGTATAACTTACATAGATTATGCATAAACATTACCCATATATATATATATATATATATATATATATATATATATATATATATATATATATATATATATATACACACACACACACATTGATTTCAAAACAACTAAACCACAATCTTAGAAAATTAAATCTCTGAAGCCATATTTTAAAACCAAAACTCCATTTTTGACAAAACTAACGCTGTAATCCCAATTATACACCAACTTAGTCAATTCTAACTATATTCTCTTCGTTTCTTGCCAAATTAATATATTCAAAGTTCAATTTCACAACTAGTTCACAAACAAACATCAAGTTTTGGTATTCTCATAAGCCATGCATATATTCACTGTAAAACCGATTCCTTTCCTGCAGACTTAATTTAGCATACAATCACACACACACACACACACACACACACACACACACACATATATATATATATATATATATATATATATATATGTTTTATGACATAGTACTTTGTGTTCTGTGTTTTGGACTATAGTATATATATATGTCATAAAACATATATATATATATATATATATATATATATATATATATATATATATATCATTAAAATACCTTTTGTTGCTTTGAAAATCCTTGCTCACTGAGAATAGCTTGAAAAACTCAGAACTTTCTCTCTTGATTCTCTCTTAGACTCTCTCAAACTCTCTCTATTTTTCTCTGACAATTTTATTCTCTTCTTCCCTTTCTTCTTAGAGTCAGGTTTTAGACCAAATACAATTTACGTAAAAATAAAATAAAACCAACGTACGCCTTTTCAAACGTTTTAAAAACTGATGTTTACTAATGATCCTATTAAATTATCAGTTACCATAATTAATATATATTATTTATATTTTATTTTTATTATTAATAATTCAAAATTCAAAAATCTAAACGCCATAAGGCTATGTTTGGTAAAACTCTTTAAAAATTAAAGATTTAATATCTTTAAGCCTTGTTTGGCAAAAAACTAAATTAAACTCCTTTAATTTATTTTAATAACTCCTTTATAGCATAGTTATTTGTCACACTATTATTACCAAATTAAATTAAAAACATTATAATCATTCATTTAATCATTATAAACTCTCTAACTTAATTATTAAATCAAATTAGAATACTATCTCATAATAATTAATTTCCTTAACTCCTTAATTATTTATTTAACAAATAATTAATCCAAATCAAATTAACTTAACAAATCTTTATTCAACAATAAACACATCCATTAAATATTTATATAATTCAATAATTATTTAAAAATTATAATTAAAATTCTGGATTGTTACAGATGGAGACTTTCTGCACAACTTCTGATTAGCAGCCTGACCCACTGACACAGTAGACTGCTATCTCACCTAACACCTGAAAAAGTGTTTTCTGCTGACCCATAGTACTTTCCTTAGCTTCTTCAATACGTTTCTTTGCTATATACTAAGGATGACTATTGTGTCATTGGGACTCCCGAGGACTTCAACATTTATAATACATTCCATATTTGTTGTGATTTATTCTTAAACAAATGGACAAGGCTCAATGCTTCTGATACAGATAGATGATGCTCTACGATTCTGATCGTGGTGTCTTGCCACATTGGTGCTTGATCCGGTACTGATAGAAGAGAACACTACGATTTCTCCTAAGCACTAGCACACTATGATCTTAACTTGCTTGACTTGCAGACTCTACGATTCCAAGAGCACTCTACGATTCTTGAGTTTAACTCGGCAGATGTTTGAACCACTCTACGATTTTAGGAGAAGCCGTCCAAAGCAGACACACTACTATTCTCGATGCTCTACGATTCTGCCTTGGCCTCTGTAATCTTTTGATCAGCTTGATAGACTATGATTCTGTTGAAGCCTATCTATTACATCTAAAGATATAGATCAACCTAACAACTTTGATCTTTTCATCTATACATTTATTTACAGAATGATAAACATTAAAAGCTTAGATCAACCTAACAAATTTGATCTACCACTAAGTCCTTGTACATGTATTCCTTGAAGGACTTTACATATAATCATGAATATTTACTTTCAACATCAAATTTACGTATGCAATCTCCCAACGGTCCCCGGATATCGGTTACATATTTTGCGTTTACATTCTTTGTCTTTTAATTCCGTTCAATCTTTTCATTCAACCTTTACTAAAGGTTTAAATTACTTGTTTAAGTGTTACATTATGTGAACTATATGTTCATTATCTTTCCTTACATTTCCCCCCCAGGAGTTGAGCAATTAAAAGCTCTTCTCTGGGTTTTGCCCTGCACCGGCACTGCAGCGCCACTTCCTTTATTATTTTTGCGCTGCAGCGTAAGTCTCTAGTAACTCATGCCCAGAACCGGCACTACGGCGCCTCCTTTCTAGTTCAAACTGGCGCTGCAACGCTAGTTCAAAAACTTAGTTTTTCTAGCATTTTCTTTAAGTGTTGGAACGCGTACGAATTACTTACTTTGCAATCTCGTATCTTCTTCGCTATAACTCGGAACGAAGTCATTTCAAAGCCATTTTCTTACTCTCATTACATACTTCAACTTTCCTCGGACAAAAATTCATTTTGAATCCGTTAACATGCCATTCGATTGGCTTAAATTTCATCCTTCGTTCGTTTCACGTTATTAATGTTCTTTGTTCGTTCGTCCGTAATTCAGTCATCCGAACTCGAAATTCGTTCTTTCTTGAGTCCACGACTCACATTTTCTACATTTTCTTACATTCTTATAAAACCCTATACATTCGGGTTCAATTTCATACTTTCTACTTTTTGTTCGTCTTTTGTGAGATTTTCGTCATAACTACGTTATAGCTAAATTTAATCCATTCTTCATGAACGTTTCTATCGTTCCTAACCAAAAAATAAGTAACTAAATTATACACGATGGTTTTAAACTTGTCTATCATCAACAAGTTCTAATTAGATGGTTTTAAATTTGTCCATCAACAACGTTCTTCATGTTCTTCGTTTTTAATCAATATTTTGATTACGATTTCACTTTTTCTTGGAATTTGGTGTTATAAAACACCATTCCTTACTTATTTCACCGAATCAATCATATGATTCATTCAGATCGTTCAAATTCATTACGAAATTCATACTTCCTTAAGAAAGCATTTTAAGAAATTTATAACTAAACTTCTAATTCTTATTTCTTCGTTTCCTCATGATTTCAACCATATGAAAATCATTCTTAACATCTATTACTTCTATTCTCATTAAACTATATGATTCCATATAAAACTTTAAAAAATTTATATTAAACTAAGTTTTAGGATTACATTTTCTTTAATCTTCTTCTGTTGGACAAAGTTTGCACTTGGGCTAGCTTTTTCTCTTCCTTTTCCTTCTCATCCGAACTCTCTCTCTCTCTCTCTCTCTCTCTCTCTCTCGTGTTGGTGATTTTCAAAATCACCAACAAATGTGCTAAGGCTTTCTTTTATAGAAAACCAAGTCTAGGGGCATTTTAGTCATTTGGCAAACCGCCTTACTATTCACACCTCCTTACTATTCACGAAGCTTCTCTTGGAAGCTTTGTGGTTCCGTCTTTCGGGATTCGTCTGAGAGTTTTAAAAACTGCGACTCTCGAAATCCAAATATTTTTGGATATTTCGTCTTTCCTTTACATATTAACTTTTACGTATTCTTTGGAACATCAAAAAATTGAAAGACACTTTTTGATGATAAGCATTTTCCTTCATGTTTTCCTCTAACATAGTTAAACGAATGAAAAGTACATAATAGTACTTTTCGTCATTTTTATTTCGTCCGATTTTTGCACGTTTTTTGAGAAAAAACTTTTATCTGCTAACTTAACTTTTCACAACATTTTATCGTCAAATCTTTCGACGGAATGTCATTTCGACATACCGATCTCTCGAAAAGGCTTAAGTTATTTAAACCCTAACCCTTAGGATTTCGTCAGGTGAATAGTGCATATTTCGTCTTTTTTCTCGGAAATATTTTTATTTTTAGAAAATTTTTATTTTCATCTTGAAAATTCTTACTCGTTCAGTCTAGCTCGTAGCCAGAATCCTCTCATTTTATAATCATCCTAGGTTTTAGAACGATTAATAAACACATAGCATAGAATATTATTAATAAAAATTTATTTTGTTAATAACTAATTCTTTAAACTTAAATTCTGAACAATCTATTTTTCTGGATTGTCACTGTGACGCCCCCAAAATTAGGTATACATCACCCATCTTGGGTCGTCAGATACATAGTACAGAATACAAATACAACTGATTAATACATCTGTCGTGTACAATACGACAAAACATAAACTGTGAGTTTGAACACAAATATTATCTTCTAGAGAGTATTCATACTCAAAAGGAGTCCTCATTACATTTATTAACACACCATTACATAGAATAGTGAGGACTACTAACTAATACTATCATTCGGACCATCACTCCGTACCCCGACTTGTCCCAGCTACGTTCTCATTTCCTGAAGAGAACAGTGAAAGAAAGGGTGAGCTCAACTAGCCCAGTAAGAAATATTATGACTAAGATAATGCAGAATAAATTATCATTAGCCTTCAACAATGTTAAACTGATAAAATATAATAGACATCAAGTTTAACTGTAGCGGAACAAGCAATCCATTAAAAGAGTCAAGTAGAAAATAAACTCTACTATCTTTTATGATTTAAAAAGTTTTTCAACACTGTAATCGCTGAGACTCAGCTTAATAAAATAATCCACATCATCGAATCACCCCTGCACTACGGCCAAGGATATTCGTGTATTCATTAATGGTCATGATCATGCCAACAACTGTCCATCAATGCACTACGGGCCAATGAGGACTTTTACCACATCATTTGTAACATTACGGTCATGATTATACCGAATAATCCCTGGTCATAATCATACCAAGTCCATCTATGCAATACAGGCCACAGATGACTTTCAACATTTTATAAACATGAGGATGATGACAATGATATAAGAATTCAATAAAACAAGTTCAAGAATTAATTTATCCAGGAATTAACAACGTCCAAATTGTCAACATGATACTGCATTGTGGAGTAAAATTCAAGAATGCTTAGAAGAATATTTTCTTGAAAAGATACTGGATGAAACGCAACTATCAAGGATATTCCACAAATTTCATGGAGTATAAAAGTCAAAACTTAACCAACTGAGTACAATAAAGAATGGAATAACAAAAGAAATCACCATGCATGCGATAGACCGCACAGACAGGTTATTCCAATAGAATAATAAATAATGGAACCAGGTCCGGCGTAAACGCACAGACAGGATATTCCGACAGAATAATAAATAATGGAACCAGGTCCGGTGTAAAACACACAGACAGGATATTCCAACAGAATAATAATAAAACGGAACCAGGTCCGGTGTAAAACACACAGACAGGATGTTCCAACAGAATAATAAACGGAACCAGGTCCGGTGTAAAACACACAGACAGGATGTTCCAACAGAATAATAGAAGAATGTCACCAAGTATAGGGTAGACCGCGTATACTGGTTATTCCAACAGAATAATAACAAATGGAATAACAGAAGTTCTCTTCATGAATATAAAAGAAATAATATTCCCTACCTTAAAAGAACTGGATATTGGAAAAGTGATGTAGCAGAATACTTTTATTCTCTCTCTCTTATTCTCTCTATACTTTCTCTCTCTTTAGCTTGAATGAATTCGTGAAAAATAATGAAGCCCTAGGCCTCTATTTATAGAAAAACTGAGGGTGGCTCTTGGTCTTAACGAAGGGTCAAATGACTCTTGGTCTTAACGAAGGGTCAAATGACTCTTGGTAATATTGAAGGGACAACTACTATTGACGAAAGTAATTACTATTGACCAAGGTAAATACTATTGACGAAGGTAATTACTATTGACGATGGTAATTACTATTGACGACGGTAATTACTATTGACGACGAGACTCTTAGATGATGACATATGGCCCCCCATAAAATAACCAAACTTACCACAACGTCTCAATAATATAACATATTATACAGATGATACTATGACAATAATTTAAGAGATATGATGCAGCAATTACTGTAGCAATAATTGAGTATAGCTGAGTGACTTCTCACGTAAGCATCAATAATCAATACCGTGTGCTACTATGCAACCACGCGTATTACTGTACTTTTACTACCGAGTAGTTCAACAGTTTTAACGGTTTTAACGGTAACACCTCAGCCGTTATTTTTATAGAAAGATAATTCTGTCGTTTTCTCAATCCGACAATAATTCCGTTGTGGGGTCCACCAATGATTGTGCCGTCGTACGAATATTCCCCGACAAAAAGAATATTCTCCGACCAAACGAATATTTTATAACAACTTGCTTACTTTGCAAAATTTATAAATATTACCCACAACTATAACATTATATCAAATTAACTCCATAATATTCAAAAATGATATTTATAGAAAATTCATCTTTATTTATAAAAATTGGGGTCTTACAACCTCCCCTTCTTATGAAATTTCGCCCTCGAAATTAGGGTACGTACCTGGTATGTCGAAGAGGTAAGGATACCTTGATTTCATTTCTGATTCTAACTCCCAAGTCATTTCCTCAACATCGTGGTTTCTCCACAAAACTTTAACTTGAGGTATAACCTTGGAGCGTAGAATATGTTCCTTCTTATCCAAGATTTGAACAGGAACTTCTTCATACGTCAAATCCTCCGCTATTTCGTCCGGTTCTAACTCAATAATGTGGTTCGGGTCTTCCACATATTTGCGTAACATGGATATGTGGAAAACGTTATGAACACGAGACATACTTGGCGGTAAAGCGAGTCTATAAGCCACAGTTCCTACTCGATCGAGGATTAAAAATGGACCGATGAATCGAGGATTTAGCTTTCCTCTCTTTCCAAATCTCGTAACTCCTTTCCATGGAGCAACACGTAAGAACACATGATCTCCTACATCAAATTCCACGTCCTTTCGATGAAGATCAGCATAACTCTTTTGTCGATCTTGTGAGGTTTTTATACGTTGTCGGATCGTTTGAATCTTTTCTGTAGTCATACGTACCAACTCCGGTCCCAACAACATTGCTTCGCCCACCTCATCCCAGCATACTGGAGAACGACATTTTCTTCCATACAATGCTTCGAATGGAGCCATGCCAATACTTGCTTGATAACTGTTGTTGTAGGAAAACTCCACCAATGGCAAGAACTTGTCCCAACTTCCTTTGAAGTCAAAGACACAGAGTCTTAATAGATCTTCAAGAGTTTGAATAGTCCTCTCTGATTGTCCGTCCGTCTGAGGATGATATGCTGAACTAAATCGTAACTCCGTGCCCATAGCCTTTTGTAAACTAACCCAAAATCGTGAAGTGAATCTTGGGTCTCGGTCAGAAACTATGGATACTGGCATACCATGCAGTCTTACAATCTCGTTTATGTACATACGAGCAAGACGTTCAAGTGTATAAGTTTCTCGTATCGGTAAGAAATGAGCAGACTTGGTCAATCTATCAACAATGACCCAAATCGCATCAATACCTTGAGAAACCCTAGGAAGACCGGTAACGAAATCCATGGTAATGTGCTCCCACTTCCATTCTGGAATTTCAAGTGGTTGCAATGGACCTTTTGGTACTTGATGCTCCGCTTTGACTCGTTGACAAGTTAGACACCTTGAGATAAACAACGCTATCTCTCTCTTCATATTGCTCCACCAAAATGTATGACGAAGATCATGATACATTTTGTTACTTCCAGGATGGATTGCAAACGGTGTGTTGTGCGCCTCCATCATGATTTCATACTTTAAATCAGGGTTGTTAGGAACACAAAGTCTGGAGTTGACTCGAAGTATTCCTTCTTCATCGATTCTTGCTTCCGATATAGCACCTTCTTGCACTTTCTTCTTCATACGCATCAGCTCCAGGTCTGTAGCTTGAGCAGCTTTAACTTTATCGATTAAAGTCGGTTCTACTCGTATATTCGCCATCATCACATGGGTCCCTGGAGTCTTCAACTCTATCTCCATCCTTTGCAAGTCACACAAAATGGGCCTTTGCGTTGTTAATATTGCACTTGTACCCGCATATGATCTTCTACTCAATGCGTCAGCTACCACGTTCGCTTTTCCAGGATGGTATTGAATGGTATGATCATAATCTTTCAACAGTTCAAGCCAACGTCGTTGTCGCATGTTGAGTTCCTTTTGAGTGAAGAAATATTTGAGGCTTTTATGATCCGTAAAGATCTCCACTTTCTCCCCATACAAGTAATGCCTCCAAATTTTAAGTGCAAAGACAACAGCTGCCAACTCTAGATCATGAGTAGGATAATTCCTCTCATATTCCTTGAGTTGTCTTGATGCATAGGCTATGACTTTTCCATGTTGCATGAGAACACATCCCAACCCTTTGCTCGAAGCATCACTGTAGATGACAAATCCCTCCGAGCCAGATGGTATTGTTAGAACAGGTGCTGAAATGAGTCTCCTCTTGAGTTCTTGAAAACTCTGCTCACATTCTTCGCTCCAACCAAACTTTGTATCTTTCCGAGTCAGCTGAGTTAATGGAGTAGCGATTCGAGAAAATCCTTCCACGAATCTCCGATAATAACCAGCTAAACCAAGAAAGCTACGTACCTCGGTCACTGATTTAGGTTGCTCCCAGCTTTGAATAGCTTCAATCTTTGCCGGGTCAACCGATATTCCACGACTTGATACTACGTGCCCAAGGAATGCTACCTCCTCCAGCCAGAACTCGCATTTCTTCAACTTGGCATAAAGCTTGTATTCACGAAGCTTTTGGAGTACCAGCCTCAAGTGTTGCTCATGATCTTCACGGCTTTTGGAATAAATAAGGATGTCATCAATAAAGACGACCACAAAATGATCCAAATATTCCTTGAATACCCGGTTCATCATATCCATGAAGGCAGCAGGAGCATTAGTCAATCCAAAGGACATGACTAGGAATTCATAATGCCCGTACCGAGTTCTAAAAGCCGTCTTTGGAATATCCTCAGTTCTAACCTTCAGCTGATGATATCCAGAACGAAGATCGATCTTTGAAAAGAATTGTGCTCCTTGCAACTGGTCAAACAGGTCATCAATACGTGGCAATGGGTACCTGTTTTTGATGGTGACATGATTCAACTCCCGATAATCAATACAAAGTCGCATACTTCCATCTTTCTTCTTCACGAATAGAACAGGAGCACCCCAAGGAGAAGTACTAGGACGAATAAAACCAATGTCTAACAATTCCTGCAGTTGGATCTTTAACTCCTGAAGTTCAATAGGAGCCATTCGATATGGGGCTTTGGAAATGGGTTTTGTACCGGGTTCAAGATCGATACAAAATTCAATTTCACGCTCTGGGGGTAGGCCAGGAAGTTCTTCAGGGAATACGTCAGGGAATTTATTAACAATAGAAATATCATTCAAAACTGACGTATTTTTGTTTAGATCTGTGACATGAGCTAAGAAAGCTTGACATCCGTTTTTCAATAAACGAATAGCTTTATGGCTTGAGATGACAGCGATTGATTTTAATGGTTTGGTTGCTTGAATTCGCATAATAGGTCGATTAGGAATATGAAAACTAACAACCTTACGAAAACAATCAATTTTTGCATAATGAGTAGTTAACCAATCAATCCCTAGAATCACGTCAAATGCAAGTATTTTTAATGAAATCAGATCGATAGGTAATGTGTGGGTACCAACTTGAACCAAACAAGACTTATAAACAGTGGAGGTAATGAAGGTTTCTCCCAACGGAGTTTCCACAGATAAGTCAAAGTCTAATTTCTCCGGAATCAAATTTAATCGATGAGCGCAAGTAGGAGAAATAAAAGAATGGGTTGAACCGGTATCAAATAAAGTATAAACTTCTTTAGAGTTTATAATAAGCTTACCCGTGATGACCTCATTCGGGTTCCTTGCTCTCTGGGAGTTCACAACAAACGCTCTCCCTTGCACAACCGGTTTTGACTTTTCTGGGACGGCTTTTGGTGCCTCCATCCTAGCTGAATTTGTCTTCGGTAAACGACAAAATCGGGCTAAATGACCTTCTCTTCCACAATTATAACATGCTTTGGACGGCATCGCGCAGTTTGGACTGATGTGCCCCTCCCCTCCGCATTTGAAACATATGATAGGTGGTCGTTCTCCTTCCTTAACGACAGGTGCTGGTGCTGACGTCTTTCCATCATTGTTGAATCTCCTCTTCTTGAAATGTCCATTCTTATTGTTTTGGCCCTGATTACCACCGAAGTGGTTACCATTTCTGGCCTGTTGATTCCCTCCACGCTTGTTGTCACCGCTTCGATGACTGCTCTCACTGGTATTATCATTTTGCCGGCTGCTCTCTTTTGGTTGCGTTGTCTCGTTATCGCGCTCCACCAACTGAGCCCTATTTACAACATCTGAATACAAACACAGTTTATGAGAAACAAGATGTTGACGTATCTCCGGCTTCAAACCTCTTAAAAACATCCGCGTCATTCTTTCTTCATTATCCACCAGGTGGGACGCAAACCGGGATAACTCCGCAAATTTTGCCTCGTACTGCGACACGGTCATATTATTCTGCTCCAATTTGATGAACTCCACCTCCTTCATGTGACGAATACTTTCGGGAAAGTATTTGTCGTTAAACAGCTCTTGGAACTTCTCCCAGGACATCTTCAGTGCGGCAGGTTGAGTACGCTTCATCGATTCCCACCAGTAATCTGCCTCTCCTCGCAACATAAAGGCGGCAAAGGGAACCTTTTGCTCCTCGGAGCAACCCAAGACATCAAATATCTTGGTGATCTGTTTTATCCATGTTTCAGCTACAAGTGGTTTGGGTTCTCCCTTAAACTCCGGTGGTCCCAGCTCCTTAAACTGTTTAGCGGTGACCGCCTGAGAGTTTCCAATATTTCCACCTACGTTGTGGACAGGAGCCGCTTTCACCTGTTGTTGCATGAATTGCATAAAGCCTCTGAACATTTGATCATTCATCATTTGGTCAGTGTTGTTGTTTGCATGAGGATTGACACCTTCCTGATGCACATTATCCTGATTATTGATATGTGGTGAATCAACAGTCGTCTGTGCTCCATTGCTATTCTCAATATTCTCAGATGCCATTTTCAGATACTGCCACAAAATAAAAATTAATTGATATGTCATATATTATCCTTATATTATGACCGACCAATTAAATACCATGCAAATAAACTTAGGTATGTCATACTAGCGAAGGAATTCCCCGTCTCTCCCCTCCTAGTTCTATTCTCACATCTTAGCCAGGGATCATATCCCTAAGCTCTGATACCAACTGTGACGCCCCCAAAATTAGGTATACATCACCCATCTTGGGTCGTCAGATACATAGTACAGAATACAAATACAACTGATTAATACATCTGTCGTGTACAATACGACAAAACATAAACTGTGAGTTTGAACACAAATATTATCTTCTAGAGAGTATTCATACTCAAAAGGAGTCCTCATTACATTTATTAACACACCATTACATAGAATAGTGAGGACTACTAACTAATACTATCATTCGGACCATCACTCCGTACCCCGACTTGTCCCAGCTACGTTCTCATTTCCTGAAGAGAACAGTGAAAGAAAGGGTGAGCTCAACTAGCCCAGTAAGAAATATTATGACTAAGATAATGCAGAATAAATTATCATTAGCCTTCAACAATGTTAAACTGATAAAATATAATAGACATCAAGTTTAACTGTAGCGGAACAAGCAATCCATTAAAAGAGTCAAGTAGAAAATAAACTCTACTATCTTTTATGATTTAAAAAGTTTTTCAACACTGTAATCGCTGAGACTCAGCTTAATAAAATAATCCACATCATCGAATCACCCCTGCACTACGGCCAAGGATATTCGTGTATTCATTAATGGTCATGATCATGCCAACAACTGTCCATCAATGCACTACGGGCCAATGAGGACTTTTACCACATCATTTGTAACATTACGGTCATGATTATACCGAATAATCCCTGGTCATAATCATACCAAGTCCATCTATGCAATACAGGCCACAGATGACTTTCAACATTTTATAAACATGAGGATGATGACAATGATATAAGAATTCAATAAAACAAGTTCAAGAATTAATTTATCCAGGAATTAACAACGTCCAAATTGTCAACATGATACTGCATTGTGGAGTAAAATTCAAGAATGCTTAGAAGAATATTTTCTTGAAAAGATACTGGATGAAACGCAACTATCAAGGATATTCCACAAATTTCATGGAGTATAAAAGTCAAAACTTAACCAACTGAGTACAATAAAGAATGGAATAACAAAAGAAATCACCATGCATGCGATAGACCGCACAGACAGGTTATTCCAATAGAATAATAAATAATGGAACCAGGTCCGGCGTAAACGCACAGACAGGATATTCCGACAGAATAATAAATAATGGAACCAGGTCCGGTGTAAAACACACAGACAGGATATTCCAACAGAATAATAATAAAACGGAACCAGGTCCGGTGTAAAACACACAGACAGGATGTTCCAACAGAATAATAAACGGAACCAGGTCCGGTGTAAAACACACAGACAGGATGTTCCAACAGAATAATAGAAGAATGTCACCAAGTATAGGGTAGACCGCGTATACTGGTTATTCCAACAGAATAATAACAAATGGAATAACAGAAGTTCTCTTCATGAATATAAAAGAAATAATATTCCCTACCTTAAAAGAACTGGATATTGGAAAAGTGATGTAGCAGAATACTTTTATTCTCTCTCTCTTATTCTCTCTATACTTTCTCTCTCTTTAGCTTGAATGAATTCGTGAAAAATAATGAAGCCCTAGGCCTCTATTTATAGAAAAACTGAGGGTGGCTCTTGGTCTTAACGAAGGGTCAAATGACTCTTGGTCTTAACGAAGGGTCAAATGACTCTTGGTAATATTGAAGGGACAACTACTATTGACGAAAGTAATTACTATTGACCAAGGTAAATACTATTGACGAAGGTAATTACTATTGACGATGGTAATTACTATTGACGACGGTAATTACTATTGACGACGAGACTCTTAGATGATGACATATGGCCCCCCATAAAATAACCAAACTTACCACAACGTCTCAATAATATAACATATTATACAGATGATACTATGACAATAATTTAAGAGATATGATGCAGCAATTACTGTAGCAATAATTGAGTATAGCTGAGTGACTTCTCACGTAAGCATCAATAATCAATACCGTGTGCTACTATGCAACCACGCGTATTACTGTACTTTTACTACCGAGTAGTTCAACAGTTTTAACGGTTTTAACGGTAACACCTCAGCCGTTATTTTTATAGAAAGATAATTCTGTCGTTTTCTCAATCCGACAATAATTCCGTTGTGGGGTCCACCAATGATTGTGCCGTCGTACGAATATTCCCCGACAAAAAGAATATTCTCCGACCAAACGAATATTTTATAACAACTTGCTTACTTTGCAAAATTTATAAATATTACCCACAACTATAACATTATATCAAATTAACTCCATAATATTCAAAAATAATATTTATAGAAAATTCATCTTTATTTATAAAAATTGGGGTCTTACAGTCACATTCTTCCCTCCTTATAAAAATTCCATCCTCGGAATTTCTTAAAATCACACCCATACCCGGATGCTTTATTCCTACAACCTTTAGCAAAGGTTTAATCTCATTTCGTCCTTCTCACAAGGATCATCTATTGACATATTCATCATTAGTTAAACCTCACGTCTAACTATGCTTTCAATCTCTTGGGTCATCACATTCACCCCTTCTTCAGAAAATTTCATCCTCGAAATTTTTACATACCCTTCTTCTTAACTTCTCTTCAAAGAAGTTCCTATCTTTCAAACATTCCCTAACCTTCATAACTTATCAAGAATCATGAAGTAGAATGAATAACGAGGAACATAAGAATTCCTTTAAAACATTTTATACTTTTGCTGAGGGATCAAATCGACCATGAACTCTTACTAGGTTTAACAACATTTCACCGTAAACCCTTCTATCACGGTCAGTTTACAATCACCAAGAAAGTAAACTACCTCTTCCATACATAGGTGGTCAACCCATCGTATAACCCCATTTCGGGATATGTTCTCCTCAGACGTATTCATTAGATTTCGCACCAAGACAATTTGGTTAGGCATAACTCCTTAAAGAAAGCTCGATTTTCTTATAATATGGCATACCATTTGTCTTAGCCAAATCAAATAGCTTAGACCATACCAATAAATTGGACATCAACTTGAAACATTCGTCTAGTCAAATCAATTGACATCGACTACTCTTTAAATTCTTTTAGTCATAACTTCAAAACGTTTTATGACGTCATGATACACTACTTTTCACAATACGTTGAGGACTTTGTCACTTTATGATTTCGTCATTATACATCATACCATAGCGGGTTGTTGATACTAAGATCACATCCAACACTAAGTTCAATTGTATTAATAACTCCATCCTTTTACCATCCTTGCATCAAATACACTAATGATATAAAATTCATTTTTATATTTCAAATCAATTTCTGTCTAGCTAAAAACAATTAGCATAGACATATAAAGAATAGTTCTTTTAAAATCCATTGGTTCATAAAAATTTGAACCAATTCTTTCCTTTTCAAGATGTACATATCAGCACGATTTTAATAAACTTCGAAATCTAGCATAGCTAGATGACTTGGAATATCCTATTTCTCCATATTCCTTCATTGTCTTACTTGCGACAATACTCAATCTTCTCTAATACCTCCAATGCTAAGTATACTGAAAATAACTCGTTTTCAGTTTAAACATTCCTATAACTTTGTATAGTCTATTAACTTTGTGACACCCCAAATTCAGGTATCTTCCAACTCGACAGATGGTGCTACACGGTGCTACAGTTTACACATATATTCAATTGAAATACCTCAAAAGAGTGAATATGTCTTCTATATATTCCAAAATAATATTACCATTCCCAGGTTCTTTATAACCATTACATGTGTTCTTGTCATAATATCAAATAATTACAACATTCATACTATACTATTACAAAGGCAATCTACTGGTTTGCCTTAGCCTTCCCTTTATCTTTACTAGGTCCTTCAGTCCGTTCGGTCTTAGCTGCATTCATATGGTTCAAGCAAGAGTGAGCATAACTAGGTCAGCAAGTATGCCAATTTTATTTAAACAACAGGCTTGAATCATATAAATCGTATATCTTTAATAACTGAATCAATAGTTATGAAGTACTATCAATAATTCAAAATATCACTTCTCTTTTCTTAAAACGTTTCACAATGAAAAACATTCAGTAAAACATCAATTTCGGTCCAAGACCTTGAGCATTTCATTCTTTCTTTGAAAAGGACAACCCGATACCAAGTCCATAAGTTCGACATATCTTACGAGCACGTCTAGGTGATCAACCTATAGTATTCTATGCTGTAAACCACAAGTTTCTTTAAATGGATTTACGTTTAAGTTTTGGCAACCTCACGTGCCTGTCGTTTGACGACAAAACATTTGTTTATGCATACTCAGTCTTTCTTTGAAATCAATACCAAAACAGTTTGGCAAAACATAACAACATTGACAATAGTTTGATAGATTATAAGAAATCTACAAACACATTAAGTCTAGCCAAAGGAATTGGCTTTGACTTCATCATACATTAATTCATGCGTAAGATACATGAATTTACAAAGCTTGTCCAGAATGAACATAGACAAGGGTTAGAACACTTGCCTTCAACATCTTCTATCATTAATATACTTTTCCTTTGAGTCTTTAAGGATTCTATAATACATGATCACATAACATACCACATTAGGTCATATATAATCAAGTATAGTTACTAATATATCTTACCCTTCATCTCAATTTAATCATTCCTTAGATTGTTTAACATTAATTAAGGTTTATCGTATTACATTGTATTTATATTTACGTAATCGTTCGTCAACCTTTAGTTATAATTCCTAAGGTTTTAATCATCCTTAAGGATGTTATTTCAAGTTAATTAGGTATATCATTCACCTTCCATTAACTTCTCTTTCTTTTACTTTCATTGTTATTCTTCTCTGTCTTTCTCCTAGTGCTGGCGATGCGGCGCCAGCTTCCTTTATTCAACTCGCGCTGCGGCGCTGTCTATGTCCCGGATTTGGCGTTGCGGCGCGAGTCCCTTTGCTAGCAGCCGCGCTGTGGCGCCACTCATCAGTGGGTTGGGGTCTGGCCTGGCACTACGGCACCGACTTTCCCTTCTTGGGCCGTGCTGCAGCGCCGACCCTGCCTCAGAGAAAAATTTCACAGATTGTTTTCTTCTGTGAAATTCCCGGGCTCATAACTTGTTCATCCTAAGTCCGAATTGGCTCGTTCAAAAGCTATTAGCTCACAAATCACATGTTCTATGATTTCATTAGAAAAATTTTCATTTTCGAATCTTTTAACTTAGAATTCACTGATTAGTTCATTATCATAAAAAAGTTAAACGTTCGTGAACATTCAAAGCTCGATTCTTCGTTCTAAGTCAGAATTTGGTCATTTTCGAGTTCGCAACTCTAAAATGCAAATTGAGACTAATCTCTATCGAAAACCAACGTTTTCGAGTTCAATGTTAACTTTTGACTTTCATTTCGAGAATTTAACGATTTCGATGATTATCGTCTAATCTCGTAACTTTCGTTATAACTTCGTTACTTGAGATTTTTACACTATTCAAAATGGATTCATTTCATATCTCTAACATCCTAACCAAACATATTTCAACAACGAAATGATAGTTCAATATATGTTCTTCATTAGTTCATCATTTTCATGATTATGCTTATTGTAACACTCAAGAATTTTGAATTTTTTTAATGGATTAAATTTTTATTTGATTATGTGAATTAAAAGAATTTAATTGATGAATGATGTGAGTAAGATGTTTGAAGGTCGTTCTATGACCTAGAATATGCGAATATGGTTAGTATTCTGGCTATGTGCTAGGATTAATTGTTTTGAATTATCAAGACGAAAATGAAGGATTTCTGAGAATTTTCCCGTTAAAATACTATTTATCCGATTTCATTCAGAGCTTAGGTCTGGAATTCCGAGAAATGCGTAATGATAGAAAGGAAGACGAGATGGAATATGTGATAATATTTCAGTTATGGCAAAAACGAAGTTTTTACCCGCGGACTTAAAACCTAAGGGTTAGAGAAAGTGATTTCCAAAAGGGAAATGTAATGTGTATAATCATTTAGGTTATTAAACGTATGAGATACGAGTATTATACTAGTTTGAATACGAGTATGGTATAAAGAATAATATGACGTATAATAGGAATATCGTATGAGTATTAGACGAAGAGAATACAGGAGTTATACGCGTAGAATACGAGAAGTATTAATGGGGTATGATTTAAGGATTTTGGTATAATCTAATTGGACTTGGACTAATAGTAAGCCCAATGAATTAAGTAAGTAAGCCAAAGTCAAAGCCCAATAGTAATTAAAGACAAGCCCAATTCAAGAAATTAAACCGCGGGTCGAACCGACGGGTTACGGGGTGGGTAAAACCCATGGGATAATCCATGAAGGAATGGGCCGGCCACTTGATGGCCAAGTAAAGTAACATACTTGATCACCAAGTACTTTACTTGGTGATAAAGTAGTGAATAGTAAGGAGGTGCTATTTGGACCATTTTGTCCCCATTTGGTTTCCTATATATATAAAGCTAAGGTTGGTCATTTAGTGTTTTGAAAATCTTGTCCTACTTATATTGAGAGAGAGAAAAGTTAGAAACAAGTAATCAAGTTACTTTCAAGCAAACCATAAGACGTTTTCTAAAAACGTGAAGAACGACAAAGGTAAATTCTCATAAACCGTAGACTTAATCTTTTTCGATTTCTTTATAGTAGAGAATCGTAGATTGGTGGAGCATGTTTAGTGAGGAGGAATAAGGATGTTTATTAATGATCAAATCATTGATAAGGCATGACCAAATAGAAATCGTAAGTGTTTATGTAAGTTAAAAACCTAAGAAAGTTAGGAACGTGAACTTAGTTGTGATGAACGATTTGAAAACCGTCATAGCTAAGGTATGTACATATTGGTTAGTTAGGATGTAGATGATGAATCAATGGATTGTTCCATTTGATTCGGCTTATAGAACACGAGTAACGAAGTTATGGCGAATTTTGCGAAAATAGACGTTAAACGTCGAAAACATAGAAATCTCGGATTAAGGGTCAAAAGTTGCCGTGTGACTTAAAAATGTTAGTTTCCAATGTCAACAAGAGAGATAAGATATTTAAGAGTCGTGGACATAAGAATCGTCGAATTCCGACTTATAACGAAGAAAATGAGTATTGAACGGTCAAAAACGTTAAACGAACACTCAAAAATTGAACCAAAAGGTGAATTCCATGTTAACAGATTCAAAATGTGAAATTCTTATATGAACACATAGAGGGTGTAATTTGTGAGTTGTAGGCTTCCGAATGGGTCAATTCGGATGTAAAATGAAGAAGTTATGAAGCTGAAAAGTTCGTAGAAAAAGTTAACTGTCAAAATCAACTGAGGCACAGGGGTGGCGCCGCAGCACCAAACCCAGTAGTAAGGGTCGCGCCGTAGCACTGGCTCCGGGCTCTGGCCACTATTAGTTGGCGCCGCAGCGCCAATAATGTACCAGAGTCTAGCGCCGCAGCGCCAGTAGTAGAAAAATGTTGACCAAGTTAGGTTTTTATTCTATTTGAATGTAGACCTAAGGTAAGACAATGAAGGTACTTAAGGTACATAATTAGACTGACCTTAAATTACTAATGAGGTGATAACGTTAGAAAATTTAGTATGGTTTAATAAGAATTAAACAAAGAATGCGAGAACGTAATAAGCGCACCGTGAATGATGTTCAACATTGGTAGTTCACCAATAATGGTTGAATGTTGGGTAATAACGTAAGAACGTTAATAAGCCGTAACAAAGTATAAAAAGACGGATTGACTTTATTTAATGAAATAAATTCAAGTAAGACATAGAAGAGAAAGAAGTTGGTTAAAGCTATAAAGTTAGTTTGTTTGATAACTAATTACAGTGTGTTATGTGAATATATCATGTAGATCCTGCAAGGACTGAGAATTGATTGAATTATATATTCGAAGACGCTTGAAGGTAAGTCTTTCTTAACGCTTGTCTAAACTCCGTGTTAGCCAAGTTTTCTATGATGCATATGTTGAAATGCATGAATGTTTTTAAATAAAGTGTCGATGCATGTTTTAACTCGGCTAGACTGGTATTGATGAATGAATTGATTTGTTTACAAGTATTTCATTATAAAATTGTTAACGCTATCCTATGCCAAGTATTTGGTACGGATGAGAAGGTAAGTTTGTCTATGTACAAACAAAAGTATTTTCATCGATTATTCGATGGGCACGCAAGGCTGCCAAATGTTAAACGTATATACGTTTAACGGAAGAGTGTTGATCAACATAGAGTATAATAGGCTGATCACCTAGAAGTGCTCATAAGTAAAGACGGATGGATGGCCTAGGTGTCGGATATCCTTTTCAAATATGAAAATGAAAAGACTATGTTCAGGGTCTATTGACCAGTTCAGAATTCCTAAGCAATTCTATATACTTTGGAATTGTTGTCATGAAATGAGAAGTACTAGCCAAATGTTTTATAGTGCTTCGTAGTTAATTGTTAAGTTATGGAAGTGAAACATGTAATTGCCAATGTGATATTCATATGATTTTGTGTTAAAACTTGCTGAGCTAGAAATGCTCACACTTGCTTGAACCATATGTTTGCAGCTAAAGTCAAACGAACTTAAAGTTCTAAGAGAGATAAAGGCAAGGCTAAGATGGACAGTTAAACGTCCTGTAATAGAATAGTGTATTTGTATGTAATATACTTATGAAGAACAAAGAATGTATTCGGTTATAAACCTGGAAAAGATTTTGTTATTATTGTAATACAAAGATAGCTAATACCATCATTTTGTTGTTCTCAAGAGAATGATTATATGAATTATAGTATCATGGAGCACCATTTGTCTGGTTAGAAGATACCCGAATTTGAGGGCGTCACAGGTTGGTATCAAAGCATTAGGTTATAAAACTTAAGGGGGGAAGAACCTTAGGCTAATAACCTCGTTAGGAAAGGAAAGGTCCAAAAAAAGTTAACTCGAGTCAAATGAGTTAATAAGGTATTGAGGACACTCAGTACTGAAAGATTTAAAAGATGGAAAGTAACCCTAAATGGATTAAATGTGATTTGTGCTTATATTATTGTGTATTATATATTAATCAATTTGTTATGTGTTATTGTAGATGTCAATCGATAGCTTGATGTATAGGGATATACATGTGGTAAGCGAGGAGTCCATGAACCGAGTAGAGCCAGTACCTATGTCTGTAGCGGATATACCTGTAGTGATTCTAGAAGAATCAGAACCCGTGGAGTATTTTTCAGAGGAGGATTATTCCGAGGAGACGATAAGATTAGCATCATATCTGAATATGATGATAGATGTGGAGGATGATATGGAGTTAACATCAGTTAATACAGTTATGCCTGCCTTAGAGTCGACACATAACGAGATGTTGAGGGCAATGTACCTGTCAGTGCTCGACCGTAACATGCAACTGCATAATATGGTGCAACACCAGAAGGAAGAGATCAATGATCTCTATGGGGCTAAGGAGTCTGCAGAGTAAGACTATGAGATAGAGCATGATGAGAAGGTGCTCATGACTGACAAGGCGAGGGACTATAAGAACAAGGTTGTTGAACTTCGTAAGAAACTGGTTGAGAAAGACCAGAAGATAGCACGAATGTCATATATCAATGACAGTGTGCACGAAGATTTCAAGCTTAAAATAGCTTGTTATTCTACTGAGTCGGGACAGACTCGACATACTATAAGTCGAGATATTGTGTCGATTCTAGCAAATGAGAAGCATGAGAATGCTGTTAGGCAGTATTAGAAGTTAGAGTAGTAGATATTTTGTGTAGTGACGTAAAACCCTCTTTTGTATAAATAAAGGGTAGTCTTTTTGTAAATCCCAATTTTTGTGAAAGTCAATCGCGGGATATAAATATAATAGCTTTTGGCTATGGAAAGCAAGTTGTAAATAGTTTTGAACTATGAAGAAGCATATTAATATAAATGAAGTTTTTATTTAATGTGTTTTGGATGTATGAGTTATTGTTCAATGGTACAACGAATAATAACTAAGTAAGAAAATAAGTAATAACGGAACTTTATTTATTTAATCAGAAATGCCCCCAAGAAGAAGATAACGTAATCAAGAGGTGGAATCGCATAACGATAACCAGGGGGGTCCTAATAACCCAATGCAAGAGTTCGTTAATTTATTAACGGCTGCATTTAATCAAGCCGGGGGTAGAGTGCCTGCAGGACCTAGGGTAGCACGAACAACTACCTTTATGAAATTTAAAAGTGTAGGTCCACCTGAGTTCAAGGGAACGACGAACCCAATGGAGGTCCATACATGGGTCAAAGAAATAGAAAAGGCGTTTGTTATTACAAACATAGCTGAGGCGCAAAAGACTTCTTTTGCGACTTATATGATGAAGGGGGATGCCAACTACTGGTGGGAGCCTCACCAAGGTGGGGCTAGAGCTGATACTATTACATGGGAATAGTTCAAGAAGGTATTCTTCGAGAACTACTTCCCTACTAGCATGCAAGGGCGGATGGAGATTAAGTTCCTAGAACTTAAACAAGGGAACATGACGGTTCCCTAATATGCAGCCAAATTTAATGAATTGGCAAGGTTTGCTCCACACCAAGTGGACACGGAGGAGAGGAAGGCTCGTAGGTTTGAGCAGGGCCTAAAACCTTGGCTCTATAGTAGAATTTCAGTTTTTTAGAGTGCTTCCTACGGGACCATTCTGGAAAAGGCGATAATAGCAGAGGGTGGTAGTGAGGTGTTGACCCAATACCGTAAGGAAAGAAAGAATAAGAGTAAGGGAGTGGGAGGAAACAAGGCAGAGTTTGCCAGTGGTAGTGGCAATATGCCTAAATGAAAGAATTTTAACCCTGGGAATACTGGGGTGAAACAAGGGGATCCTAAACGTAGGATCGAGGCATGTAAGACATGCGACAAGACTCATCTAGGAGTCTGTCTAAAAGAAAAACTGGGTTATTTTGTGTGTGGGTCGATGGACCACATGGTAAGAAATTGCCCGAAGAAGGGGGCGGAGGTCAGTAAGGGTTCTGGTAGTGGTAAGTTGGCCATTTCTGGACCAACACCATCATTGGGTAGACCCTCATCCCGAACGTTTAATATGACTGTCCAAGATGCTGTTGCATCGGCAGATGTAGTAGCAAGTATCATTCCAGTCAATGAAATAAATGCTTAAGTGTTATTTGACTCAGGTGCTACTTGTTCTTTTATAGCATATGGATTTGCTAAGCAATTGGGATTAAATTCTGAAAAGTTAGAAATACCGTTAGACGTTAAGGTAGCAAACGAGGAGATAATTCCCATTGAACACATCTACAGCAATTGTTTCGTAGATATTAAGGGTAATAGATTATCGGTAGATCTTTTACCGATAAGGTTAAGAGAATTCGATGTGATTCTCGGTATGGATTGGTTAATTAACCATAGAGCAATAATAGATTGTCATAGAAAGAGTGTAAACCTAAGGCTTTCTAAGAAACCTGAGGTGGTGTTTTATGGTAATAAATCACTGGGACGTTCTTGTTTTCTAACCATGACCCAAGCTAGAAAGATATTGAAGAAGGGGTGTAAGGGTTATCTGTGCCATGTTGTGGATACCCAAAGAGTGGGAACATCATTGGAACAGATAGTAGTAGTTCAAGAGTTTGCGGATGTGTTTCCGGAGGAGTTACCTGGTATTTCGCCAGATAGAGATGTAGAATTTGTGATTGATTTGTTACCGGGTACGGCACCAGTTTCAAAGGCACCATATAGGATGGCGCCAGTTGAGATGAAGGAGTTAATAGCTCAATTACAGGAAATATTAGATAGAAAATACATTCAACTGAGTGTGTCTCCATGGGGAGCACCGATATTGTTTGTAAAGAAAAAGGATGGGTCGTTACGACTTTGTATCGACTATCAAGAGTTGAACAAGTTAACGATTAAGAATAAATACCTGTTGCCCAGGATCGATGATCCATTTGATCAGTTAAAAGGGGCAAAGTATTTTTCTAAAATAGATTTACGAACGGGGTATCATCAGCTGAAAGTGAGGAAGGACGATGTACCTAAGACGACTTTTAGAACTCGTTATGGGCATTACGAGTTTCTAGTTATGTCGTTTGGGTTGACCAATGTGCCAGCCACATTTATGGATATGATGAACAGAGTGTTCAAATAGTATTTGGATAAGTTCGTTGTAGTGTTCATTGATGATATTCTAGTCTATTCTAAGACGCAAGAGGATCATGCTGAACATTTAAGGATAGTGTTGAAAACACTACGGAGGGAGAAGTTGTATGCGAAAGTCACTAAGAGTGAATTTTGGCTTGAACGAGTGCAGTTTCTAGGATATGTTATAGACAAAGATGGAATATCTGTAGATCCAGTGAAGGTGGAAGCGGTGAATGAGTGGGAGCAACCGAAAACGCCAACTGAGGTTCGGAGTTTTCTGGGGTTAGCGGGATACTACAGAAGGTTCATTCAAGAGTTTTCTAAAATAGCTACTCCGTTAACAAATCTGACAAGGAAGTCGGTGAAGTATGTGTGGACAGAAAAGTGTGAAAATAGTTTTTAAGAGCTAAAAAGGAGGTTAAGTGAGGCACCTGTATTATCCTTTCCAGATGATACGGGGAATTTTGTAATTTTTAGCGATGCTTCACATAGAGGACTGGGTTGCGTGCTCATGCAGCATGGCAAGGTCATTGCATACGCATCACGTCAGTTAAAAGATTATGAGAAGGTTTATCCTACTCATGACCTAGAATTAGCAGCTGTAGTGTTTACCTTAAAAATATGGAGACATTATTTATACGGGGAGAAGTGTGAGATATACACGGACCATAAAAGTCTGAAATATATCTTTACACAGAAAGAGTTGAATATGAGGCAGAAAGGGTGGTTAGAGTTAATAAAAGATTACGACTGTGATATTTTGAATCATCTAGGAAAAGCAAATGTTGTAGCCGACGCGTTAAGTTGGAAGGGTAGAGAAAAACTGTCAATGTTAACTACTCAGAATGAGTTAATAACAAAGATGGCAAAGATGCAGTTAGAAGTTAAGTTACCAAGTGAAATAGTGGAGATGTTATTCTCAATAGTGTCTCGACCAACGATAGTGGAACGGGTTAAGGAAGTACAGATAAGTACTGAAGAATGTGAGCGAATGAAAAAGGTAATGAAGGATGACGTGAAGACTAAGTATAACCTTAATAAAGAAGGTTTACTTTATTTTGAGGGAAGAATTTGGGTTCCAACTAATTCTGAGTTGAAAGAAGAGATTATGTATGAGGCCCATAGTTCGAGGTACTCGATACATCCTGGTAGTACTAAGATGTATCAAGACCTTCGACAAAACTTTTGGTGGCCAAACATGAAGAGGGAGATCGCAGAATACGTTAGTAAGTGCTTAACTTGTCAGAAAGTTAAGGCTGAACACCAACGATCGAGTGGGTTGTTGCAGTCACTAGAAATTCCAGAGTGAAAATGGGAGCATATCACCATGGACTTTGTGGTGGGACTTCCAACAATGAGGAAATGATACGATTCTATTTGGGTAATAGTGAATGGGTTGACGAAATCGGCTCATTTTCTACCAATAGGAGTTAGGTATAACCTAGAGCAGTTAGCTAAGCTTTATGTCAAGGAAATCATTTCTAGACATGGAGTACCTGTTTCGATTGTGTCCGATCGTGATCCACGATTCACATCGAACTTTTGGAGGAGTTTGCAAGAGCAAATGGGAATGCATTTGAGATTGAGTACGACATATCATCCACAAATGGATGGACAAAGTGAACGAACGATTCAAACGCTAGAAGATATGGTAAGATCTTGCGTTATGAATTTCAAGGGGAGTTGGGACGAACATCTACCTTTGGTAGAATTCGCTTATAACAATAGTTTTCACGCTAGTATAGGCATGCCGCCTTACGAAGCGTTGTATGGGAGGAAGTGCAGAACACCACTTTGTTGGGATGAAGTAGGTGAACGTCGAATGGACCTGAGATGGTACAACAAATGAAAGACATGGTTAAGCGGATAAGAACCCAATTGGTAGCAGCTCAAGATAGACAAAGAAAGTATGTAGATCCTCATCGAGAGAAGAGGGAGTTTGAAGTAGGATCATATGTCTTTCTAAAAGTGTCGCCTTGGAAATGGAAGATACATTTTGGGAAGAAAGGGAAGTTAAGTCCAAGGTTTATAGGACCTTTTGAAATTTAAGAAGGGTAGGAGAGGTAGCTTATAAAGTAGCTTTACCTCCAGAGATGGAAAGAATACACAATGTGTTTCACGTGTCAGTGTTTCGTCCTTATAAACCGGACTATAAGCACGTAATAGAATATGAATCTATTCAAGTAGAAAAAGACTTAACGTATGAAGAACTTCCGATTCAGATTGTTGATAGGAAGGAACAAGTCTTGAGAAATAAAGTAATACATTCAGTAAAGGTAATTTGGGGTAACCACGATGCTGAAGAAGCAATGTGGGAGCTCGAAAGTAAAATGAAGGAAAGGTTTCCTCATTTGTTTATGTAATTAGAGTGAGATTCTGTGGACAGAATCCTTATAAGAAGGAAGAATGTAACGCCCGAAAATTTCAAATTTTTTAATGGATTAAATTTTTATTTGATTATGTGAATTAAATGAATTTAATTGATGAATGATGTGAGTAATGTAAGACCCCAACTTTTTAATAAATAAAATCGAATTTCCTCTATTTATTATTGTGAATAATATGGTGTTAATTTGATATAATACTTTGGTTACGGGTGATATATGAATTTTTTTTTCAAAATACGCAAGTGGTTATAAAATATTCATTGTTGTCGGAGAATATTCGTTTAGTCGTAGAATATTCTTTCTGTTGGGGAATATTTGTACGACGGCGCAGCCGTTTATTAGTCCCATAACAGAATAACTGTCGAATGAAGAAAATGACAAATTTGAGTTTTTATAAATAACGGCATAGTTGTTACCGTTAACACTGTTGGAATACCTGGTGGTTAAAATACAGTAATACGCGTAGTTACACAGTAGCACACGGTATTGCACAATATTTTTTCAATTATTGATTCTTACGTGGGAAGGCACTACTCAATAATTGTTACAGTAATTTTTGTTCAATAGTTTATTTTATTGAATCAATAATTGCTGCGTTGATATTTTATATTATTATTGTTCCAATAATTGTCGATGCACAGTATCTCCATTATCAGATCAATAATTCATATTATTTGAATAATATTATTAGATAACATTATTGGCAATGTCTAGAAAGTTCTGTCAAGGAGAGGTTTGGTCACCTAATTACGCGCCAGTAAGGAGAAATCCTTATCGGAAAGCCCCATCTTTCCTGGGAACTGCCTGGTTATCATTATTGTGATTCTGTAATATTATTTGTGAATAATTAATTGTTGATCTATATGATAATAAAATATTTATTTGATTCGGATATAAATAATGGATTTATTTATGTGGTTATAAATGAAGGAATTAATGTTGAGGTATTTTATCAGTATTTTGTCGGATTGGAGGTATTAAAAGATCAAATCAGTGTTCTTACAGTTTTATTGTGTGAGTTATAATTTTTAATCTGACCGTTGGATCGTTGTGATTTTTGGATATGTTATACATATATAAGTTGAGTATATGTTCACAAATTTTGAACCGTTAAAAATGAACGTATAATTTGTTATGAATTTTAAGACGTGATTGATTTGGAAATTAGGTTTATAAATGATTTTGGTGGAAAATTCTAGAATTGAGTGGGCCCCACTTATGGTTGGTGAAGAAATGTGCTGAATTTTATTTCAAATGTGGTGGGTGGCAATAGTAACAGGTAAAGCCTTCAGGTAGCAGGTCAAGTCTGCTTCGGCGTGCTAACA
This sequence comes from Panax notoginseng, assembly GCA_016801055.1. Lineage (NCBI taxonomy): Eukaryota > Viridiplantae > Streptophyta > Magnoliopsida > Apiales > Araliaceae > Panax > Panax notoginseng. Next base: position 111,541,726 of record CM029018.1, read on the forward strand.
TTTTCCTATAAATAGAGGGCAAAGTTAGAATTGAAAATCACACCAGAATTCATAAGTTCTCTTTTTTTTCTCTCTAGATTATCGAGTGTATTTTGTGAGTATTTAGATACTTGGTGAGTTGCTATTCATCAGTGTAAGTTTCCTTCAGCGTCATATCCGATATCCAGTCAGAAGTGCTGCTCTTTTGAGGTAAGGGATAGTAAGGGATTTTAAGGATTGTTATGTTTTTCAGTTTCATAATTTTTCTGACCTTCAAAAATTCTGGAAAAATTTAAAATGATAATTTGATGAGTTTTCTAGATTGTGTCCAAAAATGACGATTTTTGGATGTATAGATTAAGAATTATGAATTTTATGGGAAAAGACTATTTTAAAAGTAAACCCTTATAACTCCTTGTGGTTAAGTCCAACATTGATGAAATTTTTATTGGGAGTACATGTATATAACAGAAGTATACTCTGTAAATTTCGAAATTTTTTCACAAAAGTACAATTTATGATAAATATCTAAATATTCGACAGTTTTGGCCATATGAAAAATAGTAAATGAATTTTAAAAATTCTGAGAAAAATATATGTTCAATATGGAACTATATTCTGCTAAATTCCAGAAAAGAAAATTTGTTTGTACTGATTTGATATTTTTTATGAAAATGGACTAGTTATGAGTAAATGAATTAAATATGTTATGTGAAGTAAGAAAATTGGAAAATAGGATTTTATGGCTTGAGAATCATATATGAGGTATATGCAGATTTTTGATGAGGATTTTGGTTATTGACGATGAGTTCTTATGAGTTTGGAATTTTAGGATGATTAAATGCATTATTTAGTAAATTATAAACAATTAAAGTAAATTGTTTATAAGTTTAAGAAATGTTATTTCAATATCATTATACCGAAATATTGGTATGGATTTTATTGTAGAATTTGTACCTTTTTGTGTCGGGTTTACTATTCATGAGTTACTATTCGCGAATTACTATTCATAAGTTACTATTCACGAAGTTACTATTCATGAGTTACTATTCACGAGTTACTATTCATGACAAAATTGGTTTCTTTTTCTAACCAAATTATAGTTGATTTATGAATATTACTTTTGAGATTAAATCTAGATGTTTTGATTATATTGATTTTACTATTATATATAATATTTTTATAACCCTAATGATGATATTTCTATTTGACTTGAGTGTAAAGATGGGTAGATTTTTAGTATGATCATGACTATGGGTTCCCTTTGGCCAGTAGTGTAAAGTTGAATTATTGACTGGTATGATCATGACCATTGAATTTATAATTGAATATCTTTAGCTTAACTGCAAAGGTGAAATGATCAGCATGGTTATAATTATTATTTATATAAATTCTGAAATGATTATATATTTATAATTGAAGTGGTTATAATATGAACTGTTGATGAATATATTTGGCATGTAGTGCAAATATGAACTGTTGAGGAATATCTTTGGCCTGTAGTGCAAAGATGAATTGTTGATGAATATATTTGGCTCGTAGTGCAAAGATGACCTGTTGTTGAATATCTTTGGCCAGTAGTGTAAAGATGAACTGTTGACGAATATCATTGGCCCGTAGTGCAAAAATGAATTTATTAGTATGATTGTGAACAGGAACTGTGATTTGGTATAACCATGATCTTTGATGTTTCGGGTAAAGACATGTGATGAAAATTATCTTCGTCCTGGATGCAAAGAGGAATTTAGAATTACAATTATGATTATGAGTTATTCATATAATTGTGGAAAGGAACTGTTAATTAATGTTACAGGGATAAAACATTGTTGGTGGACTTTTAATGTGGAGAAGATAATAGACTTTATGGTCTATTTGACTCTTCTAATGGATTGCTCGTTCTGCTGCAACTATGGTTAAAATTTTTTATCATCTACCATATGTTCTAAATCTCTGATTTATTACTGTTGAAGGCTATTGATAATTTATTTATCTATAGTCATGATATTCTTTACTGGGCTAGTTGTGCTCACCCTTCTGTTTCACAATTCCTTTCAGGTAATAAGAGTGTAGCTGGGTCGAGCGGGGGTAACAGAGGAATAGAACGGTGGTTATCATTTAGTAGTTATATTTGATGAATCAAATAGGGTGAGGCGAACCCAACGTTAGAAGGTTGTTTTGTCACTATCATACAAGATGTCTCGTGTCATCATAAGACACAGTTGTGCACATCCACTTGCTGAGTATATCTACGAGCACTACCTATATAATCTTGGTGTTTGTTTGAAGTATAATTCTCAATTAGAGACAGTGGAGATAATGATATGTCAAGAGAAGACTTACCATTGGAAAGAATATGATAGTAATCTTCTCATTTTTCTTTGGAGTCTATTGGGTCAACCAAGAATAATTATGTAGACATATGATATCTATCATAACCTAGACGCATGTCTTCCCATGTACGAAGGTTTCCTTGAGCACTTTTCAAAGATTCTAATTTCTAAAACAGTTTTTGATTATACCTTTATGTAGGTATCACTGTGAGGTGCTGTCCACTGATGGGACATTTGTCACATTACGGTTGGGACACGAGTTACAGTTGGTATATATTTGTATCCAAACTCACAGCATATGTGTTGTTATATTTTGTACGACAATTGTTGTAATAAAGTTGTAGTTGTTTTCTGTACCATGTATTTGGCGACTCAGAATAGGTTGGGTGAAATGGACCTATTTTGGGGTTGTCACATTTGGTATCAGAGCTTAGGGATATGGTCTCTAGCGGGATCGGGGAATATAACTAGGAGGGGAGAGATGAGTAAATCTTTCGCTAGTGTGTCCTACCTAAGCTTATTTGTTGGTCAGTCATAATATCGGGATATTATGTGATATGTTAATTTGTTTAATTAATCCTTGTTTTATGGCAGTATTTGAGAATGGCTGCTGAGAATGTTAACAATGGAGTGAATGAGACCGTGGGGATACCTCTAATCACCAACAAGGATAATGTGATGTCAGGCGAAGAAGGAATTAGAGAAATCCATGTGGTGAGTGAAGAATTGATAGTTGCACCCGAGATGGTCGCAGAGGTAACATCTGAGAGTGAGAAAGAAGAGGAAGAAGAGGTACCTGAGGAGAATTTATTAGAGGTATTATATGATCAACATGTAGAATTACAAAATCGTATTCATGAGTTAGAAGAGCAGGCTGAAGAACGACAGGCGGTCGTGGAGCAAAAGGATGCAAAAATTCAAGCTTGTGTTACCCGATATGTGATGCTTGAATAGAAGCATTCTTTGGCAGAGTATAAGATGATAAAGCTGGAATTTGAGCTGAAAGAAGAAAAAACTGAACGAGTAAGAGTGAGTGATGCATGGGAAAAAGCCGCACGACGCATTGATATTGTGGAAAGAGATGTCCGATCTAAGAAGGCTAAAATAGATGATATGTATTTCTCTTTTTGGACAGCAATTGGGAGAACCCAACATCGAGGTTTGAATTACCCTGTACAGAGCGATCAACCTGAATTCGATATGGATCGAAGATTGATGATTCAGATCATGAATCAGGAGTACGACGAAGCAGTTGAGGGTGGAATATGCCCTATAGAAAAGTATATTCCAACGGTAGTGATGACACCAAATGTTGCCCCAGACAAGTCAAAGCCGAGTAGTTCAAGGGATAGTGGTTGTCATGACTTCCCAACAACTGAGGAACCCAAATGAAGTTATCACAGGAGATATGCAATGGAGAAATCATGATCACCGGGGAGATAGAATCTGAATTGATAGCAAGGTATTCTCAACTATTTGAAATACTAGGTACGTAAATTTTGAGGACGAAATTTCATAAGGAGAGGAGGTTGTAAGACCCCAACTTTTTAATAAATAAAATCGAATTTCCTCTATTTATTATTGTGAATAATATGGTGTTAATTTGATATAATACTTTAGTTATGGGTGATATATGAATTTTTTTTCAAAATACGCAAGTGGTTATAAATTATTCATTGTTGTCGGGGAATATTCGTTTAGTCGTGGAATATTCTTTTTATCGAGGAATATTCGTACGACGGCACAGCCATTTGTGGGCCCCATAACAGAATAACTGTCGGATGAAGAAAATGACAAATTTGAGTTTTTATAAATAACGACGTAGTTATTACCGTTAACACTGTTGGAATACCTGGTGGTTAAAATATAGTAATACGCGTAGTTGCACAGTAGCACACGGTATTACATAGTATTTTTTTAATTATTGATTCTTACGTGAGAAGGAACTACTCAATAATTGTTACAGTAATTTTTGTTCAATATTTTATTTTATTGAATCAATAATTGCTGCGTTGATATTTTATATTATTGTTATTTCAATAATTGTCACTGCACAGTATCTCCATTATCAGATCAATAATTCATATTATTTGAATAATATTATTAGATAGCATTATTGGCAATGTCTAGAAAGTTCTGTCAAGGAGAGGTTTGGTCACCTAATTACGCGCCAGTAAGGAGAAATTCTTATCGGAAAGCCCCCTCTTTCCTGGGAACTGCCTGGTTATCATTATTGTGATTCTGTAATATTATTTGTGAATAATTAATTATTGATCTATATGATAATAAAATATTTATTTGATTCGGATATAAATAATGGATTTATTTATGTGGTTATAAATGAAGGAATTAATGTTGACGTATTTTATCAGTATTTTGTCGGATTGGAGGTATTAAAAGATCAAATCAGTGTTCTTACAGTTTTATTGTGTGAGTTATAATTTTTAATCTGACCGTTGGATCGTTGTGATTTTTGGATATGTTATACATATATAAGTTGAGTATATGTTCACAAATTTTGAACCGTTAAAAATGAACGTATAATTTGTTATGAATTTTAAGACGTGATTGATTTGGAAATTAGGTTTATAAATAATTTTGGTGGAAAATTCTAGAATTGAGTGGGCCCCACTTATGGTTGGTGAAGAAATGTGCTGAATTTTATTTCAAATGTGGTGGGTGGCAATAGTAACAGGTAAAGCCTTCAGGTAGCAGGTCAAGTCTACTTCGGCGTGCTAACATTTTCCTATAAATAGAGGGCAAAGTTAGAATTGAAAATAACACCAGAATTCATAAGTTCTCTTTTTTTTCTCTCTAGATTATCGAGTGTATTTTGTGAGTATTTAGATACTTGGTGAGTTGCTATTCATCAGTGTAAGTTTCCTTCAGCGTCATATCCGATATCCAGTCAGAAGTGCTGCTCTTTTGAGGTAAGGGATAGTAAGAGATTTTAAGGATTGTTATGTTTTTCAGTTTCATAATTTTTCTGACCTTCAAAAATTCTGGAAAAATTTAAAATGATAATTTGATGAGTTTTCTAGATTGTGTCCAAAAATGACGATTTTTGGATGTATAGATTAAGAATTATGAATTTTATGGGAAAAGACTATTTTAAAAGTAAACCCTTATAACTCCTTGTGGTTAAGTCCAACATTGATGAAATTTTTATTGGGAGTACATGTATATAATAGAAGTACACTCTGTAAATTTCAGAATTTTTGCACAAAAGTACAATTTATGATAAATATCTAAATATTCGGTAGTTTTGGCCATATGAAAAATAGTAAATGAATTTTAAAAATTCTGCGAAAAATATATGTTCAATATGGAACTATATTCTGCTAAATCCCAGAAAAGAAAATTTGTTTGTACTGATTTGGTAATTTTCATGAAAATAGACTAGTTATGAGTAAATGAATTAAATATGTTATGTGAAGTAAGAAAATTAAAAAATAGGATTTTATGGCTTGAGAATCATATATGAGGTATATGCAGATTTTTGATGAGGGTTTTGGTTATTGGCAATGAGATCTTATGAGTTTAGAATTTTAGGATGATTAAATACATTATTTAGTAAAGTGTAAATAATTAAAATAAATTGTTTATAAGTTTAAGAAATGTTATTTCAATATGATTATACCGAAATATTGGTATGAATTTTATTGTGAAATTTGTACCTTTTTGTGTCGGGTTTACTATTCACGAAGTTACTATTCATGGGTTACTATTCACGAGTTACTATTCATGACAAAATTGGTTTCTTTTTCTAACCAAATTATAGTTGATTTATGAATATTACTCTTGAGATTAAATCTAGTTGTTTTGATTATATTAATTTTACTATTATATATAACATTTTTATAACCCTAATGATGTTATTACTATTTGACTTGAGTGTAAAGATGGGTAGATTTTTGGTATGATCATGACTATGGGTTCCCTTTGGCCAGTAGTGCAAAGCTGAATTGTTGACTGGTATGATCATGACCATTGAATATCTTTAGCTTAAGTGTAAAGGTTAAATGATCAACATGGTCATAATTATTATTTATATAAATTCTGAAATGATTATATATTTATAATTGAAATGGTTATAATATGAACTGTTGATGAATATATTTGGCCTGTAGTGCAAATATGAACTGCTGAGGAATATATTTGGCCTGTAGTGCAAAGATGAATTGTTGATGAATATCTTTGGCCCGGAGTGCAATGATGACCTGTTGTTGAATATCTTTAGCCAGTAGTGCAAAGATGAACTGTTGACGAATATCGTTGGCCCGTAGTGCAAAGATGAATTTATTAGTATGATTATGAATAGAAATTGTGATTTGGTATAACCATGATCTTTAATGTTTCAGGTAAAGACATGTGATGAAAATTATCTTCGTCCTGGATGCGAAGAGGAATTTAGAATTACAATTATGATTATGAGTTATTCATATAATTATGGATAAAATATTGTTGGTGGACTTTTAATGTGGAGAAGATAATAGACTTTATGGTATATTTGACACTTCTAATGGATTGCTCGTTCCGCTGCAACTACGGTTAATTTTTTTTATCATCTACCATATGTTCTAAATCTCTGATTTATTACTGTTGAAGGCTATTGATAATTTATTTATCTTTAGTCATGATATTCTTTACTGGGCTAGTTGTGCTCACCCTTCTGTTTCACAATTCCTTTCAGGTAATAAGAGTATAGCTGGGTCAAGCGGGGGTAACAAGGGAATAGAACGGTGGTCATCATTTAGTAGTTATATTTGGTGAATCAAATAGGGTGTGTGACACCCCCAAATCCCGGTACTTCATTACCTCAAGATTTGGTGTTCACGTAATCAAAACATTCATTTCTAACTACCCAATCATAATAGAATTGAATAATAAAAGAAAACCTGCCCATACAGGATTAAACTTAAATAAAAGTAAATCTCCCAGGTTATCCAACCTTTAACAACAATCATTTAAATGCGGAAAATTAAATAACTTCATTACAATCTTTAAATTTAATTCTGAAAGTAAACTATCAAAACTATTACAAGTCTTCAGTATTTATTCATCTTTCCTTTTCCCTTACTGGTGCTAGGTACGTCACCCGTTTCAACTTTAGCTGTAAGAAATTTTACAGGCAAGAGTGAGCAAACAAGGCCCACTTGAAATAACAATAAGTAAATCTTTAAACTTTCACATCAATTGCCAATATTAGGCTCAATAGAACTGAACAATATATTCTATTAACTTTCTGAAAACTATAACATTCACTGAGGGTCTAATGACCACGAATCATGTCCACAGTTATAAGTAATCTTTCAACTTTAACTTTAACAGTCATAAGACTATAAGGACTCCACGTACTTAGGGGGATCAACCCTTCGTACAATGTATTGTGCACAACCATTTTAACGCTAAGCGTAAACCTCTATTAAAAGAGTTGTTCATCTCAGTATTTAGAATACAAGTCCGCACCAAAGTAAGTTTGGTTTGGATAAGTTTTTAAGGAAATTTGGAGTTCAACGGACATCAACTAAGGATTAGTTGAATACAAGATAATAACACTATGTTATTGAATGATCATACTGAATAAACATTTCATTCTAAGTCCATGCTTTAGGAATAATCTAATAGCATAACAATTGAATAACTTATCATACCTTGCTTTGAACAATGTTAAGCTAAGGTTACATTTTTAGAATTTAATATTAAGCATGCACAACAAATAATAACTTGAACGATAAACTAAAGGTACTTGCATGCTAATATAACAAGTTTAGAGTTAAGAAAACTTGCACAATTATAAAAGTAGAGTTAGAGAACTTGCATAAGTGTAATATAACAGTGAAAAGTAACCTTGCTGAATAATAAAATAGCAAAGGTTAGGGAACTTGCCTCGTGTGTAGGTTAAACAATTACTATTCACGTTCACCCCAAATCCTACACATACCATATGCATTGACAATACACATTAGTTACACTAACATTACCTTTATGAGTTTTTTTTATTACTCTTAGTATAGCTACTGTAAGACCCCGAATTTTATGAAATAAAAGTATTCAATTTTTCTTATAATTACAATTCAGTAAATGGTTAAATTGATAAAAGTTTAAAGTTATGAGTGAAATATGATTTTTTTTCAAAATAAGCAAGTGGTTATAAAATAATCATTGTTGTCGGGGAATATTCTTTCTGTCGGGGAATATTCGTACGACGGCGCAGCCATTTGTGGGCCCCATAACAGAATAACTATCGGGTGAAGAAAACGATAAATTTGAATTTTTACAAATAACGGCGTAGTTGTTACCGTTAACACTGTTGGAATACCCGGTAGTTAAAATACAGTAATACGCGTTATTGCACAGTAGCACACGGTATTGCATAGTATTTTTAAAATTATTGATTCTTACGTAAGAAGGCACTACTCAATAATTGTTACAGTAATTACTGTTCAATATTTTATTTTATTGATTCAATAATTGCTACGTTGAAATTTTGTATTATTGTTGTTCAATAATTGTTGCTGCACAGTATTTCCCATTATCAGATCAATAATTCATTTTATTTGAATAGTATTATTAGATAGCATTATTGGCAATGTCTAGAAAGTTCTGTCTAAGGAGAGGTTTGGTCATCTAATTGCGCGCTAGTAAGGAGAAATCCTTATTGGAAAGCCCCCTCTTTCCTGGGAACGGCCTGGTTGTTATAAATGTGATTCTATAAATATTATTTGTGAATAATTAATTATTGATTCATATGATAAGGAAATATTTATTTTATGTGGATATAAACGAGGGATATATTTTTGTGGTTAAAAATGAAGGAGTTAATGTTGAGATTTTTATCCGTATTTTTATCGGAATGGAGGTATTAAAAATCAGGGTTTTTGAGATATTTTGCGGGGGTTATAATTTTTAATCCGACCGTTGGATCGTGGTAATTTTTGGATATGTTATACATATATAAGTTGAGTATATGCCCACAAATTTTGAACCGTTAAAAATGAACGTATGATTTATTATGAATTTTACGAGATGACTGGTTCAGAAATTGTTGAATTTTCGGAGTTTATCATTTTGGTGGAAAATTCTAGAATTGGTGGGCCCCACTTGTGGTTGGTGAAGAAATGTGCTGAATTATATTTCAAATGTGGTGGGTGGAAATAGTAGCAGGTAAAGCCATCAGGTTGCAGGTCAAACCTACCAAAATTTTCCTATAAATAGAGGGCTAAGTTAGAATTGAAAATCACACCAGAAACATAAGCTTTCTCTCTTTCTCTCTCTATATTATGAAGCATATTTTGTGAGTATTTAGATACTTTGAGAGTTGCTAATCAGTGCAAGTTTTCTTCAGCCTTATACCGATCAGAAGTACTGCTCTTTTGAGGTAAGGGATTGTAAGGGATTGTAAGGGATATTAAGGGATTTTAAGGGTTGTTATGATTTTCAGTTTCGTAATTTTTCTGAACTTCAAAAATTCTGGAAAAATTTGAAATGATATTTTGATGAGTTTTATTGATTGTGTCCAAAAATGGTGATTTTTGGATGTATAGATTGAGAGTTATGAATTTTATGAGAAAAGACTATTTTAAAAGTAACCGCTTATAATTCCTTGTGGTTAACTCCAAAATTGATGAAATTTTTATTGGGAGTACATGTGTATGATAGAAGTATACTCTGTAAATTTCAGAATTTTTGGATAAAAGTATAATTTTTGATAAATGTCTAAATATTCGGTTGTTTTGGCCATATGAAAAATAGTAAATGACTTTTAAAAATTCTGAGAAAAATATATGTTCACTATGGGACTATATTATGCTAAATCCCAGAAAAGAAATATTTTTGGAACTGATTTGGTATTTTTTATGAAAATAGTCTAGTTATGAGTAAATGAATTAAATATGTTTTGTGAAGTAAGAAAATTGGAAAATAGGATTTTATGGCTTGAGAATCCTATATGAGGTATATGCAGATTTTTGATGAGGGTTTTGGTTATTGATGATGAAATCTTAAGAGTTGACATTTTATGATGATTAAATGCATTAATTAGTAAAGTGTAAACAATTTAAATAAATTGTTTATAAGTTTAAGTAATGTTATTCTTTCAATATCATTATACCGAAATATTGGTATGAATTTTATTGTAGAATTTCTATCTTTTGTGTCGGGGTTACTATTCATGAGTTACGAATATTACTCTTGAGATTAAAACTATATGTTGATCATATTATTTTTATCATCATATATAACATTTTTATAACCCTGATGTTGAAATTCTCTTTCGCTGGAGTGTAAAGATGGGTAGATTATTGGTATGATCATGACTAGGGTTCTCTTTGGCCTGTAGTGCAAAGTTGAATTGTGACTGGTATGATCATGACCATTGAATTTATAAGTGAATATCTTTAGCTTAAGTGCAAAGGTGAATTGATCAACATGGTTATAATTATTGTTTATATAAATTCTGAAATGATTATATATTTCTTTGAGATATGAATATATTTGGCCTGTAGTGCAAATATGAATTGTTGAGGAATATCTTTGGCCTGTAGTGCAAAGATGAATTGTAGATGAATATCTTTGGCCTGTAGTGCAAAGATGGTCTGTTGATGAATATCTTTGGCCCGTAGTGCAAAGATAAACTGTTGTTGAATATCTTTGGCCGTAGTGCAAAGATGGATTTATTAGTATGATTATGAACAGGAACTGTGATTTGGTATAACCATGATCTTTGATGTTTCAGGTAAAGACATGTGATGAAAATATTCTTCGTCCTAGGTGTGAAGAAAAATTTAGAATCACAATTATGATTATGAGTTATTCATATGATTGTGGAAAGGAACTGTTGATTGATGTTACAGGGATAAAACATTGTTGATGGATTTTTAACATGGAGAAGATAATAGACTTTATAGTCTATTTGACTCTTCTAATGGATTGCTCGTTCCGCTGCAACTATGGTTGAAATTTTTATCATTTACCATATGTTCTAAATCTCTGATTTATTATTGATGAAGGCTATTGATAATTTAATTATCTTTAGTCATGATATTCTTTACTGGGCTAGTTGTGCTCACCCTTTTGCTTCACAATTCCTTTCAGGTAATAAGAGTGTAGCTGGGTCGAGCGAGGGTAACGGGGAAATAGAACAGTGGTCTCTAGCTGTGGATGTTCTCCCGAAGCAGTATAGAAAAGTTCATTTAGTAGTTATATTTGGTGAATCCAATAGGGTAAGGTGTACCCAACGTTGGAAGGGTGTTTTGTCACTATCATACAAGATGTCTAACGACATACAACCTCGTGTCATCATAAGACAGGGATGTGCTCATCCACTTGCTGAGTATATATACGAGCACTACCTATATAATCTTGGTGTTTGTTTGAAGTATAATTCTCAATTAGAGACAGTGGAGATAATGATAAGTCAAGAGAAGACTCACCATTGGGAAGAATATGATAGTAATCTTCTCATTTTTCTTTGGGGTCTATTGGGTCAACCAAGGATAATTCTGTGGCCATATGATATCTATCATAACCTAGATGCGTGGCCTCCCATGTACGAAGGTTTCCTTGAGCACTTCCCAAAGATTCTAATTTCTAAAACAGTTTTTGACTATACCTTTATGTAAGGTGTTATTGTGAGGTGATGTCCACGGTTGGAACATGAGTCACATTTGGTATATATTTGTATCCAAACCCACAGCATATGTGTTGTTGTATTTTGCACGACAATTGTTGTAATAAAGTTGTAGTTGTTTTCTGTACCATGTATTTGACGACTCAGAATGGGTTGGATGGAATGGACCTATTTTGGGGTCGTTACATTTTGGTATCAGAGCTTAGGGATATGATCTCTGGCGGAGATCGGGGAATACAACTAGGAGGGGAGAGATGAGTAAATCCTTCGCTAGTGTGTCCTACCTAAGCTTATTTGTTGGTCAGTCATAATATTGGGATATTATGTGATATGTTAATTTGTTAAATTAACCTTTGTTTTTGAAGCTGTATTCTAGAATGATATCTGAAATACAGGAGATGAGCAATGGAGAAATCATGAGGACAGGGAAGATGAAATCTGAAATGAAAGCAAGGTATTCTCAACTCTTTGAAATACCAGGTACGTAAATTTCGGGGACGAAATTTCATAAGGAGGGGAGATTGTAAGACCCCGAATTTTATGAAATAAAAGTATTCAATTTTTCTTATAATTACAATTCAGTAAATGGTTAAATTGATAAAAGTTTAAAGTTATGAGTGAAATATGATTTTTTTTCAAAATAAGCAAGTGGTTATAAAATAATCATTGTTGTCGGGGAATATTCTTTCTGTCGGGGAATATTCGTACGACGGCGCAGCCATTTGTGGGCCCCATAACAGAATAACTATCGGGTGAAGAAAACGATAAATTTGAATTTTTACAAATAATGGCGTAGTTGTTACCGTTAACACTGTTGGAATACCCGGTGGTTAAAATACAGTAATACGCGTTATTGCACAGTAGCACACGGTATTGCATAGTATTTTTGAAATTATTGATTCTTACGTAAGAAGGCACTACTCAATAATTGTTACAGTAATTACTGTTCAATATTTTATTTTATTGATTCAATAATTGCTACGTTGAAATTTTGTATTATTGTTGTTCAATAATTGTTGCTGCACAGTATTTCCCATTATCAGATCAATAATTCATTTTATTTGAATAGTATTATTAGATAGCATTATTGGCAATGTCTAGAAAGTTCTGTCTAAGGAGAGGTTTGGTCATCTAATTGCGCGCTAGTAAGGAGAAATCCTTATTGGAAAGCCCCCTCTTTCCTGGGAACGGCCTGGTTGTCATAAATGTGATTCTGTAATATTATTTGTGAATAATTAATTATTGATTCATATGATAAGGAAATATTTATTTTATGTGGATATAAATGAGGGATATATTTTTGTGGTTAAAAATGAAGGAGTTAATGTTGAGATTTTTATCCGTATTTTTGTCGGAATGGAGGTATTAAAAATCAGGGTTTTTGAGATATTTTGCGGGGGTTATAATTTTTAATCCGACCGTTGGATCGTGGTAATTTTTGGATATGTTATACATATATAAGTTGAGTATATGCCCACAAATTTTGAACCGTTAAAAATGAACGTATGATTTATTATGAATTTTACGAGATGACTGGTTCAGAAATTGTTGAATTTTCGGAGTTTATCATTTTGGTGGAAAATTCTAGAATTGGTGGGCCCCACTTGTGGTTGGTGAAGAAATGTGCTGAATTATATTTCAAATGTGGTGGGTGGGAATAGTAGCAGGTAAAGCCATCAGGTTGCAGGTCAAACCTACCAAAATTTTCCTATAAATAGAGGGCTAAGTTAGAATTGAAAATCACACCAGAAACATAAGCTTTCTCTCTTTCTCTCTCTATATTATGAAGCATATTTTGTGAGTATTTAGATACTTTGAGAGTTTCTAATCAGTGCAAGTTTTCTTCAGCCTTATACCGATCAGAAGTACTGCTCTTTTGAGGTAAGGGATTGTAAGGGATTGTAAGGGATATTAAGGGATTTTAAGGGTTGTTATGATTTTCAGTTTCGTAATTTTTCTGAACTTCAAAAATTCTGGAAAAATTTGAAATGATATTTTGATGAGTTTTATTGATTGTGTCCAAAAATGGTGATTTTTGGATGTATAGATTGAGAGTTATGAATTTTATGAGAAAAGACTATTTTAAAAGTAACCGCTTATAATTCCTTGTGGTTAACTCTAAAATTGATGAAATTTTTATTGGGAGTACATGTATATGATAGAAGTATACTCTGTAAATTTCAGAATTTTTGGATAAAAGTATAATTTTTGATAAATGTCTAAATATTCGGCTATTTTGGCCATATGAAAAATAGTAAATGACTTTTAAAAATTCTGAGAAAAATATATGTTCACTATGGGACTATATTATGCTAAATCCCAGAAAAGAAATATTTTTGGAACTGATTTGGTATTTTTTATGAAAATGGTCTAGTTATGAGTAAATGAATTAAATATGTTTTGTGAAGTAAGAAAATTGGAAAATAGGATTTTATGGCTTGAGAATCCTATATGAGGTATATGCAGATTTTTGATGAGGGTTTTGGTTATTGATGATGAAATCTTAAGAGTTGACATTTTATGATGATTAAATGCATTAATTAGTAAAGTGTAAACAATTTAAATAAATTATTTATAAGTTTAAGAATATTATTCCTTCAATATCATTATACCGAAATATTGGTATGAATTTTATTGTAGAATTTCTATCTTTTGTGTCGGGGTTACTATTCATGAGTTACGAATATTACTCTTGAGATTAAAACTATATGTTGATCATATTATTTTTATCATCATATATAACATTTTTATAACCCTGATGTTGAAATTCTCTTTCGCTGGAGTGTAAAGATGGGTAGATTATTGGTATGATCATGACTAGGGTTCTCTTTGGCCTGTAGTGCAAAGTTGAATTGTGACTGGTATGATCATGACCATTGAATTTATAATTGAATATCTTTAGCTTAAGTGCAAAGGTGAATTGACAAACATGGTTATAATTATTGTTTATATAAATTCTGAAATGATTATATATTTCTTTGAGATATGAATATATTTGGCCTGTAGTGCAAATATGAATTGTTGAGGAATATCTTTGGCCTGTAGTGCAAAGATGAATTGTAGATGAATATCTTTGGCCTGTAGTGCAAAGATGGTCTGTTGATGAATATCTTTGGCCCGTAGTGCAAAGATAAACTGTTGTTGAATATCTTTGGTCGTAGTGCAAAGATGGATTTATTAGTATGATTATGAACAGGAACTGTGATTTGGTATAACCATGATCTTTGATGTTTCAGGTAAAGACATGTGATGAAAATATTCTTCGTCCTAGGTGTGAAGAAAAATTTAGAATCACAATTATGATTATGAGTTATTCATATGATTGTGGAAAGGAACTGTTGATTGATGTTACAGGGATAAAACATTGTTGATGGATTTTTAACATGGAGAAGATAATAGACTTTATAGTCTATTTGACTCTTCTAATGGATTGCTCGTTCCGCTGCAACTATGGTTGAAATTTTTATCATTTACCATATGTTCTAAATCTCTGATTTATTATTGATGAAGGCTATTGATAATTTAATTATCTTTAGTCATGATATTCTTTACTGGGCTAGTTGTGCTCACCCTTTTGCTTCACAATTCCTTTCAGGTAATAAGAGTGTAGCTGGGTCGAGCGAGGGTAACGGGAAAATAGAACAGTGGTCTCTAGCTGTGGATGTTCTCCCGAAGCAGTATAGAAAAGTTCATTTAGTAGTTATATTTGGTGAATCCAATAGGGTAAGGTGTACCCAACGTTGGAAGGGTGTTTTGTCACTATCATACAAGATGTCTAACGACATACAACCTCGTGTCATCATAAGACAGGGATGTGCTCATCCACTTGCTGAGTATATATACGAGCACTACCTATATAATCTTGGTGTTTGTTTGAAGTATAATTCTCAATTAGAGACAGTGGAGATAATGATAAGTCAAGAGAAGACTCACCATTGGGAAGAATATGATAGTAATCTTCTCGTTTTTCTTTGGGGTCTATTGAGTCAACCAAGGATAATTCTGTGGCCATATGATATCTATCATAATCTAGATGCGTGGCCTCCCATGTACGAAGGTTTCCTTGAGCACTTCCCAAATATTCTAATTTCTAAAACAGTTTTTGACTATACCTTTATGTAAGGTGTTATTGTGAGGTGATGTCTACGGTTGGAACATGAGTCACATTTGGTATATATTTGTATCCAAACCCACAGCATATGTGTTGTTGTATTTTGCACGACAATTGTTGTAATAAAGTTGTAGTTGTTTTCTGTACCATGTATTTGACGACTCAGAATGGGTTGGATGGAATGGACCTATTTTGGGGTCGTTACATTTTGGTATCAGAGCTTAGGGATATGATCTCTGGCGGAGATCGGGGAATACAACTAGGAGGGGAGAGATGAGTAAATCCTTCGCTAGTGTGTCCTACCTAAGCTTATTTGTTGGTCAGTCATAATATTGGGATATTATGTGATATGTTAATTTGTTAAATTAACCTTTGTTTTTGAAGCTGTATTCTAGAATGATATCTGAAATACAGGAGATGAGCAATGGAGAAATCATGAGGACAGGGAAGATGAAATCTGAAATGAAAGCAAGGTATTCTCAACTCTTTGAAATACCAGGTACGTAAATTTCGGGGACGAAATTTCATAAGGAGGGGAGATTGTAAGACCCCGAATTTTATGAAATAAAAGTATTCAATTTTTCTTATAATTACAATTCAGTAAATGGTTAAATTGATAAAAGTTTAAAGTTATGAGTGAAATATGATTTTTTTTCAAAATAAGCAAGTGGTTATAAAATAATCATTGTTGTCGGGGAATATTCTTTCTGTCGGGGAATATTCGTACGACGGCGCAGCCATTTGTGGGCCCCATAACAGAATAACTATCGGGTGAAGAAAACGATAAATTTGAATTTTTACAAATAACGGCGTAGTTGTTACCGTTAACACTGTTGGAATACCCGGTAGTTAAAATACAGTAATACGCGTTATTGCACAGTAGCACACGGTATTGCATAGTATTTTTGAAATTATTGATTCTTACGTAAGAAGGCACTACTCAATAATTGTTACAGTAATTACTGTTCAATATTTTATTTTATTGATTCAATAATTGCTACGTTGAAATTTTGTATTATTGTTGTTCAATAATTGTTGCTGCACAGTATTTCCCATTATCAGATCAATAATTCATTTTATTTGAATAGTATTATTAGATAGCATTATTGGCAATGTCTAGAAAGTTCTGTCTAAGGAGAGGTTTGGTCATCTAATTGCGCGCTAGTAAGGAGAAATCCTTATTGGAAAGCCCCCTCTTTCCTGGGAACGGCCTGGTTGTTATAAATGTGATTCTATAATATTATTTGTGAATAATTAATTATTGATTCATATGATAAGGAAATATTTATTTTATGTGGATATAAACGAGGGATATATTTTTGTGGTTAAAAATGAAGGAGTTAATGTTGAGATTTTTATCCGTATTTTTGTCGGAATGGAGGTATTAAAAATCAGGGTTTTTGAGATATTTTGCGGGGGTTATAATTTTTAATCCGACCGTTGGATCGTGGTAATTTTTGGATATGTTATACATATATAAGTTGAGTATATGCCCACAAATTTTGAACCGTTAAAAATGAACGTATGATTTATTATGAATTTTACGAGATGACTGGTTCAGAAATTGTTGAATTTTCGGAGTTTATCATTTTGGTGGAAAATTCTAGAATTGGTGGGCCCCACTTGTGGTTGGTGAAGAAATGTGCTGAATTATATTTCAAATGTGGTGGGTGGGAATAGTAGCAGGTAAAGCCATCAGGTTGCAGGTCAAACCTACCAAAATTTTCCTATAAATAGAGGGCTAAGTTAGAATTGAAAATCACACCAGAAACATAAGCTTTCTCTCTTTCTCTCTCTATATTATGAAGCATATTTTGTGAGTATTTAGATACTTTGAGAGTTGCTAATCAGTGCAAGTTTTCTTCAGCCTTATACCGATCAGAAGTACTGCTCTTTTGAGGTAAGGGATTGTAAGGGATTGTAAGGGATATTAAGGGATTTTAAGGGTTGTTATGATTTTCAGTTTCGTAATTTTTCTGAACTTCAAAAATTCTGGAAAAATTTGAAATGATATTTTGATGAGTTTTATTGATTGTGTCCAAAAATAGTGATTTTTGGATGTATAGATTGAGAGTTATGAATTTTATGAGAAAAGACTATTTTAAAAGTAACCGCTTATAATTCCTTGTGGTTAACTCCAAAATTGATGAAATTTTTATTGGGAGTACATGTGTATGATAGAAGTATACTCTGTAAATTTCAGAATTTTTGGATAAAAGTATAATTTTTGATAAATGTCTAAATATTCGGTTGTTTTGACCATATGAAAAATAGTAAATGACTTTTAAAAATTCTGAGAAAAATATATGTTCACTATGGGACTATATTATGTTAAATCCCAGAAAAGAAATATTTTTGGAATTGATTTGGTATTTTTTATGAAAATGGTCTAGTTATGAGTTAATGAATTAAATATGTTTTGTGAAGTAAGAAAATTGGAAAATAGGATTTTATGAC
Organism: Panax notoginseng; assembly: GCA_016801055.1. Classification (NCBI taxonomy): domain Eukaryota; kingdom Viridiplantae; phylum Streptophyta; class Magnoliopsida; order Apiales; family Araliaceae; genus Panax; species Panax notoginseng. The sequence continues at coordinate 111,560,234 of CM029018.1, forward strand.
TTGAGAATCCTATATGAGGTATATGCAGATTTTTGATGAGGGTTTTGGTTATTGATGATGAAATCTTAAGAGTTGACATTTTATGATGATTAAATGCATTAATTAGTAAAGTGTAAACAATTTAAATAAATTGTTTATAAGTTTAAGTAATGTTATTCTTTCAATATCATTATACCGAAATATTGGTATGAATTTTATTGTAGAATTTCTATCTTTTGTGTCGGGGTTACTATTCATGAGTTACGAATATTACTCTTGAGATTAAAACTATATGTTGATCATATTATTTTTATCATCATATATAACATTTTTATAACCCTGATGTTGAAATTCTCTTTCGCTGGAGTGTAAAGATGGGTAGATTATTGGTATGATCATGACTAGGGTTCTCTTTGGCCTGTAGTGCAAAGTTGAATTGTGACTGGTATGATCATGACCATTGAATTTATAAGTGAATATCTTTAGCTTAAGTGCAAAGGTGAATTGACAAACATGGTTATAATTATTGTTTATATAAATTCTGAAATGATTATATATTTCTTTGAGATATGAATATATTTGGCCTGTAGTGCAAATATGAATTGTTGAGGAATATCTTTGGCCTGTAGTGCAAAGATGAATTGTAGATGAATATCTTTGGCCTGTAGTGCAAAGATGGTCTGTTGATGAATATCTTTGGCCCGTAGTGCAAAGATAAACTGTTGTTGAATATCTTTGGTCGTAGTGGAAAGATGGATTTATTAGTATGATTATGAACAGGAACTGTGATTTGGTATAACCATGATCTTTGATGTTTCAGGTAAAGACATGTGATGAAAATATTCTTCGTCCTAGGTGTGAAGAAAAATTTAGAATCACAATTATGATTATGAGTTATTCATATGATTGTGGAAAGGAACTGTTGATTGATGTTACAGGGATAAAACATTGTTGATGGATTTTTAACATGGAGAAGATAATAGACTTTATAGTCTATTTGACTCTTCTAATGGATTGCTCGTTCCGCTGCAACTATGGTTGAAATTTTTATCATTTACCATATGTTCTAAATCTCTGATTTATTATTGATGAAGGCTACTGATAATTTAATTATCTTTAGTCATGATATTCTTTACTGGGCTAGTTGTGCTCACCCTTTTGCTTCACAATTCCTTTCAGGTAATAAGAGTGTAGCTGGGTCGAGCGAGGGTAACGGGAAATAGAACAGTGGTCTCTAGCTGTGGATGTTCTCCCGAAGCAGTATAGAAAAGTTCATTTAGTAGTTATATTTGGTGAATCCAATAGGGTAAGGTGTACCCAACGTTGGAAGGGTGTTTTGTCACTATCATACAAGATGTCTAACGACATACAACCTCGTGTCATCATAAGACAGGGATGTGCTCATCCACTTGCTGAGTATATATACGAGCACTACCTATATAATCTTGGTGTTTGTTTGAAGTATAATTCTCAATTAGAGACAGTGGAGATAATGATAAGTCAAGAGAAGACTCACCATTGGGAAGAATATGATAGTAATCTTCTCGTTTTTCTTTGGGGTCTATTGAGTCAACCAAGGATAATTCTGTGGCCATATGATATCTATCATAATCTAGATGCGTGGCCTCCCATGTACGAAGGTTTCCTTGAGCACTTCCCAAATATTCTAATTTCTAAAACAGTTTTTGACTATACCTTTATGTAAGGTGTTATTGTGAGGTGATGTCTACGGTTGGAACATGAGTCACATTTGGTATATATTTGTATCCAAACCCACAGCATATGTGTTGTTGTATTTTGCACGACAATTGTTGTAATAAAGTTGTAGTTGTTTTCTGTACCATGTATTTGACGACTCAGAATGGGTTGGATGGAATGGACCTATTTTGGGGTCGTTACAGCTACTAACTAAGTTTAAGTTTAAACAACAACACATCTTTCATGAACATTACTTTTTAGCTTTATTACAACTACTTAAATGATCATGCCATTATACCACGTGTACATTAACAACTTGATACAACATCCTAATACATGTCCAATATGTTATCATTAAGTTATACTAATACCCAAAGGGTTGCACTTGCATTCGTGCATCCCGACGCCCTCCGATTGGCTCCAAATACACAATAGTCCTAAAGATGGCCATTTTGACTATTGTTACAGACCTCAAATTAAAAAACTTAAAGAATAAAAGTTGTAGGTCTACTCGTTCTCTTTCCGAATCATCTTGAATTACCTCAATCGGAGTTCGTATAAAAAAGTTATGGCCATTTTACTACATGAGGTCAAAACTGCCCAACTAGGTCACTTGTTCGGCGCCGGGGCGCGGAACAGTGGCGCTGGGGCGCGAGCTTCAGCGCTGGGGCGCGAGCTACAGCGCTGGGGCGCGAGCTACAGCGCTGGGGCGCGAGCTACTGGCCCATTTTGGCGCTGGGGCGCGAACCATGGCGCCAGGGCGCGAAATTTGGCGCTGGGGCGTGAATTTTGACGCTGGGGCGCCGAAACTCACAGAACCAACCCGAAAGACAGAGCAAAGCTACTGTCTAAATTATTTTTAACAACCAATGGCATCTAACAACTGTATAACTTCATAAAAATTACACATAAAAGTTATGAAGCATTTGTGTACTAATTTTACACAACTAAACAACAATAGCAGAGAACTAATTCTCTGAAAACACTGTGTTTAAAAAAAAATACAGACTCCATTGAAGAAATATCTTGACACAGTGAATACTGTAATCATAATGATACACCAATTTGATTCTTTTGAACTAAGTTCTCTGCAATTCTTAACAAACTAACTAATATAGTCACAGTTTAATTTGACACACTAAATTGATCATCATAATTGTTATTTACATAAGCTACATAAGAAATACATATACTGACATTATTTATTCCTACTGTCAAACGAATTTATCATGCAATTCTCATTCAAGCACTACCTCTAATCATCATAAACTCATATAATCACAAGTAACCTATTGTATAACAACAATTCAACAAATTTGAAATTACAGAGTATATCAATTTTGCCGTAGGCTCATATATGCATATTCATATAATTAGGGAAAATACCTTCAATTAGCGTAATAATTCCTTGCAAACACCACTGAATTAGCTTTGAAATCCTTGTTAACCTCTGAGAATTGCAACTTCACAGACCCTTTTCTCCTCTCAAATTCTCTAAAACTTTTCTTTTTCTCCTTTTAGCAGACAACTCTAAGGTAAAACTGATAGCTAAGCCACATAACAGTATACGTATACTAAAAATAAAAGTAACGCACGCTCTATTTTTCAAACGTTTGGAAACTGACAACTGTATTAAATATACCAATAAGTTTATCAGTTACCAAAAATATATTTATATATATATTATTTATATTTTATTTATTAAATTAATAATTTAAATTCAAAAAAAAATCCAAGGGCCATAGGCTTTGTTTGGCAAATCCCTTTAAAATTTAAATGATTAATATACTTACACCTTGTTTGACAAAACAAAATTAAAATTACTTTAATTTATTTTAATAACTCTTTATAACATAGTTATTTGTTACACTTTATTTAATAACAATTTATTAAATAAATTACTTAATCACATAATTCAATCCACATAACACATTAATTATTTAACAAATAAATAATTAACTAATCACATTAATTATTTAGCAAATAAATAATTAACTAAATAAACTCAATCAAATTGAACAATTACTTATTCAATAATAAACATATCCAATAAATATTTATATAAATTAATAAATATTTATAACTTACATTTAAAAAATATGGAATGTTACATCATTCCCCTCATATAAGGATTCTGTCCTCAGAATCACAACTCAAACAACACATTCGTTACATTCTTCCCTACTTACAAAGATTCTGTCCTCAAAATCGAAGACACAGATTAAACAAATAACTCAGGGTATTCTTTCAACATTTTATCTTCGAGTTCCCACGTTGCTTCTTCAGCGTTGTGGTTCCTCCAAATCACCTTCACAGAAGGTATCACTTTATTCTTGAGCACTTGTTCTTTCCTGTCGACTATCTGGATAGGAACCTCTTCATAAGACAAATCTTTCTCGAACTGCAACGGTTCGTACTCAATCACATGTTTGTAGTCGGGTTTATATGGTCGTAACACCGAAATGTGAAAAATATTATGAATATTTTCCAACTCTGGAGGTAGAGCTACCTCGTAAGCCACTTCTCCCACTCTTCGCAGCACTTCAAAGGGTCCAATAAACCTCGGGCTTAGTTTTCCCTTTTTACCGAAACGAATTTTCCCCTTCCAAGGAGAAACTTTTAGGAATACATAGCTTCCTACGTCAAATGCACGATCTTGCCTGTGTTGATCAGCATACTTCTTCTGTCGGTCTTGAGCTGCTACCAATCTTATCCTGATGAGTTTGATAACCTCAGCAGTTTGTTGCACCAATTCTGGTCCTAACAGTTGACGTTCACCAACTTCATCCCAGTACAGTGGAGTTCTGCACTCTCTGCCGTATAACGCTTCGTAAGGCGGCATGCCGATGCTCGCGTGATAACTATTATTGTAGGCAAATTCCACCAACGGTAATTGCTCTTCCCAGCTTCCTTTGAAATCCATGACGCATGCTCTCAACATATCTTCTAATGTCTGGATCGTTCTTTCGCTTTGGCCATCTGTTTGCGGATGATATGCTGTACTCATTTGCAACTGCGTTCCCATACATTCTTGTAGTCTCTTCCAGAAGTTTGATGTGAACCTCGGATCTCTGTCTGACACAATTGACACTGGAACTCCATGTCTTGCAACGATCTCTTTAATATATAGTTTTGCCAGCTGATCAAGATTGAATCTAATCTTTATTGGCAAAAAGTGTGCAGATTTTGTCAGTCTGTCTACTATTACCCAAATCGCATCGTATCCTTTCTGAGTAGTTGGAAGACCTACCACAAAATTCATCGTGATATGTTCCCACTTCCATTCCGGTATTTCCAACGATTGAAGTAATCCGCTGGGTCTTTGATGTTCGGCTTTTACTCTTTGACATGTCAAACATTTAGCCACGCATTCTGCGACATCCCTTTTCATATTCGGCCACCAAAAATGTGGGCGTAAATCTTGATACATCTTCGTGCTTCCTGGATGAATCGAATATCTTGAGCTGTGAGCTTCGGTCAGGATTTCGTTTTTCAGTTCTGGTGTTGCTGGAACCCAGATTCTTCCCTCGTACCGTAGTAATCCTTCGGTATCGACCTTGTATTTCGTATTGTTACCATCAACCATATTCTCTTTTATCTTTCCACATTCTTCATCTTGTAACTGAGCGTTTTTCACCTTGTCCAGTAAAGTTGGACCTGGTTCTAGATGAAATAGTCGTTCGTCGGTTTCCTGTGGAAATTTGATTTCCAGTTCTAACTTTGTCATTGCTGAAATGAGCTCCTCCTGAGTTGTTATCAGCATTAATTTTTCCCGACCTTTCCTGCTTAAAGCATCTGCAACCACATTCGCTTTGCCCGGATGATAAAAGATCTCACAATCGTAATCCTTTATCAATTCCATCCATCTCCTCTGACGCATGTTCAGGTCCTTCTGATTGAAAATATACTTCAGACTTTTGTGGTCTGTGTAGATCTCACATTTCTCTCCATACAGATAATGTCTCCATATCTTGAGAGCAAATACCACTGCAGCCAATTCTAAATCGTGAGTCGGGTAACCTTTCTCGTAATCCTTCAGTTGTCTTGATGCATAGGCAATAACTTTGCCGTTTTGCATAAGAACACAACCCAATCCTTTGTGTGAGGCATCACTATACATCACAAAATTTCCTGTATTATCCGGTAGGGTTAACACAGGTGCCATACTTAGCTTCTTCTTCAAATCTTGGAAGCTCTCTTCACACTTTTCCGTCCAAACGAATTTCACAGCTTTTCGTGTCAAATTTGTTAACGGAGTGGCTATCTTAAAAAAATCTTGTATAAATCTTCTATAATAACCGGCCAGCCCCAAGAAACTCCTCACCTTCGAAAGTGTTCTTGGTTGTTCCCAATTGATTACAGCTTCCACTTTCGATGGATCTACTGAAATCCCATCTTTGTCAATCACATGACCCAAAAATTGTACACGATCGAGCCAAAATTCACACTTAGAGAACTTCGCGTACAACTTTTCCTTTCTTAGTGTCTCCAATGTCAGACGTAAATGTTCCACGTGTTCTTCTTGAATTTTGGAATACACCAGAATGTCGTCGATAAACACCACTACGAACTTGTCTAAAAATGGTTTAAATACCCTGTTCATCAAATCCATGAACGCGGCAGGGGCATTTGTTAAACCAAAAGACATCACCAGAAACTCGTAATATCCGTACCGAGTTCTGAATGTCGTTCTAGGTATATCCTCCTTTCTTACCTTCAATTGGTGATACCCACTTCTCAAATCTATTTTTGAGAAGTATTTAGCACCCTTCAACTGATCAAACAAGTCATCTATTCTAGGTAACAGATACCTATTCTTAATAGTGACCTTATTTAACTCCCTATAATCAATACAAAGACGCATTGATCCGTCCTTCTTCTTCACAAATAATACCGGCGCTCCCCACGGTGACACGCTTGGTTGAATATACTTCTTGTCCAGTAGTTCTTACAGTTGCACCATGAGTTCCTTAATTTCTACCGGAGCTATTCTGTACGGGGCCTTCGATATCGGTGCTGTTTCGGGCACTAAATCGATTACGAACTCAATTTCTCGGTCAGGCGGATGTCCTGGCAAATCCTCTGGAAACACATCTTCGAATTCTCTCACTACCGGTATTTCTTCTAGTTTTACCCCCTTCTTTTGAGTATCGACTATGTAAGCTAAATAGCGCACACAACCTTGACTCAACAATTTCTTGGCCTGCATTGTCGTCAGACATTTCATTTGTCTAGGCGACTTGCTACCATAAAATACTACCTTTGACGGAGTCATAAGGTTTACACACTTCTTTTGGCAGTCAATTACCGCTCCGTATTTGAACAACCAATCCATTCCCAAAATTACATCAAATTCCCCGAGTCTAATCGGAATCAAATCTACAAACAAGATATTCTCCTTAATGTTCACTCTACAGTTCTTGTATATGAATCTAACAGGGATTACTTCCTTATTCGCAATTTCTATGTTCAAAGGAAAATTCAGTTCTTCTCTAGGCAATTCTAACCTCTTGGAAAATTCATCAGATATAAACGAGCAAGTAGTACCCGAATCAAATAATACATATGCATTAATATCATTGATTGGGATAATACCTGACACCACATCTTTTGATTGCATAGCATCTTGCACAGTCATGTTGAAGGTTCTGGCTGTGGGTTTGTTTGATGCTGCAGGTCCTGTAATGTCCCATGTACTTCCATTGTTACCTCCATTGCTTCTGGTTGTCCCTCCCTCCTTCTTCTTAGGGCATTCACGAGCAAAATGATCCTTGGATCCGCACGTGAAGCACGCCTTCTTCTTCGGCTGAGTGCAATTTGGGGCGATGTGACCCTCCTGGCCACAATTGTAGCAAACTCGTTTCCCCATCAAGCACGCACCCTTGTGAAATTTCCCGCATGTCGCACATGCTTCAAACTTTTTGTTTTGCTGGTTACCCTGATGGTTTCCAGCACCCATGTTCCCATTCCACTTTCTCTTCAAGCTGTTGTTGCTGTTGTTGTTGTTGTTTTTTCCACTGCTACCACCTCCGTTCTTAATCTCATTCTCATTCTTTTTCTTATTCTGTTCCTGATTAACTTTGTCACTGCCTCACCTCCACCTTCAGCGAGTACTGCTTTCTCCATCACCACTGCAAATGTCTTCAACTGGAATAGGGAAACCCTACTATACAGCCAGGGCTTCAGTCCCTGTTCAAATCTCTTCGCCTTACGTTCGTCTGTGCTGACTTGATACGGCGCAAATCTTGCCAATTCGTTGAATTTTGCGGCATACTCAGATACCGTCATCGTTCCTTGTTTTAGTTCCAGAAACTGAACCTCTAACTGACTCTTAGAACTCTCTGGGAAGTAGGTCTCGAAGAATAACTCCTTAAACTTATCCCAAGTCATCACTCCTGGTCCTTCCCGGGTTTTATTGGCCTGCCACCAATAACTAGCTTCTTCTTTCAACATGAATGTTGCAAAAGCAGTCTTCTGTTCATCCCCTACCCTAGCGACTTCAAATATCTTCTCAATCTCCATAATCCAGGTCTGTGCCTCGACCGGATTCATTGAACCACGAAATTTAGGTGGTCCGACTGCCTTAAACTCCTTAAACGTTGTGCCTTGGATTTGAGGTTGATTCTGCAATGCTCCTGTTAGTAATGTCACTAGTTGTTGAACGGGATTATCCTCAACATCGTTATTGTTAGTTCTCGCATTGGTTCTCTGACGGGGTGGTTCACGTCTGGGAGTCATTTTCTGTTAGAAAAAGAAAAAAACATCTATTAGACTATTACCCAACTTCTTTAAGTATTTTCTAATTAACTTGCCTCCAAAAAAAAAATAACCACATAACACTTTTGAATAAAATAATAACTTTTTATTTATTCATCATAACTTTGAAAAACATAACAATAATAGCATCACTGCCATTTACATTCCTTTCCTAAACTATAAAAGTTACAGGACAACATCATCATTCTCATATCCCATGGTTACTTAACACTAGGGATTTACACATTATTTAACACTTATTATTTGCAAAACAGACAAATTTCCTACGATGATCTATTAAGATAATCAGTCGCCTTTTGACGCTCTTCTTCCATAACACGGAACATGGTTCGGCGATCTAACACGTATGATGGCAGAGTCTCGAACTGAATTGGATAACCCATGACCCGATCTTGAGCTCGATTGATCACGGTGTTGAATACTTTATCCATCTCTTCCATCTTCATCCTCTTTGCTTGTGCGTCCTTTACTTCTCTTCCAGTTCGTTGATAAGCTTCCTCGTATGCGTCTTCAGCTCTCGCCCTCTTGGTAACTTCTTCATTCAGCTTTTTCTTCAGTTCCACGACCGTCTCGATTAGTTGTTCCTTTTCTCCTTCAGTCTGCATCAGCTTCTCTTCAGCATTAGTTAGACGTTCATCTCGATCCCGGATGTCGTCGTCCTTCTGTGTCATTACAGTCCGTTGTTCAGCTACTATCTCTTGCAACTCCTCAATTGTGTCCTGAAGTTCCACGTTACGGTCGTAGACCTCATCATACAAACGAGCAGCCATCGAGGTTAGTGGAGTCTCCTCTTCCTCGTCCTCGTTATCTTCATCCTCATGTGGCAACTCCACGGGATCCTCCTCATCCGTCTCCACATCATCATCCTCATCTTCAACCACTGTGACCAACGGGGCTGACTCCCGTGGCAGTAGTTGTTCCCAAACTACATGAATGTCGCGAGGCTCCTCCTCTATAGGCATTTGAGGTCCCTCCTCCCTAGTCTGACTAGATTCTCCGACATTAGTCATCATGACAACAAAATTTTAAAGTTTTAGTTATTAATCACTCTACTCGACACTCGCGAGCACATAAGTTATAAACACATAAGCACATAAGTGTTTTATTACTTCTTCCTTGAAACTCGATAAGAGCTATCTCCACTATCTTTTCAAAGGTTACTTCCTAAGGCTTTTTTCCCCACCTAAGGTTCATAACCTAAAGCTTTGATACCAACCTGTGACACCCCCAAATCCCGGTACTTCATTACCTCAAGATTTGGTGTTCACGTAATCAAAATATTCATTTCTAACTACCCAATCATAATAGAATTGAATAATAAAAGAAAACCTGCCCATACAGGATTAAACTTAAATAAAAGTAAATCTCCCAGGTTATCCAACCTTTAACAACAATCATTTAAATGCGAAAAATTAAATAACTTCATTACAATCTTTAAATCAAATTCTGAAAGTAAACTATCAAAACTATTACAAATCTTCAGTATTTATTCATCTTTCCTTTTCCCTTATTGGTGCTAGGTACGTAACCCGTTTCAACTTTAGCTGTAAGAAATTTTACAGGCAAGAGTGAGCAAACAAGGCCCACTTGAAATAACAATAAGTAAATCTTTAAACTTTCACATCAATTGCCAATATTAGGCTCAATAGAACTGAACAATATATTCTATTAACTTTTTGAAAACTATAACATTCACTGAGGGTCTAATGACCACGAATCATGTCCACAGTTATAAGTAATCTTTCAACTTTAACTTTAACAGTCATAAGACTATAAGGACTCCACGTATTTAGGGGGATCAACCCTTCGTACAATGTATTGTGCACAACCATTTTAACGCTAAGCGTAAACCTCTATTAAAAGAGTTGTTCATCTCAGTATTTAGAATACAAGTCCGCACCAAAGTAAGTTTGGTTTAGATAAGTTTTTAAGGAAATTTGGAGTTCAACGGACATCAACTAAGGATTAGTTGAATACAAGATAATAACACTATGTTATTGAATGATCATACTGAATAAATATTTCATTCTAAGTCCATGCTTTAGGAATAATCTAATAGCATAACAATTGAATAACTTATCATACCTTGCTTTGAACAACGTTAAGCTAAGGTTACATTTTTAGAATTTAATATTAAGCATGCACAACAAATAATAACTTGAACGATAAACTAAAGGTACTTGCATGCTAATATAACAAGTTTAGAGTTAAGAAAACTTGCACAATTATAAAAGTAGAGTTAGAGAACTTGCATAAGTGTAATATAACAGTGAAAAGTAACCTTGCTGAATAATAAAGTAGCAAAGGTTAGGGAACTTGCCTCGTGTGTAGGTTAAACAATTACTATTCACGTTCACCCCAAGTCCTACACATACCATATGCATTGACAATACACATTAGTTACACTAACATTACCTTTATGAGTTTTTTTTATTACTCTTAGTATAGCTACTAACTAAGTTTAAGTTTAAACAACAACACATCTTTCATGATCATTACTTTTTAGCTTTATTACAACTACTTAAATGATCATGCAATTGTACCACGTGTACATTAACAACTTGATACAACATCCTAATACATGTCCAACATGTTATCATTAAGTTATACTAATACCCAAAGGGTTGCACTTGCATTCGTGCATCCTGACGCCCTCCGATTGGCTCCAAATACACAATAATCCTAAAGATGGCCATTTTGACTACTGTTACAGACCTCAAATTAAAAAACTTAAAGAATGAAAGTTGTAGGTCTACTCGTCCTCTTTCCGAATCATCTTGAATTACCTCAATCGGAGTTCGTATGAAAATGTTATGGCCATTTTACTACAGGAGGTCAAAACTGCCCAACTAGGTCACTTTTCTGGCGCCGGGGCGCGGAACAGTGGCGCTGGGGCGCGAGCTAAGGCGCTGGGGCGCGAGCTTCAGCGCTGGGGCGCGAGCTACTGGCCCATTTTGGCGCTGGGGCGCGAACCATGGCGCCAGGGCGCGAAATTTGGCGCTGGGGCGTGAATTTTGACGCTGGGGCGCCGAAACTCACAGAACCAACCCGAAAGACAGAGCAAAGCTACTGTCTAAATTATTTTTAACAACCAATGGTATCCAACAATATGTATAACTTCATAAAAATTACACATAAAAGTTATGAAGCATTTGTGTACTAATTTTACACAACTAAACAACAATAGCAGAGAACTAATTCTCTGAAAACACTGTGTTTAAAAAAAAATACAGACTCCATTGAAGAAATATCTTGACACAGTGAATACTGTAATCATAATGATACACCAATTTGATTCTTTTGAACTAAGTTCTTTGCAATTCTTAACAAACTAACTAATATAGTCACAGTTTAATTTCACACACTAAATTGATCATCATAATTGTTATTTACATAAGCTACATAAGAAATACATATACTGACATTATTTATTCCTACTGTCAAACGAATTTATCATGCAATTCTCGTTCAAGCACTACCTCTAATCATCATAAACTCATATAATCACAAGTAACCCATTGTATAACAACAATTCAACAAATTTGAAATTACAGAGTATATCAATTTTGCCGTAGGCTCATATATGCATATTCATATAATTAGGGAAAATACCTTCAATTAGCGTAATAATTCCTTACAAACACCACTGAATTAGCTTTGAAATCCTTGTTAACCTCTGAGAATTGCAACTTCACAGACCCTTTTCTCCTCTCAAATTCTCTAAAACTTTTCTTTTTCTCCTTTTAGCAGACAACTCTAAGGTAAAACTGATAGCTAAGCCACATAACAGTATACGTATACTAAAAATAAAAGTAACGCACGCTCTATTTTTCAAACGTTTGGAAACTGACGACTGTATTAAATATACCAATAAGTTTATCAGTTACCAAAAATATATTTATATATATATTATTTATATTTTATTTATTAAATTAATAATTTAAATTTAAAAAAAATCCAAGGGCCATAGGCTTTGTTTGGCAAATCCCTTTAAAATTTAAATGATTAATATACTTACACCTTGTTTGGCAAAACTAAATTAAAATTACTTTAATTTATTTTAATAACTCTTTATAACATAGTTATTTGTTACACTTTATTTAATAACAATTTATTAAATAAATTACTTAATCACATAATTCAATCCACATAACACATTAATTATTTAACAAATAAATAATTAACTAATCACATTAATTATTTAGCAAATAAATAATTAACTAAATAAACTCAATCAAATTGAACAATTACTTACTCAATAATAAACATATCCAATAAATATTTATTAAATTAATAAATATTTATAACTTACATTTAAAAAATATGGAATGTTACAGGGTGAGGCGAACCGAACGTTGAAAGGTTGTTTTGTAACTATAATACAAGATGTCTAATGACATACAACCTCGTGTCATCATAAGACACGGTTGTGCACATCCATTTGCTGAGTATATCTACGAGCACTACCTATATAATATTGGTGTTTGTTTGAAGTATAATTCTCAATTAGAGACAGTGGAGGTAATGATATGTCAAGAGAAGACATACCATTGGAAAGAATGTGATAATAATCTTCTCATTTTTCTTTGGAGTCTATTGGGTCAACCAAGGATAATTCTGTGGACATATGATATCTATCATAACCTAGACGCATGGCCTCCCATGTACGAAGGTTTTCTTGAGCACTTCCCAAAGATTCTAATTTCTAAAACAGTTTTTGACTATACCTTTATGTAGGTATCACTGTGAGGTGCTGTCCATTGATGGGACATTTGTCACATTATGGTTAGGACACGAGTAACAGTTGGTATATATTTGTATCCAAACTCACAGCATATGTGTTGTTGTATTTTGTACGACAATTGTTGTAATAAAGTTGTAGTTGTTTTCTGTACCATGTATTTGGCGACTCAGAATAGGTTGGGTGAAATGGACCTATTTTGGGGTTGCCACAAGTAAGATGTTTGAAGGTCGTTCTATGACCTAGAATATGCGGATGTGGTTAGTATTTTGGCTATGTGCTAGGATTAATTATTTTGAATTATCAAGATGAAAATGAAGGATTTTCGAGAATTTTCCCGTAAAAACACTATTCATCCAATTTCGTTCGGAACTTAGGTTTGGAATTCCGAGAAATACGTAATGATGGAATAGGAAGACGAGATGGAATATGTGATAATATTTCAATTATGGCAAAAACGAAGTTTTCGCCTGCGGACTTAAAACCTAAGGGTTAGAGAAAGTGATTTCCGAAAGAAAAATGTAATGTGTATAATCATTTAGGTTATTAAACGTATGAGATATGAGTATTATACTAGTTTGAATACGAGTATGGTATGAAGAATAATAATTAAAGACAAGCCCAATTTAAGAAATTAAACCGCAGGTCGAACCAACGGGTTACGGGGTGGGTAAAACCCATGGGGAAACCCTTGGGATGATCCGTGAAGGAGTGGGCCGGCCACTTGATGGCCAAGTAAAGTAACATACTTGATCACCAAGTACTTTACTTGGTGATAAAGTAGTGAATAGTAAGGAGGTGCCATTTGGACCATTTTGTCCCCATTTGGTTTCCTATAAATATAAAGCTAAGGTTGGTCATTTAGTGTTTTGAAAAGCTTGTCCAACTTATATTGAGAGAGAGAAAAGTTAGAAACAAGTAATCAAGTTACTTTCAAGCAAACCATAAGAAATTTTCTAAAAACGTGAAGAACGACAAAGGTAAATTCTCATAAACCGTAGTCTTCATCTTTTTCGATTTCTTTCTAGTAGAGAATCGTAGATTGGTGGAGCATGTTTAGCGAGGAGGAATAAGGATGTTTATTAATGATCAAATCATTGATAAGGCATGACCAAATAGAAATCGTAAGTGTTTACGTAAGTTAAAAACCTCAGAAAGTTAGGAACGTGAACTTAGTTGTGATGAACGATTTGAAAACCGTCATAGCTAAGGTATGTGCATATTGGTTAGTTAGGATGTAGATGATGAATCAATGGAGTGTTCCATTTGATTTGGCTTATAGAACACGAGTAACGAAGTTATGGCGAATTTTGCGAAAATAGACGTTAAACGTCGAAAACATAGAAATCTCGGATTAAGGGTCAAAAGTTGTCGTGTGACTTGAAAATGTTGGTTTCCAATATCAATACGTGAGATAAGATATTTAAGAGTCGTGGACGTAAGAATCGTCGAATTCCGACTTATAACGAAGAAAATAAGTATTGAAAGGTCGAAAACGTTAAACGAACGCTCAAAAAATGAACCAAAAGGTGAATTCCATGTTAACAGATTCAAAAATGTGAAATTCTTATATGAACACATAGAGGGTGTAATTTGTGAGTTGTAGGCTTTCGAATGGGTCATTTCGGATGTAAAACGAAGAAGTTATGAAGCCGGGAAGTTCGTAGAAAAAGTTAACTGTCAAAACCAACTGAGGCACAGGGGTGGCGCCGCAGTGCCAAACCTAGTAGTAAGGGCCACGCTGCAGTGCTGGCTCTGGGCTCTGGCTACTGTTAGTTGGGCCACAGCGCCAATAATGTACTACAATCTGGCGCCGCAGCGCCAATATTAGAAAAATGTTGACCAAGTTAGGTTTTTGTTCTATTTGAATGTAGACCTAAGGTAAGACAATGAAGGTACTTAAGGTACATAATTAGACTGACCTTAAATCACTAATGAAGTGATAACGTTAGAAGATTTAGTATGGTTTAATAAGAATTAAACAAAGAATGCGAGAACGTAATAAGCGCACCGTGAATGATGTTCAACATTGGTAGTTCACCAATAATGATCGAATGTTGGTTAATAACGTAAGAACGTTAATAAGCCGTAACGAAGTATAAAAAGATGGATTGACTTTATTAAACGAAATAAATTCATGTAAGACATAGAAGAGAAAGAAGTTAGTTAAAGCTATAATGTTAGTTTGTTTGATAACTAATTACAGTGTGCTATGTGAATATATCATGTAGATCCTGTAAGGACTGAGAATTGATTGAATTATATATTCGAAAACGCTTGAAGGCAAGTCTTTTTTAACGTTTGTCTAAACTGTAACATTCCAGAGTTTTTAATGTAAATTATAAATATTTATTGATTTATATAAATATTTATTGATTTATATAAATGTTTATTGGATGTGTTTATTATTGGATAAATAATTGTTCAATTTGATTGATTTGATTTAGTTAATTATTTATTTGTTAAATAATTAATGTGTTATGTGGATTGACTTATGTGATTAAGTGAATTATTTAATAAATTGTTATTAAATAAAGTATGACAAATAGTTATGTTATAAAAAGTTATTAAAAATAAATTAAAGTAATTTTAATTTAGTTTTGCCAAACAAGGTATAAGTATATTAATCCTTTATTTTATAAATGGTTTGCCAAACAAGGCCTTATGGCTTTTGAAATTCTTGTTAATTTTAAATTATATTATTAATAGAATAAAACAAATATATAAATAAAATATATTTATCACTACTACAAAACTGTAAATAGACAACGCGGAAAAAACGTTGTGGTTTCATTCAGCAAAACTTCGTGGTTAAGGGTGTCATCTATTTGACACCCTTACACAACGTTTTTAAAATGTTGTAGTTAAGCACATTATACAACGTTTTTTAAGAAAAAAACGTTGTAGTTTTATTTTTCATAAATTAGTAGATGCTTGAAAACGTTGTAAAAGGTATGATTCCACAACGTTTTCTGGATAAAAATGTTATAGTTTAATATATCAGACAACGTTTAGACACATTTACACAACGTTTATAATGTGTCATCTATTTATACAAATATACAACATTTTTAAAATGTTGTAGATAAAAAAAAAAGAAAAAAAAAGGTTGTGGTTCATGATCTTACAATATTAGTAATAAGAAGAACAAAAACAAAAGAAAGAAGCTTATTCAATAATGTGTAAGACCTGAAAACTCCTATTGTACACATTCAAGATTTCTCATTTTCTTCAATTTGCAAGCAATATTAACTCAAGTACAGCACACAAAACATAGATCATAGTTCAGTACAACAGTTTTATTAGTCACTTTAAAAAATCTTTTGAGGCAACCGTTTTGACTTGAGGTTGTGAAGTTACTAAAAACCAAAAAGTACAACACAACCAAAGTATTATTCTGATAGAGCTCAACTCAAAATGCAGATCTCTCTTTCTCAAATTTCTATAACCCGGCGGATTTCTCCAGTTTCTGAATTTGGTTAAGGAATATCCATGTCATCTGCAAAATATGCCATTTAGCAATAAGAAATTAAGTCAAGTGCATATAATTTGGACACGTGTATGGTGTTTAAGCACACAGGAGAGAAAAGAAAGCAAATGCCTAGCTAGTTATGCCTAGTCATGTAGATGAAATTTTGTTTCTTTGTATGTTCAAAAAGTTTATCCTTCCAGCTTTGGTATGTGAAGGACCATGAAGAGCAGCTTTGGTAGAACCACTGAGTGTTCCAAAGAGTACATCCAAGAGGATCCCGATTCCCTATATATAATGAAATCCCATGTAAGCGTCTTTTCTTGGATTTCGTCTTAAATGTCTGAACTAATTTTAGAATATCTCTCTAACATTTGTTAAGTGGATATATGGTGCATTATCTATATTAAGATTTTCTTCACACATTAATTGAACTACAATAATTTATAGACCTGCCAGCCAATACCACGACTGAGAACATGAGCCGGAGGCGGTGTAGCACCTGCCTTATATGCTTTTGTTGACTGTCAAAAAAAAAACATTTCATAGTAAAATCCTTGTTCAGAAAATTATCTTTATTGATGTTTTAATGTGTGAGGTTTACCTCTATCAGGAGACTAATACAATAGTCATCATTCCAAAAGCATGACCAGCATCAAAAGTTGGTGCACCCCATTGAAGTGGGTATGGAATTTTAATCCTGAACAGAATTACACAAACTAACTAAGCAAAACAATGCAACATTGAAAAGAATTTATTGACTCTGTTTAGTTCATCCAATAGTAAATTTTATCCATGAGGAATGTTAACATAATGTACTCAAATGGCTTAATAGTGTACAAGAATTTTTATGTTACTCTTTCTCAAATGAAGAAAGACACTGCTAAAAGCCTGCTCCTGCCTAATAGTTATAAAAGTTCATGTACACGTGACGTGAAGTAAGAACACTGCTAAAAGCCTATCTATAAGTCTATAAAAGAGAGTATATTATATTATCTGAAGTTTGGAACTCGACCCCTTATTTCTTTACCCACCCCACAAAGATAATGGAAGACAATATACTTCATTGAGTCTGACTTCATCTTTATGCTTGAAAACAAACAACTTAATACTCGCGGGGCGGGGGGGCGGGGGGGCGGGGGGGGGGGGGGGGGGGTTGTCCCATCAATTTTCTTCCTCTTCTTTATCAAAATTCCCACCTCAAGAAAATAGATTAAGGTTTATTAAAATCACAATCCTTCCCATTAAAAATGATATATTTTTATATTTTATTTTTTTTACAAGATTGCAGTGAAAATTAACTTATTTCATTTCAAATGTGATCAACTGGAATAGATTATCATATTCAACCATACTAATATTACAAAATACAAAAGGAGGCAGTGGGATTCATCCAAATGAACATCACATATCCCTCCTTGACACCCCACTAGAATTTTCAATAGATTCTCATTACTTAATAAACTTAACACAATCTATAAAAGGGCGGTTTAGAACCTTTCCTTTTTTTCTTTTTGTTTACTTGATAAGTAGAACCCTTCCAATTCTCCATATAAATTCATTCAAGCAATATATCAAAAATCACAATAGAAAAAATTAATAAGAACAAATTGTTACATGCTGCAACAACTAGAAATGAATAAAATATAGAACAAAAAAGGTAGTTGTAAAAATAGTGGGATATGAAATAATAACATTACCTTGAGAAGGAGCAAGGGGGAATGAAGAAACAGGGATGCTTTCAAAGCAAGCATTTAACTTTTCAGTAGGACTGAGTTGGGGTTCTTGTATATCCCACAAATCCTCCACTAGCATCCTCAATTTTGCTTCTGGGCTTGACAGCCCACTCTTTAGACTAATCTCACTCTCTTCCATTAAATCTTTCTCTTTCTGCAACTCCCACTCCAAAATTAAGAAGATGACAACAAATTTATCCTATACTTACCTCTTTCTTTCAAAGATGATTGGAGCCTAGTACTCGGATAATATAATATAATAAGCAATACTCTTTGGCCAATAGTAAGGGGAAAGAGAGTATAACCTTAATGGGTCTGCCAATACTCTTTGGCCAATAGTTACAAAACTTGTCTCTTGATTGGACATGAACCAAGCCAAAGATAAAACACTGTCAAAATTAACAGAGAGGCCAAATAAGAATATAATGTATTACTCTACCACATTTTTTCCCGGGTTGCTTTTCTATTTGACAATACTTGATAGCCAAACATACATCAAGATCAAATTCTAGAGAAATAAATTTAAGGCAAACCTTCTAGTGAAAATATGCCCTCTCAATCCCAAAATTGTTGCTCTTTGCTGCCCATGATGACCTTTAAGAAATTCCTCCAATACATTTCTCATTTTGAAAGCTTCCTCAAAGTAATTATCATGAATATAAGTAGTTAGTCACTTGATAAAGCCTTTTCTAATAAAGCAGAAAGATGTTACTCACTTGATTCATGTCAATGGTCAGCAGGGCTTTCCCTATTAATAATAGGTAGCAGATTACAAGCCACACTACATCATCATAACAAGTATTTAACAACTCATCATAGCTATTGATTGAGTTTAAGAGGTGAAAGAATAATTACTTACCATCATCCCCGGTAAAATCCATGAAGCATTGAAGTTCAAGAGCTTCCTTATAGTACATCATTCCTCTCACTGGAAAATATAAGCACAAAGTCAATACAAATCCAAAGATAACTAACTAGTATAGTAGTATATTTTTATAACCATAACAAACTAAATACAAATCTACAAAGAATTGTTGGGCTAATCTCCAATATTATCTAGTAAAACAATAAGCCACACATGAGAACACAGAAATAGTGACTGCAACACAACTGAAATATATACATACATATAACAGTCCATAGCAACTAACTAGTTTACTCTCCTATCCTGTATGAACTACCGACACAGCATATATGGCTACTGGAAGTCTTAAAAAATTAAATAAAAATTGGTTGAGTAATGAACTTAGAGACTGTGAAGCCGTGGAACTGGTATTTCATACACAGTTACAAGGAGCCAGTACTCCGATTTTCTAGCACATAACATTTGTATGTTAAATGTCTAAAAAATGAAACTACTCATAGTTGCAGATAACACATGAATTTCATTGAAATGTAAATTAAAGTTTATAGAAAAGTATACTACTCATATGAGTTAATTAAACAACAACGCACCGGCTATATTTCACAAATTGTAAAAACTTAATGATGCACAATTTATAATCCATAAAGATTTCGGGTTAAAAAACAAAATCAATATATAATACATATAATCTCTAAGAAACTTGGATTAATTAAACATACACATGGCACAATCAAAACCCAAAAATTATCAATGGATTCTCAAGTAAAACTGTAACTTTATATTCACAACAAAACTAGCAAAATCCATATAAAACATTAATCGATCATCCAAACTAAATCAAACTAAAAAAGAAAAATCAAAAATTAACTTCTAAACAGAAAATTAATTACCTGTTTGAGTTCAGCCCGAGACAAATTCGACATAGAGAAGAACGACCTAATTTAGTCGAAACATAATATATTAGTTGCTAATTAGGATAATAAAAAAGTAACCTAAACAAATTGAGGAATTAAACTAAAGACAACGATCTAACCAGACC
This sequence comes from Panax notoginseng, assembly GCA_016801055.1. Lineage (NCBI taxonomy): Eukaryota > Viridiplantae > Streptophyta > Magnoliopsida > Apiales > Araliaceae > Panax > Panax notoginseng. The sequence goes on from CM029018.1 coordinate 111,580,538, forward strand.
GAGTTCGTATAGGTTAAAGTAGAGAGTAGAGAAAGAATATTGAGAGGGAAATCACCTAAAACCCCGAGACAATCTTGTAGGCCACGAGGAGGCTTCTCCTTGTGCTCAGTAGATAACTAAAATCCGTCAAAGTTCAACCGCCAGGAGTGTTCTCTATTATTACTGATCTCCATCAGTAGAAATTTCTCCTCGCCGCCGCCGCCTCGATCACGGCCAATTCCCACCGGTTCCACTATTTACAGTTACTCCGAAGTAGTTGTAGAGAGAGAAAAAAAACCCTAGCTAGAGAGAGTACGGAGCACAAAGTCAGTAGTACTGATTCGCCGACGAGGGTCCATTGAGAAGTGAAGGGTGGAGTAGAGGATTTAGGGTTTAAGGTATTGGTCGTGGTGAAATTAGCGAGGGGAGGGTGTAGATTGGGATTTGGGAGAGATGCTTCAGTTGTTAAGGATGGGAGGTAAGGGGCTGGATTGGGATTTGGGAGAGCTTTCACGTTTTAACTTCCGCCCGATTTATTTTAAAGCTCCGTGTTTTTGACATAGATAACGTTTTTTTTAAAAAATGTTATCTGTTTAAAACTAAAAATTGCCTTTATAAATAGATAATGTTTTTTCATATGTATCTACAACGTTTTGTTAAAAAGCGTTGTAAAAAAAATACCACAACATTTTTTTATAAAAACGTTATTGTTTAAGTGTTGTCTATTTACTGTTTTGTAGTAGTGCATATTTATAAGTTATATGTTTGATAACTGATATAATAAGTAAGCTTATTATTGTCATATCAGTTTTATTATATGTATATCAGTTTTGGTTTACGCTCATTGTTAGTACCTAGTCTACTACTGAGAGAAGTAAGAAAAGAGAAAGGAAAAGTTCAGAGAGTTTGAGAAGAAGCCAAATGCAAGATTGTCCAAAATAAGTTTTGTTGACAAGTTTTCTAAAGCAACAAAAAGGTAGGTTCCTAAAACCTTAGTATATGTACGTAGATATGTTTAAGCCATTTTCCTATGAACTTGATATTTTCTGTTTTCTTGAATATCACTGGGTATAAATTTTTTATCAAAGTTTCTGTAGAACTATGTTTTTACAATTTTGTGTGATATTTTATGTGTACGTATAACTGTAATTGTTATATTAGCATATGTATATATGAGATTGTATGATAGATTACGTATACAAGAAAAAGGAAAATTTGTTTTATAGTGAAAAACATGTATGAATTGTATGTTTGCAAAATAACAAAATTGGTATGTGATTATGCAAATTGTGAACTAATACTGAGAAATTGAACTACACATGTGAATTGATTTATATGTTGGCATACTTGTATTTCAAAGGAATCAAATTTGGTTGATAACAGTGGAATACTAGTTCACTGTATTTTTATTTGTCAACCATGGAGTTTTGATCTAATAACAGTGTTTCAAAGAATTAGTCTATGATATTGTTAATTAGTGGTTGGTAATTGGTATATGGATGATTGTTAGCAATTATGTGTAATTTATATTAGTTATACATGTTGTTTGGGGCGAATTGTTGTTACAAATTTAAGACAGTAGCTTTGACTCTGTTCTTCGTTTTGGTTCTGTGAGTTTCGGCGCCCCAGCGTCAAAATTCACGCTCCAGCGTCAAATTTCGCGCCTTAGCGCCAAAAGTCGCACCCCAGCCAGACTTCGAGCCGCAGCGCCGAAGTTAGCGCCAGAGAGCCTGACCTCGCGTCGCAGCGCCGAGTCCCTATGTAAGTCTCGCGTCGAAGCGCCACCTCAGCGCCGCAGCGCGACCCACAGTTCAAACTGTGGCGCCGTGGCGCCACTTAATAGAAAGTTCAGAAATGACTTTTGTCTTGCACAAAAGTCTGATTTTTATGGAATGATATATGATAAATGTTGAGTATGTATTTTTGGTATTATAGTATGTTAATACCATGAGTGAACATGGAATTACTAACTAACAAATATTGTTATTAGTTTTAATGGATAGAATTGGATTATACAATTTATAATCAAAGCATACGTGATGTAGAGATATAGTATGTTGTTACTGACTGATTATGTCATGTTAACATATGTATATAGGATAATTGTGATTTGGATTATAACGGTTTAATCTACGCGCAAGGCAAGTTCTCTAACTCTACTCTTATAATTGTGCAAATGCTTAAATTTTCTTTGAGCAAGTTTTCTAAACTTCTCTTTTTACATTGAGCAAGTTTTCTAACTCTAACACTTCGTTGTGCAAGTTTAATTTCGTTGAGTACGTTATTTCTTTTAATTCAATTACAATTACGCAAATTGCTAACTCTACACTTTCGTAGAGCTAGATTGTTATTATTGAGAAAGTTCTTGTATCTAGTTGTTCATGAGGATACAAGTATTCTAAATCTTATACTTTAATATTGAGCAAGTTTCTTTAATACGTAACTTGTTATTTAGCATGAGAATCGGGAGATTTTAATATTCTAGTGTTAAACAACTTTATTGTTCAAATTACTATTCACTTTGCATGCTTAGTATCCAATTCTCAATAGCCTTGACTTTATATGTTTCAAGCAAATTATGTTATGATTATTCAGTGTTTATGCTATTAGATTATTCCTACAGCATGATATTAAGTTACAAATATCAATTCAGTTATGATTATTCCATAGCGTACAGTTAGTTCTTTTGTATTCAACTAATCCTTAGTTGATGACCGTTGAATTCTAAATTACCTTGTAATGTATCCAAATCAAACCTACTTTGGTGCGGACTTGTATTCAAATACTGAGATGAAAAACTCTTTTATAAGAGGTTTACGCTTAGTGTTGAAATATTTGTGTACAATACATTGTACGAAGGGCTGATCCCCTAAGTATGTGGAGTCCTTATAGTCTTATGACTGTTAAAGTTAAAGATGAAAGATTACTTATAACTGTGGACATGGTTCGTGATCATTAGACCCTCAGTTGTATATTTCAGAATGTTAATAGAACACATTGTTCAGTTCTATTGAGCCTATTAGTTGGCAAATGTTGTAAGATTTTCTTCATTGTTATTTCAAGTGAGCTTTGTTTCCTCACTCTTGCTTATATGACTATTACAGTTAAAGATGAGAAGGTAGATGTACCTAGCACCAGTAAAGGAAAGGGAAAGATGAACAAGTACTGAAGACTTGTAATATGTTGACAGTTATTTACTAGACTTTAATTTGATTAATGTAATGAAGTATTTATTTAATTTCCGCATTTGAATGATTGTAATTAAAGGTTAGATAATCTGGGAGATTTTGTTTATGTAATCCCTTAAGGGAAGGTTTATTATTCAATTTTATTATGATTGGGTAGTTAGATATGAATGATTTGATTAAGTGAACACCGAATCTTGAGGTAGTGAAGTACCGAGATTTGGGGGTGTCACATAAACTCCGTGTTAACCAAGTTTTCTATGATGCATGTGTTGAAATGCATGAATGTTTTTAAATAAAGAGTCGATGTCTGTTTTAACTCGGCTAAACTGGTATTGAAGAATGAATTGATTTGTTTACAAGTCTTTCATTATGAAATTGTTAACGCTATCATATGCCAAGTATTTGGTACGGATGAGAAGGTAAGTTTGTCTATGTACAAACAAAAGTATTTTCATCGATTATTCGATGGGCAGGCGAGGCTGCCAAATGTTAAACGTAAATACGTTTAACGGAAGAGTGTTGATCAACATAGAGTACAATAAGCTGATCACCTAGAAGTGCTCGTAAGTAAAGACGGATGGATGGCCTTGGTGATGGATATCCTTTTCAAATATGAAAACGAAAAGAGTATGTTCATGGTCTATTGACCGGTTCAAAAATCCTAAGCTATTCTATATATTTTGGAATTGTTGTCATAAAATGAGAAGTACTAGCCAAATGTTTTATAGTGCTTTGTAGTTAATTGTTAAGTTATGGAAGTGAAACATGTAATTGCCAATGTGATATTCATTTGATTCTGTGTTAAGACTTGCTGAGCTAGAAATGCTCACTCTTGCTTGAACCATATGTTTGCAGCTAAAGCCAAACGAACTGAAAGTTCTAAAAGAGATAAAGGCAAAGCTAAGATGGACAGTTAAACGTCCTGTAATAGAATAATGTATTTGTATGTAATATACTGATGAAGAACAAAGAATGTATTCGGTTATGAACCTGGGAAAGATTTTGTTATTATTGTAATACAAAGATAGATAATACCATCATTTTGTTGTTGTCTCAAGAGAATGATTGTATGGATTATAGTATCGTGGAGCACCATTTGTCGGGTTGGAAGATACCCAGATTTGGGGGCGTCACACTTATCTTACAACATGATTTATTAAAGCTCAAGTTCTCTAATTAGCCATCATTATCACTTCCTATGATACATACTTCACCAATCAACACTTCTCTATCAAGCACAATTGAAGAGAGGAAGATTAATGGTCTAGAGGTTCTCACCCTTGATGATCAAGCTTGGTTCTTCTTCTTCTCTATTTGATATAGCAAGTCTAGCTCTTACTTTTCTCTCTCAATATATGATAAGGTGTTGGTGGAAATTAACAAGGAACAATTGAAAATCCAAAGCCTCTTATTTATAGGATTAGTAAAGTTAGGGCATTCTAGTCATTTAGGCCATCCACCTCCTTAATTCCACCTCCTTACTATTCCTTTCTTGCTAACCACTCATCTTATCTCTTGCTTGGCTGTTGGGTAAAATCTAATTACGCACAACACGTAAGTATACGTGGTCAACAAGTACTAAAGTGTAAGTAGAGTATCATTTCCACAAGGAATTATTTAATACAAATTACCAAGTACTAACTCGTAACCAACTCAATCTTATTTAAACGAATGAATTTCAAATTATATAAATTAAATTATTTAATTACACTAATTCTAATTACCACTAATTAAAAATTAGATTACGGAGATTTAAGATCACAACTTCACTTATTGCTTCATTTAAGTTAACACACTTCTCATCAATTATTTTTTACCCTGAATTGTTAATCAAGAATACTAGAGCAGATAAAACCACCTCTCGATGCATAATACCCATACTCACTTAAATCCACAGATGATAAAATTAAGCAAGACACCCTAATTAACTAATCCACTATATCTCTATGTGAATTACAATTAAAAAGAATTTAAAGCACAAGTTCTCTATAAGATTACATATAGCGTAAAGGCATATCTCTATCCTAAACACGAATCATGAATTCCATCTATGCAGAAATCACAAACACATGCTATCATGATCAGATCTAAACTTCATCTCTCGAGTTCATATAGATTATCACGGTAATTGTTAGCTAGGCAATTAAGCAATTAAGTCCAAATCATAATAGAACATAATAATTGATAGCAAAGCATATTAAAACAAACTACACAATAAGATCCATTGTAATCTCAAACAAAGAACTAGTTCATGATTATTGAATTAAAACTAAGAATCCACAATTGAATACACATTAAAAGACAAAGATAGAAGAAGATAAGAAGACAGAATCTATTGTCTGTAGATTTGATGCTCTCTCCTTGCTCCTACTTTGAATCTTCAATGGTATCCAAGTTGCTTCAATCTCTAAATCTCATAAGAACTAGAGTTTTGGTCTTAATCTATTCTAATCTAATCTAATGGAATCCTCTCTCTAATCTAATCTATCTCCCCTCTTCTATACCTCTCATCATGTATTTATAGGTTGCAAGTCTAATTTTTAGCTTATGAGCAAACCCAATCCAATTTGGAGTCAAAAAGGTATCAAAATTCGACCCAAAACGCATCAAAAACGTGTTCTGGCCCGTACCCCAGCCCCGGTGGGGGTTTTCTTCACAAGAAGCCTGCCCCGGCTGGCTTTGCTACTAATTTGCAACTTGTACCCCCGCCCCGACTAGGGGTAATAGGCTTAAAGAGCCCGCCCCGGCGGGGGTCCTTCCTGGAAATTTTCTGCTGCAATATCCTCTGGTAAAATGGCCATAACTTTTGATCCAGGAAGAGTTACGAGGCCCTCCACCTATCAAATCAAAGATATCGACGATCTCTACAACTTTTATTCTTTGAGAATTAACAGATTCGAATTGAATCAAGGTGGAAATCGGGCTTGAAGTAGATACTACGTAAATGGAAAGCATGACAACTCTTAGCTTTGATCTTTGTTGATGAAAAGGCAATAATTTTCGCATCCGAACTCCGATTGGGACGATTCAAGATATTCTGGAAAGCTAAGAAGTAGATCTACAATAAAATCTAAGTTCCAAGCCAAGAACATGCATCCAACGTGGTATTAAAAGTCCTTCAATCTTCCCTTCTTGTATTTACTTGCGTATTTTAATCCAAAAGATGTCCGAATTACTTTCCCTTGCTTTTTCATGCCAATAGTTGCCTTTTTCTTGCATTTTCATACCAATAGTCGGTCACACAGCTCCCAAGCATATAATTTACAAAATAAACACAAAATGCATGAAAAGTAACTAAGAAACATGAGTTTGAGCAACTAATTCAAGTAACAGATACCGGATAAGTAGGCATAAAACCTACTTATCATTGGCCACCACACTTGGTCAACCATAACTCACCTATGGGGCCCACACGGGTTTCCCCATGGGTTTTCTTACCTGATGACCCATCGGTTCGATCCACGGATCCGGTTCTTGGTTTGGGCTTTAGTTAAATAACTTTGGGCCTAACGTTGGGCTTGCATTTCATATCATTGGGCCTTAATATAATACCAATTGGGCTTGCAAAATTCCTACACAAATCCTACAAGTCCAATGAAATAGGATTTAAGTGTTTAACGTAAAATTCTCGTATCCCTTACGTATACTTGTTCGTATAATCTTTCGTCATACACATTATACTAACTTTCATATATACTTGCATAATATTTCGTATCATACTCGTATTCATTGCCTCGTATAATACTTGCTATTATACGATTATCATTTATTCAAACCTTTACGTTCCTTAACATTCTCAAACTTAGTACGCTGGCAAAAAAACTGTGTTTGTCATAACTGAAATATTATTACATATTCCATCCTTACTTATTATCTTATCATTACGTATTTCTCGGAAGTTCAAAAATAATTCCCGAGCAGAAATTAGTGAATAGTATTTTTCGGAAAATTTCTCGGAAAGCTTTTATTTTCGTCTTGGAAATTTAAACACTTTAATTCATTCACGTAGCCAGAATACTACGATATTCCGCCACATTTAGGTTATAGAACAACCTTCTTCTTACTAACACATAATAATAACATATAAGGATTTTGTCCTAAGAATCTCGCTAACAATTACACAAATAACTGAGGGTAATTCTTCTTTATCTTTTCTTCAAGTTCACACGTTGCTTCTTCGGCATCGTGGTTCTTCCATAACACCTTTACCGAAGTTATAACTTTGTTCCTCAGAACTTGCTCTTTTCTATCAATGATTTGAATAGGCATTTCTTCATACGTCAATTCTTTCTCAATATGAATAGGCTCATATTCTATTACGTGCTTATAATCTGGCTTATAAGGACGTAACACAGAAACATGAAACACATTATGTATACGTTCCAAGTCTGGAGGTAACGCTACCAGGTAAGCTACCTCTCCTACCCTTTTCAATATTTTGAAAGGTCCTATAAACCTTGGACTTAACTTTCCCTTCTTTCCAAAATGTATCTTTCCTTTCCAGGGAGATACCTTTAGAAATATGTACGAGCCTACTTCAAACTCTCGATTTACTCAATGCGAATCCACGTACTTCTTCTGTCTATCTTGAGCTGCTACCAAACGCATTCGTATCAGCTTGACTATATTCGCTATCTACTGCACCAATTCAAGTCCTAGCATTCGGCGTTCTCCCACTTCATCCCAACACAATGGTGTCCTGCATTTCCGTCTGTATAAAGCTTCATAAGGCGGCATGCCTATTCTCGAATGATAACTGTTGTTATGCGCAAACTCTACTAACGGTAGATGATCATCCCAACTACCCTTGAAATCCATTACGTAAGATCTCAACATATCTTCTAGCGTCTAAATTGTCCTCTCGCCCTGCCCATCAGTTTGTGGATGATAAGTCGTACTCAACTTCAGCTCCGTTCCCATCTGTTCTTACAGACTCCTTTAAAAGTTTGATGTGAATCATGGATCACGATCTGACACTATCCAAACTGGTACTCCATGTCTGGAAATGACTTCCTTAACATAAAGTTTAGCTAACTGGTCTAAGTTATACTTAACCCTTATTGGCAAAAAGTGATCCGACTTCGTCAACCGGTCCACTATTACCCAAATCGCATCATACCCCTTATGAGTAATTAGAAGTCCCACCACAAAGTCTATCGTGATATGCTTCCACTTCCATTCCAGAATCTCCAATGACTGTAACAAGCCACTTGGTCGTTGATGTTCGGCCTTGACCTTTTAACAAGTTAAGCACCTGTTCACATATTCTGCTATCACCCTCTTCATGTTTGGCCACCAAAAACTCTGTCGAAGGTCTTGATACATCTTAGTACTACCAGGATGAATCGAGTACCTCGAACTGTGAGCTTCTTGTAACACTTCCTCTTTTAATTCTGTCTCATTCGGAACCCAAATTCTTCCTTTAAATCTTAATAATCCCTCATTATCAAGACTATACTTGAAATCTTTTTCATCTGCTAACCGTTTCTTCATCTGGTCACACTCATCGTTTTTGAGTTGTACCTCCTTGAATCTCTCTACAATGGTAGATCGAATCTCTATTGTAAACAATCTATGTCCAGATTCACTCGGTAACTTCACCTCTATCTCCATCCTATCCATCTCTATTATTAACTCAGTTTGAGCCGTTAATATAGATAACTTTTCTCGACCCTTCCTACTTAAGGCATCGACCACTACATTGGCTTTTCTTGGATGATTCAGGATTTCACTGTCGTAATCCTTTATCAGCTCTAGCCATCTCCTTTGTCTCATATTCAAATCTTTCTGTGTGAAGATATATTTTAGACTCTTATGGTCCGTATATATCTCACATTTCTCCCCGTATAAGTAATGCCTCCATATCTTCAAGGCAAACTGTGATCAGACCCCAAATTTTATGAATAAAGATTTAATTTTCTTGAAATATTTTTTTTAATATTATGGTGTGGATTTGAGATAGTGTTATAGTTGTGGGTAGTATTTATAAATTTTGCAAAGTATGCAACTTGTTATATAATATTCGTTTGGTCGGAGAATATTTTTTTTGTCGGAGAATATCCGTACGACGGCATAATCATTGGTGGACCCCACAACGGAAGTATTGTCATAGTAAGAAAATGACAGAATTATCTTTTTATAAAAATAACGGTTAAAGTGTTACCGTAAAAACTGTTGAACTATTCGGTAGTAAAAGTACAATAATACGCGTGGTTGCATAGTAGCACACGGTATTGATTATTGATGCTTACGTAAGAAGTCACTCAGTTATACTCAATTATTGCTACAGTAATTGCTACATCATATCTCTCATATTATTGATTCAATTATTGTCACAGTAGCATCTGTATAATATGTTATGTTATTAAATCAATAATTGAGACGGCAAAGTTATTCATATTATTACACTACAAGAAAAAGGCCTAACAGCGACCAAGACTATCAGCGATCGCATGTCCGATCGCGAATAATACTAATAGCGACCGACATCAGTGACCGTAATTTAATCTTGTCGCTATTTAATATCAGCGACCGCGTGCGGTTGCTGATCGGGCGTTGACATGAATTTCCCTCCCAAAAATTGGTGCAAAAAGTTGGCGCGTTTGTTTTTTGTGACCAATATGTATCAGCGACCGTATAGCAATCGTTGAATCGTCCATGTCATTAAAAATCAGCGACTGCATGCGGTCGCAGAAGGCGATCGCTGATCGTCTAAAACTTATTCAGACTCAGGCATTCGTTCTTTCAGCAGACGAGAGAAGAAAACGAGGGAGAACAGAATAGGGAGAAGAGGGAGAAGGGGGAGAAGAGAAGAAGGAGGGAGAAATTGAACGTCGTCACTCGCTGCCACTGTCCACTGCCATCGTCGCCGCCACAGGTAACCCTAATTCTCTTTATTTCTGAATTGGATATAGATTGGGTGTTATTGAACTTTTTCCCCACTATATTTTTCTTCGAGTTTGGGTATTCAACCTTATTGGTAGTATGTAATTTATTTCATATACATGCCACATTGGCATAATTGCTAACGCATGTCATTATGCCCCCATTACAAGAGCTGCTGCGAAAATTGGGGCAAAAATTATAGCATATTTCATATTTCAGACTACTGTCATGTTCTTATTGTTCCGTGTGTATATAATATATATGCATGTTAATGTATATTAATACATGTACTACCTCTATCCTCCGGTAAAAAGATTTCCCCTTTTTGCGATAGAAATTAAAAAGAAAGTAGGAGTCTTTTTTTTTCTTTCCTTCTTTCTCTCTCCTGGATTCATTTTTGTTATTGTTTTTCTTTAAAGAAGTGATATACAAGTGAAAAATATCAATGCAAATTAGAATTTTGATCTAGGAATCCAGCGTTTGGTGAAAGAGAGTTAGTCTAAACAGACACACTATATATATGTATGTATGTATGTAAAAAGCATATGAGATTGAGCTTAGATAACTTCTCTAGAAGTGATTTTGATCTTTATTTAACGTGCCGACAAAATATGAAAACATGTATGTATGTATGTATGTATGTATGTATTCATGTTGAAAACTTGCCGACGATGCTTTGAATAGAAAATTTACATTCCGAAATAAGAAGAGAAAATATGTGTTACACGTAAAGAGACTTTCAGTGAGGTTTGATTCTTAGGTGTGTGAGTGTGGTGCGTGAGAAAATTAAAAGAAAAAAAAACATTATAGAATTGAGGGAAAATATAACAAAGCAAAGCTAAGTATTCCCTCTGTCTTGTACTTGAGGGCAAATATAACAACCAAAACCATGTTCATATACTTGAGTACCATGTAAAGTCTACACTATAGAATTGTAGAGGACTGCCAAAAAATTCAATTATAATGCATGCCCCCAACAGTACACTTATGAACAAATACACTTAAGACATGCTAATTAATTATGCCATTTTGTACAAATGGTGGATTGATCCATTTATATTGGGAATTTGTATATTTCTTTTAGTTTGTGTCTTGGGTGCCTAGAAATGACCATATATACATGTCGTCATGCATGTGGCTAGTCCATATTATAGGGGAGACTCTGGCGAAATTTTTTTGTTGGTCGGGTAGTTGCGAACATTTATAATATTAACAAGCTCAAGTCATACGCTTACTAGCTAGTATGCTTAAGTCATATGCTTATAAGTATGGCTTAAATGTTAATCATATGCTTACAAGTATACTCAAGTCATATGCTTACAATCATGTTATACCTTAATAAGCTCATGTTATCTGTAGTAGGTATCGTGGAATCATGGACCTCTATTCAGACTGTAGTTGGATGGCACGACGAAAGTCAAGTGCCCAGATAGGTGCTACAACTGAATTTAGAGCTGGTTGCCAAGTGTTTTTGGAGTATGCGTATAGTCACCCGGAATGTATGAATGGTAAGTCGCAGATACGATGTCCATATTTGAAGTGTAAGAATGTAAATTATATGGACAGAGACGTGGTAAACTATTATTTACTTATTTCTGGGTTCATGAAAAATTACGAAGAATGCTGGTTGGCACATGGGTAGAGAAGAGATGGTGGCATCACAGAAGTACACAATTCGGGCAGTAGTACTCATCGAATGAATGAAATAGTTCATGATATTGCAGGGCCAGATTTTGATTGGGAACAAGGCAGAGAGCAACCTATGAATTCTGATGCAAAAGACTTCTTTAAGTTATTAGACAAGGGTAGCGAGCCATTGTGGCATGGTTGCACCAAACACAGTACATTGTCTGCAGTGGCGACATTACTTAACATCAAAGCTGATCACAACATGAGCCATAAGTGTTTTGAGTCGCTCTTGAAGGCCATTAAAAGTATGTTGCCTGACGGTGAGAAATTACCTGGTAACTATTACTTTTGTAAGAAAATGGTGAAGAAGTTGGGTCTTGGATACCAAAAGATCGATGCATGTCCCAACGATTGCATGTTATTTTATAAGGAAAATGAACAGATGACAAGGTGCACATTTTGCAGTCATGATCGGTTTGGGCCTAATAAAGAGGGTGTGACTACAAAAAAATCAAGTATACCGTTTAATATTCTAAGGTATTTTCCAATAACACATCGGCTAAAAAGATTGTACATGTCTTCAAGAATAGCTGCACATATGAGTTGGCATGCGAAATCTCCAGCTAAAGATAGAGAACTAAATCATCCCGCAGATGGGCAGGCTTGGAAAGATTTCAACTTAGCACATCATGGGTTTGCATTGGAACCTAGAAATGTGAGGCTTGGATTGTCCACCGATGGTTTCAATCCGTTTGGCCACTCAGCTGTTCTGTATTCATGTTGGCCTGTGATTGTTACTCCGTACAACTTGCCTCCTTGGATGTGTATGAAACAGCCATACTTGTTTCTTTCACTCATGGTTCCTGGTCCTAAGAGTCTTGAAAAGAACTTAGATGTTTACTTGAGGCCTCTTATAGACGAGTTGAAGGTATTGTGGGAGGATGAAGTACAGACTTGGGATGTTGCAACGAAAACAAATTTCAACCTTAGGGCATCGGTTATGTGGACTATAAGTGACTTCCCAGCTTATGGTATGTTAGCTGGATGGAGTACACACGGGAAGTTGGCTTGTCCGTATTGTATGGAGCATACGAAGTCGTTTAATCTATCAAAAGGTCGAAAGCCTTGTTGGTTTAACTGTCATCGTCGGTTCTTGCCGGTAGATCACCCGTTTTGAAGAAATAGAGAACACTTCAGGAAAGGGAAAGTTGGCAATGATATGCCTGCACCGCGATTGTAGGGAACAGAGATGCGAGATCATGTGGTGAGATTACCGGTTATCCCATTTAGTAAGATTGATGCCACAAACATAATCAATGGGTTTGGCGAATCTCATAACTGGGTTCGGAGAAGCATCTTTTGGGAACTGCCTTATTGGTCTATAAATTTGATTCGTCATAATCTAGATGTGGTGCATATTGAGAAGAATGTGTTTGACAATGTGTTTAACACCATGATGAATGTTACGGGGAAGACAAAAGATAACGATAAGGCACGTTTGGACATAAAAGATATCTGTAAACGTCCTGGATTAGAACTTTATGAATCTCCTAATGGTAAGATTGTCAAATAGCATGCAAGGTACACATTGTCCAAAAAGCAAGTTGAAGATGTGTGCACATGGGTTAAGCCTCTGAAACTACCAGATGGCTATGCGTCAAACATTGCAAGGTGTGTTACGGGTGAGAAATTGCAAGGGATGAAGAGTCATGACTGTCATGTGTTCATGGAGAGACTCATGCCTATAGCATTTTGGGATCTGCTTGATAAACTAATATGGGATGCTTTGACGGATCTTAGTCGTTTCTTCAAAGACTTATGTATAAAATCATTAAATGAGAAGGACATGTCTATACTTGAGAAGAACATCATAGAGATCACGTGTAAACTGGAAAAAATATTCCCACCTGGTTTTTTTGACTCCATGGAGCATTTGTAAATCCATATTCCTTATGAAGCTCGTGTTGGGGATCCAGTTCAATATAAATGGATGTACCCTTTCGAGAGGGTGATGGGAAACCTTAAGAGGAAGGTGAAGAATAGAGCTTATGTCGAGGGGGTCGATATGTGAGGCATACAGTTTCGATGAGATATTTACGTTTGTCTCAGACTATTTTTCGGACGAAGTCTTGACAAAGGCCAATCGAGTATCGAGACATGATGATGGGAGAAATGTTGAACTAAATGGTCGGCTCTCTATATTTGGTCTATCGGGTCGCGCTTATGGAAAAGGGAAGCTCATATTCCTTTCTGAGCAAGAGTTGCATGCTGCACATACTTACATTCTTCTCAATTACGAGGAGATTGACGAATTTGTGAGGTACACATGTAAACTTGATAATTTATCTTTTAAGTTGAAAATTAATTATTCCAATATGTTAATGTTTATAATATAGAATAGATTATACGATGACGAGTTAAAAGTGAAACATCCCGACATAACTGATAAAGAAATTCAAATCAATCGTGATAAAAAATTTGTACTTTGGCTAAAGGACAAAGTAAGTTAAATTTCTTAAGCACGACATATATATATACTCCATGTTAACTATGACTTCATTTAATAAGATGGAATTTTTGTAGGCTTTGACTGCGGGATCAATGATTTCGACTAATGTACAAGTCCTAGCTATGGGACCAGACAGGGACCTAGTCAGCCGCAATGGTTACAAAATAAATGGTTGTGAATTTCATACAAAGGCATATGGGCGCGGTAAAAGAATAACGAACTCTGGAGTGTGTGTCCAAGGAGATTGTTACAATGAGCTTGGTCGTGCCTTTTATGGGGAGTTGGAGGAAATCGTAGAGTTATCGTACAAGGGCACGTACGGGGGTCATATTCATTTGTTCAAATGCCGTTGGTTTGATTCAAAAAAAGGGATACGTGTTGACAGACATGGAATCGTCGATATTGACCTCCATAGGTCTGCATACTCTAACGAACCATTTATTTTACCAACTCAAATAGTACAAGTATACTACACTCCTAGTCCTATCAGGAAAAGGGATAGACCGCCTACAGATTGGCAAGTTATAATTCATACTCCCACGCGTAGTCGTGTAGAAGTAGTTGATGGGGAGATTTACCAAGAGCAGATGCTTCATAGTCAAACTATAATAAATGTGGAGGACGACAATGAAGTAATCCAGTTAGATGGTGGAGATGAACCACATGAATTAGATCCTGAGTCAATACTTGTGTCAGATGATATTGATACTGAGGAGGAAGAGTTATTGACTGAATCTGACACTAAATCTGAAGCAGATGATGGTTATGAATCTACAACACGTATACAAGATGATTCTGAATCAGACATTGACACTTGAACAAATGAAATGTATGTTTAGCATTACATGTTTTTTATATCATTGTCATGTTTATGTACTAAACTATTTAAATGCAACTTTTATTTATTGTCATTTTATATTCATATATATACATGTTTATATCACTGTCATGTTTATGTACTAAACTATTTAAATGCAACTTTTGTTTATTGCCATTTTATATTCATATATATATATATATATATACATGTTTATATCACTGTCATGTTTATTGTCATATATACATGTAATCAAATATGACTCATAATAACATCTTGAAATTTGTAATATACAGATGGCTTCTGAAGCAGCGCAGAAAAAGTGCGGCTTGGGTAGGGGGCCTAATCATGTGCCCAAGGCCCCTACTAATCCGGATGATCAGATTCTTATTCAGATTCGCCCTCCTCCGAATAGCACGTACGTCCCGCATATATCATTTATATATAAGCATTTAAGATTCTATTTATACAATATATATAGAACTTAGATGTAAATTGCTTTAATATATCTACTTATCGTTGATGTAAATTGTTAAATATTATAGTGATTTTTCAGATAATAAGATCGTCAAGATCAACAAAACCATGAACATGAGTATGACATAAAACATAACTAGGAATTAAGTTTATCCATAATTCAATCAAGAAGAAGGTTCAAAGAAGTTTATGTATAACTGTATATTGGTAATATTTTGATTGATATTATATTGGTAATGTATATGGGTCTGAATTTTTTACTGCTTTAATTTGCATTCAATCATTATTGTTTTGGTCTTATTATATTGAAAATTTGTATATTTCTCTTGGTTTGTGTCTTGGGTTCCTAGAAATGTCCATATATGCATGTCGTCGTGCATGTGGCTAGTCTATATTATAGGGGAGACTCTGGCAAATTTTTTTAAGTATTATAAGTATAAGTTTGAAAAATATTCATAAGTATTATAATTTAGATGTAAATTGCTTTAATATATCTACTTATCGTTGATGTAAATTGTTGTATATTATAGTGATTTTTCAGATAATAAGATCGTCAAACGCATATCACAGCTGTGTTTATAGAATTGGCATACACCTGTGATTACGTGGGTGAGCACACCTATCGCCCATAAATAAGCTGTTTGAGCTGAATTTCAGGTATGTTTTTTTTTAATTATGACAGATAATATAATATTCAAAAGATAATTGTTTAGTAATGTTATTATTGTTGTTTAATTTGCAAAAACGGTATAGATGGGAGGACGCGCAGGCTTCAGTGATACAGACATTATTCTGGCAGAAGTGCGCGGTCCGCACCAAAGATAATTTAAACAAAGAAAGACGAAAAGCCCTTCACAATGCCAATATCAACCATCCAGGCCAGGGAGAGGATTACATGCACAAACATAGCCCCTTGTGGTGCACCCAGTCCATATGGGCTGAGATGTGTGCCCAATAGAGAGCTGAGAGCTGGGTGAAAAGACGAAAGACTGCCGCCACCAACAGATCCTCGGGTGTACCCGATGGCGAATAGGCTAAAGGGACATACAAGGGCGGCAGTATTTCACAGTTGCAGCATATCACTACTAGGGTACATATTTACAAGTTTTAATATGTTTACAATCATGAATTGTAGAAAATATATCACATTTTTACTTAGTAATATTATGTTATTTTTTGTATAGGAGTCTCAGTCTCAAGGTGAGCCTATCCATTGGCTGGATGTGTACGTGGCCACCCATGATGGTCTGCCTGATGCTATCCAGATAGCGGTAATAAATTTTAACAACTTGATCTTGTTTATCAATGCTTACAGAATTAATTTATTTTTAACTATTTAATTGTTAACATGATGACAGGATACTTATAAGCGTTTATTGAATGAGCGCTATCCTGAAGGCACCCCACGTCCGCCTATTGATCAAGAGTTGTGGGAGAGGGCGTCTGTTATGAAGAACTACATTAAAGGTCAAGGACAACGACGGCGCCCATCCTTTAGTGGCTCAGGCTGCTCTTCTACCCAGTCTACACAGTCATCGAGCCATCCAACTGTTCATACTCTAGCTGACTGTGTGAGAGCTATATGTCGAGATCGAGATCTTCTGAAGATACTGAGTGGGCATCTGGGGGATCTGAGTCCTAAGGAGTTAGCTGAAGTAGTTGCGGTAGCAGCAGCATCACAACATGAGGATGGCGACGAGGTAGAAAATCAATTTGTTGTATATATTGTCGTAATATACTAATATTAACATAGTTAGTATATATTTGTAACTTATTTTATTATTTTGTTAATTACAGGGTGATCAAGGAGGCGATGATGCTTGACGTACCTGCTTTAGATCAGTTTTATAGTTATAGTATAAGCTTGTACTTGTATATTCATTCTTTGGATGTATGTATACTACTTAAACAAGTTTTGAAATGTTATTATATTTATTCAAATCATATTGGATTTTAAAGGTTTATATACTAGTTTGGTGTATGTGTTGGTGGACGATGGATGTTTATATTGTTGTGTATGCTGTTTATCTTGTTGTGTATGTGTGTTGGGATAAAGCAGGTACAAAACAGGTACAAATTTTTGGGAATTCTACAAAACAGCAAAAATCTGGTTTTTAATTTTTTCATATCAGCGACAGCATGCGGTCGTTGATAGTTATTAGCGACGGCTAAACATTTGAGGGTAACAGCAACCGCATGCGGTCGCTGATAGTGGTCGCTAACATGTGGACCACGTCAACTTTGGCCCTGGACCATGCTGACTCAGCTTAGCGACCGAATTTATCATTTCAGTCACTCATATCAGTCGCAGATATGTCGGTCGCTAATAGTGGTCGCTGATGTGCATCCCAGCGACCAGATTTTAAGCGACGACTATCAGCGACTGCATTCAGTCGCTGAAATATATCAGCGACTGTCTGCGGTCGCTGATATGCGGTCGCTGATAAACCTTTTTCTTGTAGTGTTATTTGCAATATTAACGATGTCTAGATGTTCTGCCAAGGAGAGGTTTGGTCACCTAATTACGTGCCAATAGGGAGAAATCCTTATTGGAAAGCCCCCTCTTTCCTGGGAACGACCTGGTCGATTAATATTGTGAATTATAATAAATGTGATAAGTTTTGTTTTTTTATTATTATAAATATAATAAAATAGAAAACTTTTTATATAAAACAGAATAATTTTATAAAGTTATTTGTTTTATTAGACTATAAATAAAATATATGATATTCTATTATGCATAGTGTTTGCATAGTGTCTGCATAGTATTTATATAGTAAAATCTTTTAATATAAAACAGAATACTTTTATAAAGTTATTTGTTTTATTAGACTATAAATAGAATATATAATATTCTATTATGCATAGTGTTTGCATAGTAAAATCTTTTTATATAAAACAGAATACTTTTATAAAGTTATTCGTTTTATTAAATTATAAATAGAATATATTATATTTTATTTAAAAGATTTTGCTTTATTAGAATATTTTATTAATACTGCATAGTAAATCAATATGGACCGTCCGTTTAAAAGTAAATCAATCTGGACCGTTCATGAATTAGTTACTATTCAGTCCATTCTCCTATAAATAGAAGCTCATTCCTTCACTATTTCTTACAAATTCACTAAAACTCTATAGAGAGAAACTATAGAGAGAAAAAAGAAAAGTATTCTACTACTTCACTACTCCTATATCCAGTTTCTTCTAAGGTGAAGGGTATTATTTCTTTCGTATTCATGAAGAGAACTTCTGTTATTCTATTTTTTATTATTATGTTGGAATAACCTGTATACGTGGACTACCCTATACATGGTGAAATTCTTCTATTATTCCATTCCTTATTATTCTGTTGGAATAACCTGTATATGCGAAGTACCGCATACATGGTGAAATTCTTCTGTTATTCCATTCCTTATTATTATGTTGGAATAACCTGTCTATGCGAAGTACTGCATACATGGTGAAATTCTTCTGTTATTCCATTCTTTATTATTCTGTTGGAATAACCTGTCTGTGCGGTCTATCGCATGCATGGTGAATTCTGTTGTTATTCCATTCTTTATTATTTTGTTGGAATATCCTGTCTGTGCATTTACGCATGACCTGATTTCGTTATTTATTATTCTGTTGGAATAACCTATCTGTGCGGTCTATCGCATGCCTGGTGATTTCTTTTGTTATTCCATTCTTTATTGTACTCAGTTGGGTAAAGTTTTGGCTTTTATACTCCATGAAATTAGTGGAATATCCTTGATATTTGCGCTTCATTCAGTATCTTTTCATGGAAAATTCTTCCGAGCATTCTTGAGTTTTACCCCACAAAGCAGTATCATGTTGACAATTTGGACATTATTGGTTCTTGGATAAATTAATTCTTGAACTTATTTTATTGAATTCTTATATCATTGTCATCATCCTCATGTTTATATTTTGTTGAAAATCATATGTGGCCTATAGTGCATAGATGGACTTGTAATGATTATAACCAGGGATTATTCGGCGTAATCATGACCGTAATGTTACAAATGATGTGGTAAAGGTCCTCATTGGCCCATAGTGCATTGATGGACAGTTGTTGACATGATCATGATCATTGATGAATACACGAATATCCTTGGCCTGTAGTGCATGGATAATTTGTGGTTGTGATACTAATGAATATCCTTAGTCGTAGTGCAGGGATGATGTGGATTATTTATTAAGCTGAGTCCCAGTGATAAAAGTGATGAAAAACCTTTTAAATCATAAAACATAGTAGATTTTATTCTCTACTTGACTCTTTTAATGGATTGCTTGTCCCGCTGCAGTTAAACTTGATGTTTGTTATATTGTATCAATTTAACACTGTTGAAGGCTAACGATAATTTATTCTGCATTATCTTAGTCATAATATTTCTTATTGGGCTAGTTGAGCTCACCCTTTTACTTTCATTGTTCTCTTTAGGAAATGAGAACGTAGCAGGGACTAGTCGGAGAACGGAGTGACGGTCCAGATGATAGCATTAGTAGTCCTCACTATTCTATGAAATAGTGTGATAATAAATGTATTGAGGATTTATTTTGAGTTTGAATACTGTTTAGAAGATAATATTTGTATTAAAACTCACAGCTCATGTTGTATATTTAAGATTGTATTTGTATTATGTACCATGTATTTGGCGACTCAGGATAGGTGATGTATACCTATTTTGGAGGCGTCACGCAAACACTACCGCGACCAGTTCTAGATCATGAGTAGGGTAAATTTGCTCATAATCTTTCAACTATTATGATGCGTACGCAATGACCTTGTCGTGCTGGGTGAGCACACAACCAAGTCCTCTATGCGAAGCATCGCTATAAACTATAAAATTTCCTGTATCGTCGGGTAAAGACAATACAGGTGCTTCTCTTAGCCTTTTTTTCAGTTCTTGGAAACTGTCTTCACACTTTTCTGTCCATACGTACTTCACTGTCTTCCTTGTCAAGTTAGTCAACGGAGTAGCTATCTTCAAAATTTTTTGGATAAATCTTCGATAGTATCCCACTAACCCTAGGAAACTCCGTACCTCAGTCGGCGTTTTTGGCTGTTCCCAATTCATCACTGCTTCCACCTTCGCTGGATCCACTGAAATTCCCTCTCGGTCTATAACATGACCCAAAAACTGTACCCTTTCTAGCCAAAATTCACACCTAGTGAATTTCACACACAACTTCTCCTTCCTTAGTGTCTCCAACACTATCTTTAGGTGTTCAGCATGATCTTCTGACGTCTTATAATAGACTAGAATATCATCGATAAACACTACGACGAACTTGTCCAAATACTGTTTGAACACTTTGTTCATCATATCCATAAATGCGGCTGATGCATTTGTCAACCCAAATGACATCACCAAAAACTCGTAATGACCATAACGAGTCCTGGATGATGTCTTAGGTACATCCTCCTTCTTAACCTTCAACTGATGATGCCTCATTCGCAAATCAATCTTAGAAAAATACTTTGCCCCTTTTAACTGATCGAAAAGATCATCAATCCTGGGCAATGGGTATTTATTATTCGTCATTAACTTGTTCAACTTTCGGTAGTCGATACAAAGTCTTAACGACCCGTCCTTCTTTTTCACAAACAGTACCGGTGCTCCCCACGACGAAACTGTAATTACCCGATATTTTCTATATAAATATATAAGAAATTTTGCATATAATTTTTTTTTATTTATAAAGGTAGGAATATGTGCCAAGTAATGTGTATGTATATTTGTGATAAATGAAAATTTATTTTTTCATGAATAATTTCAAATAATTTTATTTTAGTATTATTGATCATTATAAAGTATATTCTTATAATAATTAATTTTATAGTAGAAATGTTTTTATTATTTATTTTCTACAAAAATATGAATTTTATATTATTTAAATAATATATGAAATGATTATTGAGATTATTATAATTACTATTTTGTCATATGAATTTTAGTTCAGATTATTAAGTTAATTATTTTAACTTAATTAATAATGTTATATATGAAAGATAAATCAGATATGGAATCCAAACCCTAATTTTGGATTTTGTGCAATGAATGAGAATAATAATATTATATTAAATATAATATTATTTCTCAGTGTTGGTCAATTATGGTGTATTATGAGTTCGAGATTGTTATGTAACTGGGTTATTATAATTAAGTTTAGGTATTTCGGAATTTAATGATAATTAGGGAAACCCTAATTATTATTTATAAACCCTAATTATTAAAGTAGAAACCCTAATTTGCTAATTAGGAACCCTAATGGCTAAGTTAGAAACCCTATTTATTATGTTAGTAAATTGTAATGTTAATTAGGAAACCTTAATTAATAATTTGGGGAAACCTAATAATATCAAGAAACCTAAATTATTTTAAACCCTAATTTTCTATTAAAAACCCTAATTTTAATTAGTGTGTTCTAATTAAAATTTTATTAAACTTTAAACTTAATTTTTCAAACCCTAGAAATTAATTGGGAAACCTTAAGGTTTAAAATCTAGTGATTAAACCCTAGATTCAAGCACCATGGACAAGAATACCATTATAATTGTTAGCAAAATGACCGTTATACCCTTTTTATCCCATTCTTGAATTATTGCTAACTAAATCTTGCCAAATCTTGGCAAGTCACCACCCTAGTCTAGCTATGAGCTATAACACTCCAGCTATCAGCCAATTAATCAGCCAAGATCATTGCATACAAGTTATACATATAGATTAAGAGAGAGAAAGTTACTAAATTTTCTCATTTGGCTATTTAGCTCTCAAATAACTTTTCTCTCTCCCAAACCTTCGAAAATATAAGGCATATCAGTCTCAAAAACAAGCCCCACCATCTCCTCTAATAGATCATAAGCATAGAATCAAGAACTTGTTCATAGAAAGGTAAAAACCTAATTTGAAATCTAATCTTGAATGTCATGTTAAATGTTATGATTTTGTGTTAAAACATGTTGTATGTAGTATATATTGATGATCTGGGTTGCTAGATATTAGATCCATAACATCTAGAGGCTCGGATTTGAAGTTTTAAAAAATCTGGAAAATTTTATTTTTGTTGTCTGACAATGAATGTCAAACCTCAGATCTCAGATCTCAGTGACTTTTAATTATTTTTGTGATTTGAAAGTTTGTAGTTGTTGTATGCTATGAGATCTTTGATCTGAAATTGGAATCTAGCCCAGATCATGAACAGGTTAAAAGTTATGGCTGGTCAAACCTAGTTGACCGAGCATGACTTTCCAAATCTGAAAAACTCAAATCGTGCCTAGAAGGCTCTTACAAGATCTTCATGGGCTCGGATCTGGGAGTGGTTTGATGATCTTTTATTGTTGTTGCATCTAAGTTATAGTATATTGTTTAGACTACATGTTTATGCTTTAAAATCTCCTAAACATCAAGTAGGTTGAATAAAGTGGATGGTCAAACTAGCTGGAATGATCACGAAATCTGTTTTATGGAAATTCCAGAAAATCAAGAACATTGTCTCTGACATGGTTTGACCGGACAATAGCTGCTTGATGTGTTGTTGTTATATGTGTTATATGTAATAGATCTGTACCCCTTCATGCTGGCTACACGCTGGACCCATTAGATCACTAAAAAAATTACACATATTTCAAGTTGTGGAAGCCCAAATATGGCTACACGAACTGATCTTCATTTCTAGGTAGCCCAAAAAATGAAGAACAACTCTGACAGCTAGTTCAATGGCTTAGATCTTTTACCTTGATGATAACTTCGCATTCTAAGTGCTTAAATCATGTTTTATGTTAGTTTATCTACACTGTGACGCCCCCAAAACAGGCATACATCACCCATCTTGAGTCGCCAAATACATGGTACAGAATATAAATACAAACTTAATTATACAACCGTCGTGTAATATATGACAATACATAAACTGAGAGTTTTAATAAGAATATTGTCATCTAGACAATATCCACACTCAAAGGAGTCCTCATTACATTTATTGTCACACTATTTAACAGAATAGTGAGGACTACTAATGCTATCATCTGGACCATCACTCCTTTCCCCGACTCATCCCAGCTATATTCTCATTTCCTGAAGAGAACAGTGAAAAAAAAGGTGAGCTCAACTAACCCAATAAGAAATATTATGACTAAGATAATGCATAATAAATTATCAATAGTCTTCAACAATGTTAAACTGATAAAATACCATAGACATCAAGTTTAACTGCAGCGGAACAAGAAATTCATTAAAAAAGTCAAGTAGAGAATAAAATCTACTATCTTTTATGATTTAAAAAGGTTTTTCATCACTTTTATCGCTGGAACTCTGCTTAATAATTAAACCACATCATCGAATCATCCCTGCACTACGGGCTAAGGATATTCATTAAATCATCAATGGTCATGACTATACCGAATAATCCCTGGTCATAATCATACCAAAAACTGTCAATCAATGCACTACAGACCACTGAGGACTTTCACCACATCATTCGTCACATTACGGTCATGATTATACCGAATAATCCCTGGTCATAATCATACCAAGTCCATCTATGCACATAAGCCAAAGATGACTTTCATCACAATATAAGCATGAGAATGATGACAATAATATAAGCATTAATCAAACGAAAACAAGGATAAATATTAAAGAATTTAAATTTATTCAAATATTATCAATCACTTAATAAACTCATAATCTAATATTATTAATATTATAACAATATTTTAATCATTTCTTAAACTTGTAAACAATTTATTTCAATTGTTTATACTTTAACACATAATGCATTTAATCATTCAAAAATGCCATACTCCTAAGATTTCATCATCAATGATCAAATCCCTTATCAAAAATCTGCATATACCCTATATAGGATTCTCAAGCCATAAAATTCTATTTTTCAGTTTTGTTACTTCACATAACATATTTAACTCATAGGTTCGTAACTAAACCATTTTCATGAAAAATTACCAAATCAACTTGTTATTTTTCTATCCTTTGCTCAAACATATATACATATATTTCATACACAACAAGTATATTTTTTTATATAATTTTTCAACTCCCTTAAGTATTTTTCAAAAATCAATTTCTAATTAATTCCTTAAGAAATTAGCTACCTCAAGTTTAACTTCAGAAATTCTCAAATCTTGGCAGGATCTTACACATGTTAATGTGAGCTTCCAGATTAAATTTCATGGTCATTAGAGTTATAGAACTCCGGTTATAGCATTTTTCATCGAAAAAAACTAAATATTGAAATAGTCATAACTTACTCATTTTAAGTCGGAATGAGCTCTTTTTTGGACAGAAGGTACTTCCATATATTTTCATGTCCCAAAAGGCCAAAATTTATTTCATAATCTAAGTGGCCGAAAATGCACTTTTAAACTTCTGGGCAGTAGCCTTTTTGGTAATTTGCTATTTTTGACTCCTTTGCTAAAATCAGTCCACACGAAAATCTACAATACCTTTTCTAGTGATTCCACTTGGATAAGTTAGAAAACTCATAGATCTAACTCTAGAACTTGACCACACTCAAAAATTCGAAATATAATAGGAGATATGGTCAATTGAATTTCATACTCCATTTTTACCAAAATTTGATTTTCAACCCTTTGTGATTTCTAAGAAACTTTCATGTTTTCACATAATAACCAACATAACTCATCATGACAATGACCTAATAATTCAATAAAATAAGTTCAAGAATAAGTTTTAAAGATTTATAAGTTAATTTATCCAGAATTCAATAATATCCAAATTGTCAACATGATACTACTTTGTGGAGAAAAATTCAAGAATGCTCAGAAGAATATTTCCACGAAAAGATACTAGAAGAAGCGCAAATATCCAGGATATTCCACTAATTTCAAGGAATATAGAAGCCAAAACTTTAACCAACTGAGTATAATAGAATGTATGACATTGCAAATGGATTTTTACCCGCCATGCGATAATCCACGTATACAGATCATTTTCACAATTTAATAAGGAATGAATACAAAGAATCATTCACCGTGCATATGGTAATCCACATAGACATGTTATTCCAACAGATTAATAAAGAATGGAATAACAGAAGGATTCACCATGCGGGTGATAGACTGCACAGACAGGTTATTTCCAACAGAATAATAATTAATGGAACCAGGTCATGCGTAACGCATAGACAGGATATTCCGACAGAATAATAAATAATGGAACCAAGTCCGGCGTAAACGCACAGACAAGATATTCCGACAGAATAATAAATAATTGAACCAGGTCTGGCGTAAACGCACAGACAGGATATTCCGACAGAATAATAAAGAACGAAATAATAGAAGAATTTCACCATGTATGTGGTACTTCGCATAAACAAGTTATTCCAACATAATAATGAGGAATGGAATAACAGAAGTTCTCTTCATGAATACGAAAGAAATAATACCCCTTGCCTTAGAAGAAACTGGATATTGGAAAAGTGAAGTAGCATAATACTTTTCTTCTTTCTCTCCATAGTTTCTCTCTCTAGAGTTTCAGTGAATTCGTAAGAAATAATGAAGGAATGAGCCTATTTATAGAAGAACTGAAAGTGGCTCTTGGTTTTAACGAAGGGTCAAAATGACTCTTGGTAATATTGAAGAGACAACTACTATTTGCGAAGGGGCAATTAACTCTTGAAACACCGAAGGGACAAATAACTCTTGGAAAACTGAAGGGACAAATAATTCTTCAAAAACTGAAGGGACAAATAACTCTTGGAAAACTGAAGGGACAAGTTACTATTAAAACTTTAAATCAACGATCCATATTAATTTACTATTATAATTTCAACCAACGGTCTGAAAAATTAGCACATCTCCTCATAGAATAATATTGTACCCAAAAATGATTTGGACCGAAAAGAAATATATTTTTCGGCTGAATGGTACTTCGTAAATAGTAACTCATGAATAGTACTCCGACATGAAAAGTGCTCCGAATACCAATTGAACAATATAACCTCCAGACATCAATTATTATCGAAATAAATGTCGATTTTCACTAACACAAATAATTTCAACATAATGGAACTATTAAATTCATCTTTAATCAACACGAACTTATTCATCATTAATATTATAACTCACAATATTTAACAACCAGGTCATTCCCAGCAAAGAAGGGGCTTTTCAATAAAGATTTCTCCCTATTGGCGCGCAATTAGGTGACCAAACCTCTCATTGACAGAACTTCTAGACATTATAAATATTACAATTTAATAATATGAATAACTTTGTCATCTCAATTATTAATTTAATAATATAACATATTATGCAGATGATACTGTGACAATAATCGAATCAATAATATGAGAGATTTGATGCAGCAATTACTATAGCAATAATTGAGTATAACTGAGTAACTTCTCACGTAAGCATCAATAAACAATACCGTGAGCTACTATGCAACCACGCGTATTACTGTACTTTTACTACCGGGTAGTTCAACAGTTTTAACGCTAACACTTCCGTCGTTATTTTATAAAAAGATAATTCTGTCGTTTTCTTACTATGACAATACTTTCGTTGTGGGTTCACCAATGATTGTGCCGTCGTATGGATATTCTCGACAAAAAGAATATTCCCCGACCAAACGAATATTTTATAACAACTTGCATACTTTGCAAAATTTATAAATATCACCCATAACTATAACATTATATCAAATCCACACCATAATATAAAAAAAATATTTCGAGAAGTTTAAATCTTTATTCATAAAATTTGGGATCTCAAAATCTCCCCTCCTTATGAAATTTTGCCCTCAAAATTTACGTACGTACTTGGTATGTCGAAGAGATGAGGATACCTTGACTTCGTTTCAGATTCTAACTCTTGAGGTATAACCTTTGAGTGTTGAATACGATCCTTTTTATCCAAGATTTTAACACGTATCTCCTCATACGTTAAATCTTCTGCTATCTCATCTGGTTCTAATTTAATAATGTGGTTCGGGTCATCCACATATTTACGTAACATCGATACGCGAAAAACGTGATGAACACGCGACATACTTGGCAGTAAAACGAGTCTATAGGCCACAGTTCCTACTCGATCCAGGATTTCAAATGGTCAATAAAATCGAGAGTTGAGATTTCCTCTCTTCATCAACTCTTGCTTCTAGAATAACGCCCTCTTAAACTTTTTTCTTCCCATTCATCAGCTCCGGATCTGTAGCTTGAGCGACCTTTAACTTTATCGATTAGAGTCGATTCTACTCATATATTTAATATCACCACGTGGGTCTTTAGAGTCTTTAACTCTATCTTCATCATTTGTAAGTTATACGAAATGAGTTTTTGTACTGGGGTCAATACAAATTTCATTTTCAGGCTTTGGGGGTACGCCAGGAAGTTCTTCGAAAATACGTCAAGAAATTTATTAACGATAGAAATATCATTCAAAACTGTGACCCTCATCACAAGACTTGGATAGTACGTCACATTGATACCTATCAACTTGCCATCATCATTCATGACGTCGCCTACAGAAAGTCTAGCTTCGGTGCATTCCACACAAGGAAGTCACCAGATAAAGGCTCAGGGCTCTTTACTTATGGCTTGATATGACAATGATTGACTTTAGTGGTTTGGCTGCTTGAATTTACATAACAGGTTGGTTAGGAATATAAAAGTTAGCCACCTTACGAAAAGCATGATGAGTAGTTAACCAATCGATTTCTAAAATCACATCAAAGGCAAGTATTTTCAAAGAGATAAGATCGACAGGTAACGTGAAAGTGTCGATTTGAATTAAACAAGACTTATAAACAGCGGATGTAATGAAGGTTTCTCCCAACGGAGTTTCAACAGATAAATCAAAGTCTAATTTCTCCGGAGTCAAATTTAAACACTGAATGCAAACAAGAAAGATAAAATAAGGGGTAGAACCGGTATCTAATAAGGCATAGACTTTGCAAGAGTTTATAATTAACTTACCCGTAATAACTTCGTTCGGGTTTCTCGACAAACGCTCTCACTTAAACTATCGAATTTGACTTTGCTATAGAGTACATTCCACCCTTAATTACTTCGTCACATTCCTGATCCATGATTCGAATCATTAACCCCCGATCCATATCGAATTAGGATTGACCGCTCTGACAGGATAATTTCGAATTCGATGTTGGATTCTCCCAATTATTGTCCAAAAAGCAAAATTCATTTCATCTATTTTGACTTTATTAGATCGGACGTCTTTTTTGACAATATCAACGCGTCGTGCGGCTTTTACCCACGCATCATCTATTCTCCTTCGTTCAGTTGTTTCTGCTTTCATCATAACTTTGATCATAGCATTCTTAGATTCCAGCTCTAATATCTTATACTCTGCCAAATAGTGCTTCTGTTCAAGCATCGCACATCAGGTAACACAATTTTGAATTGTTGCATCTCTTTGCTCCACGACCGCCTACCGTTCTTCAGCCTGCTCTTCTAACTCATGAATACGATTTTGTAATTCTAAATTTTGATCATAAAATTCTTCTAATAAATTCTCCTCTGGTTCCTCTTCTTCCTCTTCTTCCTCACTCTCAGCTACTACCTCTACAACTAGCTCGGGTGCAACTATTAGTTCTTCACGCACCACGTAGATATCTCTAATTTCTTCTTCGTCTGACATCACATTAACCTGGTTAGTGATTAAAGGCTTCTCAACGGTCTCATGTGCTTCATTGCTTATCTCAACATTTTCGGATGCCATTTGCAAATACTGCCACAAAACAAGGGTTAATTAACATATCACATATTATCCCTATACTCTAACCGACCAATTAAATACCAAGTAAACTTAGGTAGGTCATACTAGCAAAGGAATTCCCTGTCTCTCCCCTCCTAGTTCTTGTCTCACATCTCAACCAGAGATCATATCCCTAAGCTATGATACCAACTGTGACGCCCCCAAAACAGGTATACATCACCCATCTTGAGTCACCAAATACATGGTACAGAATATAAATACAAACTTAATTATACAACCGTCGTGTAATATATGACAATACATAAACTGAGAGTTTTAATAGGAATATTGTCATCTAGACAATATCCACACTCAAAGGAGTCCTCATTACATTTATTGTCACACTATTTAACAGAATAGTGAGGACTACTAATGCTATCATCTGAACCGTAACTCCTTTTCCCGACTCGTCCCAGCTATATTCTCATTTTCTGAAGAGAATAGCGAAAGAAAGGGTGAGCTCAACTAGCCTAGTAAAAAATATTATGACTAAGATAATGCACAATAAATTATCAATAGTCTTCAACAATGTTAAACTGATAAAATACCATAGACATCAAGTTTAACTGCATCGGAACAAGCAATCCATTAAAAGAGTCTAGTAGATAATAAAATCTACTATCTTTTATGATTTAAAAAGGTTTTTCATCACTTTTATCGCTGAGACTCGGCTTAATAATTAAACCACATCATCAAATTATCCCTGCACTACGGGCCAATGATATTCATTAAATCATCAATGGTCATGGCTATACCGAATAATTCCTTGTCATAATCATACCAAAAACTATCCATCAATGCACTACAGGCCACTGAGGACTTTTACCACATCATTCGTCACATTACGGTCATGATTATACCGAATAATCTCTGATCATAATCATACCAAGTCCATCTATGCACGTAAGTCAAAGGTGACTTTCATTACAATATAAGTCGGAAATTAGCTACCACAAGTTTAAATTCAGAAATTCCCAAATCTTGGCAGGATCTTACACATGTTAATGTGAGCTTCCAGTTTAAATTTCATGGTAATCGGAGTTATAGAACTCCGGTTATAGCATTTTTCGTCAAAAAACCTAAATATTGAAATAGTCATAAATTATTCATTTTAAGTCAGAATGAGCTCATTTTTGGACAGGAGGTACTTTATATCATATATTTTCGTGTCCAAAATGCTGAAATTTATCTCACAATCTAAGTGGCCGAAAATTCCCTTTTAAACTTCTGGGCAGTAGCCTTTTTGGTAATTTGCAGTTATTGACTCACCTTTTCCATTGATTCCACTTGGATAAGTTAGAAAACTCATAGATCTAACTCTAGAACTTGACCACACTCAAAAATTCGAAATATAATAGGAGATATGGTCAATTGAATTTCATACTCCATTTTTACCAAAATTTGATTTTCAACCCTTTGTGATTTCTAAGAAACTTTCATGTTTTCACATAATAACCAACATAACTCATCATGACAATGACCTAATAATTCAATAAAGCAAGTTCAAGAATAAGTTTTAAAGATTTATAAGTTAATTTATCCTGAACTCAATAATGTCCAAATTATCAACATGATACTACTTTATGGAGAAAAATTCAAGAATGCTCAGAAGAATATTTCTACGAAAAGATACTGGAAGAAGCGCAAATATCCAGGATATTCCACTAATTTCAAGGAATATAGAAGCCAAAACTTTAACCAACTGAGTATAATAGAATGTATGACACTGCAAATGGATTTTCACCCGCTATGCGGTAATCCACGTATACAGATCATTTCCACAATTTAATAAAGAATGAATACAAAGGATCATTCACCATGCATGTGGTAATCCACATAGACAGGTTATTTCAACAGAATAATAAAGAATGAAATAACAGAAGGATTCACCATGCGTGCGATAGACTGCACAGACAGGTTATTCCCAACAGAATAATAATTAATGGAACCAGGTCCGGCGTAAACGCATAGACAGGATATTTCGACAGAATAATAAATAATGGAACCAGGTCCGGCGTAAATGCACAGGCAGGGTATTCTGACAGAATAATAAAGAACGGAATAATAGAAGAATTTCACCATGTATGTGGTACTTCGCATAAACAGGTTATTCCAACATAATAATGAGGAATGGAATAACAGAAGTTCTCTTCATGAATACGAAAGAAATAATACCCCTTGCCTTAGAAGAAACTGGATATTGGAAAAGTGAAGTAGCAGAATACTTTTCTTCTTTCTCTCCAAAGTTTCTCTCTCTAGAGTTTTAGTGAATTCATAAGAAATAATGAAGGAATGAGCTTCTATTTATAGAAGAACTGAAAGTGGCTCTTGGTTTTAACGAAGGGTCAAAATGACACTTGGTAATATTGAAGAGACAACTACTATTTGCGAAGGGGCAATTAACTCTTGAAACACCGAAGGGACAAATAATCTTGGAAAACTGAAGGGACAAATAACTCTTGAAAAACTGAAACAAATAACTCTTGGAAAACTGAAGGGACAAATAACTCTTAGAAAACTGAAGGGACAAGTTACTATTAAAACTTTAAATCAACGATCCATATTGATTTACTATTATAATTTCAACCAACGGTCTGAAAAATTAGCACATCTCCTCATTGAATAATATTGTACCCAAAAATGATTTGGACCGAAAAGTAATATATTTTTCAGGTGAATAGTATCCCGTGAATAGTAACTCGTGAATAGTACTCTGACACGAAAAGTGCTCCGAATACACGATTGAACAATATAACCTCCAGACATCAATTATTATCGAAATAAATATCGATTTCCACTAACACAAATAATTTTAACACAATGGAACTATCAAATTCATCTTTAATCAACAAGAACTTATTCATCATTAATATTATAACTCACAATATTTAACAACCAGGTCGTTCCCAAGAAAGAGGGGGCTTTTCAATAAGGATTTCTCCCTATTGGCGCGTAATTAGGTGACCAAACCTCTCATTGACAGAACTTCTAGACATTGTAAATATTACAATTTAATAATATGAATAACTTTGTCGTCTCAATTATTGATTTAATAATATAACATATTACGTAAATGATATTGTGATAATAATCGAATCAATGATATGAGAGATTTGATGCAGCAATTACTATAGCAATAATTGAGTATAACTGAGTAACTTCTCACGTAAGCATCAATAATCAATACCGTGCGCTACTATGCAAGCATGCGTATTACTGTACTTTTACTACCGGGTAGTTCAACAGTTTTAACGGTAACACTTCCGTCGTTATTTTATAAAAAGATAATTCTGTCGTTTTCTTACTACGACAATACTTCTGTTGTGGGTTCACCAATGATTGTGCCGTCGTACGGATATTCCCGACAAAAAAATATTTCCCGGCCAAACGAATATTTTATAACAACTTGCATACTTTGCAAAATTTATAAATATCACCCACAACTATAACATTATATCAAATCCACACCATAATATAAAAAAAATATTTCGAGAAGTTTAAATCTTTATTCATAAAATTTAGGGTCTCACATACACAGCCCGACGTCTAGAACACCTTTAACATGAACAAATTGACTGATATAAGGCCATCAATACTGTTGACCGGCCATGACCTTATTTTCTGGGCAGCCCAGAAACGTGAAGAACAACTCTGACAAGTTTTTCTGAAGCTTAGATCTTTCTATTGTGATACGATTTGGTCATAGAACATGTTTAGAGTTGTAGTACTACATCAGTACTACAACATTAACTCAATTTCAAACCCAGAAACATTTAGATCTGACAATTATCACTAGTCAAAGTAGGCTACTCGAACACTGACTTTGAAGATCTGGGTTTCTCAAGAACATCTTAAGCGACGGTTTCAGTCCCCAAAGGCTTTAGCAACAGACTTATTAATTTTAATTAAATTATTTTCTAAAAATTATTTATAAATAGAAATTAATTATTAAAAATTCCAATATCAGTTTTAAAAATTATTTTAAGTTATAAAAATTAACTTTTAATAATTTGACATATTTTTCTAAAATATTAATATTTAATTGGATATTATTGATATTTTATTTATTTAATAAATACATTAAATAAATTAATTAAAAATGATTTTATCATATTAAAAATTATTTTAAATGATAAAAAGGTATTTAATAATATTTTAAGTTATAAAATATAACTTTTAATATTTTAAGATAAATTTTATTAATTATTTAATATTAATGATATTAGATTTATTAAATAATGATATTAAATAAATTAATTAAAAATAATTTTAATATTATAAAAATAATTTTAAATAAAAATAAATAGTTTAAAATAATTAAAGTTATAAAATATAACTTTTAATATTTAAAGATAAATTTCATTAATAATTTAATGTTAAATGATATTAGAATAATTATATTAAATAAATACTTTAAAAATAGTTTTATTGAATTAAAAATCATTTAGAAAGGAAATAAATGAATTAAAATATTTTAAGTAATAATAAATAACTTTTAAAATTTTGGAAAATAACATATTAATATTTAAATAGTAATAGTAATTATTTAAAAATAATTTTAAATGTTTTAAAAATCATTTAAGGGTAATAAAAATGTTTTAAAAATATTTTGAGTTATTATAAATAACTTTAATATTTTGACAATGGTTTCATTAATAATTTAATATTAATTATTTAATATTAATTAAATATTAATGATAATAAAATTATTTAATAATGATTTCAGTGTTTGAAAATTCATGATAAATTATAATAATTATTTAAAAATTATTATAAGGCTATGAAAAATAATTCAACTGATATTTAAAATATCTAAACAAATATTAAACTATAGAATAGAGTTTTAGATTTGATATTTACCCGATAAAATCGTCGGTACACCGACATATTTCAGAAATTGATCTGGACTTGGATAATTGGACTAGATAAGTGTTTGTTTGTAAATTAATGACTATTAAATATATGTGACGATGTGATTAGGTTATGTGCTGACTACAAATAGTTGTACTATGTGTTATGATATATTATTCTAATCGAACGAATGATCTTATTAATGATAGGTTTCGATATAAAAGATAAAACTAAGTTGTGTAACTGTAAGCAGCAGACCAGGTAAGTATCCTACCTTTGCATTTACTTTATTCAATGGACATGAGTAAGAATATTTCAAAATTTTATTATTATTGTGCCAGATATTTATTTTGTTCGTTAATTTTTAATTATGGTTATACAAGTATCCTCTCTTGGATAATCATTGTATTTAATCACATGTTGATACATACTTATTTATTTTCAGTATGTATACGATGACTTAAAAGTCGTCTAAGCTATTTGATTCGGCTAGACATAAAACATAAAAATATTGTGAACAAGATAGAACTTTATTGTATCCAACCAGATTGTTTTGGTTCGAATTCCCAACTAAGTATAAATATCCCGAACATGGGAAAACTTTTGTGCACCTAAGATGGATAAGATGAACGATAATATCGTTCTTGCATGTAGTATTGATTAATACATGGCATAACGGGCTGATCACCCCCCGTGCCTGTAAGTTATGACGGTTTACAGATGAAGTTCTGTTAAACCTTATCGAAAATAGAAAACAATGTTCATAGTCTATCGACTGATCTCCAATTATGGTCAGTACGTAGTTTCAAAAATTTGATATAGAATTGATATGTTGTTATTATTAGTTCAGCTTACTTCACAATTATTGCTTCATTGTAGAAGTGTAATTCAAAGAAAATATTTATTCCTTTTAGCTAATATTTATTGTTGCTATTACTTGCTGGGTAATCAAATACTCATTCTTACTTTAAATTTAAATATTTTCAGCTAAGTATGATCAACCAGAAGGTTCAGGCAAAAACAAGGGGAAAGGAAAGCTGTTCGAATGAGTTTTATAATATTCTGTGTGATAGTTAAATTTTATTAAGACAATGATATTTATTATCTATGATGTAATGAATGTTTAAAGGTCGCGTACCTGGAATTTAGACTCTGATATGTAAATTAAGTTTGATATTTAAATTATTGTTATTATTATTAGTATTATTCCGGTCATATAAATGGTATCGTGAAGCACCGAGTTAGGGTTTCAAGTACCTGAATTTGGGGGCGTCACAGGTTGTTATTAGAGCTTAGGGTTAGAAACCTTAGGTAGGATAGACCTTAGGCTATAACCTTTAGGACAGAGAGAAACGTTGAAAATACTAATAACTCATATAGAGTTTAAAAGGAGATGAATTGAGTAAATTCATCGTTAAACATAATAAAAGATAACTTTTATAAAACTATTGTTTACTGTGTGTATATACTATATGCTAATCAGGATAATTTATGTGTAGATGTTAGGTGGAAAGGAATTAGGATACCCTCAGATCATGAAGAAGGAACCAATATCAAAGCCAATAGCTGAAATAGAGGCTCACTGTAAGACCCCAAATTTTATGAAATAAAAGTATTCAATTTTTCTTATAATTATAATTCAGTAAATGGTTAAATTAATAAAAAGTTAAAGTTATTGGTGAAATATGAAAATTTTTCAAAATAAACAAGTGGTTATAAAATAATCATTGTTGTCGGAGAATATTCGTTGGTCGTGGAATATTCTTTCTGTCGGAGAATATTCGTACGACGGCGCAGCTATTTGTGGGCCCTATAACGGAAAACGGTAGGATGAAGATAACGACAAAAATTGAGTTTTTATAATTAACGGCGTAGTTGTTACCGTTAATACTGTTGGAATACCCGGTGGTTAAAATACAGTAATACGCGTTATTGCACAGTAGCACACGGTATTGCACAGTATTTTTGAAATTATTAATTCTTACGTAAGAAGGCACTACTGAATAATTGTCACAGTAATTACTGTTCAATATTTTATTTTATTGATTCAATAATTGCTGCGTTGATATTTTATATTATTGTTGTTCCAATAATTGTTGCTGCACATCATCTCTATTATCAGATCAATAATTCATATTATTTGAATAATATTATTAGATAGTATTATTGACAATGTCTAGAAAGTTCTGTCTAAGGAGAGGTTTGGTCATCTAATTGCGCGCCAATAAAGAGAAATTCTTATTGGAAAGCCCCCTCTTTCTTGGGAACGGCCTAGTTGTCAGTACTGTGATTCTGTAATATTATTTGTGAATAATTAATTATTAATTTATATGATGAGAAAATATTAATTTTATGTGGATATAGATTGAGAAAATTTTTAAAGTGACAATTGTTGAAAAATAATATTTTATCTTTTCTGTTAAAATAATTTATTATTATATTTAATAATATAATAATGGTGATAGTTTTATAATGAATGTGGGATATATGTGTATATGAGGAGGAAGAGTATTTTTGTTGTATTAAATGATTAACACATGTTTTGTGTGTCGGTGGACCCCATTTCTTGACTGAAATTTGATTATAGCCTGTAAAATCGTCCGTTTATGGATTTCGGTAAATTTCTGTTTGAAATTTGAAAAACTTTCTTCTGTAAAGTTGTAGAGAATTGAATTTCCTATAAAAAATCGCGATATTCGAATTTTCTGATAAAATGACTATTTTCTATGAATTATTGAAGTTTCGGAAAATAAAATGACTTTTATTAATTTATGGGTGGGCTCCACTTTTGGTTGTTGGGGAAGATGACTGATTTTTGGTGGGTAGAATAGTAGCAGGTAAAGCCATCAGGTAGCAGGTCAAGTCTGCTTTGGCGTGCTAATATTTTCCTATAAATAGAGGGTTAAGTTAGAATTGAAAATCACACCAGAATTCATAAGTTTTATCTCTTTTTCTCTCTAGATTATCGAGTGTATTTTGTGAGTATTTAGATACTTGGTGAGTTACTATTCATCAGTGCAAGTTTCCTTCAGCATCATATCCGATATCCAGTCAGAAGTGCTGCTCTTTTAAGGTAAGGGATAGTAAGGGATTTTAAGGGTTGTTATGTTTTTCAGTTCGTATTTCTTCCGACCTTCAGAAAATTCTGAAAAAATTTGAAATGATATTTTGATGAGTTTTATTGATTGTGTCTAAAAATGATGATTTTTGGATGTATAGATTAAGAGTTATGAATTTTACGGAAAAAGACTATTTTTAAAAGTAACCGCTTATAACTCCTTGTGGTTAACTCCAAAATTGATGAAATTTTTATTGGAAGTATATCTATATAATATTAGTGTACTCTGTGAATTTCGGAATTTTTGGATAAAAGTATAATTTATGATAAATGTCTAAATATTCTGCGGTTTTGGCCATATGAAAAATAGTGAATGAGTTTTAAAAATTTCGGGAAAAATATATGTTCAATATGAGACTATATTCTGTTAAATCCCAAAAAAGAAAAATTGTTTACAATGATTTGGTATTTTTCATGAAAATGGACTAGTTATGAGTAAATGAATTAAATATGTTATGTGAAGTAAGAAAATTAGAAAATAGGATTTTATGGCTTGAGAATCCTATATGAGGTATATGCAGATTTTTGATGAGGGTTTTGGTTATTGGTGATGAAATCTTATGAGTTTGGTATTTTAGAATGATTAAATGCATTATTTAGTAAAGTGTAAACAATTAAGATAAATTGTTTATAAATTTAAGAAATATTATTCTTTCAATATCATTATACTGAAATATTGGTATGAATTTTATTGTGGAATTTCTACCTTTTTGTGTCAGAGTTACTATTCACGAGTTACTATTCACGAGTTACTATTCATGAGTTACTATTCACGAGTTACTATTTACGACAAAATTGGTTTCTTTTTCTGACTAAATTATAGTTGATTTATGAATATTACTCTTGAAATTAAATCCATATTTTGATCATATTATTTTTATTATCATATATAACATTTTTATAACTCTGATGTTGAAATTCTCTTTTACTTGAGTGTAAAGATGGGTAGATTGTTGGTATGATCATGATTATGGGTTCTCTTTGGCCAGTAGTGCAAAGTTGAATTATTAACTGGTATGATCATGACCATTGAATTTATAACTGAATATCTTTAGCTTAAGTGCAAAGGTGAATTGATCAACATGGTTATAATTATTATTTATATAATTCTGAATTGATTATATATTTCTTTGAGATATTAATATATTTGGCCTGTTGTGCAAATATGAACTGTTGAGAAATATTTTTGGCCTGTAGTGCAAAGATGAATTGTTGATGAATATCTTTGGCCCGTAGTGCAAAGATAACTTGTTGATGAATATCTTTGGCCTGTAGTGCAAAGATGGTCTGTTGATAAATATCTTTGGCCCGTAGTGCAAAGATGAAATTGTTAGTATGATTATAAACATGAACTGTGATTTGGTATAACTATGATCTTTGATACTTCAGGTAAAGACATGTGATGAAAATTATCTTCGTCCTGAGTACGAAGAGGAATTTAGAATCACAATTATGATTATGAGATATTCATATGATTGTGGAAAGGAACTGTTGATTGATGTTACAGGGATAAAATATTGTTGGTGGATTTTTAACATGGAGAAGATAATAGACTTTATAGTCTATTTGACTCTTCTAATGGATTGCTCGTTCCGCTGTAACTATGGTTGAAAAGTTTTATCATCTACCATATGTTCTAAATCTCTGATTTATTACTGATGAAGGATATTGATAATTTAATTATCTTTATTCATGATATTCTTTACTGGGCTAGTTGTGCTCACCCTTTTGCTTCACAATTCTTTTTCAGGTAATAAGAGTGTAGCTGGGTCGAGCGAGGGTAACGGAGAAATAGAACGGTGGTCTCTAGATGTGGAGGTTCTCCTTAAGCAGTATAGAAAAGTGTTCTATACATCATTTAGTAGTTATATTTGGTGAGTCAAATAGGGTGAGGCGAACCCAACGTTGGAATGGTGTTTTGCCACTATCATACAAGATGTCTAATGATATACAACCTCGTGTCATCATAAGACAGGGATGTGCTCATCCACTTGCTGAGTATATTTACGAGTACTACCTATATAATCTTGGTATTTGTTTGAAGTATAATTCTCAATTAGAGACAGTGGAGATAATGATATGTCAATAAAAGACTCCCCATTAGGAAGAATATGATAGTAATCTTCTCGTTTTTGTTTGGGGTCTATTGGGTCAACCAAAGATAATTCTGTGGCCATATGATATCTATCATAACCTAGAAGCATGGCCTCCCATGTACGAAGGTTTCCTTGAGCACTTCCCAAAGATTCTAATTTCTAAAACAGTTTTTGATTATACCTTTATATAAGGCGTCACTATGAGGTGCTGTCCACGGTTGGGACATGAGTCACATTTGGTATATATTTGTATCCAAACTCATAGCATATGTGTTGTTGTATTTTACACGACAATTGTTGTAATAAAGTTGTAGTTATTTTCTGTACCATGTATTTGGCGACTCAGAATAGGTTGGATGGAATGGACCTATTTTGGGGTTGTCACACTCACAGTGCAAGTAACCTTGATGAGGTGGTGGTATTGGAAAATGTAGTACCAGATCCAAAAATAATAGAACTGACAGATAGTGATTCAAACACTAAAGTTGGAGCTGATCAAGCATCAACAGAGGTGCTGAATCTGAAGAACCAGGTTTCTTCTCTAAAAAAGTTATGGGAAATAGAAAAGCTATTAAATAGTCAATTGCAAAAGGTGTGAATAGAAACTATGGAAGAACAAGATAAGTTTAAAATCCAAATTAATCAAATGGGAGCTAGAAGCAACAAAGCGTGTGCAGCTCCGAGCAAGAAGGGGAAACGAAAGATGAAAGACCGTGACTTAGGAAATCCTGATAAGAACCAAGGGAAAAAAGATATGTTATATTTGCAGCCATGAGGGAAATACCTCTCCTCATTATCCGGACTTTAAGCAAGGAGCACATTTTAATTGTAGGATAGAAGGTCAGCAGGCGAAAGGTTGTCCAAGATCCAGAAAAAGGCGTAGTGAACCAGTAGTATAAGTACTATTAGATTATGAGTATCCCATAATAAGTATGTGTGTGTAATGTAATATTCTCAAACTTTTGTACAAGTTGTTGTAGCGAATCCCGACTTTTGTGGTCACAAAGGGATAACATTATGTGTTATGTAAAGTGCTATGACTTAGTTGAATGAATATGAATCTATGTTTGATTAAAGGAATAAGTTTTGTATAAAACTTCGTGCTATATGTTAAACTTATACAATAAGGTTTAGAATGTAAGTTAAATTTATGATTTTATGTAATCAGATAATGCCGCCAAGACGTCGAACACGAAATCAAAGGGCAGAAGAATCTGTCAACAACGCTGGGGGACAACAACCAGACCCGATGCAAAACTTTGAAAACATGGTAGCTTAGGCTATGCAGCAGGGAATACCAGCCGCAGGGAACCAGCCAGACAATCACTTGGCAAACTTTAAAGACTTCAAAGTAGTAGGACCACCAGAATTCAAGAGAACAACTGACCCTATAAAAGCCCAGACATGGGTTAACGAGATAGAAAAGGCGTTCGTAATTGCTAGGGTAGATGAGGGGCAAAAGATCGCTTTTACCACCTATATGATGAAAGGGGAAGTAAGTAGGAGAAGGTGTGGTAACTTGGGCTAGGTTTAAGACTTTGTTTTTCAAAAACTATCTCTCAGCTAGTATGCAGGCTAGGATGGAGGTGAAATTTCTGGAGTTAAAGCAGGATAACATGACTGTTGCAGAATATGCCGCAAAATTCAATGAATTGGCTAGGTTCGCTCCACACCAAGTGGATACGGAGGCTAGGAAGGCAAGAAGGTTCGAGCTGGGATTAAAACCCTGGCTCTACAACAAAGTAGCAGTGTTGAAGATAAGCACTTTTGCAGCACTCATGGAAAAGGCTATCATAGCCGAAGAAGGGAGTGAGGCCATGAGCCTCTACAACAAGGAGAAAAGGAATAAGGGCAAGGTCGAGGGAGCTGTGAAGGTGGAAAGTAATAGTGGGAGTAGGAGTGGAAACGTGAAAAGAAAGGAGAATAATTTTGGGAACGTTCAGGTGAAGCATGAAGGTGTGAAGAAGCAAGTAATTCAGTGTGGGAACTGTGGGAAGAATCACTCCGGTGAGTGTCTGAAGGGTAAGTTTGTATGTTACAAGTGCGGGCAGGAGGGCCATATTTCTCCTATGACAACCCGAAAATTCGGTTTGTCTAGAATTTAAGTTTAAAGAATTAGTTATTAATAAAATGAATTTTTATTAATACTATTCTGTGCTAAGTGTTTATTAATCGTTCTATAACCTAGAATGATTATTAATCGGGAGGATTCTGGCCACGAGCTAGATTGAACGAGTAAGAATTTTCAAGACAAAAATGAAAGTTTTTCGGGAACAAAATTTTTCTAGGGAAAAAGACGAAATAGGCACTATTCATCAGTTTCTGCTCGGAGATTTATTTTGAAATTTCGAGAAGTTAACGATTACGTAAAATGTTGAGACGTGATGGAATATTCAATAATATTTCAGTTATGGCAAAAACGAAGTTTTTGCCTGCGGACGTAAAACCTAAGGGTTAGGAAAAGTAATTTCCGAGAATTTTAATGAGTACGTGTAATAACTAGGGTTATTATGCGTGAGAGATATGAGTATACTACGAGTTATTATACGAGTATAGTATGAAGAGTAGCACGACGTATAATACGAATATCGTACGAAAAATATACGAAGAGAATACGAGAATGGAATGTGTAGAATATGATTAGTCTAAATGGACTTTGAGTTCATGGACTTTGTAGAATTCAATTGGATTTGGATTATGTCAAGCCCAATGATTTGTGAAGTTAAGCCCAAGTTAGGCCCAATAAGAATTAGGGTTAAGGCCCAAACCAAGAAAAGAAACTGCGGATCGAACCGATGGGTAAAAACCATTGGGGCAACCCATGGGATGACCCATGGACATGTGGGCCGGCCACTTGGTCACCAAGTAAGGGTGGTGGCCAAGTAAACATGGTGCCTAAAAGGATGGAGTAGGTGTGAATAGTAAGGAGGTTAGGAGGGGAAATGACTAAATTGCCCTAGCCTTGAAAATCTATAAATAGAAAGCTAAACTTTCATTTTCTAGGATTTTGAAAATCCTAGAACTTGAGAGAGAGAGAGAGAGCTCGGTTGGGAGAGGAGAAGAAAAAGATTGAGCATGAATGCTCGGATCAAAAGTGATCGAGAAATAGAAAAGCTCGCAAATCGCCGGCTTTGTATAACGAAAGAGAAAAAAAGAAGAACAGTAATCTGAACCCTAGTTCTTCTAATTTTTCTTTAAGTTTTTATGTTCAAAAACATAACTTAATGAGAATAAGTAGTAAAAGATATTGAGAAACATTTCATATGGCTGAAATCGTAAGAAAATGAAGAAATAAGAATTAGAAATTTATTTTATAAATTTCTTAAGGAAGTATAAGATTCGTGAGGATTTTGAGCGATCCAAATGAATTTTATGAGTGAGTAGGTCAAATAAGTAAGGAATGGTGTTCTATAACATCAAATTCCAAGAAAAAGTAGAATCGTAATCCAAAATATCGATTAAAATGAAGAACGAACGAAGAACACGAAGAACACGCGAAGAACACGAAGAACGTTGTTGATGGACAAATTTAAAACCATCGTAGTGTAATTGTTGTTGATGGACAAGTTTAAAACCATCGCGTATAAGTTAGTTGCTTATT
This sequence comes from Panax notoginseng, assembly GCA_016801055.1. NCBI lineage: Eukaryota > Viridiplantae > Streptophyta > Magnoliopsida > Apiales > Araliaceae > Panax > Panax notoginseng. Next base: position 111,623,453 of record CM029018.1, read on the forward strand.
GCTTGGTTAGGAACGGTAGAAACGTTCATGAAGAACGAGTTAAAACGGAGCTATAACGAAGTTATGGCGAAATTTTCGTAAAAGACGAACGAGAATTAGAAAGTTAGTAAATGAACCCGAATGTGTAGGGTTTCATAAGAATGTAAGAGAACATATAAAACGTAAGTCGTGGACTCAAGAACGAATGAATTCCGAGTTCGGATGACCGAATTACGGACGAACGAACGAAGAACGTTAAAAGCGTTAAAATGAACGAAGAGTGAAGATTAAGCCAATTGAATGGCATGTTAATGGATTCAGAACGAATTTCTGTCTATGGATAATTGCAGTACGAAAAATATAAGGAAGAAAATGGCTTTGGAACGATCTTGTTCCGAGTTACAATGAAGAAGTTATGAGATCATAAAGTACGCATCTCAAACTTAATGAAAGACTTAGAAAAATTTTCTAGGTTTCATGCTCGGCGCCGCAGCGCGAGTCGTGCCTTGGAGGCAGGCGCCGCAGCGCGAGATCGGCTATAACCTTCTGGAGAGTGGCGCCGTAGCGTGAGAGGAAAGGAAGGACTAGGCACCGCAGCGCCAGCCTGGGAAGAGAGGAGAGAGAAGTAGGGGCACGGCGCCGCAGCGCCAGTACAGGGCAATACCTAGAAATGAGATTTTAACTGCTCAATTACTCGGGGGATGTGCAAGAACGAAGTATGAACATATAGTTCACGTAATGTAAATCTTAATCAAGTGTTTTAAATCTTTAATAAAGGTTGAACGAAAAGATTAAACGAGATTAAAAGACAAAGAATGTAGATGCGGGTTACGGAACCGATATCCGGGGACCCTAGTCACGATGAACGAACGTGAGGGATTACTATGATTGTGATTCCTTAGACGTTGATTGATGAAGGTAATGAATAACATTTCGATGTTATAACATGGCATTGTAGGATGAAGTGTAAAGCATATAGACGTTGTGAACGCAACGTTGTTGCGAAGAACGATCGGTCTTAGCATACAATGAACAGTATGTCTTTGACATTAAGAAAGAATAATGAACATGGAGTTCATGGGATGGATAACAATTGAAAGCGATTAAAACCTTGAATAAAGGTTGAATGAGAGATTAAGAGACGAGCAACGTGAACGTTGAATACGTAAATGATCCTTGTGAATTGTATTCGCGTTTGATGAACGTTCTAAGTATACCCTAGTTGTATGACTTAGACGTTGATGAAAGTAGTAAGTAAGATACGAATGGTATCAAGAAAATTGTAAGGTAATGAAGAATGTTGATTAACCGTGAATGGTGAAGAAACTGAGTTGAAGATAATAGCGTATAACGTTAAGAAGCCGAGTTAATAAGTATAACTTGGATAAACGTTCCGAGTTGAAAAAAATGGACGTTGTAAGGTATGAATAAGTTCATATGAAATGTTTAACGCTATAATCTCATAGTATTGACATTGAAGGATCGTTCCAAGTATACAAATGATTGTATGACTTAGACGATAAAGAATAAATCCTGAGGTATGGCATTTAGTTGCCAGAAAGCCGTAAGGAATATGAATTTGACTTAACGAACATTATAGTTTAATATTTCAGATAAGTTAGATGAATTTAAGTTGTGGTACAATCGTAACCTTTGATGGTTGTCATATGGACTACTAGCGAAGACACGATGTGTGCTGAGTCCTAGGAGAGTTATAAGAAGAAGATAAGAATGTAAATCATCAAAGATGGTAAATGTATGAATAAGACATCTCAGTATGTCATAAAGTCGTAATCTGGTAATGAAAGGTAGTCGCGTAAGCTTAAATTACAAGAACGCGAACCTTAAGAAGTAAAGTTAAGTAAACCAATGCGTAAGTCAAGTATATGACTAATTGGTGTACGTGTTATTTCCTTATGTGTTATATAGGGATTTGGAATGGGCAGTTCAGCGTAAACTATAAGTTGTAGCTGTGCGTAAGGCAAGTTTCCTAACTTCATTCATATTTTAAATGAATGCTAGTTTCTTAAACTTCTCAGATGTTGAACTTGAGAAGTTCTGTCTATGTGCGAATGTGCGATATTTGTACAAGGTGGTAGAATGTATGAGGCCTTGTACCACAATGTGATCACTTCGGTATTTCTATGAAATGAACTGTTTTGTGATCGAACTGTTCAATACAAGTATGCTCGGTTTATTCATGAACCGTTATTGTTAAGTCTGTGCTGATGATTCTAGCCAGACAGAATGTGTATGAAAAAGGTAGAAGAATGAAAGTATTTCAAAGTGAAAGTGAGTATGGTTTTAAGATGATAGGAATCGAGATTATTCCTATTATTCAAGCTGCTTCATAACCTTTGTTCGGTTATTGAAGTTCTAAAGAAATGTTTGAATTCTGAACTTGTTTGTTCAAACTGTGATGACTTGTTGGGCAATTGAATGCTCACACTTGCTTTAAATGAAAAAAAAAATATTTTCAGCGAACGACGTTAGAAAGAACTTAAGGATCCCGTAAAGATCAAGCTGAGCGGTATCCAGAAGAAGTGTCATTCAGTATATGAATGTGTGTGAAGATCAAGTGAAGACTTGTAATATAGAAAGATGAATTAAACTATAGACTAGTTTAATGAACTGTATGTATCCTTGGTGGCGGATAAAAGTCACTCTTGTAAAATGAATGGAATAATGTAATTATCATTATTTGTAATGAGAAAGGTTATAAGGTTTTGAGAACCTGGGATTTGAGAATGTATGTTGTTATATTTCAGTATATAATGATGTATGTTGGATGAATGATGTACTCGTGACGTACGGAATCCGGGTGTGAAGATAGACCGAATTTTGGGGCGTTACAGGTTGGTATCAAAGCTGATAGGTTATAAATCTTAGGTAAGAGTACCTAAGACTATAATCGTAAAGAGAAGGATAAGAAGATCACCACGTGATCATAGTAAATCGTAGTAACAGATGAACTGTTAAACGATGAATGATTTATAGCTAATGCTATGAATGAATGGTACTACGAATTAGTACGGGAAGAAGAACTCAGATTGAGTTGTAAAGGATAGTATACGAAATAAAGAAAATTCGTACTAAGTATAGAAAAGGTAGAAGTTGTAAAATTTCAATTAAGGACTCATGTGATGGCTGAGTTATATGAACCTTTGTTATGGGCAGAGGTTTATGCTTTGGTGTACCAACTGCTCAATTTATTACAATGATAATCATTGGAATTAGTTGCGCTATTAAGATGTATATGACGAGAAGGTGAATCTTTTCTCGTGTATATACTTGATAGGTAGAGAACGATAAGGTAGGTGCGAGTTCTTGAAACTCATACTTATGGTAAGCTCGTGACTCATAATAATATGGTATGTTTTTGAATGTCTCAGCGAATGGACGCCTAAGATCTGTCTGGATGTTCTTAAACTCATATTATTGTGGAAAGTTCCTGAACTCATAATGTGTGGTAAGTTGATGGACTGTACTATGGTATAGAGATGTTTAAACTGAAAACGAAGTATTTTCAGTAGACTTAGCATTGAGGGTGCTAGAGAAGATTAAGTATTATCGCAGTAAGACAATGAAGGAAGATGGAGAATAAGATATTCCAAGTCATCTAGCTATGCTAGATTTCAAAATTTCTTGAAATCGTGCTAATGTGCGCGTTTTGGAAAATGAAAGAATTGGTTCGACTTTTGGAACCAATGGATTTTAAAAGATCTATTCTTTTTATGTCTATGCTAGTTGCTTTGGCTAGACAGAAATTAATTTAAAATATCAAAATGAATTTTATATCATCAGTGCATTTGATGCAAGGATGGTAAAAAGATGGAGTTGTTAATGCAATTGAACCTGGTGGGATGTGATCTTAGGATCAATAAACCGCTATGGTATGATGTATAATGACGAAGTCATAAACTGACGAAGTCCTCAACGTACTGTGAAGAGTACGGTATCATGACGTCATAAAACGTTTTGATGTATTGCGAAAAAGAATTTAAAGAAGTAGTCGATGTCAAGTGAGTTGACTAGACGAATGTTTCAAGTTGATGTTCAATTTATTGGTATGGTCTAACCTACTTGATTTGACTAAGACGAATGGTATGTCATGATTAAAAGAAAATCGAGCTTTCTTTGAATAGCTATGCTGAACCAAATTATTTTGGTGCGAAATCTAATGATTAAGTCTGAGGTGAACATACCCTGAAATGGGGTTATACGATAGGTTGATCACCTACGTATAGGAAGAGGTAGTTTACCTTCTTTGTGATTGTAAACTTACCGTGGAAAGAAAGGTTTATGGCGAAAGGCTGTTTAACCTAGTAAAGAGTTCATGGTCAATTTGACCCCTCAGCAAAAGTATGAAATGTTTTAAAGGAATCTTTATATTCCTCGTTATTCCTTCTACTTCATGATTCTTGATAAGTTATGAAGGGTAGGGAATGTTTGAAAGATAATAACTTCTTTGAAGAGAAGTTGAGAAGAAGAGTAAGTTAAAATTTCGAGGACGAAATTCTGTGAAGAAGGGGTGAATGTGATGACCCGGGTATAGGTATGGTTTGAAGAAATTTCGAGGACGAAATTTTTATAAGGAGGGAAGAATGTGACAACCCGAAAATTCGGTTTGTCCAGAATTTAAGTTTAAAGAATTAGTTATTAATAAAATGAATTTTTATTAATACTATTCTGTGCTAAGTGTTTATTAATCGTTCTATAACCTAGAATGATTATTAATCGAGAGGATTCTGGCTACGAGCTACATTGAACGAGTAAGAATTTTCAAGACGAAAATGAAAGTTTTCTGGGAACAAATTTTTTCTGGGGAAAAAGACGAAATAGGCACTATTCATCAGTTTCTGCTCGGAGATTTATTTTGAAATTCTGAGAAGTTAACGATTACGTAAAATGTTGAGACGTGATGGAATATTCAATAATATTTCAGTTATGGCAAAAACGAAGTTTTCGCCTGCGGACGTAAAACCTAAGGGTTAGGAAAATTAATTTCCGAGAATTTTAATGAGTACGTGTAATAACTAGGGTTATTATGCGTGAGAGATATGAGTATACTACGAGTTATTATACGAGTATAGTATGAAGAGTAGCACGACGTATAATACGAATATCGTACGAACAATATACGAAGAGAATACGAGAATACGAGAATGGAATGTGTAGAATACGATTAGTCTAAATGGACTTTGAGTTCATGGACTTTGTAGAATTCAATTGGATTTGGATTATGTCAAGCCCAATGATTTGTGAAGTTAAGCCCAAGTTAGGCCCAATAAGAATTAGGGTTAAGGCCCAAACCAAGAAAAGAAACCGCGGATCGAACCGATGGGTAAAAACCATTGGGGCAACCCATGGGATGACCCATGGACATGTGGGCCGGCCACTTGGCCACCAAGTAAGGGTGGTGGCCAAGTAAACTTGGTGGCTAAGGGATGGAGGAGGTGTGAATAGTAAGGAGGTTAGGAGGGGAAATGACTAAATTGCCCTAGCCTTGAAAATCTATAAATAGAAAGCTAAACTTTCATTTTCTAGGATTTTGAAAATCCTAGAACTTGAGAGAGAGAGAGAGAGTGCGGTTGGGAGAGGAGAAGAAAAAGATTGAGCATGAATGCTCGGATCAAAAGTGATCGAGAAATAGAAAAGCTTGCAAATCGCCGGCTTTGTATAACGGAAGAGAAATAAAGAAGAACGGTAATCTGAACCCTAGTTCTTCTAATTTTTCTTTAGGTTTTTATGTTCAAAAACTTAACTTAATGAGAATAAGGAGTAAAAGATATTGAGAAAGATTTCATATGGTTGAAATCGTAAGAAAATGAAGAAATAAGAATTAGAAATTTATTTTATAAATTTCTTAAGGAAGTATAAGATTCGTGAAGATTTTGAGCGATCCAAATGAATTTTATGAGTGAGTAGGTCAAATAAGTAAGGAATGGTGTTCTATAACATCAAATTCCAAGAAAAAGGAGAATCGTAATCCAAAATATAGATTAAAATGAAGAACGAACGAAGAACACGCGAAGAACGTCGTTGATGGACAAATTTAAAACCATCGTAGTGTAATTGTTGTTGATGGACAAGTTTAAAACCATCTCGTATAAGTTAGTTGCTTATTGCTTGGTTAGGAACGGTAGAAACGTTCATGAAGAACGAGTTAAAACGGAGCTATAACGAAGTTATGGCAAAATTTTCGTAAAAGACGAACGAGAATTAGAAAGTTAGTAAATGAACCCGAATGTGTAGGGTTTCATAAGAATGTAAGAGAACATATAAAACGTGAGTCGTGGACTCAAGAACGAACGAATTTCGAGTTCGGATGACCGAATTACGGACGAACGAACGAAGAACGTTAAAAGCGTTAAAATGAACGAAGAGTGAAGATTAAGCCAATTGAATGGCATGTTAACGGATTCAGAACGAATTTCTGTCTGTGGATAATCGAAGTACGTAAGATAAGGAAGAAAATGGCTTTGGAACGATCTTATTCCGAGTTACAATGAAGAAGTTATGAGATCGTAAAGTACGCATCTCAAACTTAATGAAAGACTTAGAAAAGTTTTCTAGGTTTCATGCTCAGCGCCGCAACGCGAGTCGTGCCTTGGAGGCCGGCGCCGAAGCGTGAGATCGGCCATAACCTTCTGGAGAGTGGCGCCGTAGCGCGAGAGGAAAGGAAGGACTTAGCGCCGCAGCGCCAGCCCAGGAAGAGAGGAGAGAGAAGTAGGTCGCGCCGCAGCGCGACATGAAAGGAAGGGCACGGCGCCGCAGCGCCAGTACAGGGCAATACCCAGAAATGAGATTTTAACTGCTCAATTTCTCGGGGGATGTGCAAGAACGAAGTATGAACATATAGTTCACGTAATGTAACACTTAATCAAGTGTTTTAAATCTTTAATAAAGGTTGAACGAAAAGATTAAACGAGATTAAAAGACAAAGAATGTAGATGAGGGTTACGAAACCGATATCCGGGGACCCTAGTCACGATGAACAAACGTGAGGGATTACTATGATTGTGATTCCTTAGACGTTGATTGATGAAGCTAATGAATAACATTTCGATGTAATAACATGGCATTGTAAGATGAAGTGTAAAGCGTATAGATGCTGTGAACGCAACGTTGTTGCGAAGAACGATCAGTCTTAGCATACAATGAACAGTATGGCTTTGACATTAAGAAAGAATAATGAACATGGGGTTCATGGGATGGATAACAATTGAAAGCGATTAAAACCTTGAATAAAGGTTGAATGAGAGATTAAGAGACGAGCAACGTGAACGTTGAGTACGTAAATGATCCTTGTGAATTGTATTCGCGTTTGATGAACGTTCTAAGTATACCCTAGTTGTATGACTTAGACGTTGATGAAAGTAGTAAGTAAGATACGAATGGTATCAAGAAAACCGTAAGGTAATGAAGAATGTTGATTAACCGTGAATGGTGAAGAAACTGAGTTGAAGATAATAACGTATAACGTTAAGAAGCCGAGTTAATAAGTATAACTTGGATAAACGTTCCGAGTTGAAAAACTGGACGTTGTAAGGTATGAATAAGTTCATATGAAATGTTTAACGCTATGATCTCATAGTATTGACATTGAAGGATCATTCCAAGTATACAAATGACTGTATGACTTAGACGATAAAGAATAAATCCTGAGGTATGGCATTTAGTTGCCAGAAAGCCGTAAGGAATATGAATTTGACTTAACGAACATTATAGCTTAATATTTCGGATAAGTTAGATGAATTTAAGTTGTGGTGCAATAGTAACCTTTGATGGTTGTCATATGGATTACTAGCAAAGACATGATGTGTGCTGAGTCCTAGGAGAGTTATAAGAAGAAGATAAGAATGCATATCATCAAAGATGATAAATATATGAATAAGACATCTCAGTATGTCATAAAGCCGTAATCTGGTAATGAAAGGTAGTCGCGTAAGCTTAAATTACAAGAATGCGAACCTTAAGAACTAAAGTTAAGTAAACCAATGCGTAAGTCAAGTATATGACTAATTGGTGTACGTGTTATTTCCTTATGTGTTATATAGGGATTTGGAATGAGCAGTTCAGCGTAAACTATAAGTTGTAGCTGTGCGTAAGGCAAGTTTCCTAACTTCATTCATATTTTAAATGAATGCTAGTTTCTTAAACTTCTCAGATGTTGAACTTGAGAAGTTCTATCTATGTGCGAATGTGCGATATTTGTACAAGGTGGTAGAATGTATGAGGCCTTGTGCCACAATGTGAGCACTTCGGTGTTTCTATGAAATGAACTATTTTGTGATCGAACTGTTCAATACAAGTATGCTCGGTTTGTCCATGAACCGTTATTGTTAAGTCTGTGCTGATGATTCTAGCCAGACAGAATGTGTATGAAAAAGGTAGAAGAATGAAAGTATTTCAAAGTGAAAGTGAGTATGGTTTTAAGATGATAGGAATCGAGATTATTCCTATTATTCAAGCTGCTTCATAACCTTTGTTCGGTTATTGAAGTTCTAAAGAAATGTTTAAATTCTGAACTTGTTTGTTCAAACTGTGATGACTTGCTGGGCAATTGAATGCTCACACTTGCTTTAAATAAAAAAAAAATATTTTCAGTGAACGACGTTAGAAAGAACTTAAGGATCCCGTAAAGATCAAGCTGAGCGGTATCCAGAAGAAGTGACATTCAGTATGTAAATGTGTGTGAAGATCAAGTGAAGACTTGTAATGTAGAAAGATGAATTAAACTATAGACTAGTTTAATGAACTGAGCGGTATCCAGAAGAAGTGACATTCAGTATGTAAATGTGTGTGAAGATCAAGTGAAGACTTGTAATGTAGAAAGATGAATTAAACTATAGACTAGTTTAATGTATCCTTGGTGGCGGATAAAAGTCACTCTTGTAAGACGAAAGGAATAATGTAATTATCATTATTTGTAATGAGAGAGGTTATAAGGTTTTGAGAACCTGGGATTTGAGAATGTATGTTGTTATATTTCAGTATATAATGATGTATGTTGGATGAATGATGTACTCGTGACGTACGGAATCTGGGTGTGAAGATAGACCAGATTTCAGGGTGTTACATCTCCCAACTACCCCAACCCAAGGATGAACATTGGGTGTTTTCTGTGTGGGTCTACAAAGCATAAGGTGAAGGATTATCCAAAAAAGAGAATGGAGGCAGGGAGTGTAACCACGGGGAAAGGCAGCGGGACTATGGCGATCACAGGATCGACTTCAACCAACAAACCAACAAAAGCAACCGCGAGAGTTTTCAACATGACGGTCCATGATACTATGGCAGCTGGGAATGAAACTCCAGGTATTATTCGAATAACTTTTATTTTCGTATACATATTATTTTTCTATATATAGAAAATTATTTTATAAAGAAATTTTGAAGGAGGAATTTGAGTAATTTTAGAAATCAAACTTTCGTTTAATCAGATAGACAAGCTTTATGTTGAATAGTTAAAGATTAGTCCGATCAAATTTGATCGAGATCTACTTGAAGTGACTGTGTATGCTATGTACCCTTGTATATATGAGTTTTAGCACGGTGATTCTGGGGACGGAATCTTTATAAGGGAGGGTGAATGTAATAATCCGATATTTTCTATATAAATAAATAAGAAACTTTCCATATAATTTTTTTTTTATTTATAAAGGTGGGAATATGTGCCGAGTAATGTGTATGTATATTTGTGATAAATGGAAATTTATTTTTTTGTGACAACCCCAAAATAGGTCCATTCCATCCAACCTATTCTGAGTCGCCAAATATATGGTACAGAAAATAACTACAACTTTATTACAACAATTGTCGTGCAAAATATAACAACACATATGCTGTGAGTTTGGATACAAATATATACCAAATATGACTCATGTCCCAACCGTGGACAGCACCTCACAATGACACCTTACATAAAGGTATAGTCAAAAACTATTTTAGAAATTAGAATATTTGGGAAGTGCTCAAGGAAACCTTCGTACAAGGGAGGCCATGCGTCTAGGTTATGATAGATATCATATGGCCACAGAATTATCCTTGGTTGACCCAATAGACCCCAAAGAAAAATGAGAAGATTACTATCATATTCTTCCCAATGGTGAGTCTTCTCTTGACTTATCATTATCTTCACTGTCTCTAATTGAGAATTATACTTCAAACAAACACCAAGATTATATAGGTAGTGCTCGTAAATATACTCAGCAAGTGGATGAGCACAATCCTGTCTTATGATGACACGAGGTTGTATGTCATTAGACATCTTGTATGATAGTGGTAAAACACCCTTCCAACGTTGGGTTCGCCTCACCCTAGTTGATTCACCAAATATAACTACTAAATGATGACCGCCGTTCCATTTACCTGTTACTCCCGCTCGACCCAGCTACACTCTTATTACCTAAAAGGAATTGTGAAGCAAAAGGGTGAGCACAACTAGCTCAGTAAAGAATATCATAACTAAAGATAATTAAATTATCAATAGCCTGCATCAATAATAAATCAGAGATTTAGAACATATGGTAGATGATAAAAATTTTCAACCATAGTTGCAGCGGAACGAGCAATCCATTAGAAGAGTCAAATAGAATATAAAGTCTATTATCTTCTTCATGTTAAAAATCTACCAACAATGTTTTATCCCTGTAACATCAATCAACAATTCCTTTCCACAATCATATGAATAACTCATAATCATAATTGTGATTCTAAATTTTTCTTCGCACTCAAGACGAAGAATATTTTCATCACCTGTCTTTACTTGAAACATCAAAGATCATGGTTATACCAAATCACAGTTCATGTTCATAATCATACTAATAAATCCATCTTTGCACTACGGCCAAAGATATTCAACAACAGTTCATCTTTGCACTACAGGCCAAAGATATTCATCAACAGACCATCTTTGCACTACAGGCCAAAGATATTCATCAATAATTCATCTTTGCACTATGGGCCAAAGATATTCATCACCAGTTCATCTTTGCACTACAGGCCAAAGATATTCAACAACAGTTCATATTTGCACTACAGGCCAAATATATTTATCAACAGTTCATATTTGCACTACAGGCCAAATATATTAATATCTCAAAAAAATATATAATCATTTTAGAATTTATATAAACAATAATTATAACCATTTTGATCAATTCACCTTTGCACTTAAGCTAAAGATATTCAATTATAAATTCAATGGTCATGATCATACCAGTTAACAAGTCATCTTTGCAATACATGCCAAAGATATTCTTCAGTCATGATCATACCAATAATTTACCCATCTTTACACTCAAGTGAAAGAGAAATTCAACATCAGGGTTATAAAAATGTTATATATGATAAAAACAATATGATTAACAACTGCATTTATTTTCAAGAGCAACAATCATAAATCAAAGATAATTTGGTCAGAAAAAGAAACTAATTTTTGTCATGAATAGTACCCGTGAATAGTAACTCGTGAATAGTAACTCGTGAATAGTAATCCCGACACAAAAAGGTAAAAATTCTACAATAAAATTTATACCAATATTTTGGTATAATGATATTGAAAGAATAACATCATTATGAAGAATATAACATTCCTTAGTATCTCTTACTATCCCTTACAATCCCTTACCTCAAAAGAGCAGTACTTCAGACTGGATATCGGATATGACGCTGAAAGAAACTCGCACTGATGAATAGCAACTCACCAAGTATCTAAATACTCATTAAATACACTCAATAATCTAGAGAGAGAAAGAGAGAAAACTTGTTTCTGGTGTGATTTTCAATTCTAACTTAGCCCACTATTTATAGGAAAATGTTAGCACGCCGAAGCAGACTTAACCTGCAACCTGATGGCTTTACCTACTACTATTCCCACCCACCACATTTGACTAAAAATCTCAGTGCATTTCTTCACCAACCAAGAGTAGGGCCCACCAATTCTAGAATTTTTCGCCAAAACGATTAACTCCGAAAATTCAATAATTTCTGAACCAGTCATCTCGTAAAATTCATAACAAATCATACGTTCATTTTTAACGGTTCAAAATTTGTGGACATATACTCAACTTATATATGTATAACATATCCAAATATTACCACGTTCCAACGGTCGGATTAAAAATTATAACCCTCGCAAAATATCTCAAAAACCCTAATTTGATTTTCAATACCTCCGTTCCGACAAAAATACAGATAAAACACCTCAACATTAACTCTTTCATTTTTAATCACAAAAATATATCCCTCATTTATATCGACATAAAATAAATATTTCCTTATCATATGAATCAATAATTAATTATTCACAAATAATATTACAGAATCACATTTATGACAACCAGGCCGTTCCTAGGAAAGAGAGGGCTTTCCAATAAGAATTTCTCCTTACTAGCGCGCAATTAGATGACCAAACCTCTCCTTAGACAGAACTTTCCAGACATTGCCAATAATGCTATCTAATAATATTCTTTAAATAATATGAATTATTGATCTGATAATGGAAAATACTGTGCAGCAATAATTATTGAACAACAATAATATAAAATTTCAACGTAGCAATTATTGAATAAATAAAATAAAATATTGAACAGTAACTACTGTAATAATTATTGAGTAGTGTCTTCTTACGTAAGAATTAATAATTTCAAAAATATTGTGCAATACCGTGTGCTACTGTGCAATAACGCGTATTACTATATTTTAACCATCGGGTATTCCAACAGCGTTAACGGTAACAACTACGCCGTTATTTATAAAAACTCAATTTTTTTCATTTTCTTCATCCAATCGCTTTCCGTTATGGGGCCCACAAATAGCTGCGCCGTCGTACGAATATTCCCCGACAAAAAGAATATTCCACGACCAAACGAATATTCCCCGACAACAATGAATATTTTATAACCACTTGTGTATTTTGAAAAAAAATTCATATATCACCCTTAACTTTAACTTTTATCAATTTAACCATTTACTAAATAGAAAAATTGAATACTTTTATTTCATAAAATTCGGGGTCTTACAATCTCCCCTACTTATGAAATTTCGTCCCCGAAATTTACGTACCTGGTATTTCGAAGAGTTGAGAATACCTTGCTTTCATTCCATCTTCCCTGTCATCATAATTTCTCCATTGCTCATCTCTTGTATTTCAAATATCATTCTAGAATACAGCTTCAAAACAAGGGCTAATTTAACAAATTAACATATCACATAATATCTCGATATTATGACTGACCAACAAATAAGCTTAAGTAGGACACACTAGCGAAGGATTTACTCATCTATCTCCTCCTAGTTATATTCCCCGATCTCCGCCAGAGACCATATCCCTAAGCTCTGATACCAAATATAACGACCCCAAAATAGGTCCATTCCATCCAACTTATTCTGAGTCGCCAAATACATGGTACAGAAAATAACTACAACTTTATTACAACAATTGTCGTGCAAAATATAACAACACATATGCTGTGAGTTTGGATACAAATATATACCAAATATGACTCATGTCCCAACCGTGGACAGCACCTCACAATGACACCTTACATAAAGGTATAGTCAAAAACTGTTTTAGAAATTAGAATATTTGGGAAGTGCTCAAGGAAACCTTCGTACATGGGAGGCCATGCGTCTAGGTTATGATAGATATCATATGGCCACAGAATTATCCTTGGTTGACCCAATAGACCCCAAAGAAAAACGAGAAGATTACTATCATATTCTTCCCAATGGTGAGTCTTCTCTTGACTTATCATTATCTTCACTGTCTCTAATTGAGAATTATACTTCAAACAAACACCAAGATTATATAGGTAGTGCTCGTAAATATACTCAGCAAGTGGATGAGCACAATCCTGTCTTATGATGACACGAGGTTGTATGTCATTAGACATCTTGTATGATAGTGGCAAAACACCCTTCCAACGTTGGGTTCGCCTCACCCTAGTTGATTCACCAAATATAACTACTAAATGATGACCGCCGTTCCATTTCCCTGTTACCCCCGCTCGACCCAGCTACACTCTTATTACCTGAAAGGAATTGTGAAGCAAAAGGGTGAGCACAACTAGCTCAGTAAAGAATATCATAACTAAAGATAATTAAATTATCAATAGCCTTCATCAATAATAAATCAGAGATTTAGAACATATGGTAGATGATAAAAATTTTCAACCATAGTTGCAGCGGAACGAGCAATCCATTAGAAGAGTCAAATAGACTATAAAGTCTATTATCTTCTTCATGTTAAAAATCTACCAACAATGTTTTATCCCTGTAACATCAATTAACAATTTATTTCCACAATCATATGAATAACTCATAATCATAATTGTGATTCTAAATTTTTCTTCGCACCCAAGACGAAGAATATTTTCATTACCTGTCTTTACCTGAAACATCAAAGATCATAGTTATACCAAATCACAGTTCATGTTCATAATCATACTAATAAATTCATCTTTGCACTATGGCCAAAGATATTCAACAATAGTTCATCTTTACACTACAGGCCAAAGATATTCATCAACAGACCATCTTTGCACTACAGGCCAAAGATATTCATCAATAATTCATCTTTGTACTATGGGACAAAGATATTCATCACCAGTTCATCTTTGCACTACAGGCCAAAGATATTCAACAACAGTTCATATTTGCACTACAGGCCAAATATATTTATCAACAGTTCATATTTGCACTACATGCCAAATATATTAATATCTCAAAAAAATATATAATCATTTAAGAATTTATATAAACAATAATTATAACCATTTTGATCAATTCACCTTTACACTTAAACTAAAGATATTCAATTATAAATTCAATGGTTATGATCATACCAGTTAACAATTCATCTTTGCAATACATACCAAAGATATTTCTCAATCACGATCATACCAATAATTTACCCATCTTTACACTCAAGTGAAAGAGAAATTCAACATCAGGGTTATAAAAATGTTATATATGATAAAAACAATATGATCAACAACTGCATTTATTTTCAAGAGCAACAATCATAAATCAACGATAATTTGGTCAGAAAAAGAAACTAATTTTTGTCATGAATAATACTCGTGAATAGTAACTCGTGAATAGTAATCCCGACACAAAAAGGTAAAAATTCCACAATAAAATTTATACCAATATTTTGGTATAATGATATTGAAAAAATAACATCATTATGAAGAATATAACATTCCTTAATATCCCTTACTATCCCTTACAATCCCTTACCTCAAAAGAGCAGCACTTTAGACTGGATATCGGATATGACGCTGAAGGAAACTCGCACTGATGAATAGCAACTCACCAAGTATCTAAATACTCATTAAATACACTCAATAATCTAGAGAGAGAAAGAGAGAAAACTTGTTTCTGGTGTGATTTTCAATTCTAACTTAGCCCTCTATTTATAGGAAAATGTTAGCATGCCGAAGCAGACTTAACCTGCAACCTGATGGCTTTACCTGCTACTATTTCCACCCATCACATTTGACTAAAAATCTCAGTACATTTCTTCACCAACCAAGAGTGGGGTCCACCAATTCTAGAATTTTCTTCCAAAATGATTAACTCCGAAAATTCAATAATTTCTGAACCAGTCATCTCGTAAAATTCGTAACAAATCATACGTTCATTTTTAACGGTTCAAAATTTGTGGACATATACTCAACTTATATATGTATAACATATCCAAATATTACCACGATCCAACGGTCGGATTAAAAATTATAACCCTCGCAAAATATCTCAAAAACCCTAATTTGATTTTCAATACCTCCGTTCCGACAAAAATACAGATAAAACACCTCAACATTAACTCCTTCATTTTTAACCACAAAAATATATCCCTCATTTATATTGACATAAAATAAATATTTTCTTATCATATGAATCAATAATTAATTATTCACAAATAATATTACAGAGTCACATTTATGACAACCAGGCCGTTCCCAGGAAAGAGGGGGGCTTTCCAATAAGAATTTCTCCTTACTAGCGCGCAATTAGATGACCAAACCTCTCCTTAGACAGAACTTTCTAGGCATTGCCAATAATGCTATCTAATAATATTATTTAAATAATATAAATTATTGATCTGATAATGGAAAATACTGTGCAGCAACAATTATTGAACAACAATAATATAAAATTTTAACGTAGCAATTATTGAATAAATAAAATAAAATATTGAACAATAACTACTGTAACAATTATTGAGTAGTGTCTTCTTACGTAAGAATCAATAATTTTAAAAATATTATGCAATACCGTGTACTACTGTGCAATAACGCGTATTACTGTATTTTAACCACCGGGTATTCCAACAGCGTTAACGGTAATAACTATGCCGTTATTTATAAAACCTCAATTTTTTCATTTTCTTCATCCAATCGCTTTCCGTTATGGGGCCCACAAATGGCTGCACCGTCGTACGAATATTCTCCGACAGAAAGAATATTCCACGACCAAACGAATATTTCCCGACAACAATGAATATTTTATAACCACTTGTGTATTTTGAAAAAAAATTCATATATCACCCTTAACTTTAACTTTTATCAATTTAACCATTTACTAAATAGAAAAAGTGAATACTTTTATTTCATAAAATTCGGGGTCTTACAATCTCCCCTACTTTTGAAATTTCGTCCCCGAAATTTACGTACCTGGTATTTCGAAGAGTTGAGAATACCTTACTTTCATTCCATCTTCCCTGTCATCATAATTTATCCATTGCTCATCTCCTGTATTTCAAATATTATTCTAGAATACAGCTTCAAAACAAGGGTTAATTTAACAAATTAACATATCACATAATATCTCGATATTATGACTGACCAACAAATAAGCTTAGGTAGGACACACTAGCGAAGGATTTACTCATCTATCTCCTCCTAGTTATATTCCCCGATCTCCGCCAGAGACCATATCCCTAAGCTCTGATACCAAATGTAACGACCCCAAAATAGGTCCATTCCATCCAACCTATTCTGAGTCGTCAAATACATGGTACAGAAAATAACTACAACTTTATTACAACAATTATCGTGCAAAATATAACAACACATATGCTGTGAGTTTGGATACAAATATATACCAAATATGACTCATGTCCCAACCGTGGACAGCACCTCACAATGACACCTTACATAAAGGTATAGTCAAAAACTGTTTTAGAAATTAGAATATTTGGGAAGTGCTCAAGGAAACCTTCGTACAAGGGAGGCCATGCGTCTAGGTTATGATAGATATCATATGGCCACAGAATTATCCTTGGTTGACCCAATAGACCCCAAAGAAAAATGAGAAGATTACTATCATATTCTTCCCAATGGTGAGTCTTCTCTTGACTTATCATTATCTTCACTGTCTCTAATTGAGAATTATACTTCAAACAAACACCAAGATTATATAGGTAGTGCTCGTAAATATACTCAGCAAGTGGATGAGCACAATCATGTCTTATGATGACACGAGGTTGTATGTCATTAGACATCTTGTATGATAGTGGCAAAACACCTTTCCAACGTTGGGTTCGCCTCACCCTAGTTGATTCACCAAATATAACTACTAAATGATGACCGCCGTTCCATTTTCCTGTTACCCCCGCTCGACCCAACTACACTCTTATTGCCTGAAAGGAATTGTGAAGCAAAAGGGTGAGCACAACTAGCTCAGTAAAGAATATCATAACTAAAGATAATTAAATTATCAATAGCCTTCATCAATAATAAATCAGAGATTTAGAACATATGGAAGATGATAAAAATTTTCAACCATAGTTGCAGCAGAACGAGCAATCCATTAGAAAAGTCAAATAGACTATAAAGTCTATTATCTTCTTCATGTTAAAAATCTACCAATAATGTTTTATCCCTGTAACATCAATCAACAATTCCTTTCCACAATCATATGAATAACTCATAATCATAATTGTGATTCTAAATTTTTCTTCGCACCCAAGACGAAGAATATTTTCATCACCTGTCTTTACCTGAAACATTAAAGATCATGGTTATACCAAATCACAGTTCCTGTTCATAATCATACTAATAAATCCATCTTTGCACTACGGCCAAAGATATTCAACAACAGTTCATCTTTGCACTACAGGCCAAAGATATTCATCAACAAACCATCTTTGCACTACAGGCCAAAGATATTCATCAATAATTCATCTTTGCACTATGGGCCAAAGATATTCATCACCAGTTCATCTTTGCACTACAGGCCAAAGATATTCAATAACAGTTCATATTTGCACTACAGGCCAAATATATTTATCAACAGTTCATATTTGCACTACATGCCAAATATATTAATATCTCAAAAAAATATATAATCATTTCAGAATTTATATAAACAATAATTATAACCATTTTGATCAATTCACCTTTGCACTTAAGCTAAAGATATTCAATTATAAATTCAATGGTCATGATCATACCAGTTAACAATTCATCATTGCAATACATGCCAAAGATATTCCTCAGTCACGATCATACCAATAATTTACCCATTTTTACACTCAAGTGAAAGAGAAATTCAACATTAGGGTTATAAAAATATTGTATATGATAAAAATAATATGATCAACAACTGCATTTATTTTCAAGAGCAACAATCATAAATCAACGATAATTTGGTCAGAAAAAGAAACTAATTTTTGTCATGAATAGTACCCGTAAATAGTAACTCGTGAATAGTAACTCGTGAATAGTAATCCCGACACATAAAGGTAAAAATTTCACAATAAAATTTATACCAATATTTTGGTATAATGATATTGAAAGAATAACATCATTATGAAGAATATAACATTCCTTAATATCCCTTACTATCCCTTACTATCCCTTACAATCCCTTACCTCAAAAGAGCAGCACTTAAGACTGGATATCGGATATGACGCTGAAGGAAACTCGCACTGATGAATATCAACTCACCAAGTATCTAAATACTCATTAAATACACTCAATAATCTAGAGAGAGAGAGAAAACTTGTTTCTGGTGTGATTTTCAATTCTAACTTAGCCCACTATTTATAGGAAAATGTTAGCACGCCGAAGCAGACTTAACCTGCAACCTGATGGCTTTACCTGCTACTATTCCCACCCACCACATTTGACTAAAAATCTCAGTACATTTCTTCACCAACCAAGAGTGGGCCCCACCAATTCTAGAATTTTCCGCCAAAATGATTAACTCCGAAAATTCAACAATTTCTGAACCAGTCATCTCGTAAAATTCATAACAAATCATACGTTCATTTTTAATGGTTCAAAATTTGTGGACATATACTCAACTTATATATGTATAACATATCCAAATATTACCACGATCCAACGGTCGGATTAAAAATTATAACCCTCGCAAAATATCTCAAAAACCCTAATTTGATTTTCAATACCTCCGTTCCGACAAAAATACAGATAAAACACCTGAACATTAACTCCTTCATTTTTAACCACAAAAATATATCCCTCATTTATATCGACATAAAATAAATATTTCCTTATCATATGAATCAATAATTAATTATTCACAAATAATATTACAGAATCATATTTATGACAACTAGGCCGTTCCTAGGAAAGAGAGGGCTTTCCAATAAGAATTTCTCCTTACTAGCACGCAATTAGATGACCAAACCTCTTCTTAGACCGAACTTTCTAGACATTGCCAATAATGCTATCTAATAATATTGTTTAAATAATATGAATTATTGATCTGATAATGGAAAATACTGTGCAGCAACAATTATTGAACAACAATAATATAAAATTTCAACGTAGCAATTATTGAATAAATAAAATAAAATATTGAACAGTAACTATTGTAACAATTATTGAGTAGTGTCTTCTTACGTAAGAATCAATAATTTCAAAAATATTGTGCAATACCGTGTGCTACTGTGCAATAACGCGTATTACTGTATTTTAACCACCGGGTATTCCAACAGCGTTAACGGTAACAACTACGCCGTTATTTATAAAAACTCAATTTTTTTCATTTTTTTCATCCAATCGCTTTCCGTTATGGGACCCACAAATAGCTGTGCCGTCGTACGAATTTTCTCCGACAGAAAGAATATTCCACGACTAAACGAATATTCCCCGACAACAATGAATATTTTATAACCACTTGTGTATTTTGAAAAAAAAATTCATATATCACCCTTAACTTTAACTTTTATCAATTTAACTATTTACTAAATAGAAAAATTGAATACTTTTATTTCATAAAATTCGGTGTCTTACATTTTTCATGAATAATTTCAAATAATTTTATTTTAGTATTATTGATCATTTTAAAGTATATACTTCTAATAATTAATTTTATAGTAGAAATGTCTTTATTATTTATTTTCTAAGAAAATAAGATTTTTATATTATTTAAATAAAATATGAAATGATTATTGGGATTATTATAATTACTATTTTGTCATATGAATTTTAGTTTATATTATTAAGTTAATTATTTTACCTTAATTAATAATGTTATATTTAAAAGATAAATCAGATATGGAATCCAAACGCTAATTTTGAATTTTGTGCAATGAATGGTAATAATAATATTATATTAAATATAATATTATTTTTCAATGTTATAAATATATAATGTATGTGTGTATTGATAATAGTTGGTCAATTATGGTGTATAATGTCAAAACCCTTATATCAATTTGTTAAACCCTATTTTAAAACTCAATTATGAGTTCGAGATTGTTACGTAACTGTGTTGTTATAATTAAGTTTAGTTATTTTGGAATTTAATGATAATTAGGAAAACTTTAATTATTACTTATAAACCCTAATTATTAAATTACAAACCCTAATTTGCTAATTAGGAACCCTAATGGTTAAGTTAGAAACCCTATTTATTATGTTAGTAAATTGTAATGTTAATTAGGAAACCTTAATTCATAATTTGGGAAAACCTAATAATATCAAGAAACCCTAATTATTTAAAACCCTAATTTTCTATTAAAAACCCTAATTTTAATTAGTGTGTTCTAATTAAAATTTTATTAAACTTTACACTTAATTTTTCAAACCCTAAAAATTAATTGAGAAACCTTAAGGTTTAAAATCTAGTGATTAAACCCTATATTCAAGCACCATGGACAAGAATACCATTAAAAGTGCTAGCAAAATGACCATTATACCCTTTTTGTCCCATTCTTGAATTATTGCTAACTAAATCTTCCCAAATCTTGGAAAGTCACCACCCTAGTCTAGCTATGAGCTATAACACTCCCGCTATCAGCTAATTAACCAGCCAAGATCATTGCATACAAGTTATACATATAGATTAAGAGAGAGAAAGTTACTAAAGTTTCTCATTTGGCTATCTAGCTCTCAAACAACTTTTCTCTCTCCCAAACCTCCGAAAATATAAGGCATATCAGTCTCAGAAGCAAGCCCCACCATCTTTTCTAACAGATCATAAGCATATAATCAAGAACTTGTTCATAGAAAGGTAAAAACTTAATTTGAAATCTGATCTTGAATGCCATGTTAAATGTTATGATATTGTGTTAAAACATGTTGTATGTAGTATATATTGATGATCTGGGTTGCTAGATGTTAGATCTATAACATCTAGAGGCTCGGATTTGAAGTTTTAAAAAATTTGAAAAAATTTATTTTTGTTGTATGACAATGAATGTCAGACCTCAGATCTCAATGGCTTTTAATTATTTTTGTGTTTTGAAAGTTTGTAGTTGTTGTATGCTATGCGATCTTTGATCTGAAACTGGAATCTAGCCCAGATCATGAGCAGGTTAAAAGTTATGGCTGGTCAAACCTAGTTGACCGAGCATGACTTTCCAAATCTGGAAAACTCAGATCGTGCCCAGAAAGCTCTGACAAGATCTTCATGGGCTCGGATCTGGTAGTGGTTTGATGATCTGTTATTGTTGTTGCATCTAAGTTATAGTATGTTGTTTAGACTATATGTTTCTGCTTTAAAATCTCCTAAACATCAAGTAGGTTGAATAAAGTGGATGGTCAAACTAGCTGGAATGATTACGAAATCTATTTTCTGGAAATTCCTACTAGCACAAAGTAGTAAATAGATAACACTTAAACCACAACATTTTTATAAAAAACGTTGTGGTATTTTTTTTCATAACGTTTTTTAACAAAACGTTGTAAATACATATGAAAAAACGTTATCTATTTAAGGTTATAAAGTTTTTTTAAACAAAACGTTATCTTTTAGAAAAACACGGAGATGTGTGCTGGGAGTCGGGCAAGAAAAAAAACAGGGATTTCTTCATTTGTTCCCTTCTCCTTTTTGAAGTCCTCAAACCCTAGTTCACAAATCTCTCTCTTTTTCTCTTCTTTTTCTGGTTCAAATGAAAAATGGGAAAGAAACATAGCAATGTCAAGAAGAATGACGAATCTAAAGGCCTTCTTCAGTTGACATTTTGGTCCATCTTCTTCAATCTTTTTTGACGACAATGGCAACATAAAAATGGCTCGGCTCATTCTTCGGTTTCTCCCCTTCACCCAATGGTCCGTCCCACATGTACCTCCTCGACTGGCTTGGCTCATTCTTAGGTTTCCAAGTCGATATCGTCCTCAATCAGCGGGAACATCTTGTCCTCCATCTGGCCAACGCCCAGATCCGCCTCTCCACTCCTCCTGACAACATCGACTCTCTCGACCCCGCCGTCCTCCGTCGATTCCGCCGCAAGCTCCTCTGTACTACTCCAACTGGTTCTCTTTCCTCGGCCGCAAACCCAACATCTGGATCTCCGGTTCCTCCCGCGATGGTATGGAAAGTTTGTTTGACACTTAAACCCTTCTGAATTTGTATTTAATATTCTTATGTAATTTACTTTTGTTATAGCTGTGTATTCGTTGCATTTTAAGAGAATTGTCTGACCTATTGGTAGTTTGCTGCTTGTTAAAGTAGGCTGCTCCATAAGGCTATTAAGTTGGAGATTGATTAGTACAATTGTTGTTTAGCCACTTGAAGTGTGTACTAATATTGTTTAGTGATTGAAAATTGAAATAAATGTAAATACAAGTATCTAGTTGTACTTTATTTATGTAAACTAGTTGTACTTTATTTATGTATGTTTTGCCATGTTAAATTTTGTATTTAGTATTTAGTTTAAATTTTTATGTATGTAAACTAAATACTAATGTTGTTTAGAGATGTCATGTTTGTTGATGTAGATGGCAAGAAAGGCAGTGTCTATGTTGCTACACCCCACCCGTCAAAACAGGCTGGGAAGACTCATGCTAACAAGTCAAACCAGCAGACTCCAAAGTCTGAGGGATCCCATTCCTGCAAGTCCTGCAATAGGTAAGTCTTTGAGTTGGTAAATTTTCAAGTCAAGCTGTATTTGCAGCTAGAGATGTACAGGTAAATATACTGGATACATTTCTGCTCTAGTTTGTTGTGACCTAAGTTTTTTTTTTGACAAGTTTGTCCTTGGAGTTGTTAGTATAAATTGTGTCTCCAAGCAGTTTGTTACATTTTCATTTCAGAGACAACACTTAACAAAAAATGAACTTGCTTTTGTAGTACGAGTGTGATACATGCATATTCTTTCTGAAGGTAGAGTAATTATACTTTTTTAATTTGTTGCTTGCTTTTCATTTTTGCTCTAGTTTGTTGTGACCTGAGTTTTTTTTTTTTTTTTTGACAAGTTTGTCCTTGGAGTTGTTAGTATAAATTGCGTCTCCAATATAAATAAATATAAATTAAGATGGGATGATATGAAGATGGATGATGATGAACACAAGATGTTTTGTTCATATATATGTTGAGACCGGACGTGGGTATATAAGAAGTTACATGTGCCAGTAATGGCCTACGCTCTGTTCTTACTGCTAAGAGATTAGATTTAGATGACTATATACTTGTAATCAAATTGGGTTTTTTTTACATGATTCCCAACTGCCTGTGCCTGTGCCTCCTTGTTATCACTTGGAGCGACAAAGCATCTGATAAAGCCATGGATGGCTCTGAGCTTGGCACCTACAGAACAGCTTCTATCACCATCTTATCCAACTACTTTTGCGCAACCGCCATTACTTTTCAGGTAATTATAACCTCCGGACGCACCAGGGAGTGAGACTAATTATGTAATCATGCATTTGCATTGGAATTGGCATTGCATTCTGTCTCTGCACCGCAGAATTCGATCGTGGTAGTGTCCGGAAGCAATGGAATGCAAGCTATTGCATTGAGGATAGCTGGTGATAAAGCCATGTTGTATTGAGTTAGGATTTTGGGTACTCAAGACACACTTTTAGATGACACCGGGTCTCACTATTTTTATAAATGTTACATCCAAGGATCAGTTGATTTCGTATTTGGTCGAGCAAGATCGCTTTACAAGGTATGTAATGTAGCATCCATCCTCATGAATCAAACTTTTAATATATATTTCTTGGTGACCTTTTAACTAATTGGTGCCTCCTCAAAATAGGACTGCACTCTGCACTCCACAGCAGAAAGATTTGGCGCAATTGCAGCTCATCATAGGGACTCGCCATTTGAAGATACATGCTTCTCTTTTATAAACTGTACAATAAATGGAAGTGGAACAGTCTACTTGGGAAGAGCTTGGGGAAATTACTCGAGCTATTTATTCTTACTGTGACATTGGCGATATCATAACCCCATCAGGATGGAGTGACTGGAACAGCCCATCAAGGGACAAGTATGTATGAATGTATATCTTTTTAGTTGGGAGGTGTTTAGCGTATAAAAAAATTGAACTAATAATAATAATAATAATACCTTTTGTTCATTGGTGCTTCTTTAAGACTGCAAAATATGTATGTCTGTAAACTAAATACTAATATTACAACTAGTTTAGAGATATCAAAATTTAACCTGGCAAAATTACTAAAAAATTTAAACTAAATACTAATATTGTTTAGAGATGTCATGTTTGTTGATGTAGATGGCAAGAAAGGCAGTGTCCATGTTGCTACACCCCACCTGTCAAAACAGGCTGGGAAAACTCCTGCTAACAAGTCAAACCAACAGACTCTAAAGTCTGAGGGATCCCATTCCTGCAAGTCCTGCAATAGGTAAGTCTTTGAGTTTGTAAATTTTGAAGTCAATATGAGCTCACCCTAATACATCGCTATTGTAAGCTCCAATCAGATCGTTTAAATTGGAGAATGCTCTAGACTCCCATAACAAGGCTAAACACACTGCTGGAAAGTAGAAAGGTTGGAGACTTGGAGACCAAGAACAGAATCCACTGGAAGTAAACTTCTTTTACTTTAATGATGTTCTGCTATGTATACATTTAGCTGTTATTATACAATTTTTGAGTTTTAAGGGCTTATGTGAGATAAACAGTTGATTTTTCACCTTTTGGTATGGAATATGTGATTAGCATATGATGTGAATAAAAGTATATGGAACTGTTATAGTGTTGATTGACACAATATAACGTTGAGTTTTATTGATAATGTATGTTACTTATCTACAGTTTATGATTACTTATTTGCATTTTTTTTAACCACAGATGTTTCTTAAAGCTATGACAGAGACTGGGCAAATAAAGCTTTATGGTGAACATCCAACGATGGCTGAGACCTCTCTTTACAGTAGTAACTTACAATTCAATATAGTAGTAATTTATATTGAAAAGTGAATTTGAGATGTATATATGGATAGTTTGATATATATTTTGTGGATGTAGTAATTTAAAACTGTAAACGAATGGTATTATTGGGATATATTTTGAATGATCGATACACTTTGGCTTTAAATTTAAATGAGAATTTTGATTTTTTTTAGCTATACATCATGACATTAGCAGATTGTAGGTGACTGGTACTATAGGTGAACCATAAGTTTTTTTTCAACGTTTTCAAGTCAATTTATAACATTTTAAAAACGTTGTATATATGTGTCTAAACGTTGTCTGATATATTAAACTATAACATTTGTAGTCAGAAAACGTTGTGGAATTATACATTCTACAACGTTTTCAAGCATCTGTTTATTTATGAAAAATAAATCTACAATATTTTTTTCTTAAAAACGTTGTAGAATGTGCCTAACTACAACGTTTTAAAAACGTTGTGTAAGGGTGTCAAATAGATGACACTCTTAACCACGACGTTTTTCTGATTGAAACCACAACGTTTTTTTCGCATTATCTATTTACTATTTTGTAGTAGTGTCTAAAAAATCAAGAACACTGTCTCTGACATGGTTTGACCGGACAATAGCTGCTTGATGTGTTGTTGTTATATGTGTTTTATATAATAGATCTGTACCCCTTCATGTTGGCTACACACTGGACCCATTAGATCACTAAAAAAATTACACAGATTTTAAGTTGTGGAAACCCAAAATATGGCTACAGGAACTGATTTTCATTTCTGGGTAACCCAGAAAATGAAGAATAGCTCTGACAGCTAGTTCAATGGCTTAGATCTTTTACCTTGATGATAACTTGGCATTATAAGTGCTTACATCATGTTCTATGTTAGTTTATCTACACTGCCCGACGTCTAGAACACTTTTAACATGAACAGATTGACTGATATAAGGCCATCAATACCGTTGACCGGCCATGACCTTATTTCCTGGGCAGCCCAGAAACGTGAAGAACAACTCTAACAAGTTTTTCTGAAGCTTAGATCTTTCTGTTGTGATACGATTTGGTCATAGAACGTGTTTAGAGTTGTAGTACTACATCAGTACTACAACATTAACTCAATTTCAAACCCAGAAACATTTAGATCTGACAATTATCACTAGTCAAAGTAGGCTACTCGAACACTGACTTTGAAGATTTGGGTTTTTCAAGAACACCTTAAGCGGCGATTTCTGTCGCTAAAGGCTTTAGCGACAGATTTATTAATTTTAATTAAATTATTTTCTAAAAATCATTTATGAATAGAAATTAATTATTAAAAAATTCAAAAACAGTTTTAAAAATTATTTTAAGTTATAAAAATTAACTTTTAATAATTTGACATATTTTTCATAAATATTAATATTTAATTGAATATTATTGATATTTTATTTATTAAATAAATTAATTAAAAATAATTTTATTATATTAAAAATCATTTTAAATGATAAAAAGGTATTTAATAATATTTTAAGTTATGAAATATAACTTTTAATATTTCAAGATAAATTTTATTAATTATTTAATATTAATGATATTAGATTTATTTAATAATTATATTAAATAAATTAATTAAAAATGATTTTAATACTATAAAAATTATTTTAAATGAAAATAAATAGTTTTAAAATATTTAAAGTTATAAAATATAACTTTTAATATTTAAAGGAAAATTTCATTAATAATTTAATGTTAAATGATATTAGAATAATTATATTAAATAAATAGTTTAAAAATAGTTTTATTGAATTAAAAATCATTTAAAAAGGACATAAATGAATTAAAAATATTTTAAGTAGTAATAAATGACTTTTAATATTTTGGAGAATAATACATTAATATTTAAATATTAATAGTAATTATTTAAAAATAATTTTAAATGTTTTAAAAATCATTTAAGGGTAATAAAAATATTTTAAAAATATTTTGAGGTATTATAAATAACTTTAATATTTTGGCAATGGTTTCATTAATAATTTAATATTAATTAAATATTAATGATAATAGGATTATTTAATATTTAAATCATTTAATAATAATTTCAGTGTTTGAAAATTCATGATAAATTATAATAATTATTATAAGGCTATGAAAAATAATTCGACTGATATTTAAAATATCTAAACAAATATTGAACTACATAATAGAGTTTTAGATTCGATATTTACCCGATAAAGTCGTCGGTACACCGATATATTTCAGAAATTGATCTGGACTTAGATAATTGGACTAGATAAGTGTTTGTTTATGAATCAATGACTATTAAACATATGTGACTGTGGGAACCCGGGTAAGGGTTTGGTTTTAAGAAATTATGAGGACGAAAGTTTTATAAGGAGAGAAGAATGTGACAACCCGAAATTTTGGATTATCCAGAATTTAGGTTTAAAAAATTAGTTATTAATAAAATGAATTTTTATTAATACTATTATGTGTTATGTGTTTATTAATCGTTCTAGAACCTAGGATGATTATAAGTTGGGAGTATTCTGGCTACAAGTTAGATTGAACGAGTAAGAATTTTTAAGACGAAAATAAAAGTTTTTCAGGACAAAAATATTTTCGGAGAAAAAGACGAAATAGGCACTATTCATCAGTTTCTGCTCGGAGATTTATTTTGAAATTCCAAGAATTTAATGATTACGTATAATTTTGAGACGTGATGGAATATTTAATAATATTTCAGTTATGACAAAAATGAAGTTTTTGCATGCGGACTCAAAACCTAAGGGTTAGGGAAAGTGAGTTCCGAGAATACTATGACCACGTATAATAATTAGGGTTATTATGCGTGAGAGATACGAGTATAATACTAGTTATTATACGAGTATAATACGAAGATTAGTACGACGTATAATACGAATATCGTACGAACGATATACGAAGAGAATACGAGAATGGAATGTTTAGAATACGATTAGTCTTAATGAACTTTGTAGAATCCAATTGGATTTGGATTATGTCAAGCCCAATGCTTTGTGATAATCAAGCCCAAGATAGGCCCAATAAGAATTAGGGTTAAGGCCTACACCAAGAAAAGAAATCGCGGATCGAACCGATGGGTAAACGAATGGGTAAGAACCATTGGGGCAACCTATGGGATGACCCATGGGCATGTGGGCCGGCCACTTGGCCACCAAGTAAGGGTGGAGGCCAAGTTTACTTGGTGGCTAAGTGTTGGAGGAGGTGGAAATAGTAAGGAGGTGGGGGGCCAAATGACCAAATTGCCCTAGCTTTGGTTATCTATAAATAGAAAGCATAAGTTTATTATTTTGAGCTTTTGAAAATCCTACACTTTGAGAGATAGAGAGAGAGAGAGTTTGGATGGGAGAAGAAGAGGTAGAGGAAGATGAAAAGCTTGCCCAAGTGTACGCTTTGTCCGACGGAAGGAGATTAAAGAAGAACGGTAATCCGAACCCTAGTCTCTTCTAATATTTTCTTTAAGTTTAATTGTGACAACCCCAAAATAGGTCCATTCCACCCAACCCATTCTGAGTCGTCAAATACATGGTACAGAAAACAACTACAACTTTATTACAACAATTGTCGTGCAAAATACAACAACACATATGCTGTGGGTTTGGATACAAATATATACCAAATGTGACTCATGTTCCAACCGTGAACATCACCTCACAATAACACCTTACATCAGTCAAAAACTGTTTTAGAAATTAGAATCTTTGGAAAGTGCTCAAGGAAACCTTCGTACATGGGAGGCCACGCGTCTAGGTTATGATAGATATCATATGGCCACAGAATTATCCTTGGTTGACCCAATAGACCCCAAAGAAAAACGAGAAGATTACTATCATATTCTTCCCAATGGTGAGTCTTCTCTTGACTTATCATTATCTCCACTGTCTCAAATTGAGAATTATACTTCAAACAAACACCAAGATTATATAGGTAGTGCCCATAGATATACTCAGCAAGTGGATGAGCACAACCCTGTCTTATGATGACACGAGGTTGTATGTCATTAGACATCTTGTATGATAGTGACAAAACACCCTTCCAACGTTGGGTTCGCCTCACCCTATTTTCTTCACCAAATATAACTACTAAATGATGACCACCGTTCTATTCCCTTGTTACCCCCGCTCGACCCAGCTACACTCTTATTACCTGAAAGGAATTGTGAAGCAAAAGGGTGAGCACAACTAGCTCAGTAAAGAATATCATGACTAAAGATAATTAAATTATCAATAGCCTTCATCAATAATAAATCAGAGATTTAGAACATATGGTAAATGATAAAAATTTCAACCATAGTTGCAGCGGAACGAGCAATCCATTAGAAGAGTCAAATAGACTATAAAGTCTATTATCTTCTCCATGTTAAAAATCCACCAACAATGTTTTATCCATGTAACATCACTCAACAGTTCCTTTCCACAATCATATGAATAACTCATAATCATAATTGTGACTATAAATTTTTCTTCGCACCCAGGACGAAGAATATTTTCATCACCTGTCTTTACCTGAAACATCAAAGATCATGGTTATACCAAATCACAATTCCTGTTTATAATCATACTAACAAATCCATCTTTGCACTACGGGCCAAAGATATTCATCAACAAATCATCTTTGCACTACGGGCCAAAGATATTCATCAACAAACCATCTTTGCACTACGGGCCAAAGATATTCAACAACAGTTCATCTTTGCACTACAGGCCAAAGATATTCATCAACAGGCCATCTTTGCACTACATGCCAAAGATATTCATCAACAATTCATATTTGCACTACAGGCCAAATATATTCATATCTCAAAGAAATATATAATCATTTCAGAATTTATATAAACAATAATTATAACCATGTTGATCAATTCACCTTTGCACTTAAGCTTAAGATATTCAATTATAAATTCAATGGTCATGATCATACCAGTCACAATTCAACTTTGCACTACAGGCCAAAGAGAACCCTAGTCATGATCATACCAATAATCTATCCATCTTTACACTCCAGTGAAAGAGAATTTCAACATCAGGGTTATAAAAATGTTATATATGATGATAAAAATAATATGATCAACATATAGTTTTAATCTCAAGAGTAATATTCGTAACTCATGAATAGTAACCCCGACACAAAAGATAGAAATTCTACAATAAAATTCATACCAATATTTCGGTATAATGATATTGAAAGAATAACATTACTTAAATTTATAAACAATTTATTTTAATTGTTTACACTTTACTAATTAATGCATTTAATCATCATAAAATGCCAACTCTTACAATTTCATCATCAATAACCAAAACCCTCATCAAAAATCTGCATATACCTCATATAGGATTCTCAAGCCATAAAATCCTATTTTCCAATTTTCTTTCTTCACAAAACATATTTAATTCATTTACTCATAACTAAACCATTTTCATGAAAAATACCAAATCAGTTCCAAAAATATTTCTTTTCTGGGATTTAGCATAATATAGTCCCATAGTGAACATATATTTTTCTCAGAATTTTTAAAAGT
Organism: Panax notoginseng; assembly: GCA_016801055.1. Taxonomy (NCBI): domain Eukaryota; kingdom Viridiplantae; phylum Streptophyta; class Magnoliopsida; order Apiales; family Araliaceae; genus Panax; species Panax notoginseng. The sequence continues at coordinate 111,654,584 of CM029018.1, forward strand.
CATTTACTATTTTTCATATGGCCAAAATAGCCGAATATTTAGACATTTATCAAAAATTGTACTTTTATCCAAAAATTCTGAAATTTACAGAGTATACTCCTATCATATACATGTACTCCCAATAAAAATTTCATCAATTTTGGAGTTAACCACAAGGAATTATAAGCGGTTACTTTTAAAATAGTCTTTTCCCGTAAAATTCATAACTCTTAATCTATACATCCAAAAATCACCATTTTTGGACACAATCAATAAAACTCATCAAAATATCATTTCAAATTTTTCCAGAATTTTTGAAGATCAGAAAAATTATGAAACTGAAAATCATAACAACACTTAAAATTCATTACTATCCCTTACTATCCCTTACCTCAAAAGAGCAGTACTTCTGACTGGATATCCGATATGATGCTGAAAGAAACTTGCACTGAATAGCAACTCTCAAAGTATCTAAAACTCACAAAATATGCTTCATAATATAGAGAGAGAAAGAGAGAAAACTTATGTTTCTGGTGTGATTTTCAATTCTAACTTAGCCCTCTATTTATAGGAAAATTTTGGTAGGTTTGACCTGCAACCTGATGGCTTTACCTGCTACTATTCCCACCCACCACATTTGAAATATAATTCAGCACATTTCTTCACCAACCACAAGTGGGGCCCACCAATTCTAGAATTTTCCACCAAAATGATAAACTCCGAAAATTCAACAATTTCTGAACCAGTCATCTCGTAAAATTCATAACAAATCATACGTTCATTTTTAACGGTTCAAAATTTGTGGACATATACTCAACTTATATATGTATAACATATCCAAAAATTACCACGATCCAACGGTCGGATTAAAAATTATAACCCCCGCAAAATATCTCAAAAACCCTGATTTTTAATACCTCCATTCCGACAAAAATACGGATAAAAATCTCAACATTCACTCCTTCATTTTTAACCACAAAAATATATCCCTCGTTTATATCCACATAAAATAAATATTTCCTTATCATATGAATCAATAATTAATTATTCACAAATAATATTACAGAATCACATTTATGACAACCAGGCCGTTCCCAGGAAAGAGGGGGCTTTCCAATAAGGATTTCTCCTTACTAGCGCGCAATTAGATGACCAAACCTCTCCTTAGACAGAACTTTCTAGACATTGCCAATAATGCTATCTAATAATATTATTCAAATAATATGAATTATTGATCTGATAATGGGAAATACTGTGCAGCAACAATTATTGAACAACAATAATACAAAATTTCAACGTAGCAATTATTGAATCAATAAAATAAAATATTGAACAGTAATTACTGTAACAATTATTGAGTAGTGCCTTCTTACGTAAGAATCAATAATTTCAAAAATACTGTGCAATACCGTGTGCTACTGTGCAATAACGCGTATTACTGTATTTTAACCACCAAGTATTCCAACAGTGTTAACGGTAACAACTACGCCGTTATTTGTAAAAACTTAATTTGTCGTTTTCTTCACCCGACAGTTATTCTGTTATGGGGCCCACAAATAGCTGCGCCGTCGTACGAATATTCCCCGACAGAAAGAATATTCCACGACCAAACGAATATTCCCCGACAACAATGATTATTTTATAACCACTTGCGTATTTTGAAAAAAATTCATATATCACCCATAACTTTAACATTTATCAATTTAATCATTTACTGAATAGTAATTATAAGAAATATTGAATACTTTTATTTCATAAAATTCGGGGTCTTACAATCTCCCCTCCTTATGAAATTTCGTCCCCGAAATTTACGTACCTGGTATTTCAAAGAGTTGAGAATACCTTCCTTTCATTTCAAATTCCATCTTTCCTGTCATCATAATTTCTCCATTGCTCATCTCCTGTATTTCAAATATCATTCTAGAATACAGCTTCAAAACAAGGGTTAATTTAACAAATTAACATATCACATAATATCCCGATATTATGACTGTCTAATAAACTTAGGTAGGACACACTAGCGAAGGATTTACTCATCTCTCCCCTCCTAGTTGTATTCCCCGATCTCCGCCAGAGATCATATCCCTAAGCTCTGATACCACCTGTGACTCTCATGGTGCTTCAACCACAGCACCTCACAGTGGTACCTATCAGTTTGCCACCGCAGAACGGCGTCCCCTACGGAGAGTCTGGCTTCGGTGCATCCCCCATCAACAGGAAGTCACCAGCGAGAGGCTCGGGGCTCTTTACTTATAGCTCTGATACCACCTGTGACAACCCCAAAATAGGTCCATTCCACCCAACCCATTCTGAGTCGTCAAATACATGGTACAGAAAACAACTACAACTTTATTACAACAATTGTCGTGCAAAATACAACAACACATATGCTGTGGGTTTGGATACAAATATATACCAAATGTGACTCATGTTCCAACCGTGGACATCACCTCACAATAACACCTTACATCAGTCAAAAACTGTTTTAGAAATTAGAATCTTTGGAAAGTGCTCAAGGAAACCTTCGTACATGGGAGGCCACGCGTCTAGGTTATGATAGATATCATATGGCCACAGAATTATCCTTGGTTGACCCAATAGACCCCAAAGAAAAACGAGAAGATTACTATCATATTCTTCCCAATGGTGAGTCTTCTCTTGACTTATCATTATCTCCACTGTCTCAAATTGAGAATTATACTTCAAACAAACACCAAGATTATATAGGTAGTGCCCATAGATATACTCAGCAAGTGGATGAGCACAACCCTGTCTTATGATGACACGAGGTTGTATGTCATTAGACATCTTGTATGATAGTGACAAAACACCCTTCCAACGTTGGGTTCGCCTCACCCTATTTTCTTCACCAAATATAACTACTAAATGATGACCACCGTTCTATTCCCTTGTTACCCCCGCTCGACCCAGCTACACTCTTATTACCTGAAAGGAATTGTGAAGCAAAAGGGTGAGCACAACTAGCTCAGTAAAGAATATCATGACTAAAGATAATTAAATTATCAATAGCCTTCATCAATAATAAATCAGAGATTTAGAACATATGGTAAATGATAAAAATTTCAACCATAGTTGCAGCGGAACGAGCAATCCATTAGAAGAGTCAAATAGACTATAAAGTCTATTATCTTCTCCATGTTAAAAATCCACCAACAATATTTTATCCATGTAACATCACTCAACAGTTCCTTTCCACAATCATATGAATAACTCATAATCATAATTGTGACTATAAATTTTTCTTCGCACCCAGGACGAAGAATATTTTCATCACCTGTCTTTACCTGAAACATCAAAGATCATGGTTATACCAAATCACAATTCCTGTTTATAATCATACTAACAAATCCATCTTTGCACTACGGGCCAAAGATATTCATCAACAAATCATCTTTGCACTACGGGCCAAAGATATTCATCAACAAACCATCTTTGCACTACGGGCCAAAGATATTCAACAACAGTTCATCTTTGCACTACAGGCCAAAGATATTCATCAACAGGCCATCTTTGCACTACATGCCAAAGATATTCATCAACAATTCATATTTGCACTACAGGCCAAATATATTCATATCTCAAAGAAATATATAATCATTTCAGAATTTATATAAACAATAATTATAACCATGTTGATCAATTCACCTTTGCACTTAAGCTTAAGATATTCAATTATAAATTCAATGGTCATGATCATACCAGTCACAATTCAACTTTGCACTACAGGCCAAAGAGAACCCTAGTCATGATCATACCAATAATCTATCCATCTTTACACTCCAGTGAAAGAGAATTTCAACATCAGGGTTATAAAAATGTTATATATGATGATAAAAATAATATGATCAACATATAGTTTTAATCTCAAGAGTAATATTCGTAACTCATGAATAGTAACCCCGACACAAAAGATAGAAATTCTACAATAAAATTCATACCAATATTTCGGTATAATGATATTGAAAGAATAACATTACTTAAATTTATAAACAATTTATTTTAATTGTTTACACTTTACTAATTAATGCATTTAATCATCATAAAATGCCAACTCTTACAATTTCATCATCAATAACTAAAACCCTCATCAAAAATCTGCATATACCTCATATAGGATTCTCAAGCCATAAAATCCTATTTTCCAATTTTCTTTCTTCACAAAACATATTTAATTCATTTACTCATAACTAAAACATTTTCATGAAAAATACCAAATCAGTTCCAAAAATATTTCTTTTCTGGGATTTAGCATAATATAGTCCCATAGTGAACATATATTTTCTCAGAATTTTTAAAAGTCATTTACTATTTTTCATATGGCCAAAACAGCCGAATATTTAGACATTTATCAAAAATTGTACTTTTATCCAAAAATTCTGAAATTAACAGAGTATACTCCTATCATATACATGTACTCCCAATAAAAATTTCATCAATTTTAGAGTTAACCACAAGGAATTATAAGCGGTTACTTTTAAAATAGTCTTTTCCCGTAAAATTCATAACTCTTAATCTATACATCCAAAAATCACCATTTTTGGACACAATCAATAAAACTCATCAAAATATCATTTCAAATTTTTCCATAATTTTTGAAGATCAGAAAAATTACGAAACTGAAAATCATAACAACCCTTAAAATCCATTACTATCCCTTACTATCCCTTACCTCAAAAGAGCAGTACTTCTGGCTGGATATCCGATATGATGCTGAAGGAAACTTGCACTGAATAGCAACTCTCAAAGTATCTAAACACTCACAAAATATGCTTCATAATATAGAGAGAGAAAGAGAGAAAACTTATGTTTCTGGTGTGATTTTCAATTCTAACTTAGCCCTCTATTTATAGGAAAATTTTGGTAGGTTTGACCTGCAACCTGATGGCTTTACCTGCTACTATTCCCACCCACCACATTTGAAATATAATTCAGCACATTTCTTCACCAACCACAAGTGGGGCCCACCAATTCTAGAATTTTCCACCAAAATGATAAACTCCGAAAATTCAACAATTTCTGAACCAGTCATCTCGTAAAATTCATAACAAATCATACGTTCATTTTTAACGGTTCAAAATTTGTGGACATATATTCAACTTATATATGTATAACATATCCAAAAATTACCACGATCCAACGGTCGGATTAAAAATTATAACCCCCGCAAAATATCTCAAAAACCCTGATTTTTAATACCTCCATTCCGACAAAAATACGGATAAAAATCTCAACATTAACTCCTTCATTTTTAACCACAAAAATATATCCCTCATTTATATCCACATAAAATAAATATTTCCTTATCATATGAATCAATAATTAATTATTCACAAATAATATTACAGAATCACATTTATGACAACCAGGTCGTTCCCAGGAAAGAGGGGGCTTTCCAATAAGGATTTCTCCTTACTAGCGCGCAATTAGATGACCAAACCTCTCCTTAGACAGAACTTTCTAGACATTGCCAATAATGCTATCTAATAATACTATTCAAATAATATGAATTATTGATCTGATAATGGGAAATACTGTGCAGCAATAATTATTGAACAACAATAATACAAAATTTCAACGTAGCAATTATTGAATCAATAAAATAAAATATTGAACAGTAATTACTGTAACAATTATTGAGTAGTGCCTTCTTACGTAAGAATCAATAATTTCAAAAATACTGTGCAATATCGTGTGCTACTGTGCAATAACGCGTATTACTGTATTTTAACCACCGGGTATTCCAACAGTGTTAACGGTAACAACTACGCCGTTATTTGTAAAAACTTAATTTGTCGTTTTCTTCACCCGACAGTTATTCTGTTATGGGGCCCATAAATAGCTGCGCCGTCGTACGAATATTCCCCTACAGAAAGAATATTCTACGACCAAACGAATATTCCACGACAACAATGATTATTTTATAACCACTTGCGTATTTTGAAAAAAATTCATATATCACCCGTAACTTTAACATTTATCAATTTAACCATTTACTGAATAGTAATTATAAGAAATATTGAATACTTTTATTTCATAAAATTCGGGGTCTTACATTAATATGTTTAAAACATAACTTAATGAGAATAAGGAGTAAAAGATGTTAGTAATGATTTCATATGGTTGAAATCATAAGAAAATAAAGAAATAAGAATTAGAAGTTTAGTTTGTAAATTTCTTAAGGAAGTATAAGATTCGTAAGGATTTTAAGCGATCCGAATGAGTATTATGAACGAGTAGGTGAAATAAGTAAGGAATGGTGTTCTGTAACATCAAATTCCAAGAAAAAGTGGAATCGTAATCCAAAATATTGATTAAAAATGAAGAACGAACGAAGAACACGAAGAACACGCGAAGAACGCGAAGAACGTTGTTAATGGACAAATTTAAAACTATCATAGGATAATTGTTGTTGATGGACAAGTTTAAAACCATCGCGTATAAGTTAGTTGCATATTGCTTGGTTAGGAACGGTAGAAACGTTCGTGAAGAACAGATTAAAACTTAGCTATAACGAAGTTATGGCGAAATTTCGTAGAAGACGAACGAGAATTAAAAAGTTAGTAAATGGGCCCGAACGTGTAGGGTTTCATAAGAACGTAAGAGAATGTAGAAAACATGAGTCGTGGACTCAAGAACGAACGAGTTCCGAGTTCGGATGACCGAATTACGGACGAACAAACAAAGAACGTTAAAAGCGTAAAAAATGAACGAAGGGTGAAGATCAAGCCAATAGAATGGTACGTTAATGGATTCAGAATGAAGTTCTGTCCAATGGGTATTGAAGTACGCAAGATAAGGAAGAGAATGACTTTGGAACGATCTCGTTCCGAGTTACAACAAATAAGTTACGAAATTTTGAAGTAAGAAATTCAAGCTTGTAAAACACTTAGGAAAAATTTTCTAGGGTTTAGGCTCGGCGCCGCAGCACCGGCTGAGCTTTGAGAAGTGGCGCCGCAGCGCGAGTTCAAAGCCTCAGGTACTGTTAGTTGGCACCGCAGCGCGAGTGATAACAAAGGGTTCGGCACCGCAGCGCCAGACCAAGGGAAGAGGGTGAAGTAGGCCACGCCGCAGCGCGAAAGAAAGGAAGGGATACGGCGCCGCAGTGCCAGTGCAGAGCAGTGCCCAGTAATGAGATTTTTATTGCTCAAGTACTGGGGGATATGCAAGAAAGAAATAGGAACATATATTTCACCTAAAATAACACTTAAGCAAGTGAGTTAAACCTTTAGTGAAGGTTGAACGAAAGGATTAAACGAGATTAAAAGATAGAGAATGTAAGCGCTAGATTACGTAATCGATATCTGGGGACCGTAGTCGTGATGAACGAATGTGAGGGATTGCTATGATTGTGATTCCTTAGACGTTGAGAGATAAAGGTAATTAATAACATTTAGATGTTATGTCATGGTAATGAGAGATAAATGTAACGTGTATAAACGCTGTGAACGCAACGTTGTTGCGATGAACGATCGGTCTTAGCATACAAAGAACGGTATGGCTTCAACATTAAGAAAGAATAATGAACATGGGGTTCATGGGTTGAATACCGATTGAATGAAATTGAAACCTTGAGTAAAGGTTGAATGAGAGATTAAGAGACATGCAACGTAATCGTCGAATACGTAAACGTTCCTCGGGAATCGTATTCACATCGGACGAACGTTCTAAGTATACAATGGTTGTATGACTTAGACGTTGATGAAGGTAGTAAGGAAGATATGATTTATCAAGGAAAGCTGTAACGAATGGTAATGAGATTAATGAAAGTCTGAGGGCGAGTCGGATAGAGAATGTTAGAATGAAAGGTAAGTGTTAAAACACTTTAACCAACGTAAGGGTTGAGTGTACGTGATTAATAAACGGGCTGAACCTATACTCCGTGTATGGTTTGACCGTAAGGTAATGAAGAAGTAGTTTATCTGTGAACGGTGAAGAAACTGAGTTGAAAATAATAACGCATAACGTTAAGAAGCCGAGTTAATAAGTATAACTTGGACAACATTCTGAATCGAATGAACCAGACGTTGTAAGATATAAATAAGATAATATAAAATGTTTAACGCTATGTCCACATAGTATTGACATGGAATGATCGTTCTGAGTATACGAAAGACTGTATAACTTAGACGATAAAGAAATGAATCCTGAGAAATGGCATTTAGTTGCCAGAAAGCCATAAGGAATAAAAAGTTGACTTAACGAACATTATAGGTTAATGGTTCGAACAAGTTAAGAGATGTTAGGTTGTGGTACAATCGTAACCTTTGATGGTTGACATATGGGAGCTGGGCTAAACAATTCCTTCAGAGAACGAAGGTATATACAAAACTGGCAACCGATTTAACTCACTGTGTGGGCAGTATAGATGAGACGGAAACTTGTTTGTTGGTTGTTTGTGGGAAATCACTCAGAGTACCATATGGACTACTAGTAGAGAAGCGATGTATGTTGAGTCCTATAGAAGTTATGAGAAGAAGATAAGAATGTAAATCATCAAAGATGATGAACGTTTTGAGTAAGACATCTCCGTATGTCATGAAGCCATAAACCGGTAGTAAAGGAAGTTAGTCGCGTAAACTTAAATTACAAGAACGAGAACCTTAAGAAGTAAAGTTAAGTAAACCAATGCGTAAGTCAAGTGTATGACTAATTGGTATACGTGTTATTTCCTTATGTGTTATACAGGGATTTGGAAATGAGCAGTTCAGCGTAAGCTGTAGCTGTGCATAAGGCAAGTTTTCCTAACTTCATTAATATTTTATATGAATTCTAGTTTCTTGACTTCTCAAATGTTGGACTTGACAAGTTCTGTATGTGTGCGAATGTGTGATATTTGTACAAGGTGGTAGAACGTATGAGGCCTTGTGCCACAATGTGAACACTTCGGTGTTTCTATGAGATGAACTGTTCTATGATTGAACTGTTCAATACAAGTATGTTCAGTTTATACATGAACCGTTATTGTTAAGTCTGTGCTAATGATTTTAGCCAGACAAGATATGTATGAAAAAAGGTAGAAGAATGAAAGTAGTGTAAAGAGTATGTCATGAATGTTTTAAGATGATAGGAATCGAGACTATTCCTATTACTCAAGCTGCTTCATAACCTTTGTTCGGTTATCGAAGTTCTGAAGAATGTTTAAACTTTTGAAGTTGTTTGTTCAACTGTTATGACTTGCTGGGCAATTGAATGCTCACACTTGCTTTAAATAAATTTTTTTTTCAGCGAACGATGTTAGAAAGAACTTAAGGATCCCGTAAAGATCAAGCTGAGCGATATCCAGACGAAGTGTCATTCAGTATGTGAATGTGCGTGAAGAACAAGTGAAGACTTGTAATATAGAATGATAGAATTAAACTATAGACTAGTTTAATGAACAGTTATGTATCCTTGGTGGAGATAAAAGTTACTCGTGTAAGATGAAAAGAATAATGTAACTATCATTATTTGTAATGAAAGAGATTATAAGGTTTCGAGAACCTGGGATTTGAGAATGTATGTTATTATATTTAACTATATAATGAGGTATGTTTGGTAAGAAGTGGGACCGTGACGCACGGAGTTTGGGTCTGAAAGTAGACCGAATTTCGGGGCGTTACAGTGACGATGTGATTAGGTTATGTGCTGACTGCAAATAGCAGTACTATGTGTTATGATATATTATTCTAATCGAACGAATGATCTTATTAATGATAGGTTTCGATATAAAAGATAAAACTAAGTTGTGTAACTGTAAGCAGCAGACCAGGCAAGTATCCTACCTTTGTATTTACTTTGTGCAATGGACATGAGTAAGAATATTTCAAAATTTTATTATTATTGTGCCAGATATTTATTCTGTTTGTTAATTTCTAAATATGGTTATACATGTGTCCTCACTTAGATAATCATTGTATTTAATCACATGCTGATACATACTTATTTATTTCCAATATGTATACGATGACTTAAAAGTCATCTAAGCTATTTGATTCGGCTAGACATAAAACTTAAAAATATTGTGAAGAAGATAGAACTTTATTGTATCCAACCAGATTATTTTGGTTCGGATTCCCGACTAAGTATAAATATCCCGAATATGGGAAAACTTTTGTGCACCTAAGGTGGATAAGAAGAACGATAATATCGTTCTTCCATGTAGTATTGATCAATACAGGGCATAACGGGCTGATCACCCCCCGTGCCTGTAAGTTATGACGGTTTACAGATGAAGTTCTGTTAAACCTTATCGAAAATAGAAAATAATGTTCATAGTTTATCGACTGATCTCCAATTATGGTCAGTACGTAGTTTCAAAATTTTGATATAGAATTGATATGTTGTTATTATTAGTTCAGCTTACTTCACAATTGTTGATTCATTGTAGAAGTGTCATTCAAAGAAAACATTTAATCCTTTCAGCTAATATTTATTATTGCTATTACTTGCTGGGCAATCAAATGCTCATTCTTGCTTTAAATTTAAATGTTTTCAGCTAAGTATTATCAACCAGAAGGTTCATGCAAGAACAAGGGGAAAGGAAAGCTGTTTGAATGAGTTTTATAATATTCTGTGTAATAGTTAAAGTTTATTAAGACAATGATATTTATTATCTATGATGTAATGAATGTTTAAAGGTCGCGTACCTGGGATTTAGACTCTGATATGCAAATTAAGTTTGATATTTAAATTATTGTTATTATTATTAGTATTATTCCACACATAGAAATGGTACCGTGAAGCACCAAGTTCGGGTTTTAAGTACTTGAATTTGGGGGTGTCACAGAAACACTCTATTGAATGTACTTTCTATCCAGCAGTTCTTATAACTGCACCATCAACTCCTTCATCTCCACTGGCGCCATACGGTACAGTGCCCTGGAAACTAGTGTCGCTCCTTACACAATATCTATCACCAATTTCGTCTCCCTATCTGGTGGAAGACCCGATAATTCACTTAGAAATACATTCGCAAATTCTTTAACTATAGGTATTTGTTCCATCATTGCTCCCACTCCCTGGGTATCAACAACATGGTACAAATAATCTACACATCCCTTCCTCAGCAATTTCCTAGTTTATGTCATGGTAAGACAACACGAACGTCCTGACGATTTATTACCGTAAAACACTACATTTGGTTGTCTCAACGTTCTAATATTTACACATTTCTTTTGGCAATCTATAATTTCTCTATGGTTGAACAACCAATCCATCCCAAAAATTACATCGAATTCTCCCAACTTTATCAGTAACAAATCTATCGATAATTTATAACCCCGTATTTCTGCGCAATAACTCATATGAATATCTTCAACAAGAATTATCTCTTCGTTTGCTACCTTGATATTCAAAGGTACATGTAATCTTTCGGGAAGTAATCCTAATCGTCTAGCAAAATCACATGCTATGAAAGAACGAGTAGCACCCGAATCAAACAACACATAAGCATTTATATCGTTGATTGGGATAATACCTATAACTACATCCCCTGATGCAACTGCATCTTGGACCGTCATGTTAAAGGTGCGGGCCATCAGCCTACTCATCTGTGCTGGACCACCAATAGCTAACTTACCGCTATTAGCGCCCTTATTCACTTCCATCCCCTTCTTTAGGCAGTTCTTCGCTATGTGATCTGTTGATCCACATACGAAGCATCCATGGTTTTTCTTCGGACTTGGACAGTTAGGCGAATTGTGCCCCTCCTGTCCACAATTGTAACACACCACCTTTCCCTTGAGACAGACTCCTAAGTGAGTCTTCCCGCAGTTCTTGTATGCCTCCATCCTTCTCTTAGGATCCCCTTGCTTCACTCCGGTATTCCCAGAGTTAAATCCCTTCCTCTTCTGCCCGTAGCCACTACCACTGGCTCCTTCCATCTTCGCTCCCCCTTCTACTTTATTCTTGCTCTTCTTCTTCATGTGGTACTGGCTTAGAGCCTCATTCCCACCCTTAGCAATTATTACCTTCTCCAGTATGGTCCCAAAAGAGTTACTTTGGAACACAAATATTCGGCTATAGAGCCAGGGTTTCAAGCCCTGCTCAAACCTCCTAACCTTCTTCACCTCAGTGTCCACCTGATGTGGAACAAACGTAGCCATTTCATTGAACTTGGTAGCGTATTGGGGAACTGTCAATTTCCCTTGTTTCAACTCTAGAAATCGTATCTCCATCCTCCCCTGCATACTCGTGGGAAAGTAGTCCTCGAAGAAAATCTCCTTGAACCGTGTCCACGTTAAGTTCTCTATACCAGCCCTAGCCTGGTTTGCCTCCCACCAAAAGTTGGCCTCTCCTTTCATCATATAGGTGGGAAAAGTAACCTTTTGCCCCTCATCGACATATGCAATAACAAATGCCTTCTCTATTTCTTTCACCCAAGTTTGGGCTTCTATTGGGTCTGTAGTTCGTTTGAACTCTGGCAGACCGACACTTTTAAAATCCTTAAACGTAGTAGCTCGTACTACTGCAGGATTTACGGGTATATTAGCCCCATTCCTATTAAAAGCGACTGTTAATAAATTAACGAACTCTTGCGTCGGATTAACCGGAACTCCTTCCGGCTGATTTACATTCGCTTCTTGATTTCGTTGTCTTCTTATTGGTGGCTTTTTCTGTTAAGATAAAAAACACGTCATTATTACTTCCTTCTTGTTAGTTAGTAATTATTCATTATTAAATAATAACTTCAAACTTGTGATGCCCCCAAAATAGGTATACATCACCTATTCTGAGTCGCCAAATACATGGTACAGAATACAAATACAAACTTAAATATACAACATGTGCTGTGAGTTTTAATACAAATATTGTCTTCTAGACAGTATTCAAACTCAAAATAAGTCCTCAATACATTTATTATCACACTATTTCACAGAATAGCGAGGACTACTAATGCAAACATCTGGACCGTCACTCCGTTCTCCGACTAGTCCCAGCTATATTCTCATTTCCTGAAGAGAATAATGAAAGCAAAGGGTGAGCTCAACTAGCCTAGTAAGAAATATTATGACTAAGATAATGCAGAATAAATTATCGTTAGCCTTTAACAGTGTTAAACTGATAAAATACAATAGACATCAAGTTTAATTGCAGCGGAACAAGTAATTCATTAGAAGAGTCAAGTAGTGCATAAAATCTACTATCTTCTATGATTTAAAAGGTTTTTCATTTCTTTTATCGCTGAGACTTAACTTAATAAATAATCCACATCATCGAATCACCCCTGCACTACGACCAAGGATATTCATTAGTATCACGACCACGAATTATCTATGCACTACGGGCTAAGGATATTCGTGTATTCATCAATGGTCATGATCATGCCAACAACTGTCCATCAATGCACTACGAGCCAATGAGGACTTTTACCACATCATTTATAATATTACGATCATGATTATACCGAATAATCCCTGGTCTTAATCATACCAAGTCCATCTATACACTACGGGCCACAGATGACTTTCAACATAATATAAGCATTAGGATGATGACAATGATATAAGAATTCAAATAAAAGAAAGCAAAGGATAAATATTAAAGATTTATAATTTAATTTTTTCAGAATTCAATAACGTCCAAATTGTCAACATGATACTGCTTTGTGGAGTAAAATTCAAGAATAATATTGTACCAAAAATAATTTGGACCGAAAACGAATCAATTTTTGTCAGGAATAGTGCCCCGAGTGAATAGTACCCCGTGAATAGTAATTCAGAAATAGTATCTCGTGAATAGTACTCCGGCATAAAAAAGTTAAAACTTATCAAAAATACTCAGAATAATATTTCCATGAAAAGATACTGGATGAAACGTAAATTTCAAGGATATTCTACTAATTTCATGAAGTATAGAAGCCAAAATTTTAACCAAATGAGTATAGAATTCGAAATCTGAAACGAAATAATATTACTTACATAATACAGAGTATGGAAGAAAATATTATTTCAAGCGAATATTGAACAAAAATAACATCCCTTATCTTGAAAAGAAGAGTATTCCAAATGGTATAGCGGGAATATTTTTGAAGAAAACTTTTACTATTTTCTATGCTCAAAGCTTTCTAAAACTCGAAAGAAATACGCTCAAGATTGTAGAAGAAGAATTCTCTGATTCTGGTGAGATTTTCAATTCTAACTAAGCATCCTATTTATAGGAGAATGAAAATGATACTATGCAATAAAATATTCTAATAAAATAAAAACTTTTAAATAAAATATTATATATATATATATATATATATATATATATATATATATATATATATATAACATGCGCAGAAAAATATCACGGGTGAAAACCCTGTGAACTCATTTTATTTCCTTCTGCCAACTTTTCAAACCTACATATATATAATAATGAAATAGTACTTCTTCATGTGATAACCAAATACCCCCCCACCCAACCCATTTGACTCCCGTACAACATATATATATATATATATATATATATATATATATATATATATATATATATATATATATAACATAGCTGAGATAACTTCTACCGACAGTTTTGAAAAATGGGAAATGGGGGCCAAATAATAAGCAACAAATACCTCATAAAATTTCCTTCAATATTTTTAACAACATTTATCATCATTATTATAATTCACAATGTTTAACAATCAGGTCATTTCCAGGAAAGAGGGGACTTTCCAATAAGGATTTCTCCCTATTGGCGCGCAATCAGGTGACCAAACCTCTAATTGAAAGAACTTATAGACATCGTCAATATTACAAATAATAATATTAATAACTTTATCGTCTCAATTATTGATTTAATAATATAAAATATTATGCAGATGATACTATGACAATAATTGAATCAATAATATGAGAGATATGATGCAGCAATTACTGTAGCAATAATTGAGTATAACTGAGTGACTTCTCACGTTAGCATCAATAATCAATACTGTGTGCTACTATGCAACCACGCGTATTACTGTACTTTTAACACCAGTTATTTCAACAGTTAACGATAAAACTTCCGCCGTTATTTTCATAAAAAGATATTTCTGTAATTTTCTCATTCTGAAAATAATTACGTTGTGGGGTCCACCAATGATTGTGCCGTCGTACAAATATTCCCTGTTAAAACGAATATTTCCCGACCAATCGAATATTATATAACAACTTGCTTACTTTGCAAAATTCATAAATATTACCCACAACTATAACATTATAACAAATTCAAATCTTAATATTCAAAAATGATATTTATAGAAAAATTCATCTTTATTCATAAATGTTGGGGTCTTACAACCTCCCCTTCTTATGAAATTTTGCCCTCGAAATTAGGGTACATACTTGGTATGACGAAGAGGTGAGGATACCTTGATCTCATTTCAGATTCTAACTCCAAGGTCATTTCCTCAACATTGTGGTTTCTCCACAAAACTTTGACTTGAGGTATAACCTTGGAGCGTAGAATATGTTCCTTCTTATCCAAGATTTTAACAGGAACCTCTTCATACGTTAAATCTTCCGCTATTTCGTCCGGTTCTAACTCAATAACGTGGTTCGGGTCTTTCACATATCTACATAACATGAATATGTGAAAAACGTTATGAACACTAGATATACTTGGCAGTAAAGCGAGTCTATAGGCCACAGTTCCTACTCTGTCAAGGATCTCAAATGGGCCAATAAATCAAGGATTGAGCTTTCCTCTCTTTCCAAATCTCGTAACTCCCTTCCATGGAGCAACACGTAACAATACATGTTCTCCAACACTGAATTCCACGTCCTTCCGATGAAGATCAACATAACTCTTTTGTCAATCTTGTGAGGTTTTTATACGTTGTCGAATCCTTTGAATCTTCTCCATAGTTATTGTAACGCCCCGAAATCTGGTCTATCTTCAGACCCGGACTCCGTGCGTCACTGTCATACTTTCTTCCAAACATACATCATTATATACTAAAATATAATAACATATATTCTAAAATTCCAGGTTCTATAACCACAAAACCTCTTTCATTACAAATAATGATAATTACATTATTCTTTACATCTTACACGAGTGACTTTCATCCGCCACAAAGGATTCATAACTGTTCATTAAACTAGTCTATAGTTTAATTCTATCATTCTATATTACAAGTCTTTGCTTTCTCTTCACGCACATTCATATAATGAATGTCACTTCATCTGAATACCGCTCAGCTTGATCGTTACGGGATCCTTAAGTTCTTTCTAACATTGTTCGCTGAAAATGTTTTTATTTAAAGCAAGTGTGAGCATTCAATTTCCCAACAAGTCATACAGTTGAACAAACAACTTCAAGAGTTTAAACATTCTTCAGAACTTCAATAACCGAACAAAGGTTATGAAGCAGCTTGAATAATAGGAATAGTCTTGATTTCTATCATTTTAAAACATTAGTCACATGCACTTTGAAATACTTTCATTCTCTACTTTCTTTCATACACAATCGGTGTGGCTAGAATCAATAGCACAGACTTAACAATAACGGTTCATGTACACCAAACATACTTGTATTGAACAGTTCGATCACAAAACAGTTCATCTCATAAAAACACCGAAGTGCTCACATTGTGGCTCAAGGCCTCATACATACTACCATCTTGTACAAATATCGCACATTCACACATAGACAGAACCTCTCAAGTTCAACATCTGAGAAGTTTTAGAAACTAGCATTCATTTAAAATATGAATGAAGTTAGGAAACTTTCCTTACGCATAGCTACAGCTTACAGTTTACGCTGAAATGCCTATTCCAAAACACTATATAACAAATAAGGAAATAACAAGTACACCAATTAGTCATATACTTGACTTACGCATTGGTTTACTTAACTTTAATTCTTAAGGTTCGCGTTCTTGTAATTTAAGCTTACGCGACTAACTTTCATTACCAGATTATGGCTTTATGACATACTGAGATGTCTTACTCAACACGTTCATCATCTTTGATGATTCACATTCTTATCTTTTTCTTATACTTCTCTAGGACTCAGCACATATCGCTTTTCTGCTAGTAGTCCATATGGTACTCTGAGTGGTTTTCCACAAACAACCAACAAACAAGTTCCCATCTCATCTACACTGCCCACACAGTGAGTTAGATCGGTTGCCAGTTTTGTATATACCTTCGCTCTCTGAAGGAATTGTTTAGCCCAGCTCCCATATGTCAACCATCAAAGGTTACGATTGTACTACAACCTAACTTACCTTAACTTATCCGAACCATTAAACTATAATGTTCGTTAAGTCAACTTCTTATTCCTTATGGCTTTCTGGAAACTAAATGCCATACCTCAGGATTCATTCTTTATCGTCTAAGTCATACAATCTTTTGTATACTCAGAACGATCATCCATTGTCAATACTATGAGACCATAGCGTTAAACATTTCATATGAACTTATTCATATCTTACAACGTCCGGTTCCCTCAACTCGGAACATTGTTAAAGTTATACTTATTAACTCGGCTTCTTAACGTTATACGTTATTATCTTCAATTTAAATTCTTCACCGTTCACGATTAATCAACATTCTTCATTACATTACGGTTAAACAATACACAGGGTGTAGGTTCTGCCCATTTAACACTCGCTTACACTCAACCCTTACGCTGGTTAAAGTGTTCAGCGCTTACTTTTCATTCTAACATTCTCATCCGACTTATATTTGGCTTTTAGTAATCTTATTACCGTTCGCTACAGCTCTCTTGATACCATTCGTATCTTACTTACTACCTTCATCAACGTCTATGTCATACAACCACGGTATACTTAGAACGCTCTTCCAACGCGAATACAATTCACAAGGATCGTTTACGTATTCAACATTTTACTTGTTCGTCTTTTAATCTTTCATTCAACCTTTACTCAAGGTTTCAATTACTTTCATCATTATCCAACCCATGAACCCCATGTTCATTATTCTTTCTTAATGTCGAAGGCATACCGTTCGTTGTATGCTAAGACCGATCGTTCATTGTAACTACGTTGCGTTCACAGCGTCTATACGCTTTACATTCATCTCTCAATGCCATGTCATAACATCAAAATGTTATACAGTAACATTGTCAACCAACGTCTAAGGAATCACAACCATAGCAATCCCTCACGTTCGTTTATCGCGACTACGGTCCCCGGACATCGGTTCCGTAAACCGCATCTACATTCTTTGTCTTTTATTCTCGTTTAATCTTTTCGTTCAACCTTTGCTAAAGGTTTAAAACAGTTAACTAAGTGTTACATTACGTGAACTATATGTTCATACTTCTTTCTTGCACATCCCCCGAGAAATTGAGCAGTTAAAATCTCATTTTTGGGTATTGCACTGCATTGGCGCTGCGGCGCCGTGCCTTGCCTTTCTTCTCGCGCTGCGGCGCCACTCTCCAGAAGTGTATGCCGAGCTCGCGCTGCGGCGCCCCCTCTCGCACTACGGCGCCACTTCTCGCGCTGCGGCGCCCCTTCCCACGCTGCGGCGCCAAGACAAAAACCTAGAAATTTTTTTTCTAAGTGTTAAGTCAAGTTTGAGATGCTTACTTTACGATCTCATAACTTCTTTGTTATAACTTGGAACGAGGTTGTTCCAAAGCCATTCTCTTCCTTATCTTACGTACTTTAATATGCCTCAGACAGAACTTCATTCTGAATCCATTAACATGCCATTCAATTGGCTTAATCTCAACCCTTTGTTCATTTTACGCTTTTAACGTTCTTCGTTCGTTCGTCCGTAATTCGGTCATCCGAACTCGGAATTAGTTCGTTCTTGAGTCCACGACTCACGTTTTATACGTTCTCTTACATTCTTATGAAACTCTACACGTTCGGGTTCATTTACTAACTTTCTAATTCTCGTTCGTCTTTTACGAAATTTCGCCATAACTTCGTTATAGCTCCGTTTTAATCCGTTCTTCATGAATGTTTCTAACGTTCCTAACCAAGCAATAAGCATCTAACTTATACGCGATGGTTTTAAACTTGTCCATCAACAACATTTATACTACGATGGTTTTAAATTTGTCCATCAACAACGTTCTTCGTGTTCTTCGCGTTCTTCGTTTTTAATCGATATTTTGGATTACGATTTCACTTTTTCTTGGAATTTGATGTTATAGAACACCATTCCTTACTTAATTCACCTACTCGTTCACAATATTCATTCGGATCGCTCAAAATCCTCACGAATCTTATACTTGCTTAAGAAATTTATAAACTAAATTTCTTATTTCTCATTTCTTATTTTCTCATGATTTCAACCATATGAAATCATTACTAACATCTTTTATTCCTTATTCTCAGTAAGTTATGTTTTAAACATATTAAACTTAAAGAAAATAGTAGAAGAAACTAGGGTTCGGATTACCGTTCTTCTTTATTTCTTTTCCGTTAGACAAAGCCGGTGATTTGCTAGCTTTTCTATTTCACGATCACTTTTGATCCGAGCGTTCATGATCATGCTCTTCCTCTTCTCTCCCAACCGAGCTCTCTCTATCTCTCTCAAGTTCTAGGATTTTCAAAATCCTAGAAAATGAAAGTTAAGCTTTCTATTTATAGAAAACCAAAGCTAAGGGCAAAATAGTCATTTCACCCCGACCTCCTTACTATTCCCACCTCCTTAACAACTTAGCCACCAAGTTAACTTGGCCACCACCCTTACTTGGTGGCCAAGTGGTCGGCCCACATGCCCATGGGTCACCCCATGGGTTGCCCCAATGGTTTTTACCCATCCGTTTACCCATCGGTTCGATCCGCGGTTTCTTTTCTTAGTTTGGGCCTTAACCCTAATTCTTATTGGGCCTAACTTGGGCTTAACTTCATAAATCATTGGGCTTGATATAATCCAAGTCCAATTGGATTCTACAAAAGTCTATGAACACAAAGTCCATTAAGACTAATCGTATTCTACGCATTCCTTCTCGTATGTGCATATTCTCCTCGTATATTGTTTGTACGATATTCGTATTATACGTCGTACTAATATTCGTAATATCCTCGTATAATAACTCGTATCATACTTGTATTTCTCACGCATAATAAATCTAGTTATTATACGCGATCATAAAATTCTCGGAACTCACTTTCCCTAACCCTTAGGTTTTGACACCGCAGGCGAAAACTTCGTTTTTGCCATAACTGAAATATTATTGAATATTCCATCACGTCTCAGAATTAAACGTAATCCAGAACTTCTCAGAATTTCAAAAATAATCTCCGAGCAGAAATAGGTGAATAGTGCCTATTTCGTCTTTTTCCCCGAAAAATATTTTATTCCCGAAAAAATTTCATTTTCGTCTTGAAAATTCTTACTCGTTCAATCTAGCTCGTAGCCAGAATACTCCCGATTAATAATCATTCTAGGTTACAGAACGATTAATAAACACATATCATAGAATAGTATTAATAAAAATTCATTTTATTAATAACTAATTCTTTAACTTAAATTCTTGACAATCCGATTTTCCGGGTTGTCACAGTTATACGTACCAATTCCGGTCCCATCATCGTTGCTTCACCCACCTCATCCCAACATACTGGAGAACGACATTTTCTTCCATACAACGCCTCAAATAGAGCTATGCCGATACTTGCTTGATAACTGTTGTTGTAGGAGAATTCCACTAATGGCAAGAACATATCCCAACTTTCCTTGAAGTCAAGGACACAGAGTCTTAATAGACCCTCAAGAGTTTGGATAGTCCTCTCTGACTGTCCGTCCGTTTGAGGATGATACGCCGAACTAAATCGTAAATCCGTGCCCATAGCTTTTTACAAACTAACCCAAAATCTTGAAGTGAATCTTGGGTCTCAATCAGAAACTATGGATACTGGCATACCATGCAATCTTATAATCTCATTTATGTACATACGAGTAAGATGTTCAAGTGTATAAGTTTCTCGTATAGGTAAGAAATGAGCAGACTTGGTCAATCTATCAACAATGACCCAAATCGCATCTATGCCTTGAGAAACCTTGGGAAGACTAATAATGAAATCCATGGTAATATGCTCACACTTCCATTCTAGAATTTCAAGTGGTTGCAATGGACCTTTTGGCACTTGATGCTCCGCCTTGACTCGTTGACAAGTTAGACACCACTATCTCTTTCTTCATATTGCTCCACCAAAATGTATGTCGAAGATCACGATATATTTTGGTACTCCCAAGATGGATTCTAAATGCTATACTGTGCGCCTCCATCATGATTTTATACTTCAAGTCAGAATCGTTAGGAACACAAAGTCTGGAGTTGACTCGAAGTATTCCTTCTTTATCAGTTCTTGCTTCCGGCATAGCACCTTCTTGCACTTTCTTCCTCATACGCATCAGCTCTAGGTCGGTAGCTTGAGCAGCTTTAACTTTATCGATTAAAGTCGGTTCTACTCGTATGTTTGCCATCATCACGTGGGTCTCTGGAGTTTTTAACTCTATCTCCATCCTTTGCAAGTCATACAAAATGGGCCTTTGCGTTGACAATATCGTACTCGTACCTACATATGATCTTCTGCTCAATGTGTCAACTACCACGTTCACTTTTCCAGGATGGTATTGAATAGTATGATCATAATCTTTCAACATTTTGAGCCAACGTCATTGTCGCATGTTGAGTTCCTTTTGGGTGAAGAAATATTTGAGGCTTTTATGATCCGTATAGATCTCCACTTTCTCCCCATACAGGTAATGCCTCCAAATTTTAAGTGCAAAGACAACAGCTGCCAACTCTAGATCATGAGTTGGATAATTCTTCTCATATTCTTTGAGTTGTCGAGAGGCATAGGCTATAACTTTCCCATGTTGCATGAGAACACATCCTAACCCTTGGCCCGAAGCATCACTGTAGATGACAAATCCCTTCGAGCCAGATGGTATTGTTAGAACATGAGCTGAAATAAGTCTTCTCTTGAGTTCTTGAAAACTCTTCTCACATTCCTCTCTCCAACCGAATTTTGTATCCTTCCGAGTTAGCTGAGTTAATGGAGTAGCGATTCGAGAAAACCCTTCTACGAATCTTCGATAATAACCAGCTAAGCTGAGAAAGATACGTACTTCGGTCACTGATTTAGGTTGCTCCCAGCTATGTATTGCTTCAATCTTTGCTGGGTCAATAGATATTTCATGATTTGATATCACGTGCCCAAGGAATGCAACTTTCTCAAGCCAGAACTTGCATTTCTTTAACTTGGCATATAACTTGTTCTCACGAAGCTTTTGAAGTATCGACCTCAAGTGTTGCTCATGATCTTCACAGCTTTTGGAGTATATGAGGATGTCATCAATAAAGACAACCACAAAATGATCCAAATACTCCTTGAATACTTGGTTCATCATATCCATAAAGGCAGCAGGAGCATTAGTCAATCCAAAAGACATGACTAGGAATTCATAATGCCTGCACCGAGTTCTGAAAGCCATCTTTGGAATGTCATCGATTTCAATCCTCAATTGGTGATATCTGGAATGAAGGTCAATCTTTGAAAAGAATTTGGCGCCTTGCAACTGGTCAAACAGGTCATCAATGCGAGGCAACGAGTACCTATTTTTGATGGTGACATGATTCAACTCCCGATAATCAAAATACAAAGTCGTATACTCCCATCTTTCTTCTTTACGAATAGAACAGGAGCAACCCAAGGAGACGTACTAGGACGAATGAAACTGATGTCTAATAATTCCTGCAGTTGGGTCTTTAACTCCTGAAGTTCAATAGGAGCCATTCAATATGAGGCTTTAGAAATGGATTTTGCGTAACGACCCCCAAAATAGGTCCATTCCATCCAACCTATTTTGAGTCACCAAATACATAGTACAGAAAATAACTACAACTTTATTACAATAATTGTCGTGCAAAATACAACAACACATATGCTGTGAGTTTGGATACAAATATATACCAAATGTGACTCATGTCCTAACCGTGGACATCACCTCACAATGATACCTTACATAAAGGTATAGTCAAAAACTATTTTAGAAATTAGAATCTTTGGGAAGTGCTCAAGGAAACCTTCGTACATGGGAGGCCATGCTTCTAGGTTGTGATAGATATCATATGGCCACAGAATTATCCTTAGTTGACCCAATATACCCCAAAGAAAAATGAGAAGATTACAATCATATTCTTCCCAATGGTGAGTCTTCTCTTGACTTATCATTATCTCCACTGTCTCTAATTTAGAATTATAATTCAAACAAACACCAAGATTATATAGGTAGTGCTCATAAATATACTCAGCAAGTGGATGAGTACAATCCTGTCTTATGATGACACGAGGTTGTATTGCATTAGACATCTTGTATGGTAGTGACAAAACACCCTTCCAACGTTGGGTTCGCCTCACCTTATTGGATTCACCAAATATAACTACTAAATGAACCTTTCTATACTGCTTAGGGAGAACTCCACAGCTAGAGACCACCGTTCTATTCCCTTGTTACCCCCGCTCGACCCAGCTACACTCTTATTACCTGAAAAAGAATTGTGAAGCAAAAGGGTGAGCATAACTCGCCCAGTAAAGAATATCATGACTAAAGATAATTAAATTATCAATAGCCTTCCTCAGTAATAAATCAAAGATTTAGAACATATGGTAGATGATAAAACTTCTCAACCATAGTTGCAGCGGAACGAGCAATCCATTAGAAGAGTCAAATAGACTATAAAGTCTATTATCTTCTCCACGTTAAAAGTCCACCAATAATGTTTTATCCCTGTAACATCAATCAACAATTTCTATCCACAATCACGTGTATAACTCATAATCATAATTATAGTTCTAAATTCTTTTTCTCATCCAGGACAAAGATAATTTTCATCACCTGAAACATCAAACATCATGGTTATACCAAATCACAGTTCATGTTCATAATCATACTAATAAATTCATCTCTGCACTACGGCCGAAAGATATTCATCAACAAGTCATCTTTGCACTACATGCCAAAGATATTCAACAACAGGTCATCTTTGTATTACGAGCCAAAGATATTCATCAACAACTCATCTTTGCACTACAGACCAAAGATATTCAACAACAAGTCATCTTTGCATTACGAGTCAAAGATATTCAACAATAATTCATCTTTGCACTACGGGCCAAAGATATTCATCAATAATTCATCTTTGCACTACAGGCCAAAGATATTCCTCAACAGTTCATATTTGCACTATAGGCCAAATATATTCATATCTCAAGAAATATATAATCATTTTAGAACTTATATAGACAATAATTATAACCATGTTGATCAATTCACCTTTGCACTTAAGCTAAATATATTCAATTATAAATTCAATGGTCATGATCATACCAGTCACAATTCAACTCTTCCACTACTGGCCAAAGAGAACACTAGTCATGATCATACCAATAATCCACCCATCTTTACACTCAAGTGAAAGAGAAATTCAACATCAGGATTATAAAAATGTTATATATGATAATAAAAACAATATGATCAACAACTGCATTTATTTTCAAGAAGCAACAATCATAAATCAACGATAATTTGGTCAGAAAAAAGGAACCAATTTTTGTCATGAATAGTAACTCGTGAATATTAACTCGTGAATAGTATTCCGTATTCGTACATAGTACCGTATACGTAAATAATGTCATATACGTAAATAGTGTCATATACATGAATAGTACCGTACACGTGAATAGTGTCGTATACGTGAATAGTAATCCCGACTCAAAGAGGTAAAAATTATACAATAAAATCCAAACCAATATTTCAGTATAATGATATTGAAAGAATAACATCATTATGAAGAATATAACATCCCTTAATATCCCTTACCTCAAAAGAGCAGCACTTCTGACTGGATATCAGATATAATGCTGAAGGAAACTTGCACTGATGAATATCAACTCATCAAGTATCTAAATACTCACAAAATACACTCAATAATCTAGAGAGAAAAAGAGAGAAAACTTATGAATTATGGTATGATTTTTAATTCTAACTTAGCCATCTATTTATAGGAAAATGTTAGCACGCTGAAGCAGACTTGACCTGCAACCTGATGGCTTTACCTGCTACTATTCCACCCACCAAAAATCAGCCATCTTCCCCAATAACCAACAGTGGGGCCCACCCATTTCTAAAATTTTTCACCAAAATCATTTATAAACCTAATATCTGAGTCAGTCAACTCTTAAAATTCATAACAAATCATTCGTTCATTTTTAACGGTTCAAAATTTGTGAACATATACTCAACTTATATATGTATAACATATCCAAAAATTACCACGATTTAACGGTCGGATTAAAAATTATAACCCTCGCAAAATATCTCAAAAACCCTAATTTGATTTTCAATACCTTCGTTCCGACAAAAATAAAGATAAAACACCTCAACATTAACTCCTTCATTTTTAACCACAAAAATATATCCCTCATTTATATCCACAATAAATATTTCCTTATCATATGAATCAATAATTAATTATTCACAAATAATATTACAGAATCACATTTATGACAACCAGGCCGTTCCTAGGAAAGAGGAGACTTTCCAATAAGGATTTCTCCTTACTAGTGCACAATTAGATGACCAAACCTCTCCTTAGATAGAACTTTCTAGACATTGCCAATAATACTATCAAATAATATTATTTAAATAATATGAATTATTGATCTGATAATGGAAAATACTTTGCAGCAACAATTATTGAAACAACAATAATATAAAATATCAACGAAGCAATTATTAAATCAATAAAATAAAATATTGAACAGTAACTACTGTAACAATTATTGAGTAGTGTCTTCTTACGTAAGAATCAATAATTAAAAAAAATACTGTGCAATACCGTGTGCTACTGTGCAACTACGCGTATTACTGTATTTTAACCACCGGGTATTTCAACAGTGTTAACAGTAAAAACTACGCCGTTATTTATAAAAACTCAATTTTGTCGTTTTCTTCATCCGACAGTTATTCTGTTATGGGATCCACAAATGGCTGGGCCATCGTACGAATATTCCCCGACAGAAAGAATATTCCACGACCAAAAGAATATTTCTCGACAACAATGAATATTTTATAACCACTTGTTTATTTTGTAAAATTTGCACATTTCACCCATAACTTCAACTTTTTATCAATTTAACCATTTATAAAATAGAAAAAATTGAATACTTTTATTTCATAAAATTTGGGGTCTTACAATCTCCCCTCCTTATGAAATTTCGTCCCCGAAATTTACGTACCTGATAATTCAAAGAGTTGATAATACCTTGTTTTCATTTCAGATTCCATCTTCCCTGTCATCATAATTTCTCCATTGCTCATCTCCTGTATTTCAGATATCATTCTAGAATACAGCTTCAAAACAAGGGTTAATTGAACAAATTAACATATCACATAATATCCCTATATTATGACTGACCAACAAATAATCTTAGGTAGGACACACTAGCGAATGATTTACTCATCTCTTCCCTCCTAGTTCAATTTCCCGATCTCCGCCAAAGATCATATCCCTAAGCTCTGATACCAAAATGTAACGATCCCAAAATAGGTCCATTCCATCCAACCTATTCTGAGTCGCCAAATACATGGTACAAAAAATAACTACAACTTTATTACAACAATTGTCGTGCAAAATACAACAACACATATGCTGTGAGTTTGGATAAAAATATATACCAAATGTGACTCATGTCCTAACCGTGGACATCATCTCATAATGATACCTTACATAAAGGTATAGTCAAAAACTATTTTAGAAATTAGAATCTTTAGGAAGTGCTCAAGGAAACTTTATTACATGGGAGGCCATGCTTCTAGGTTGTGATAGATATCATATGGCCACAGAATTATCCTTGGTTGACCCAATATACCCCAAAGAAAAATGAGAAGATTACTATCATATTCTTCCCAATGGTGAGTCTTCTCTTGACTTATCATTATCTCCACCGTCTCTAATTGAGAATTATACTTCAAACAAACACCAAGATTATATAGGTAGTGCTCGTAAATATACTCAGCAAGTGGATGAGCACAATCATGTCTTATGATGACACGAGGTTGTTGCATTAGACATCTTGTATGGTAGTGGCAAAACACCCTTCCAACGTTGGGTTCGCCTCAGCTTATTGAATTCACCAAATATAACTACTAAATGAACCTTTCTATACTGCTTAGGGAGAACTCCACAGCTAGAGACCACCGTTCTATTTCCTTGTTACCCCCGCTCGACCCAGCTACACTCTTATTATCTGAAAAGGAATTGTGAAGCGAAAGGGTTAGCATAACTAGCCCAGTAAAGAATATCATGACTAAAGATAATTAAATTATCAATAGCCTTCCTCAGTAATAAATCAAAGATTTAGAACATATGGTATATGATAAAACTTCTCAACCATAGTTGCAGCGGAACGAGTAATCCATTAGAAGTGTCAAATAGACTATAAAGTCTATTATCTTCTCCACGTTAAAAGTCCACCAACAATGTTTTATCCCTGTAACATCAATCAACAATTCCTGTCCACAATCACGTGTATAACTCATAATCATAATTGTAGTCCTAAATTCTTTTTCTCATCCAGGACAAATATAATTTTTATCACCTGAAACATTAAACATCATGGTTATACCAAATCACAGTTCATGTTCATAATCATACTAATAAATTCATCTCTGCACTACGACCGAAAGATATTCATCAACAAGTCATCTTTGCACTACATGCCAAAGATATTCAACAACAGGTCATCTTTGTATTACGAGCCAAAGATATTCATCAACAACTCATCTTTGCACTACAGGCCAAAGATATTCAACAACAAGTCATGTTTGCATTACGAGCCAAAGATATTCATCAATAATTCATCTTTGCACTACGGGCCAAAGATATTCATCAATAATTCATCTTTGCATTACAGGCCAAAGATATTCCTCAACAGTTCATATTTGCACTACATGCCAAATATATTCGTATCTCAAGAAATATATAATCATTTTAGAACTTATATAGACAATAATTATAACCATGTTGATCAATTCACCTTTGCACTTAAGCTAAATATATTCAATTATAAATTCAATGGTCATGATCATACCAGTCACAATTCAACTTTTTCACTACTGGCCAAAGAGAACCCTAGTCATGATCATACCAATAATCTACCCATCTTTACACTCAAGTGAAAGAGAAATTCAACATCAGGATTATAAAAATATTATATATGATAATAAAAATAATATGATCAACAACTGCAATTATTTTCAAGAGCAACAATCATAAATCAACGATAATTTGGTCAGAAAAAAGGAACCAATTTTTGTCATGAATAGTAACTCGTGAATAGTAACTCGTGAATAGTACTTCGTATTCGTACATGGTACCGTATACGTAAATAATATCATATATATAAATAGTGCCATATACATGAATAGTACCGTATACGTGAATAGTGTCTTATACGTGAATAGTAATCCCGACTCAAAGAGGTAAAAATTATACAATAAAATTCATACCAATATTTCAGAATAATGATATTGAAAGAATAACATCATTATGAAGAATATAACATCCCTTAATATTCCTTACTATCCCTTACCTCAAAAGAGCAGCACTTCTGACTGGATATCGGATATAATGCTGAAGGAAACTCGCACTGATGAATATCAACTCATCAAGTATCTAAATACTCACAAAATACACTCAATAATCTAGAGAGAAAAAGAGAGAAAATTTATGAATTCTGGTGTGATTTTCAATTCTAACTTAGCCCTCTATTTATAGGAAAATGTTAGCACGCCGAAGCAGACTTGACCTGCAACCTGATGGCTTTACTTGCTACTATTCCACCCACCAAAAATCAGCCATCTTCCCCAACAACCAAAAGTGGGGCCCACCCATTTCTAGAATTTTTTACCAAAATTATTTATAAACCTAATTTCCGAGTCAATCAACTCTTAAAATTCATAACAAATCATTCGTTCATTTTTAACGGTTCAAAATTTGTGAACATATACTCAACTTATTTATGTATAACATATCCAAAAATTACCACGATCCAACGGTCGGATTAAAAAGTATAACCCTCGCAAAATATCTCAAAAATCCTAATTTGATTTTCAATACCTCCGTTCCGACAAAAATACAGATAAAACACCTCAACATTAACTCCTTCATTTTTAACCACAAAAATATATCCCTCATTTATATCCACAATAAATATTTCTTTATCATATGAATCAATAATTAATTATTCACAAATAATATTACAGAATCACATTTATGACAACCAGGCCGTTCCTAGGAAAGAGGAGACTTTCCAATAAGGATTTCTCCTTACTAGCGCGCAATTAGATGACCAAACCTCTCCTTAGATAGAACTTTCTAGACATTGCCAATAATACTATCAAATAATATTATTTAAATAATATGAATTATTGATCTGATAATGGAAAATACTTTGCAGCAACAATTATTGAAACAACAATAATATAAAATATCAACGAAGCAATTATTGAATCAATAAAATAAAATATTGAACAGTAACTAACGTAACAATTATTGAGTAGTGTCTTCTTACGTAAGAATTAATAATTAAAAAAAATACTGTGCAATACCGTGCGCTACTGTGCAACTACGCGTATTACTGTATTTTAACCACCGGGTATTCCAACAGTGTTAACAGTAAAAACTACGCCGTTATTTATAAAAACTCAATTTTGTCGTTTTCTTCATCCGACAGTTATTCTGTTATGGGATCCACAAATGGCTGGGCCATCGTACGAATATTCCCCGACAGAAAGAATATTCCACGACCAAACGAATATTCCCCGACAACAATGAATATTTTATAACCATTTGTTTATTTTGTAAAATTTGTACATTTCACCCATAACTTTAACTTTTTATCAATTTAACCATTTACTAAAAAGGAAAAATTGAATACTTTTATTTCATAAAATCTGGGGTCTTACAATCTCCCCTCCTTATGAAATTTCGTCCTCAAAATTTACGTACCTAATAGTTCAAAGAGTTGAGAATATATTGCTTTTATTTCAGATTCCATCTTTCCTGTCATCATGATTTCTCCATTGTTCATCTCCTGTATTTCAGATATCATTCTAGAATACAGCTTCAAAACAAGGGTTAATTGAATAAATTAACATATCACATAATATCCCGATATTATGACTGACCAACAAATAATCTTAGGTAGGACACACTAGCGAAGGATTTATTCATCTCTTCCCTCCTAGTTCTATTTCTCGATCTCCGCTAAAGATCATATCCCTAAGCTCTGATACCAAAATGTAACGACCCCAAAATAGGTCCATTCCATCCAATCTATTCTGAGTCGCCAAATACATGGTACAGAAAATAACTACAACTTTATTACAACAATTGTCGTTCAAAATACAACAACACATATGCTGTGAGTTTGGATACAAATATATACCAAATGTGACTCATGTCCTAACCGTGGACATCACCTCACAATGATACCTTACATAAAGGTATAGTCAAAAACTGTTTTAGAAATTAGAATCTTTGGGAAGTGCTCAAGGAAACCTTCGTACATGGGAGACCATGCTTTTAGGTTTTGATTGATATCATACGGCCACAGAATTATTCTTGGTTGACCCAATATACCCCAAAGAAAAATGAGAAGATTACTATCATATTCTTCCCAATGGTGAGTCTTCTCTTGACTTATCATTATCTCCACTGTCTCTAATTGAGAATTATACTTCAAACAAATACCAAGATTATATAGGTAGTGCTCGTAAATATACTCAGCAAGTGGATGAGCGCAATCCTATCTTATGATGACACGAGATTGTATTGCATTAGACATCTTGTATGGTAGTGACAAAACACCCTTCCAACATTGGGTTCGCCTCACCTTATTAGATTCACCAAATATAACTACTAAATGAACCTTTATATACTGCTTAGGGATAACTCCACAGCTAGAGACCACCGTTCTATTCCCTTGTTACCCCCGCTCGACTCAGCTACACTTTTATTACCTGAAAAAGGAATTGTGAAGCAAAAGGGTGAGCATAACTAGTCCAGTAAAGAATATCATGACTAAAGATAATTAAATTATCAATAGCCTTCCTCAGTAATAAATCAGAGATTTAGAACATATGGTAGATGATAAAACTTCTTAACCATAGTTACAGCGGAACGAGCAATCCATTAGAAGAGTCAAATAGACTATAAAGTCTATTATCTTCTACACGTTAAAAGTCCACCAATAATATTTTATCCCTGTAACATCAATCAACAATTCCTATCCACAATCACGTGTATAACTCATAATCATAATTGTAGTTCTAAATTTCTTTTCTCATCCAGGACAAATATAATTTTCAGCACCTGAAACATCAAACATCATGGTTATACCAAATCACAGTTCATGTTCATAATCATACTAATAAATTCATCTCTGCACTACGGCCGAAAGATATTCATCAACAAGTCATCTTTGCACTACATGCCAAAGATATTCAACAACAGGTCATCTTTGCATTACGAGCCAAAGATATTCATCAACAACTCATCTTTGCACTATAGACCAAAGATATTCAACAATAAGTCATCTTTGCATTACGAGACAAAGATATTCATTAATAATTCATGTTTGTACTACGGGCCAAAGATATTCATCAATAATTCATCTTTGCACTACAGGCCAAAGATATTCCTCAACAGTTCATATTTGCACTACAGGCCAAATATATTCATATCTCAAGAAATATATAATCATTTTAGAACTTATATAGACAATAATTATAATCATGTTGATCAATTCACCTTTGCACTTAAGCTAAATATATTCAATTATAAATTCAATGGTCATGATCATACCAGTCACAATTCAACTTTTTCACTACTGGCCAAAGAGAACCCTAGTCATGATCATACCAATAATCTACCCATCTTTACACTCAAGTGAAAGAAAAATTCAACATCAGGATTATAAAAATGTTATATATGATAATAAAAACAATATGATCAACAACTGCATTTATTTTCAAGAGCAATAATCATAAATCAACGATAATTTGGTCAGAAAAAAGGAACCAATTTTTGTCATGAATAGTAACTCGTGAATAGTAACTCATGAATAGTACTCCGTATTCGTACATGGTACCGTATACGTAAATAATGTCATATATGTAAATAGTTCCATATACATGAATAGTACCGTATACGTGAATAGTGTCGTATACGTGAATAGTAATCCCGACTCAAAGAGGTAAAAATTATACAATAAAATCCAAACCAATATTTCAGTATAATGATATTGAAAGAATACCATCATTATGAAGAATATAACATCCCTTAATATCCCTTACTAACCCTTACCTCAAAAGAGCAGCACTTCTGACTGGATATCAGATATAATGCTGAAGGAAACTTGCACTGATGAATATCAACTCATCAAGTATCTAAATACTCACAAAATACACTCAATAATCTAGAGAGAAAAAGAGAGAAAACTTATGAATTATGGTATGATTTTTAATTCTAACTTAGCCATCTATTTATAGGAAAATGTTAGCACGCCGAAGCAGACTTGACCTGCAACCTGATGGCTTTACCTGATACTATTTCACCCACCAAAAATCAGCCATCTTCCCCAACAACCAAAAGTGGGGCCCACCCACTTCTAGAATTTTCCACCAAAATCATTTATAAACCTAATTTCTGAGTCAGTCAACTCTTAAAATTCATAACAAATCGTTCGTTCATTTTTAACGGTTCAAAATTTGTGAACATATACTCAACTTATATATGTATAACATATCCAAAAATTACCACGATCCAACGGTGGGATTAAAAATTATAACCCTCGCAAAATATCTCAAAAACCCTAATTTAATTTTCAATACCTCCGTTCTGACAAAAATACAGATAAAACACATCAACATTAACTCCTTCATTTTTAACCACAAAAATATATCCCTCATTTATATCCACTATAAATATTTCCTTATCATATGAATCAATAATTAATTATTCACAAATAATATTAGAGAATCACATTTATGACAACCAGGCCGTTCCCAGGAAAGAGGGGGCCTTCCAATAAAGATTTCTCCTTACTAGCGCGCAATTAGATGACCAAACCTCTCCTTAGACAGAACTTTCTAGACATTGCCAATAATGCTATCTAATAATATTATTTAAATAATATGAATAATCACAAATGGCTGCGCCGTCGTACGAATGGCTGCGCCGTCGTACGAATATTTCCCGACAGAAAGAATATTCCACGACCAAACGAATATTCTCCGACAACAATGAATATTTTATAACCACTTGTTTATTTTGCAAAATTTGCACATTTCACCCATAACTTTAACTTTTTATCAATTTAACCATTTACTAAATAGAAAAAATTGAATACTTTTATTTCATAAAATCTGGGGTCTTACATTTTGTACCGGGTTCAAGGTCAATACAAAATTTAATTTCATGCTCTAGGGTAGGCCAAGAAGTTCTTTAGGGAATACGTCCGGAAATTTATTAACAATAGAAATATCATTAAAAATTGACGTATTTTTGTTTAAATCTGTGATATGAGCTAAGAAAGCTTGACATTTATTTTTTAATAAACGAATAGTTTTATAGCTTGAGATGACAGTGATTGATTTTAATGGTTTGGTTGCTTAAATTCGCATAATAGGTTGGTTAGGAATATGAAAGCTAACAACCTTACGAAAATAATCAATTTTTATATGATGAGTAGTTAATCAATCAATCCCTAGAATTACGTCAAATGCCAGTATTTTTAAGGAAATAAGGTCGACAGGTAATGTGAGGGTACCGATTTAAACCAAACAAGACTTATAAACAGTGGATGTAATGAGGATTTCTCCTAACGGAGTTTTAACAGATAAGTCAAAGTCTAATTTCTCCGGAGTCAAATTTAAACGTTAAGCGCAAGTAGGAGAAATAAAAGAATGGGAAGAACCAGTATCAAATAAGGTATATACTTCGCTAGAGTTTATGATAATTTTACCTATGATGACTTCGTTCGGGTTCCTTGCTTTATGGGAGGTCACAACAAATGCTCTCCCTTGAACTACTGGTTTTGACTTGTTTGGGACGACATTTGGTGTCACCGTTCCAACTGGACTTGGCTTCCCTGTACGATAAAATCTAGCTAGGTGACCTTCTCTTCCACAATTGTAACACGTTTTGGACTGCTGCACATAGTTTGGACTGATGTGTCCCTCCCCTCCGCATTTGAAACATACGATCGGTGGCCGTTCTCCTTCTTTAATAACGGGTGCTGGTGCTGATGTCTTTCCATCATTGCTGAATCTTCTCTTATTAAAATGTCCACTTTTACTGTCTCGACCATGATTACCACCAAAGTGGTTACCATTTCTGGCATGTTGATTCCCTCCACGTTTGTTGTCACTGCTTCGATGACTGCTACCACTGGTATTATCATTTTATCGGCTGCTTTCTCTTGGTTGGGTTAATTCGTTATCATGCTCCAATAACTGAGCCCTATGTATAACATCTGAACACAAACACAGTTTGTGAGAATTTAGATATTGACGTATCTCGGATTTCAAACCTCTTAGAAATATCAGCGTCATTCTCTCCTCATTATCAACTAAGTGGGATGCAAATCGGGACAACTCGACAAACTTAGCTTTGTACTGCGACACGGTCATATATTATTCTGCTCCAGCTTGATGAACTCTACTTCCTTCATGTGACGAATACTTTCGGGAAAGTACTTGTCGTTGAACAGTTCTTAGAACTTCTCCCAAGACATCTTCAGTGTGGCAGGTTGAGTACGCTTTACCAATTCTCACAAGTAATCTGTCTCTCCTAGCAACATAAAGGTGGCAAAGGGAACCTTTTGCTTCTTGGAGCATCCCAAGACATCAAATATCTTGGTGATCTGCTTTATCCACTTGTCCGTCTTAAGTGGTTTTGGCTCTCCAATAAACTCCGGTGGTCCCAGCTCCTTGAACTGCTTAGCAGTGACCGTCCGAGAGTTGCCAGTATTTTCACCTGTATTTTGGACAGCAGTCTCTCTCGCATGATGTTGCATGAATTGCAGAAAGCCCCTAAACATTCTGTTGTTCATCATTTGGTCGGTGTTGTTGCTTGCATGAGGATTGTTACCTTCCTGATGCACGATTTTCCTGGTTATTGATCATTGGTGATTCAACGATCTCATGCGCTCCATTACTATTCTTAACATTTTCGGATGTCATTTTCAAATACTGCCACAAAATAAGGGTTAATTGACATGCAACATATTATCCCTATATTCTGACCGACCAATTAAATAACAAATAAATTAGGTAGGTCATACTATCTTCTATGATTTAAAAGGTTTTTCATCACTTTTATCGCTGAGACTCAGCTTAATAAATAATCCACATCATCGAATCACCCCTCCACTATGGCCAATGATATTCATTAGTATCACGACCACGAATTATCCATGCACTACGGGCCAAGGATATTCGTGTATTCATCAATGGTCATGATCATGCCAACAACTGTCCATCAATGCACTACGGGTTAATGAGGACTTTTACCACATCATTTGTAACATTACGGTCATGATTATACCGAATAATCCCTGGTCATAATCATACCAAGTCCATCTATGCACTACGGGGCACAGATGACTTTCAACATAATATAAGCATGAGGATGATGACAATGATATAAGAATGCAATTAAAAGAAAGCAAAGGATAAATATTAAAGATTTATAATTTAATTTTTCCTACAATAACGTCCAAATTGTCAATATAATACTGCTTTGTGGAGTAAAATTCAAGAATAATATTGTATCAAAAATAATTTAGACCAAATAATTTTTGTCAGGAATAGTGCCCCGAGTGAATAGTACCCGAGTGAATAGTATCCCGTGAATAGAAATTTAGGAATAGTACCCCGTGAATAGTACTCCGACATGAAAAAGTTAAAACTTATCAAAAATGCTCAGAATAATATTTTTATAAAAAGATACTAGATGAAGCACAAATTTCAAGGATATTCTACTAATTTTATGGAGTATAGAAGCCAAAATTTTGACCAAATGAGTATAAAATTCGAAATCTGAAACGAAATAATATTACTTACATACTACATAGTATGAAAGAAAATATTTTTCCAAGCGAATATTGAACAAAAATAACAACTCTTACCTTGAAAAGAACAGTATTCTAACTGGTATAGCGGGGATATTTTTGAAAAAACTTTCACTATTTTCTACGCTCAAAGCTTTCTAAAACTTGAAAGAAATACGCTCAATATTATAGAAGAAGAATTCTCTGATTCTGGTGTGATTTTTAATTCTAACTAAGCATCCTATTTGTAGGAGAATGGAAAGGATACTATGCAATAAATTTTTTTAATAAAACGAAAACTTTAAAATAAAATATAATATATATATATATATATATATATATATATATATATATATATATATATATATATATATATATAACATGTGCAAAAAAATATCACGGGTGAAAACCCCGTGAACTCATTTTATTTCCTTCTGCCAACTTTTTAAACCTATATATATATATATAATAATGAAATAGTACTTCTTCATGTGATAACCAAATTCCCCCCCACCCCCACCACCCATTCTGACTCCCGTACAACATATATATATATATATATATATATATATATATATATATATATATATATATATATATATATATATATATATAAAAACAAAATGAGATAACTTCTACCGACAGTTTTGAAGAATGGGTAAATGGGGGTCCAAATAATAAGCAACAAATACCTCATAAAATTTCAATTAATATTTTAAACAACATTTATCATCATTATTATAATTCGCAATATTTAACAACCAGGTCGTTCCCAGAAAAGGGAGGGCTTTCCAATAAGGATTTCTCCCTATTGGCGCGCAATTAGGTGACCAAACCTCTCCTTGACAGAACTTCTAGACATCGTCAATATTGCAAATAATAATATTAATAACTTTGTCGTCTCAATTATTGATTTAATAATATAAAATATTATGCAGATAATACTGTGACAATAATTGAATCAATAATATGAGAGATATGATGCAGTAATTACTGTAGCAATAATTGAGTATAACTAAGTGACTTCTCAAGTAAGCATCAATAATCAATACCGTGTGCTACTATGCAACCACGCGTATTACTGTACTTTTAACACCGGTTATTTTAATAGTTAATGATAAAACTTCTGCCGTTATTTTTATAAAAAGATATTTCTGTTATTTTCTCATTCCGACAATAATTACGTGTGGGGTCTACCAATGATTGTGCCGTCGAACGAATATTCCCTGTTAAAACGAATATTTTCCGACCAATCGAATATTATATAACAACTTGCTTACTTTGTAAAATTCATAAATATTACCCACAACTATAACATTATAACAAATTCAAACCTTAATATTCAAAAATGATATTTATAGAAAAATTCATCTTTATTCATAAAAGTTGGGGTCTTACAAAACTCATTGCACAATATGTTCCATAAAAAGGCTTATATTGATTTGCATCTTCCTTGTAGTATAATACTACATCATTCGTCATTACACTGCCTTAGCTGATTACATTACTATCCCGCAATTGCTTTCCAAAAATTTAGATTTACAAAAGACTACCCTTTGATATACAAAAGAGGGTTTTACGACCCTGTGACGCCCCCAAATCCGGGTACTTGAAACCCGAACTCGTTGCTTCACGATACCATTTCTATGCACAGAAAAATACTAATCATAATATTAATAACAATAATATTGATACTAAATTTAATTTACATATGCATCAAAGTTTAAATTCTAGGTACGAGACCTTTAAACATTCACTACATCATAGAAAATATGTATCATTGTCTTAATAAACAATAACTATTACACAGAATATTATAAATCTCATTCGAACAACTTTCATTTCCCCTTGTTCTTGCCTGAGCCTTCGGGTTGATCATACTTAACTGAAAACATTTAATTTAAGCAAGAGTGAGCATTTGAGTGCCCAGCAAGTAACAACAATTAAAAACATTAGCTGAAATGGTTAAATATTTTCTTTGTACTACCCTTCTACAATAAGTCAATAGTTGTGAAGTAATCTGAACCGATAATAATAACATAACAATTCTATCAAATTTTTAAAACTACATAATGACTATAAGTAGGGTTAAGGTGACATACTATGAACATTGTTTTTAATTTTCGAATAGGTTTAGCAGAACTTCATTCTCAAACCGTCATAACTTACGGGCACGGGGGTGATCAGCCCGTTATGCCCTATATTGATCAGTACTACATGCATGAACGATGTTATCGTTCACTCTGTCCACCTTGGGTGCATAAAAAGTTTTCCCGTGTACGAGATGTTCATACTTGTCGGGGTTTCAAACCAAAGGTTTTATCTTGTTCAACAATAATCTATAATTCAACATATATATATATATATATATATATATATATATATATATATATATATATATATATATATATATAAATGGGTAATTAACAATGGTGTATCAACATGTGATTAAATACAATGATTATCCAATTGGGGACACTTGTATAACCATTTATATAAATTAACGAACATAATATATATCTGAATTACCATATACTAACATGATGATAATCAATGAGAGTATATAATATATATAACAATAGAGTTAATAATCTGTACAGTAATAATATAATTCTGAAACATTCTTACTCATGTCCATTGCATTAAAAAAATACAAAGGTAAGATACTTGCCTGGCCTGCTGCTTACAATACGCAACTTAGATCTTATCTTTTGTATAACAACCTATCAGTAATAAGATCATTTTATTGATTAGAATAACATATTGTAACACATAACACTGCCTATTGCAGTTAGCACATAACCTAATCATGTTGTTACTTAAGTTTAACAGTCATTAGGTCACAAACAGACACATATCTAGTCAAATTACCTAAGTCTAGATCAATTTCTGAAATATTTTTGTGTATCGACGGCTTTATCGAGTCTAAGACTCTGTCTTGTAGTTCAATAACTGAAAATATCAGTTATATTATTTTTAAATGACTTAAATTTTTTTTTAAACATTTATTATAATTTATCATGAATTTTAAAACATCAGAATTATTATTAAATGATTTAAATATTCCTTAATTCTATTATCATTAATATTTAATTAATATTAAACTATTAATGAAACCATTGCCAAAATATTAAAGTTCTTTATAACAACTCAAAATATTTTTAAAGTATTAATATTACCCTTAAATGATTTTTAAAATTTTTAAAATCATTTTTAAATAATTACCATTAATATTTAATTATTAATGTATTATTTATCCAAATATTAAAAGTCATTAACTATAACTTAAAATATTTTTAATTCATTTATATCCTTTTTAAATGATTTTTAAATTAATAAAACCATTTTAAAACTATTTATTTAATATAAATTATTAAATAAATCTAATATCTTAATATTCAATTAATATCATTAATATTTAGTTATTATTGAAATTATCCTTTAAATATTAAAAGTTGTATTTTATAACTTAAAATATCTTTAAATATTTTATTTTTATTTAAAATGATTTTTTGAATATTAAAATCATTTTTACATTACTTTATTTAATATAATTATTAAATAATTCTAATATCATTAATATTAAATAATTAATGAAATTTGCTTTACAATATTAAAAGTTACATATTATAACTTAAAATATTTTTAAATACCTTATTATCATTTAAAATTATTTTTAATATAACAAAATTATTTTTAATTAATTTATTTAATGCATTTGTTAAATAGATTAAATATCAATAATATTCAAATAAATATTAATGTTTATGAAAAATATGCCAAATCAATAAAAGTTAATTTTTTATAACTTAAAATAATTTTTAAAATAATTTTTGTAATTTTCAGAATTTATTTACTATTTTTAAATGATTTTTGGAAAATAAATTAAATAAAATTACAAAGTCTGTCACTATAGCCCTTAGCGACAGAAAGTGTAGCCTAATATGTTCTTGAGCCTTCATAGACAGTTTCTAGGTATCAACTTTGACCAAGATTAATTCGTTATGTGTTGTGTTTTTGGGCTAGCTATAACTTTGATCTTGTAGTATTGATGTAATACTACAAGTGTAAATTAACATCTGGGTCAGATCATAACATATGAGCAAGATATAAAGTTTTGAAATTACTGTCAGACATGTTCATCATGTTTCTGGGCTACCCAGAATTTCTGGTCATGGCCGGTCAACGCTTTTGTTGACCTTATATCTAATAATCTGTTCATGTATTTGGTAGTTTAGACGTCGGGCTGTGTAGAGTATCTATCAGGGTCCATGAATCAAGAAAAGTTCAAGTCTAAACATCATCAAGCTGAAAGATTTATGGCATTAAAAAGGCTGTCACAGATGTTCTTCATTTCTACGTTACCCAGAAATGAAGAACAGTTTCGAGTGACCACTTTTGAACTTCCACTACTTGTTGTTCGTGTGATGTTTTTGTGATATATCGATTCTAGGTTGTAGACCACATGTAATACTACAAGTCTATCACAAAACATCATCATAAAAATAACAAATCAAGCAAATAAGATCCGGTCAAACCATGTCAGACAACACATTCAAATGTTTTGTGGGTTACCTAGAAAACAGAAAATGTGTTCGACCTGACTCGTTTCAACGGCTGCTAAATCCCATATGTTTATCATTTAGGTGATATTAGGGCATAAGGTTGAAGTTCATCTATCATACTATACCCCTGGTATAACTACAGTTACAAAACATGAATACCCTGCAAAATCAAAGCCCATAAATAAGCTGTCATATCGACCTGAGAACATCTGGGTTACCCAGAAACTTTGCAAGTTATGGTCGGTCAATGCAGTTTGACCTTTCATAACTTACAATATACATATGATTTAATCCTGATTTCAAGCCCAGATCAAAGAGAACATATCAGACTACAACTACTAGCTTTCAAAACATAAAACTCATTACAGATCACAGAGATATAAGGCCTGACATTCGATTGTCAGACACAAAAATAAAGTTTTCCAAATTTTTAAAAACTTCTAATTTGAGCCTCTAGATGTTATGGACCTAACATCTAGCAACCCAGATCATCATTATACACTATATATAACATGTTTTAACATAGAAATCTAACATCTAACATGACCTTCAAGATCAGATTATAAATTAGGGTTTTGTACCTTTTTATGAACAAATCTGATTTCTAGCTTCTGATCTGTTTGTGGTAATCGTGGGGCTTGCTTAGGGAACTAATATGCTATATAATTTCGTGGGTTTGAATAGAGAGAACTGAAGTTAAGTGTTTGGAGAGAAATGAGGTAAAATAATGACTTTCCTCTCTCTTTAATCTATATGTAAAACTTGTATGCATGCATTTGATGATCACATGACTGAGATCAGGGGTGCTATGGCTCATAGCTAGGTTAGGGTGGTGGCTAGCAAGATTTGATAAGATTTCCTAGCAATTATTCACCAAATGGGACAAAAAGGGTAAAATGGTAATTTATATTTTAAAATTAAGGGCATTCTTGTCCAAGGTGCTTGAATCTAGGATTTATTCACTAGATTTTACATCTTAAAGTTTTCCAAATAATTTCTAGGGTTTGAACAATTAAAATTAAAGTGTAATAAAATTTTAATTAAAACACACTAATTTAAAAATTAGGGTTTAATAGAAAATTAGGGTTTTTAAATTAGGGTTCTGTAATATTTTTAGGGTTCCCAGATTAATAATTAGGGTTTCCTAATTATCATTATAATTTACAAAATAATAATTAGGGTTTCTAATTTTAGTAAATTGGGGGTTTTCAAATAATAATTAGGGTTTCTCCTAATTACAGAAATTCTATAACACACAGTAAAATTCATACAACACAATTACTACCCAGTCTTGAACTCACAACTGAGTTTAACAATTAGGGTTTACCAACATGATATAATGGTTATGACATAATTTATCATAATTGACCAACCATTATCAGTCTACACATATACGGTACATATTTATAGCACTGAAAAATTAAAATATAATTAATATTATAATGTTATTCTCATCCCTTGAACAAAAATCCAAATTTAGGGTTTGGATTCCATATCTGATTTATTTTTCATGTGCAACATCAATAATTAAGATAAAATAATTAACTTAAATATTCTGAACAAATTCATATAATAAAATATTTATTATTATAATTCTAATA
The DNA here is from genome assembly GCA_016801055.1 of Panax notoginseng. Lineage (NCBI taxonomy): Eukaryota > Viridiplantae > Streptophyta > Magnoliopsida > Apiales > Araliaceae > Panax > Panax notoginseng. The sequence continues at coordinate 111,696,814 of CM029018.1, forward strand.
ATCATTTCATATATTATTTAAATAATATAAAATCATATTTTTTATGGAAAATAATTAATAAAATATTTCTGCTTACAAAAATTAATTACTATAAGAATATAATTTGTAATGATCAAAAATTCTAAAATTATTTATAATTTTTCAAGTACTAAATATATTTGTATTTATCATACACACTACTAGACACTTATTCTCATCACTAAGATAAATAAAAAAAAATTTATATGCAAAATTTCTTATTTATTTTATATTGAAAATATCGGGTTATTACATTCACCCTCCCTTATAAGGATTCCGTTCCCGGAATCACCGTTTTAAAACTCATACATATAGGGGTACATAACATACACAATCATTGCAAGCAGATCTCGATCATATTTGATCGAATTGATCTTTAACTATTCAACCTAAAGTTTGCCTATCTGATTAAACGGAAATTTAATTTTTTAAAAGAACTCAAATTCCTCCTTCAAAATTTCTTTATAAAATAATTTACTATATATTGAAAAATCAAATATATACACGAAAATAAAAGTTATTCGAATAATACCTGGAGTTCCATTACCAGCTGCCATAGTATCTTGGACCGTCATGTTGAAGACTCTTGCGGTTGATTTGTTGGTTGAAGTCGGTGTTGTGATTGCCATAGTCTCGTTGCCTTTTTTCGTGGTTACACTCCCTGCCTCCATTTTCCTCTTTGGACAATCCCTCACCTTATGCTCCATAGACCCACACAGAAAACACCCATTATTCATCCTTGGGTTGGGGCAGTTGGGAGAAATATGACCCTCTTGCCCGTACTTGTAGCATACAAACTTACCCTTCAGACACTCACTAAAGTGATTCTTCCCACAATTCTAACACTGCACAGTCTGTTTCTTCACACCTTCTTGTTTCACCTGAACATTCCCAAAATAATTCCCCTTTCTTTTCTCACCCTTATTCCCACTATTAGTTTCCACTTTCACAGCTCCTACCGTCTTACCCTTATTCCTTTTTTCCTTGTTGAAGAGGCTTATGGTCTCACTCCCCTCCTCAGCTATGATAGCCTTCTCCATGAGTGCTGTAAAAGTATTGATCTGCAACACTGCCACCTTATTGTAGAGCCAGGGTTTTAAGCCCAGCTCAAACCTCCTTGCCTTCCTAGCCTCCGTATCAACTTGATGTGGAGCGAACCTAGCCAATTCATTGAATTTTGCGACATATTCCGCAACAATCATGTTCTCTTACTTTAACTCTAGAAATTTCACCTCCATTCTAGCTTGCATGCTAGCTGAGAGGTAGTTTTCGAAAAATAAAGTCTTAAACCTAGCCCAAGTAACTACTCCTTCTCCTGCCCTCGCTTGATTTGCTTCCTACCAAAAGTTAGCCTCTCCCTTCATCATATAAGTGGCAAAAGTGATCTTTTGCCCCTCATCTACCCTAGCAATTACGAATGCCTTTTCTATTTCGTTAACCCATGTCTGGGCTTTTATAGGGTCAGCTGATCCCCTGAATTCTGGTGGTCCTACTGCCTTGAAGTCTTTAAATTTTTCCAAGCGATTGTCTGGCTGGTTCCCTGCGGCTGGTATTCCCTGCTGTATAGCCTGAGCTACCATGTTCGTAGAGTTTTGCATCGGGTCTTGCTGTTGTCCCTCAGCGTTGTTGACAGATTCTTCTGCCCTTTGATTTCGTGTTTGACGTCTTGGCGGCATTATCTGATTAAATAAAATCATAAATTTAACTCACATTCTAAACCTTATCATATAAGTTTAATATATTAAACTTGGTTCATTACTCAAATATAGATTCATATTTATTAATTCCAAGTACTTTACATAACGCAGCACATACTGCTATCCCTTTGTGACCACAAAAGTCAGGATTTACAGCCTTGACTAATACAAAAGTTGGGAACATTACATTACACAAACATACTTAGCATATCTATTACATTAAACAGACCTACACAACAGAACCTATACTACCTATTTACTACGGCTTTGTCTTGGACAACCTTTCGCCTTATGACCTTCTATCTCACAGATAAAACATGCACCTGGTTTATAGTCATGAAAATACAGAGTGGTGTGTCCCTCATAGCCGCAAATGTAACATATTCTTTTCCCTTTTTTCTTATCAGATTTTCCTACGTCGTGGTCTTCTATCCTTCTTTTTCCGTTATTTCTTGGAGCTGCACATGATATGTTGCTTGTGGCTCCCATCTGATCAATTTAGATTTTAAGCTTATCTTGTTCTTCCATTGTTTCTAGTAAGGCTTTTCGTAACTGACTATTTAGTAGCTTTTCTATTTTCCACAGCTTTTTCAGAGAAGAAACCTTGTTCTTTAGATCCTGCACCTCCGTTGATGCTTGATCAGCTTCAACTTTAGTGTTCGAATCACTATCTGTCAGCTCCACCATCTCTGGATTTGGTACTATATTTTCCAAAATAACCACCTCATCTGAGTTGGTTTCATTGTGAGCCTCTATTTCAGCTATTGGCTTCGATATTAGCTCGGGTGTATGGATTTGATCCTACTTCATGCTATAAGCATATAAAAAGCCTTTTTCACCAGACACCTACACACATAAATTATCCTGATTAGCATATAGTATATACACATAACAAACAATAGTTTTATAAAAGTTATCTTTTATTTTGTTTAACAATGAATTTATTCAATTCATCTCCTTTTAAACTCTATATGAGTTATTTATATTTTTAACGTTTCCCTCTGTCCTAAGGTTATAGCCTAAGGTCGATCCCACCTAAGGTTTCTAACCCTAAAGCTTTGATACCAACCTGTGACACTCATGGTACTTCCAACCATAGCACCTCACAGTGATACCTATCAACTTGCTACCGACTGTCTCGGTGTCCCCTACGGAAAGTCTGGCTTCAATGCCTTCCCTTAAAGGGATGTCACCAGCAAAAGGCTCGGGGCTCTTCTTAAATTCATACTTATAGCTTTGATATCAACCTGTGACACTCATGGTACTTCCAACCATAGAACCTCACAGTGATACCTATCAACTTGCTACCGACTGGCTCGGTGTCCCCTACGAAAAGTCTGGCTTCGGTGCCTTCCCTTAAAGGGATGTCACCAGCAAAAGGCTCGGGGATCTTTGCAAATTCATGCTTATAGCTTTGATACCAACCTGTGACGCTTCCAAATTCTGGTACTTGAAACCTGAACTTGGTGCTTCACGATACCATTTCTATGCACAGAAAAATACTAATCATAATATTAATAACAATAATATTGATACCAAATTTAATTTACATATGTATCAAAGTATAAATCCCAGGTACGAGACATTTAAACATTCACTACATCATAGATAATATGTATCATTGTCTTAATAAACTATAACTATTACACAGAATATTATAAATCTCATTCGAACAGCTTTCCTTTTCCCTTGTTCTTTCCTGAGCCTTCGGGTTGATCATACTTAACTGAAAACATTTAATTTAAGCAAGAGTGAGCATTTGAGTGCCCAGCAAGTAATAACAATTATAAACATTAACTGAAAGGGTTAAATGTTTTCTTTGTACTACCCTTCTAATAGTTGTGAAGTAATCTGAATAGATAATAATAACATAACAACTCTATCAAATTTTTGAAACTACGTAATGACTATAAGTAGGGAAGGTGACATACTATGAACATTGTTTTCAATTTTTGAATAGGTTTAGCAAAACTTCATCCGTAAACCATCATAACTTACGGGTACGGGGGTGATCAGCTCGTTATGCCCTGTATTGATTAATTCTATATGCAAGAACGATGTTATCGTTCACTCTGTCCACCTTGGGTGCATAAAAAGTTTTTCCGTGTACGTGATGTTCATACTTGTCGGGGTTCTAAACCAAAGATTTTATCTTGTTCAACAATAATCTATAATTCAACATATATATATATATATATATATATATATATATATATATATATATATATATATATATATATATATATATATATATATATATACGGGTAATTAACAAAGGTGTATCAACATGTGATTAAATACAATGATTATCCAAGCGGGGACACTTGTATAACCATTTATAGAAATTAACGAACATAATATATATCTGAATTACCATATACTAACATGTTGATAATCAATGAGAGTATATAATATATATATATATATATATATATATATATATATATATATATATATATATATATATATATATATATATATAATATGGTTAATAATCTGTACAGTAATAATATAATTCTGAAACATTCTTACTCATGTCCATTGCATAAAGAAAATGCAAAGGTAAGATACTTGACTGACCTGCTACTTACAATACGTAACTTAGATCTTATCTTTAGTATAACAACCTATCAGTAATAAGATCATTTTACTGATTAGAATAACATATCATAACACATAACACTGCCTATTGCAGTCAGCACATAACCTAATCACGTTGTTACTTAAGTTTAATAGTCATTGGGTCACAAACAGACACATATCTAGTCAAATTACCTAAGTCTAGAACAATTTTTGAAATATTTCTGTGTACCGACGGCTTTATCGAGTCTAAGACTATGTCCTATAGTTCAATAACTGAAAATATCAATCATATTATTTTTAAATGACTTATAATAATTTTTTAAACATTTATTATAATTTATCATGAATTTTCAAACATCGGAATCATTATTAAATGATTTGAATATTTCTTAATTTAATTATCATTAATATTTAATTAATATTAAACTATTAATAAAACCATTGCCAAAATATTAAAGTTATCTATAACAACTCAAAATATTTTTAAAGTATTAATATTACCCTTAAATGATTTTTAAAACTTTTAAAATCATTTTTAAATAATTAGCATTAATATTTTATTATTAATGTATTATTTATCCAAATATTAAAAGTCATTAACTATAACTTAAAATATTTTTAATTCATTTATGTGACGACCCCAAATTCGAGTACTTGAAACCCGAATTCGGTTCTTCACGATACCATTTCTATGAGCGGAATAATACTAATAATAATAACAATAGTATAAAAGTCAACTTAATTTACATAATTACCAGAGTCTGAATCCCAAGTACGTAACCTTTAAACATTCATTACAACCATGATAGATAATATATGTCATACTTGTCTTAATAATATTAAACTATTACATAAGATAACGTTCAATCATTCCGCAACCTTTCCCTTTCCCTTATTCTTAGCAGAGCTCTCTGATCGTTCACACTTATCTGAAAACATTTAAATTAAGCAAGGATGAGCATTTGAGTGCCCAGCAAGTAATAACAATTATATAAGCTGAAAGAATTTAAATGTTTTCTTTGTACTATTCTTCTACAACAAATCAATAGTTATGAAGTATTCTGAATCGATAATAATAACATAACAACTCTCTTTCAAATTTTTGGAACTACATAATGACTATAACTGGGGTTATGGTGACATGCCATGAACATTGTTTTCATTTTCGAAAAGGTTAAACAGAAATTCATCTGTAAATCGACATAACTTACGGGCACGGGGGGTGATCAGCCCGTTATGCCCTGCATTGATCAATACTACATTACAAAAATGATAGGATCGTTCACTCTGTTCCGCCTTGGGCGCATAAAAGTTTTCCCGTGTAGGGATGTTCATACTTGTCTGGGTTCCAAATCAAAGGTTTTATCTTGTTTCAACAATAATCTATAATTCAACATATATATATATATATATATATATATATATATATATATATATATATATATATATACGGGTAATTGACAAAGGTATATCAACATGGGACTAAATACAATGATTATCCAAGTGGGGACACTTGTTTAACCATTTACAGAAATTAACGAACAGAATATATATATCTGAATTACCATATACTAACATGTTGATAACCAATGAGCGTATATAATATAAGGTTAATAATCTGTACAGTAATAATATCATTCGTAAATCTACTTACTCATGTCCATTGCATAAAGAAAATGCAAATGTAAGATACTTGCCTGAAGCGCTGCTTACAGTTTGTAATTTAGATTTATCGTTTATCTCACGACCTATCATTAATAAGTTCGTTCGTTCTATTAGAACAACATACTATAACACATAACACTGCTTATTACAGTCGACACATACCCTAATCACATTGGCACATAGATTTAACAACCATTGAATCACAAATAATCACTTATCTAATCACATTATCTAAGTCCAGATCAATCTCTGAAACATGTCGGAGTACCGACAACTTTATCGGGTAATAATCAAGTCTAAGACTCTATTCTGTAACTTAATATCAGTCATATTATTTTTAAATGACTTAATATACTTTTAAAATATTTATTATAATTTATCACGAAATTTCAAACATCGAAATCACATTAAAATGATTTAAATACTAATCAATTCTATTATCATTAATATTTAATTAGTATTAAACTATTAATGAAATTATTTTTAAAATATTAAAGTTATTTATAATAACTCAAAATATTTTTAAAGTATTAATATTACCCTTAAATGATTTTTAAAATATTTAAAATCATTTCTAAATAATTACCATTAATATTAAGGTATTAATGTTCTATTTATCAAAATATTAAAAGTCATTATTCATAACCTAAAATATTTTTAATTCATTTATATCCTTTTAAATAATTTTTAAATTAATAAAACCATTTATAAACTATTTATTTAATATAATTATTAAATAAATTTAATATCATTAGTAATAACTTAATAATCATTAATATTTAATTATTAATGAAATTATCCTTTAAATATTAAAAGTTATATTTTATAACTTAAAATAGTTTTAAACACTTTATTTCCATTTAAAATGATTTTTAATATAATAAAATCATTTTTAATTAATTTATTTAATTCATTTAGTAAATAAATTAATTACCATTAATATCAATTTATTAATGAAATTTATCACAAAATATTAAAAGTCATTAAAAATAACTTAAAATATTTTCTTATATCATAATATAATTTTTAATAATTTTTCCAATATTAAAATAATTTTTAAATAATTTATTTAATATTATAATTAAATAAATTAAATACTTTTAATATTCCAAAAATATTAAATATTTATGAAATATATTTAAAATAATTAAAAACTAATTTTCAGAATTTAAAATAATTTTTATTAATTTATTTTGTATTTTCAATAATTTAAAACTAATTTTTCTATTTTTTTTATTAATTTTCGGAAAAATAAATAATATCTGTCGCTAAAGACCACCTATAGCGACAGAACCGTCGCTATAGGTGTTCTTCATGTTATTGGCCAAACCCAGAAACTCATAGGTAGTTACCGAGTAAGCACGTTTGACCTCCAATAATTCAGTGTGCAGTGTGATTCTGGACCAACTAAGCATTAGAGCGTGTAGTACTAGTGTAACACTTCAGGCTACAACAACAATCATGACCATAACACCTATAACCAAGGAGATCTGAGCCTCTAAAAGTGTTGTCAGAGGCTGTTCTTCATTTCTGGGTTACCCAGAAATGAAGAACAGTTCGACTGTTCACTTTTGGGTTCCCATAACTTCTGATTCAGGTATTGCTTTTGTGATCTAAAAGTTCCAGGTTATAGCTAGCATGTAGGACAACATTTCTATTACAACACATAAACAAAACAACAGCATAATACCAAGATCTTGTCTGGTCAAACGTTGTCAGAAACCACGCTCATGGACTTTCATGGTTACCCAGAAAGTTCATCCGTGGACTTTCTGCCTAGTTTGACCATCCTCTAAATCTCACACGTTTGTGATAAAAGCTATATAAGAGTATTAACCTGTAGTATAACTACCATACTATAACTTTAATGAAACAAAAGAACCAAAACATACACACACTGACAGATCAAGGCGGTCAAAGATGTTGTCAGGCCGGTTCTGGGCTGTTTCTAGGTTACCCAGAAACGCCTGGTCATGGCCGGTCAACCACGTTTGACCTTGAATATCTTGCTACCTAGACCAGATCTAAGTCTGATTCTTGTTCCAGATTAAAGACTACATAACAGTCTACCAGTATAAACCATCAAAACACAAAAAGCATAAACATGCTGATATTTAAAGCCTCAGACATTTGATGTCAGACCACAAAATAAAATTTTCCCAGATTTTGCAAATCTTCAAATCCGAGCCTCTAGATGTTATGGATCTAACATCTAGCAACCCAGATCATCATTAGACACCTTATATAACATATTTAACACAAAAAAACAACATCAAACATGAAATCATGGACATATTTTTTTCTAGGGTTGGTTTATACCTTCTTGATCGATTTTGATTTCTATGCTTCTGATTTGTTAGGGATGGACGTGGGGCTTGTTTCTTGACTGATATTATGAAATAATTTTGGAGGTTTGGGGCTTGAGAGAAAAGGTTTGAGTGTTGTGAAAAATATAAGTAACAAATGACATTTCTCTCTCTTCAAATCTATTTATACAACTTGCTAGATGCATGAATGGCTGGTGTATTGGCTGATATGAAATGATTTTAGCACATGGGATATCTAGGGTTGGTAAACAACCCAGATTATGGCAAGATTTGCAAGCAAGCTCAATTAAATAAAACCAAAAATGCTATTTTAGTAAATTAACAAAGTAATTAAGGGTATTCTTGTCCACGGTACTTGAATCTAGGTTTTAATCACTAGATTTTAAACCTTAAGATTTTCCAAATAATTTTTAGGGTTTGAACAATTAAGATTAAAGTTCAATAAAGTTTTAATTATAACTTACTAATTAAAAATTAAGGTTTTAATAGAAAATTAGGTTTTTTTTAAAAAAATACATAGGGTTTCTTAATACAATTAGGGTTTACCAAATTATGAATTAGAGTTTCCTAATTAACATAATTACTTACTAAAATAATAATTAGAGTTACCATTTTAGCAATTAGGGTTTCAAATTGGAAATTAGGGTTTCTAATTTACAATTAGGGTTTTTATACTTTTTAATTAGGGTTTACCTAATTAATTATTAAATTAATGGTCATAATTCACGTACCACAATTTCTTACCAATCACAAACTCCGGTTTGAGTTTCAAGTTAGGGTTTAACACGGTAAAATTAGGGTTTAACGAATTAATGCTATCGTTTTGACATGCTACAACATAATTGACTGACCATTATCTATACGTACATATCGTATATATTTATAGCACTGAAAAAAATTAAAATATAATATTATTATATTATTATTCTTATTCCTCGATAAACACTACAAAAAAACAGGTCATTGCCGACGGACAGTGCCGTCGCCAATGGTCCTCTTGCCGTCGCCAATGACCTCATTGCCGACGGCAATGACCTCATTGCCGACGGCATTGTCCGTCGCCCTTCCCGTCGCCGTATGGGTCGTCGCCCCTGTCTCCCGTCGCTCGCCGTCGGCAAGAGTGCCATTGCCGACGGGATCACTGCCGACGGCCAGCCGTCGCCTATGACCCATTGCCGACGGCGTTGGCGACGAATACGCCGTTAGTAATATTTTTCCCAGGAAAATAAAAAACAGTCATTGCCGACGGCGTAGCCGTCGCCAATGACCCTCAACTCCCGTCGCCAATGAGTATTTTATAAAAAAATGTTTTTTTTTTGAAAAAAATGCAAAATACCCTAGTTCATTTACATATACATAATTATACCTGTTATAAACTAAAGAAAAATTATAAAGAATTCTTCACGAACGCATATCAATAACAATAATAGCTTTTGCTATATCAACCATCAAATATATAAACAACGTAATGACTTATAGATAAAAGTCGTACAATATAAATACAAAATGTAATCTAAACTCTAGTCTGTATAACTCAAAAGCTGTATAAATATACATATATGAAAGTCAAAATATAAAGATAATGGATACTACAACCCAAGATCAGGAATGTCGGTATCACCATCGCCGCCGGTCCCATCGTCGGTCCCACTGCTGGTCCCACCTATGGTCCCACCGCCGGTCCCATCTCCGGTCTGACTGCCAGTCCCACCCTCAATAGTTTCATCAGCATCAGCCCGGCGGTCATCACCATCTCCACCACGGGCATCGTCTGTGCCACAGCCTCTACCCGCCGAAGTCTCATCAACAAGACCCTACAATATTAAAATATTAATAACAAATTAAAAAATAGAGCATATTTAAATTAGTTTTGCTTGTGTTCTTCAAGTGTTGTTGATTTTTGCAAACTGGACGATAACTCGGTCTCCGTATGTCAGAATCGAGTCCCGTAAGTTGTAACACATGTCAAATACCTACGCGGTGTTATGTGTGTGTTTGTGTGGCATTCGGACGGTCGATACGGGTTTTGGGCTATTTTTTGGCCTTTTGCCCAAGTGTTGGCGAGTTTTGCAAACTGGGCAATAACTCAGATTCCGTACTTCGGAATCGAGTCTCGTAAGTTCTAACACATGTCTAATACCTATGCGGTGCTATGTGTCTGTTTGCGTGACATTCGGACTGTCGATGCGGGTTTTGGGCTATTTTTCAGCCTTTTGCCCAAGTGTTGTTGAGTTTGGCAAACTGGGCAATAACTCGGTCCCCGTACGTCGAAATTGAGTCTCGTAAGTTATAACGCGTGTCTAATACCTACGCGGTGCTATGTGTGTGTTTGCGTGGCATTCAGACGGTCGATACGGGTTTTGAGTTATTTTTCGGCCTTTTGCCCAAGTGTTGTTGAGTTTTGCAAACTGTACAATAACTCGATCTCCGTACATTGGAATCGAGTCCCGTAAGTTGTAACACGTGTATAATACCTACGCGGTGCTATGTGTGTGTTTGCGTGGCATTCCGACGGTCGATGCGGGTTTTGAGCTGTTTTTCGGCCTTTTGCCTAAGTGTTGTTGAGTTTTACAAACTGGGCGATAACTTGGTCTCCGTATGTCGGAATCGAGTCCTGTAAGTTGTAACGCGTGTCTAATACCTACGCAGTGCTGTGTGTGTTTGCTTGGCATTCGGACGGTCGATGCGGGTTTTGGGCTATTTTTCGGCCTTTTGCCTAGTGTTGGAGAGTTTTGTAAACTAGGCGATAACTCGGATTCCGTACGTCAGAATTGATTCTCGTAAGTTCTAACGCATGTCTAATACCTACGCGGTGTTATGTGTGTGTTTGCGTGGTATTCGGATGGTCGATACGGGTTTTGGGCTATTTTTCGGCCTTTTGCCCAAGTGTTGGCGAGTTTTGCAAACTGGGCGATAACTCGGATTCCGTACTTCAGAATCGAGTCCCGTAAGTTCTAACGCATGTCTAATACCTACGCGGTGCTATGTGTGTGTTTACGTGACATTCGGACGGTCGATGCGGGTTTTGGGCTATTTTTTAGCCTTTAGCCCAAGTGTTGTTGAGTTTTACAAACTGGGCGATAACTCGTTCTCCATACGTCAGAATCGAGTCTCATAAGTTGTAACGCGTGTCTAATACCCACGCGGTGCTATGTGTGTGTTTGCGTGGCATTCGGACGGTCGATGCGGGTTTTGAGTTGTTTTTCGGCCTTTTGCCCAAGTGTTGTTGAGTTTTGGAAACTGGGCGATAACTCGTTCTCCATACGTCAGAATCGAGTCTCATAAGTTGTAACGCGTGTCTAATACCCACGCGGTGCTATGTGTGTGTTTGCGTGGCATTCGGACGGTCGATGCTGGTTTTGAGTTGTTTTTCGGCCTTTTGCCCAAGTGTTGTTGAGTTTTGCAAACTGTGCGATAACTTGGTCTCCGTACGTTGGAATCGAGTCCCGTAAGTTGTAATACGTGTCTAACACCTATGCGGTGCTATGTGTGTGTTTGCGTGGCATTCAGACGGTCGATGCGGGTTTTGGGCTATTTTTCGGCCTTTTGCCTAAGTGTTGGAGAGTTTTGTAAACTAGGCGATAACTCGGATTCCGTACATCGGAATCGATTCTCGTAAGTTGTAATGCATGTCTAATACCTACGCGGTGTTATGTGTGTGTTTACGTGGCATTCAGATGGTCGATACGGGTTTTGAGCTATTTTTTGGCCTTGTGCCCAAGTGTTGGTGAGTTTTGCAAACTGGGCGATAACTCGGATTCCGTACTTTGGAATCGAGTCCCGTAAGTTCTAACGCATGTCTAATACCTACGCGGTGCTATGTGTGTGTTTGTGTGACATTCGGACGGTCGATGCGGGTTTTGGGCTATTTTTCAGCCTTTTGCCCTAGTGTTGTTGAGTTTTACAAACTGGGCGATAACTCGGTCTCCGTACGTCGGAATCGAGTCTCGTAAGTTATAACGCGTGTCTAATACCTACGCGGTGTTATGTGTGTGTTTGCGTGGCATTCGGAAGGTCGATGCGGGTTTTGAGCTATTTTTCGGCCTTTTGCCCAAGTGTTGTTGAGTTTTGCAAACTGTACGATAACTCGGTCTCTATACGTTGGAATCGAGTCCCGTAAGTTGTAACGCGTGTATAACACCTATGCGGTGCTATGTGTTTGTTTGCGTGGCATTCGGACGGTCGATGCAGGTTTTGAGCTATTTTTCTGCCTTTTGCCTAAGTGTTGTTGAGTTTTGCAAATTGGGCGATAACTCGGTCTCCGTATGTCAGAATCGAGTCCCGTAAGTTGTAACGCATGTCTAATACCTACGCGGTGCTATGTGTGTGTTTGCTTGGCATTCGGACGGTCGATGCGGGTTTTGGGCTATTTTTCAGCCTTTTGCCTAAGTGTTGGAGAGTTTTGTAAACTAGGCGATAACTCGGATTTCGTACATCGAAATCGATTCTCGTAAGTTGTAACGCATGTCTAATACCTACGCGGTGTTATGTGTGTGTTTGCGTGGCATTCAGATGGTCGATACGGATTTTGAGCTGTTTTTCGGCCTTTTGCCCAAGTGTTGGCGAGTTTTACAAACTGGGCGATAACTCGGATTCCGTACTTCGAAATCGAGTCCCGTAAGTTCTAACGCATGTCTAATACCTACGAGGTGCTATGTGTGTGTTTGCGTGACATTCGGACGGTCGATGCGGGTTTTGGGCTATTTTTTAACCTTTTGCCCAAGTGTTGTTGAGTTTTGCAAACTGGGCGATAACTCGGTCTCTATACGTCAGAATCGAGTCTCGTAAGTTGTAACACGTGTCTAATACCTATGCGGTGCTATGTGTGTGTTTGCGTGGCATTCGGACGGTCGATGCGGGTTTTGAGCTATTTTTCAGCCTTTTGCCCAAGTGTTGTTGAGTTTTGCAAACTGTGCGATAACTCGGTCTCCGTACGTTGGAATCGAGTCCCGTAAGTTGTAACGCGTGTCTAATACCTACGCGGTGCTATGTGTGTGTTTGTGTGGCATTCGGACGGTCGATGCGGGTTTTGAGCTATTTTTTGGCCTTTTGCCTAAGTGTTGTTGAGTTTTGGAAACTGGGCGATAACTCAGTCTCCGTATGTCGGAATCAAGTCGCGTAAGTTGTAACGCGTGTCTAATACCTACGCGGTGCTATGTGTGTGTTTGTTTATCATTCGGACGGTCGATGCGGGTTTTGGGCTATTTTTCGGCCTTTTGCCTAAGTGTTGGAGAGTTTTGTAAACTAGGCAATAACTCGGATTCCGTACGTTAGAATCAATTCTCGTAAGTTCTAACACGTGTCTAATACCTATGCGGTGTTATGTGTGTGTTTGCGTGGCATTTGGATGGTCGATACGGGTTTTGGGCTATTTTTCGGCATTTTTCCCAAGTGTTGGCGAGTTTTGCAAACTGGGCGATAACTCGAATTCCGTACTTCGGAATCGAGTTCCGTAAGTTCTAACACATGTCTAATACCTACGCGGTGCTATGTGTGTGTTTACGTGGCATTCGGACGATCGATGCGGGTTTTGAGCTGTTTTTCGGCCTTTTACCCTAGTGTTGTTGAGTTTTGCAAACTGGGCGATAACTCGGTCTCCGTATGTCAGAAATGAGTCCCGTAAGTTATAACGCGTGTCTAATACCTACGCGGTGCTATGTGTGTGTTTGCTTGGCATTCGGACGGTCGATGCGGGTTTTGGGCTATTTTTCGGCCTTTTGCCTAAGTGTTGGAGAGTTTTGTAAATTAGGCGATAACTCGGATTCCGTACGTCGAAATCGAATCTCGTAAGTTCTAACACGTGTCTAATACATACACAGTGTTATGTGTGTGTTTGCGTGGCATTAGGATGGTCGATACATGTTTTGGGCTGTTTTTCGGCCTTTTGCCCAAGTGTTGGCGGGTTTTGCAAACTGGGCGATAACTCAGATTTCGTACTTCGAAATCGAGTCCCGTAAGTTCTAACGCATGTCTAACACCTACGCGGTGCTATGTGTGTGTTTGCGTGACATTCGGACGGTCGATGCGGGTTTTGGGCTATTTTTCAGCCTTTTGCCCAAGTGTTGTTGAGTTTTGCAAACTGAGCGATAACTCGGTCTCCGTACGTCAGAGAATCGAGTCTCGTAAGTTGTAATGCGTGTCTAATACCTACGCGGTGCTATGTGTGTATTTGCGTGGCATTCGGACGGTCGATGCGGGTTTTGAGCTATTTTTCGGCCTTTTGCCCAAGTGTTGTTGAGTTTTACAAACTGTGCGATAAATCGGTTTCCGTACGTTGGAATCGAGTCCCGTAAGTTGTAACGCGTGTCTAATACCTACGCGGTGCTATATGTGTGTTTGCGTGGCATTCGGTCGGTCGATGCGGGTTTTGAGCTATTTTTCGGCCTTTTGCCTAAGTGTTGTTGAGTTTTACAAACTGGGCGATAACTCGGTCTCCGTATGTCCGGAATCGAGTCCCGTAAGTTGTAACGCGTGTCTAATACCTACACGGTGCTATGTGTGTGTTTGCTTGGCATTCGGACGGTCGATGCGGGATTTGGGCTATTTTTCGGCCTTTTGCCTAAATGTTGGAGAGTTTTGTAAACTAGGCGATAACTCGGATTCCGTTCGTCGGAATCGAGTCTCGTAAGTTCTAACACGTGTCTAATACCTACGCGGTGCTATATGTGTGTTTGTGTGGCATTCGGACGGTCGATCAGGGTTTTGGGCTATTTTTCGGCCTTTTGCCTAAGTGTTGGTGAGTTTTACAAACTGGGCGATAACTCGGATTCCGTACGTCGGAATCGAGTCCCGTAAGTTCTAACACGTGTCTAATACCTACGCGGTGCTATGTGTGTGTTTGCATGACATAAAAATACCATTACAAATTACAATTATAAATTACATAAATTAAATAAAGAAATACAGAATTTAATTGTTTTTACCTGTCGAATATGTGGTGGGAAGATGTTGGCCACGATAACTACACAAACGCGGATGGCCTCCTCCCGTACTACACCCATGAGGTCGTCAACGGCGACTGTAGGATCTATAGAGCCGTGGACAACCTCCTGAGCCAGCTGGTAGATCCGCTCGCGTGATGGTGCGCCTGACTGCACAACACCGCTCGCCATGCACCGCTCTATGATACGCCGGAAGAAGTCGTCGGATAATGAAGGGCCGGCACCTGATCCACTCGCACCACTACCTCCAGTGGGTGGGCGCCGTCGAGATCTTGCAGCAGGGACTAGGGTGTAAGCTGAGACATGGGGAATGCCCACAACTCTACCCTTCTTCGGTCCCCCTGTAGCCTGCAGCCAGTCCTCTATCTCCTCATCGGCACGCATAGACTCGTCTACTGGAGTGTCACCTCTCTGGCTGCTCCGGGCCACTACAAGATCCTCGAACCGTCGCTGAAAAAAAATACATTAGTAGATGATACGCAAAGAATAAAATAAAATAATACAAAAGAATATCCGAATTTTACATACATGCTAAATAAGATAATTACATAACTTATAGCAATGTGTTCTGCCTTAGGTGAGATATAACCACCGTCACCTTTCTTTTGGTGGGCGTGCCACCAAAACTCCTAGCGGGAGGGTGCATGCTTTAAACTCACCTCGAGTCTCTCCTGGTACAGGTCGTACGACTGAGACCCAGTGCAGTGTGGGAGACGACTCTGCTGTCAGGCAGCTGAAAGCTATGCCGACATCTTCTTGAAGGCCTCGCCGTCCCAAATGCTACACATCTGGTCCCACACTGCAGCAGATATAAAATCTGGTCAGACATCCTTAAGTGTCTGTCTATCAGCCATCTTCGTCTGGGCCTTTTTCTTCCAGTCGTAGACCCACTTGTGCCAATTCATCTCTAGGTATTTGTGCAGAACAGTCATGCCATGGGCTTCCTGCCCGTCTTCAAAACGATAATATCTCTGCACATTACACATTAAGAAGCTTAGTAGACAACATAAATCAAAGAGGTAACAGTATATTCAAATGGAATATAAAACTAGCATATGAATGATTGACATCCTACCCTAAACTCATCAATAATCAGCTGCTGTGTGCGGTCATCCACATTCGCCCACCTCATCCACGGGCTTGAGAATCGGCTGCGGACGATCCCAAGTAACGTGTTCCTTGGCGTGGCGTCAAGGATACTACAATTGAAATTAATACATTGCAAATTACAAAGAATATATAAGAACTAAATACTTATGTTATAGTAATACTATATAGGATTATGAAATTAATTACCTATGAGTCCCAACACGACATATAAGCGGTGCCTGGGGGGGATTCCCTAGCAAGCCACGTGCTAGTCCCCGCGGAGGCCTACGTTGATCACCTATGTAGTGAAATACATCAATATTTATATAAATGAATATAATGTCAATACAATATAAAATAAAAATTAATAAGATGTATCCCAATAAAATATATAATTATACCTGACGATCCGGCCTGATCATCACGCGTAGAATCGCCACGGCCCCCACGACCTGCACGCCCACCACGATCGTCATGTGGTGTGCGCGCCATATGCATGTATACTGTCAAATCATAAAAAAAATATTATTACATTTGAATAAAACTAAAAGAGGATAACATACAGATATAACTATATTATTAAACATTCGTAAATACTATATTTGAGCACAATAACAAAGAGGATAACATACAGATACAACTAAAAGAATGCAACATAAATAGTAGCCTAAAAGGATACAACATAAATAGTAACACCTTTAGTAGATTAATATAAGTTGAAGATAATGATTGCACAACTACAAAAAGAATACTAGCTTTTTATCAGGTCACAAACTATTATTAAACTTTTTTAAAACCCACCCACACCCTACTTCACCCCACCCCACCCTTATATATATCCCTTCACATCATTTTGTGATTTTATTGTATCTTTCTATGATATTCTGTAATTTTTAACTCTTTAGGTCAGGATGTATTATAATGCACTAAAATTATTAAAACTATGTATTAGAAACTCAGTCTTTTGAAGTATGTTGAGTCATTATTTAGCTTGGTAAAAAAAAACGAAGTTTGGTGGCCGGTTTTAGCAGGTAGAAGGATTCAAAATTTTAGCATAGCTTGTTTGGTTAAAGGTACGAGATTAATGTGTTCTTTGTAGACTCTAAATCCTGTTATTACTACAGTTATCCAAATTCAGTAGATGTATGTATAGGCAAAATTTCAGTTCAAGGTTGGTTTGTCTAATAATATTTGTATTCTAAGTGCATAGTAAGGAAAGAAACAAAAGCAAGAATGTATGCTAGTTTGAATAATTGGGTTCTATTAAATGCCCTGCTTACTCTCTTCTCCCAATCTTCAAACCTATTGTCAATTCCATACAAACAACAAACTCCAATCATTTCAACCCTCCATTCCCCTTTTAATTTTTAGTCATTTCAGTTGCATATATTACCACAAAATAAAAACACAACAAATCACAAATAATAGCAATTAATATGGTGACCAAAAAGCAAGAAGTATTAAACTGATCAATCAAGTAGCAAGAAAATAAAAAGGAAAAAAAGGGAGGAGGAATATATATATAGTTGTTGTTTTTAACTCGTACATAATCTTGGAAAATAAAATCAAGCAGAACTAATGGCAATGAAGTGGTAAGTAGGCCCAATATCTTGCCCTAAACTAAAATTAGTCAATTTCATATATATTTTCAACCAAAAAAAAAAAAATCTAAATTCAGGGTATTCAAAGTGAAGCAAATGAAATTTAAAATTAGCTATGCAAGAACTGAGAAGAAGAATTAGAGTGGGCTAGTGAGTACCCAATTCATACCATCGCATTAATATCAGTTAGCATTGTCCTACAAAGCTTACAAAATACTAAAATTCATAGCTAACTATGAAGTGAGAAAAACTTGCAAACATTATTAGCTAGGTTATATTTGGGGGAAAACTGAAATTGGGATTACCTTGCAGTAGAGAGAGAGAGAGAGCGAGGGACAACGACTTGCAGTTGAGAGAGAAAGAGCGAGGGACGACGACGGCGATGGCAAGAAAGGGCAGTGGGCGACGGGAAAAGGAAGCCGGCGACGGCACGAGGAAGAAGGGGGGAAAAAGAATAAGAGAAATGAAAAAAAATGAAGCTACTGTAAGTAAATATTAACACATTCTCGACGGGCCTCAATACCGACGACAAAGGCCGTCGCCTATGTCCTTTTCCCACGCCCGCCAAAAAATTCCCACCAAAATTTGGCCCGGGAAGGGTTATTCTCGACGGGCATCATTGGCGACGGCTACGCCGTCGAGAATGATGTTATTGGCGACGGGGTTCCTGCCGTCACTAATGATGTCGTCGCCAATGACCTATTTTTTTGTAGTGAAAAATCTAAAATTAGGGTTTGGATTCCATATCTGATTTATTCTTCATATTTAACCTTAATAATTATGGTAAAATAATTAACTTAATAGCCTGTACTAAAATTCATATAATAAAATAATTATTATAATTATTCTAAAAATCACTTCATATATTATTTAAATAATATATGATTATATTTTTATGAAAAATATTAATACAAATATTTCTACTATAAAATTAATTATTATAAGAATGTACTTTATAATAATCAATAATTCTAAAATAAAATTATTTGTAAATATTTATGTAATAAATATATTTTTATTTACCACATAAATACACATACACATTATCTTGTACAAATCCTCATCCTTAAATAAATAAAAAAAAAATTATACGCAAAATTTCTTATTTATTTATGTAGAAAATATCGGGTTGTTACAATTTATATCCTTTTTAAATAATTTTTAAATTAATAAAACCATTTTAAAACTATTTATTTAATATAAATCATTAAATAGATCTAATAACTTAATATTCAATTAATATCATTAATATTTAGTTATTAATGAAATTATCCTTTAAATATTAAAAGTTGTATTTTATAACTTAAAATATCTTTAAATATTTTATTTTCATTTAAAATGATTTTTTGAATATTAAAATCATTTTTACATTACTTTATTTAATATAATTATTAAATAATTATAATATCATTAATATTAAATAATTAATGAAATTTTCTTTACAATATTAAAAGTTACATATTATAACTTAAAATATTTTTAAATACCTTATTATCATTTAAAATAATTTTTAATATAATAAAATTATTTTTAATTAATTTATTTAATGCATTTATTAAATAGATCAAATATCAATAATATTCAAATAAATACTAATATTAATGAAAAATATGCCAAATTATTAAAAGTTAATTTTTTATAACTTAAAATAGTTTTTGTAATTTTCAAAATTTATTTACTATTTTTAAATAATTTTTAGAAAATAAATTAAATAAAATTACAAAGTCTGTCGCTATAGCCTTTAGCGACAGAAAGTGTAGCCTACTGTGTTCTTGAGCCTTCAAAGACAGTTTCTAGGTATCAACTTTGACCAAGATTAATTCGTTATGTGTAGTGTTTATGGGCTAGCTATAACTTTGATCTTGTAGTATTGATGCAATACTACAAGTGTAAATCAATATCTAGGTCAGATTATAACATATGAGCAAGATAGAAAGCTTTGAAATCACTGTCAGACATGTTCATCATGTTTCTGGTCTGCCCAGAATTTCTGGACATGGCCGGTCAACGCTTTTGTTGACCTTATATCTAATAATCTGTTCATGTATTTGGTAGTTTAGATGTCGGGCTGTGTAGAGTATCTATCAGGGTCCATGAATCAAGCAAAGTTCAAGTCTAAACATCATCAAGCTGAAAGATCTAAGGCATTAAAAAGGCTGTCAGAGATGTTCTTCATTTCTGGGATACCCAAAAATGAAGAACAGTTTCGAGTGACCACTTTTGAACTTCCACTACTTGTTGTTCGTGTGATGTTTTTGTGATCTATAGATTTCAGGTTGTAGACCACATGTAATACTACAAGTCTATCACAAAATATCATCATAAAAACAACAAATCAAGCAAATAAGATCCGGTCAAACCATGTCAGGCAACACATTCAAATGTTTTATGGGTTACCCAGAAAATAGAAAATGTGTTCGACCTGGCTCGTTTGACCGGCTGCTAAATCCCATATATTTATCATTATGGTGATATCAAGGCATAAGGTTGAAGTCCATCTATCATACTATACCCCTGGTATAACTATAGTTACAAAACATGAATAACCTGCAATATCAAAGCCCATAAATAAGCTGGCATATCGACCTGAGAACATCTGGGTTACCCAGAAACTTTGCAAGTTATGGTCGGTCAACGCAGTTTGACCTTCCATAACTTGCAATATACATATGATCTAATCCTGATTTCAAGCCCAGATCAAAGAGAACATATCAGACTACAACTACCAGCTTTCAAAACACAAAGCTCATTACAAATCACAGAGATATAAGGTCTGCCATTTGGTTGTCAGACACAAAAATAAAGTTTTCCAGATTTTTAAAAACTTCTAATCTGAGCCTCTAGATGTTATTGACCTAACATCTAGCAACCCATATCATCATTATACACTATATATAACATGTTTTAACATAGAAATCTAACATCTAACATGGCCTTCAAGATCAGATTATAAATTAGGGTTTTGTACCTTTTTATGAACAAATCTGATTTCTAGCTTCTGATCTGTTTGTGGTAATCATGGGGCCTGCTTAGGTAACTGATATACTATACAATTTCGTGGGTTTGAAGAGAGAGAACTGAAGTTAAGTGTTTGGAGAGAAATGAGGCAAAATAATGACTTTCCTCTCTCTTTAATCTATATGTAAAACTTGTATGCATGCATTTGATGATCACATGGCTGAGATCAGGAGTGCTATGGCTCATAGCTAGGTTAGGGTGGCGGCTAGCAAGATTTGATAAGATTTCCTAGCAATTATTCACCAAATGGGACAAAAAGGGTAAAATGATATTTTGTATTTTAATTTTAAGGGAATTCTTGTCCAAGGTGCTTGAATCTAGGATTTATTCACTAGATTTTACATATTAAAGTTTCCCAAATAATTTCTAGGGTTTGAACAATTAAAATTAAAGTGTAATAAAATTTTAATTAAAACACACTAATTTAAAAATTAGGGGGTTTAATAGAAAATTAGAGTTTTTAAATTAGGGTTCCCAAATTAACAATTAGGGTTTTCTAATTATCATTATAATTTACAAAAATAATAATTAGGGTTTTTAATTTGAGCAAATTGGGGGTTTCAAATAATAATTAGGGTTTCTCCTAATTACATAAATTCTATAATACACAGTAAAATTCATATAACACAATTACTACTCAGTCTTGAACTCACAACTGAGTTTAACAATTAGGGTTTACCAACATGATATAAGGGTTATGACATAATTTATCATAATTGACCAACCATTATCAGTCTACACATATATAGTACATATTTATAGCACTGAAAAATAAAAATATAATTAATATTATAATGTTATTCTCATCCCTTGAACAAAAATCCAAATTTAGAGTTTGGATTCTATATCTGATTTATTTTTCATATGCAACATCAATAATTAAGCTAAAATAATTAACTTAAATATTCTGAACAAATTTATATAATAAAATATTTATTATTATAATTCTAATAATCATTTCATATATTATTTAAATAATATAAAATCATGTTTTTATGGAAAATAATTAATAAAACATTTCTGCTTACAAAAATTAATTACTATAAGAATATAATTTGTAATGATCAAAAATTCTAAAATTATTTATAATTTTTCAGGTACTAAATATATTTTTATTTGTCATACACATTACTAGACACTTATTCTCATCATTAAGATAAATAAAAAAAATTTATATGCAAAATTTCTTATTTATTTTATATTGAAAATATCGGGTTATTACAGACCCTACTGGATACATCATATTCACATATCTAACTCTACTCTAACTACTAACTAAGTTACATCTGCCTTATGGCATTCGCATAATCTACGTTGGCAAGACCGGCTATAATATCTTGGCTGATAGTATGCCGAGTCTGCCATGCCTCTATCGGATACCCAGTCACTTGCTGCTGAAAATCCCATGAGAACTCCTATGTATATAGGAATTCTACCAATCTTCTCCTTCTTGACCTTTAGCTCTTGCCTGAGCTCAAAGGTCTCCTATTTTAGCTCATGGACCTTGTCCTTCGCCAAAACTCGCTCATCATGCTCCTCCTCCCACATTGTTTCCATACTTTTCTTATCCTCCAGGATTTCTTGGACCTCTTCCTTCAGCTCCCTTACTTCCCTTCCCAACTGGATATTTCTATCCAATAATGCCATAAATAATGCCTTCATTGACTCCCCCGGAGTCGTCTATTCCTCAGGTGTTACGGTGTTAAATGACACCTCCTCCACCTCCTCCACCTCCTCCTCTGACATACCATCAAACAAAGACATGAGATCTAAGTTTTTCGAGTCTCTAGACTTGACTTAACCACTTCAAGCTCTTCTACTATAGGGGTCGGTAAGATCTCTACTTAGTTTACGGACTCCTCGCTAACAACATGTATATCCCTATACCTCTCATTATTTCTTGACATCTATAACAAAATAATTCAGTTTGATTAGTACACGTCAGTAGAATAATAAAAACACATATCACATTTGATGCATTTTTAGGGTTAACTTCATTTTTTACTTCTTTAACTTTTCTTAAGGTTATGGCTTAAGATTCTTTTTCCCTCCTTAAGTTTTATAACCTACTGATTTGATACCAACCTGCGACGCTCCTAAATCCGGGTATCTTCCAACCCAATAGATGGTGCTATACAGTGCTACAGTTCACACATACATTCAATTGAAATATCTCAAAAGTATGAATATGTCTTCTATATATTCCAAAAAAATATTACCATTCCCAGGTTCTTTATAATCATTACATGTGTTCTTGTCATAATATCAAATAATTACAACATTCATACTATACTATTGCAAAGGCGCCGGAACAGAAGTCTAGGTCGGACAGTTTTGACCTCCTGTAGTAAAATGGCCATAACATTCTCATATGAACTCCAATTGAAGTGATTCAAGATGATCTGTAACGAGGACGAATAGACCTACAACTTTTGGTTTTTAAGTTTTTCAATTTGAGGTCTGTAACAGTAGTCAAAATGGTCATCTTTAGGACTGTTGTGTTTTCGGGGGCAATCAGAGGGCGTCGGGCATGCACATATGCATGTGTAGTGCTCCTGACGATAAAAGATGATGTCCTAAGTTACAAAACATGAATATTAGTAATTATAACGATGCTTAACATTAATACATGATGTATTAGATGAGTTATAGAAGCATAGTAAGCATACACAAGAGAGGCAAATTGAGCGTGTGACGATTGAACGTCGAAACGCCGTGCCAAGTGTTAATGAACTTAAAAAGTGTTTCAATTCAATTGAAATGAAGATTCTAAGATATGGAATGGATTTAATATAAAACCAATAAGTAGTCCTAGTAAGACTTAAGCACTTGAATGAACTTCGAGTTTTACTAAGAAGAAATATAGTGAGTTATAAGTCTAAAGTTTACACAATCTAATTGAACATTGTGTGCTAATTAATAGGAAAGATTATGAGATGTGGAGTAGAGTTTGTATTACAATTACTATGTGTTGTTATGGGACTAATAGTTGATGTGTATGATTATATAATTGTGTAGGGCACGTGAAGTGCAGATAACTGTAAGCTGTTAAACTGTTATTGGTAAACAACGATCAATGCAAGTCTTTCAATTCCTATTTTCTACGTGGACTTGATGAACTGTTTTAAATTGCATGATATGTTATACAAGTTGTAATCATGAAGTGTTAAAATCAATTTATGACTGCATTATTTTTGTTAAATAATGATGATTGAGTAAGGAACTCAATCTTTATATTTGTTATGTGGATTAAAGCATGTATGCCACGTCACTTTAATTATTATGAGATGTATATCGAGCATGTTATTATGTGCTACGTGATGCATGAAAACTGTTAGACTTTGCTGGACTGTCGAGCTCACTCTTGCAAATAACCACTTTTGTAGGTCAAGATTTTAAGGTAAAGATATGTGCTAAGTGAGTTATAGAGATCTATATTCACGAAAATTACTTATGTTTTATGAGAAATGTATTTCATATTTTGAACGTAACATGTTGTTGAATTGTATGTTGAGCTATCCAATGTGTATGGATATTTAGTTATGATGTAAGACTTTGTATAGTCATTTTGTTATAACGATTTATGATATAAGATTGAATCAAAGAGATGTAATGTAAAAGTTGCGATTTAGGGCAATAAAGAAGAAATTGTATAAAAGTTTTAAATATTCCGCAATTTTAGTGATTTTAATATCGAATAACGATGTAAAATTAGAAGTTGAATGTATGGTTAACGACCGAAGTCAAGATTTAAATTGTATGGATTTTGGGGTCGTTACAGGTCACACCATAAAAAGAAAATATTTATTTAAGAAGTAAATGACATAATCGTAATTGTAAGTTAAGTGTACTTAATTTAATCTATTATGATAGAATAAATTAAATAGATTAATATTTATTATTTAATATTTTGGAAATATTAAATATAAATTAATAAGAGGAGTCTTATTATTAATATTACTATTATTATTATTATTATTATTTAATTTCTAAAGGAGTTTGAAAATTAATTAATAAAAGTTACTCTCATATTTCTAATAAGATTAGGAGGCTAATTAAATAAAATAGTTTAATTAATTATTCCTAATAAGATTAGGAGTCTAATTAATTAAAGGAGTTTAATTAATTAAAATAAAACACAATTCCTAAATTGTTTAAAAGGGTTGCCTACATCTATAAATAAGAGGAGTCTTATTTTGATTTTTTTTGCTGACAACTCCAAGAGTTGGGAGAGTACGCCTTTTCTATAGACATAGAAAAAACTAGAATTTTGCAAAACACCCATCTTTTTGAATACTTGTTCTTCCTTGGTGGATCACCTCTAGAGGCCAAACACTTGGGTGGCTAACGTTGATCAAGGAAAAGAATCAAACTCGGTGGATTCAAGTTGAACGTTAAAAGGAATTGGAGGTGAACTCGTACTTGAGGAATATAGTTTTTATAAGGGTATGAATCTGATATCCATCTCTTTTCTATTGATTGATAATTATGCACAAAGTATGATCATGGTGATGGTTCGTATAAAAAATTTTAAATTATGTTTTATCGCGCTTCCACACCTTTTATGTAATTTGATTTCATGATCGCGCTATATACAAACTTATTAGTGGTATCAGAGCCTAACTTTGTGCTAATTATCAATTTTGATGATTCCATATATGTAAGGTATGCGATTGGATCAGATTTCTAGGTAAAGAAAAAAAATTTTGATTCTGCTACGCAGCGCGGCATAGTCGCACCCTAACCCAGAAAATGTTTCTGTGGTTGCAGCGCGGCCGTGCCGTGTCCTAGTTAATTCTGAGCACGGCCGGCGTCCAACACCAGAATTTGAAATTTTTTATTTTATTTTTATTTATTTATTTCAGTTAAGATAAAAGGTTTATTTTTAATTGGAATATATTTTAAAAATAAAAATTTTATATTAACTTGGAATTGGATTTTACGTTTCAAAAGTTTTATATTTACTTAGAATTGGATTCCACGTTCGTTTGAATAGAATAGTTTATTCCAAAATTTTAAATTAACTTGGAATTGGATTCCACATTTGTTTGAATAAAATAGTTTATTCACATATAGAATATGATTCCATGTTTTCTAGAATAAAAGAGTTTATTCACATATGGAATATGATTCCATGTTTGTGACGCCCCCAAAATTAGGTATACATCACCCATCTTGGGTCGTCAGATACATAGTACAGAATACAAATACAACTTACTAATACAACTGTCGTGTACAATACAACAAAACATAAACTGTGAGTTTGAATACAAATATTATCTTCTAGAGAGTATTCATACTCAAAAGGAGTCCTCATTACATTTATTAACACACCATTACATAGAATAGTGAGGACTACTAACTAATACTATCATTCGGACCATCACTCCGTTCCCCGACTTGCCCCAGCTACGTTCTCATTTCCTGAAGAGAACAGTGAAAGAAAGGGTGAGCTCAACTAGCCCAGTAAGAAATATTATGACTAAGATAATGCAGAATAAATTATCATTAGCCTTCAACAATGTTAAACTGATAAAATATAATAGACATCAAGTTTAACTGCAGCGGAACAAGCAATCCATTAAAAGAGTCAAGTAGAAAATAAACTCTACTATCTTTTATGATTTAAAAGATTTTCCAACACTGTGATCGCTGAGACTAAGCTTAATAAAATAATCCACATCATCGAATCACCCCTGCACTACGGCCAAGGATATTCGTATATTCATTAATGGTCATGACCATGCCAACAACTGTCCATCAATGCACTACGGGCCAATGAGGACTTTTACCATATCATTTGTAACATTACGGTCATGATTATACCGAATAATCCCTGGTCATAATCATACCAAGTCCATCTATGCACTACAGGCCACAGATGACTTTCAACATTTTATAAACATGAGGATGATGACAATGATATAAGAATTCAATAAAACAAGTTCAAGAATTAATTTATCCAGGAATTAACAACGTCCAAATTGTCAACATGATACTGCTTTGTGGAGTAAAATTCAAGAATACTTAGAAGAATATTTTCATGAAAAGATACTGGATGAACCGTAATTATCAAGGATATTTCACTAATTTCATGGAGTATAGAAGTCAAAACTTAACCAATTGAGTATAATAAAGAATGAAATAACAAAAGAAATCACCATGCATGCGATAGACCGCACAGACAGGTTATTCCACCAGAATAATAAATAATGGAACCAGGTCCGGCGTAAACGCACAGACAGGATATTCTGACAGAATAATAAATAATAGAACCAGGTCCGGTGTAAAATACACAGACAGGATATTCTAACAGAATAATAACAAGACGGAACCAGGTCCGGTGTAAAACACACAGACAGGATGTTCCAACAGAATAATAATAAAAACGGAACCAGGTCCGGTGTAAAACACACAGACAGGATGTTCCAACGGAATAATAATAAAAACGGAACCAGGTCCGGTGTAAAGCACACAGACATGATGTTCCAACAGAATAATAATAAAAACGGAACCAGGTCCGGTGTAAAACACACAAACAGGATGTTCCAACAGAATAATAATAAAAACGGAACCAGGTCCGGTGTAAAACACACAGACAGGATGTTCCAACAGAATAATAGAAGAATGTCACCAAGTATAGGGTAGACCGCGTATACAGGTTATTCCAACAGAATAATAAGAAATGGAATAACAACAGTTCTCTTCATGAATAAGAAAGAATAACACCCCTTACCGTTTTAAAGACGAGCTGAAATAAGGAAGTAGTTAAGTAGCAGAATACTCTTCTTCTCTCTCTCTATTGTTTCTCTCTATAGTTTCTCTCTCTAGAGTTCAGTGAATTCGTAAGAAATAATGAAGGAATGAGATGCTATTTATAGAAAAATAGAATACATAGTAACTAATCCATGAACGGTCCAGATTGATTACTTTAATCTGACGGTCCATATTTAAAGAAAAATCTTTTAAATAAAATATAATATATTCTATTTATAGAATAACTTTAATAAAGTATTCTGTTTTATATAACAAGATGTTTCTGCTTTATTACGTTAATAATACGAATAAAACAAAACGTCATTATCGCTAAATAATTCATATTATTAACTGATAATAATTGAATCAAACTGAGTGACTTCTCACATAAGCATTAATAATCAATACCGTGTGCTACTATGCAACCACACATATTACTGTACTTTTACTACCGAGTAGTTCAACAGTAACAATGGTAAAATTTCCGCCGTTATTTTTAATAAAATATTTTTGTCATTTTCTCAATCCGACAATAATTCCGTTGTGGGGTCCACCAATGATTGTGTCGTTGTACGAATATTCCCTGTTAAAACGAATATTCCCCGACCAATCGAATATTATATAACAACTTGCGTACTTTGCAAAATTTATAAATATTACCCACAACTATAACATTATATCAAATTAACTCCATAATATTCAAAAATGATATTTATAAAAAATTCATCTTTATTTATAAAAGTTGGGGTCTTACAACCTCCCCTTCTTATGAAATTTCGCCCTCGAAATTAGGGTACGTACCTGGTATGTCGAAGAGGTAAGGATACCTTGATTTCATTTCAGATTCTAACTCCCAAGTCATTTCCTCAACATCGTGGTTTCTCCACAAAACTTTGACTTGAGGTATAACCTTGGAGCGTAGAATATGTTCCTTCTTATCCAAAATTTGAACAGGAACTTCTTCATACGTCAACTCTCCTGCTATTTCGTCCGGTTCTAACTCAATAATGTGGTTCGGGTCTTCCACATATTTGCGTAACATGGATATGTGAAAAACGTTATGAACACGAGACATACTTGGCGGTAAAGCGAGTCTATAAGCCACAGTTCCTACTCGATCGAGGATTAAAAATGGACCGATGAATCGAGGATTGAGCTTTCCTCTCTTTTCAAATCTCGTAACTCCTTTCCATGGAGCAACACGCAAGAACACATGATCTCCTACATCAAATTCCACGTCCTTTCGATGAAGATCAGCATAACTCTTTTGTCGATCTTGTGAGGTTTTTATACGTTGTCGGATCGTTTGAATCTTTTCTGTAGTCATACGTACCAACTCCGGTCCCAACAACGTTGTTTCACCCACCTCATCCCAGCATACTGGAGAACGACATTTTCTTCCATACAATACTTCGAATGGAGCCATGCCAATACTTGCTTGATAACTGTTGTTGTAGGAAAACTCCACCAATGGTAAGAACTTGTCCCAACTTCCCTTGAAGTCAAAGACACAGAGTCTTAATAGATCTTCAAGAGTTTGAATAGCCCTCTCTGATTGTCCGTTCGTCTGAGGATGATATGCTGAACTAAATCGTAACTCCGTGCCCATAGCTTTTTGTAAACTAACCCAAAATCGTGAAGTGAATCTTGGGTCTCGGTCAGAAACTATGGATACTGGCATACCACGCAGTCTTACAATATCGTTTATGTACATACGAGCAAGACGTTCAAGTGTATAAGTTTCTCGTATCGGTAAGAAATGAGCAGACTTGGTCAATCTATCAACAATGACCCAAATCGCATCAATACCTTGAGAAACCCTAGGAAGACCGGTAACGAAATCCATGGTAATGTGCTCCCACTTCCATTCTGGAATTTCAAGTGGTTGCAATGGACCTTTTGGTACTTGATGCTCCGCTTTGACTCGTTGATAAGTTAGACACCTTGAGATAAACAACGCTATCTCTCTCTTCATATTGCTCCACCAAAATGTATGATGAAGATCATGATACATTTTGGTACTTCCAGGATGGATTGCAAACGGTGTGTTGTGCGCCTCCATCATGATTTCATACTTTAAATCAGGGTTGTTAGGAACACAAAGTCTGGAGTTGACTCGAAGTATTCCTTCTTCATCGATTCTTGCTTCCGGCATAGCACCTTCTTGAACTTTCTTCCTCATACGCATCAGCTCCAGGTCTGTAGCTTGAGCAGCTTTAACTTTATCGATTAAAGTCGGTTCTACTCGTATATTCGCCATCATCACATGGGTCCCTGGAGTCTTTAACTCTATCTCCATCCTTTGCAAATCACACAAAATGGGTCTTTGTGTTGACAATATCGCACTCGTACTTGCATATGATCTTCTACTCAATGCGTCAGCTACCACGTTCGCTTTTCCAGGATGATATTAAATGGTATGATCATAATCTTTTAACAGTTCAAGCCAACGTCGTTGTCGCATGTTGAGTTCCTTTTGAGTGAAGAAATATTTGAGGCTTTTATGATCCGTAAAGATCTCCACCTTCTCCCCATACAAGTAATGCCTCCAAATTTTAAGTGCAAAGACAACAGCTGCCAACTCTAGATCATGAGTAGGATAATTCCTCTCATATTCCTTGAGTTGTCTTGATGCATAGGCTATGACTTTTCCATGTTGCATGAGAACACATCCCAACCCTTTGCTCGAAGCATCACTATAGATGACAAATCCCTCCGAGTCAGATGGTATTGTTAGAACAGGTGCTGAAATGAGTCTCCTCTTAAGTTCTTGAAAACTCTGCTCACATTCTTCGCTCCAACCGAACTTTGTATCTTTTCGAGTCAGCTGAGTTAATAGAGTAGCGATTCGAGAAAATCCTTCCACGAATCTCCGATAATAACCAGCCAAACCAAGAAAGCTACGTAGTTCGGTCACTGATTTAGGTTGCTCCCAGCTTTGAATAGCTTCAATCTTTGCCGGGTCAATCGATATTCCACGACTTGATACTACGTGCCCAAGGAATGCTACCTCTTCCAGCCAGAACTCGTATTTCTTCAACTTGGCATAAAGTTTATATTCACGAAGCTTTTGGAGTACCAACCTCAAGTGTTACTCATGATCTTCACGACTTTTGGAATAAATAAGGATGTCATCGATAAAGACGACCACAAAGTGATCCAAATATTCCTTGAATACCCTGTTCATCATATCCATGAAGGCAGCAGGAGCATTAGTCAATCCAAAAGACATAACTAAGAATTCATAATGCCCATATCGAGTTCTGAAGGCAGTCTTTGGAATATCCTCAGTTCTAACCTTCAGCTGATGATATCCAGAACGAAGATCGATCTTTGAAAAGAATTGTGCTCCTTGCAACTGGTCAAACAGGTCATCAATACGTGGCAATGGGTATCTATTTTTGATGGTGACATGATTCAACTCCCGATAATCAATACAAAGTCGCATACTCCCATCTTTCTTCTTCACGAACAGAACAGGAGCACCCCAAGGAGAAGTATTAGGACGAATAAAACCAATGTCTAACAATTCCTGCAGTTGGGTCTTTAACTCCTGAAGTTCAATAGGAGCCATTCGATATGGGGCTTTGGAAATGGGTTTTGTACGGGGTTCAAGGTCGATACAAAATTCAATTTCACGCTCTGGGGGTAGGCCAGGAAGTTCTTCGGGAAATACGTCAGGAAATTTATTAACAACAGAAATATCATTCAAAGCTGACGTATTTTTGTTTAGATCTGTGACATGAGCTAAGAAAGCTTGACATCCATTTTTCAATAAACGA
Source organism: Panax notoginseng (assembly GCA_016801055.1). NCBI lineage: Eukaryota > Viridiplantae > Streptophyta > Magnoliopsida > Apiales > Araliaceae > Panax > Panax notoginseng. Next base: position 111,728,291 of record CM029018.1, read on the forward strand.
ATAGCTTTATGGCTTGAGATGACAGCGCTTGATTTTAATGGTTTGGTTGCTTGAATTCGCATAATAGGTTGATTAGGAATATGAAAGCTAACAACCTTACGAAAATAATCAATTTTTGCATGATGAGTAGTTAACCAATCAATCCCTAGAATCACGTCAAATGCAAGTATTTTTAATGAAATCAGATCGACAGGTAATGTGTGGGTACCAACTTGAACCAAACAAGACTTATAAACCGTGGATGTAATGAAGGTTTCTCCCAATGGAGTTTCAACAGCTAAGTCAAAGTCTAATTTCCCGGAATCAAATTTAATCGATGAGCGCAAGTAGGAGAAATAAAAGAATGGGTAGAACCGGTATCAAATAAAGTATAGACTTCGTTAGAGTTTATGATAAGCTTACCTGTGATGACCTCATTCGGGTTCCTTGCTTTCTGGGAGTTCACAACAAACGCTCTCCCTTGCACAACCGGTTTTGACTTTTCTGGGACGGCCTTTGGTGCCTCCATCCTAGCTGAATTTGTCTTCGGTAAACGACAAAATCGGGCTAAATGACCTTCTCTTCCACAATTATAACATGCTTTGGACGGCATCGCGCAGTTTGGACTGATGTGCCCCTCCCCTCCGCATTTGAAACATATGATAGGTGGTCGTTCTCCTTCCTTAACGACAGGTGCTGGTGCTGACGTCTTTCCATCATTGTTGAATCTCCTCTTCTTGAAATGCCCATTCTTATTGTTTTGGCCCTGATTACCACCGAAGTGGTTACCATTTCTGGCCTGTTGATTCCCTCCACGCTTGTTGTCACCGCTTCGATGACTGCTCTCACTGGTATTATCATTTTGCCGGCTGCTCTCTTTTGGTTGCGTTGTCTCGTTATCGCGCTCCACCAACTGAGCCCTATTTACAACATCTGAATACAAACACAATTTATGAGAAACAAGATGTTGACGTATCTCCGGCTTCAAACCTCTTAAAAACATCCGCGTCATTCTTTCTTCATTATCCACCAGGTGGGACGCAAACCGGGATAACTCCGCAAATTTTGCCTCGTACTGCGACACGGTCATATTATTCTGCTCCAATTTGATGAACTCCACCTCCTTCATGTGACGAATACTCTCGGGAAAGTATTTGTTGTTAAACAGCTCTTGGAACTTCTCCCAGGATATCTTCAGTGCGGCAGGTTGAGTACGCTTTATCGATTCCCACCAGTAATCTGCCTCTCCTCGCAACATAAAGGCGGCAAAGGGAACCTTTTGCTCCTCGGAGCAACCCAAGACATCAAATATCTTGGTGATCTGCTTTATCCATGTTTCAGCTACAAGTGGTTTGGGTTCTCCCTTAAACTCCGGTGGTCCCAGCTCCTTAAACTGTTTAGCGGTGACCGCCAGAGAGTTTCCAGTATTTCCACCTACGTTATGGACAAGAGCAGCTTTCACCTGTTGTTGCATGAATTGTATAAAGCCTCTGAACATTTGATCATTCATCATTTGGTCAGTGTGGTTGTTTGCATGAGGATTGTCACCTTCCTGATGCACATTATCCTGATTATTGATATGTGGTGAATCAACAGTCGCCTGTGCTCCATTGCTATTCTCAACATTCTCAGATGCCATTTTCAGATACTGCCACAAAATAAAAATTAATTGATATGTCATATTTTATCCTTATATTATGACCGACCAATTAAATACCATGCAAATAAACTTAGGTAGGTCATACTAACGAAGGAATTTCCCGTCTCTCCCCTCCTAGTTCTATTCTCACATCTTAGCCAGGGATCATATCCCTAAGCTCTGATACCAACTGTGACGCCCCCAAAATTAGGTATACATCACCCATCTTGGGTCGTCAGATACATAGTACAGAATACAAATATAACTTACTAATACAACTGTCGTGTACAATACGACAAAACATAAACTGTGAGTTTGAATACAAATATTATCTTCTAGAGAGTATTCATACTCAAAAGGAGTCCTCATTACATTTATTAACACACCATTACATAGAATAGTGAGGACTACTAACTAATACTATCATTCGGACCATCACTCCGTTCCCCGACTTGCCCCAGCTACGTTCTCATTTCCTGAAGAGAACAGTGAAAGAAAGGGTGAGCTCAACTAGCCCAGTAAGAAATATTATGACTAAGATAATGCAGAATAAATTATCATTAGCCTTCAACAATGTTAAACTGATAAAATATAATAGACATCAAGTTTAACTGTAGCGGAACAAGCAATCCATTAAAAGAGTCAAGTAGAAAATAAACTCTACTATCTTTTATGATTTAAAAGATTTTCCAACACTGTGATCGCTGAGACTCAGCTTAATAAAATAATCCACATCATCGAATCACCCCTGCACTACGGCCAAGGATATTCGTATATTCATTAATGGTCATGATCATGCCAACAACTGTCCATCAATGCACTACGGGCCAATGAGGACTTTTACCACATCATTTGTAACATTACGGTCATGATTATACCGAATAATCCCTGGTCATAATCATACCAAGTCCATCTATGCACTACAGGCCACAGATGACTTTCAACATTTTATAAACATGAGGATGATGACAATGATATAAGAATTCAATAAAACAAGTTCAAGAATTAATTTATCCAGGAATTAACAACGTCCAAATTGTCAACATGATACTGCTTTGTGGAGTAAAATTCAAGAATACTTAGAAGAATATTTTCATGAAAAGATACTGGATGAACCGTAATTATCAAGGATATTTCACTAATTTCATGGAGTATAGAAGTCAAAACTTAACCAATTGAGTATAATAAAGAATGAAATAACAAAAGAAATCACCATGCATGCGATAGACCGCACAGACAGGTTATTCCACCAGAATAATAAATAATGGAACCAGGTCCGGCGTAAACGCACAGACAGGATATTCCGACAGAATAATAAATAATAGAACCAGGTCCGGTGTAAAACACACAGATAGGATATTCCAACAGAATAATAACAAGACGGAACCAGGTCCGGTGTAAAACACACAGACAGGATGTTCCAACAGAATAATAATAAAAACGGAACCAGGTCCGGTGTAAAACACACAGACAGGATGTTCCAACGGAATAATAATAAAAACGGAACCAGGTCCGGTGTAAAACACACAGACATGATGTTCCAACAGAATAATAATAAAAACAGAACCAGGTCCGGTGTAAAACACACAAACAGGATGTTCCAACAGAATAATAATAAAAACGGAACCAGGTCCGGTGTAAAACACACAGACAGGATGTTCCAACAGAATAATAGAAGAATGTCACCAAGTATAGGGTAGACCGCGTATACAGGTTATTCCAACAGAATAATAAGAAATGGAATAACAACAGTTCTCTTCATGAATAAGAAAGAATAACACCCCTTACCGTTTTAAAGACGAGCTGAAATAAGGAAGTAGTTAAGTAGCAGAATACTCTTCTTCTCTCTCTCTATAGTTTCTCTCTATAGTTTCTCTCTCTAGAGTTCAGTGAATTCGTAAGAAATAATGAAGGAATGAGCTGCTATTTATAGAAAAATAGAATGCATAGTAACTAATCCATGAACGGTCCAGATTGATTACTTTAATCTGACGGTCCATATTTAAAGAAAAATCTTTTAAATAAAATATAATATATTCTATTTATAGAATAACTTTAATAAAGTATTCTGTTTTATATAAAAAGATGTTTCTGTTTTATTACGTTAATAATACGAATAAAACAAAACGTCATTATCGCTAAATAATTCATATTATTAACTGACAATAATTGAATCAAACTGAGTGACTTCTCACATAAGCATTAATAATCAATACCGTGTGCTACTATGCAACCACACATATTACTGTACTTTTACTACCGAGTAGTTCAACAGTAACAATGGTAAAATTTCCGCCGTTATTTTTAATAAAATATTTTTGTCGTTTTCTCAATCCGATAATAATTTCGTTGTGGGGTCCACCAATGATTGTGTCGTTGTACGAATATTTCCTGTTAAAACGAATATTCCCCGACCAATCGAATATTATATAACAACTTGCGTACTTTGTAAAATTTATAAATATTACCCACAACTATAACATTATATCAAATTAACTCCATAATATTTAAAAATGATATTTATAGAAAATTCATCTTTATTTATAAAAGTTGGGGTCTTACAATGTTTCTTAAAATTAAAGATGTTTAATTTTAATAGGGAATATGATTCAACATATTTTATTTTTCCAGCAATTTTATGTTAAAAAATAAAGGAGTTTGTATTGTACTTAAAATTGGATTCCTTGTTAATTAAAATAAAGGAGTTTATTTTGATTTGGAATTTGATTAAGAATAAAGGAGTTTATTTATATTCAAAAATTGATAAAATAAAATAAAGAAGTTTATTGTGATTTAAATTTTGCTTAAAATAAAGAAGTTTATTTTTATTTCAAAATTGGATTTTTAATAAATTTGAAATTTCCCAGTAAATTGATATCGATGCATATATGGAATGAATTTATTATTCATGAGATGAATGTTATTTATTGATACATATGATGATGTGTATGATAATAAATGGGGTTGATTATGAATTATTGACCAATGTGATTGGATTTTTTTAGTTAGATGCATGAATGTATGTGTTTTATTAAATGAGGTATGCGTACCTCGTCTTCTCTAGCTTTTCTTGATGTAATTTCTATCTCCCTCCTATGTACTTCACCTTGACTACTGATCAAGATTTCTATTTATTATAAATAGTTTTGTAATAGGAATAGTTAGAATAATTTTGAAGAATTGGAGACCAAAGAGTAAGGAGCGCTTGAAGACCCGTTTGTAATGGAGCCCATGATTTAAATGTAATAGTTATATTTAAATTTAATTCTTGCACCCTAGGTTTGACCTTTTGGTTCACTTGGTGGCTCTAGTGAACCAAACTAGAATAAAATCCATAATCAATCCGGGTAGAATATAGTATTCTATATACATGCTTATACTCTTTCTCTCTCTCTCTCTTTATATATATATATATATATATATATATGTGTGTGTGTGTGTGTGTGTGTGTGTGTGTGTGTGTGTGTTAAACAGATTGGTTAAGAAAATTAAGAATAGTTCTCACGGCTGAAAAGCTATCTTATGTCCTTAATACGCCTATCCCTGCAATAGTTGCATACAATGCCTCTAAGGAAGAGATTGCTACTTTTAGAAAGTGGCAAGATGATGAACAGTTGGCTCAATGCATCATGCTCGCATCTATGAGTAACGAGATTCAACGTCAACATGAAACTATGGATGCTCCTACTATATTCCTGCACATCAAGTAGTTGATGGTGAAGAAAGTAGGACCTGATAGATATCAGATATCTAAGGAGCTCTTCCGATCTAGGATGACCAATGTCATTACTGTGACACCCCCAAATAGGTCCACATAACCCATTTTGAGTCGCCAAATACACACTACTAAATCCAAATAAAAATCTTCCTATTTACAACTATTAAATTGTCGGGCAAAATACGACAACACATTAGCTGTAAGTTTCAATACAAATAATAGTACTCACACTCCAAACCAATGATACTTTACATAAAGGTACAGTCGATAACTGTTTTAGGAATTAAAATCTTTGGAAAATTCTCAAGGAAGCCTTCATATATGGGAGGCCATGCATCTACGTTATAATAGATATCATATGACTTGAGAATTAACCTTGGTTGACACAATAGACCCCAAAGAAGAACGAGAAGATTACTATCTTGTTCATTCCAATGGTGTGTATCTTCTTGCCATATAATTTTCTCCATTGTCTTAAACTGAGGATTATATTCCAACCATACTCTAAGATTATATAGATAATGCTCATAGATATAGTCAGCAAGTGGATGCGCACAACTGTAACGCCCCAGAAAAATCGGATTTTTATGAGAATTAAATTTTTATTTGATTATGTGGATTAAATAAATTTAATTGATTATTTATGAGAGTAAGCTAATTGTAGGTCATTCTATGACCTAGAAATGTCAGAATGTCGTAGTATTTTGGCTACGTGATAGAATTAAAGTGTTTGAATTTCTAAGACGAAACTAAAAGTTTTCCGAGAAATTTTTTGAAAAACACTATTCACGCATTTCTGCTCGGGAATTATTTTTGAATTTCTAAGAAATACGTAACGATAGAATATCGAGGTGAGATGGAGTATCCAATAATATTTCAGTTATGAAGAACACAGTTTTTCGCCTGCGGACTTAAAATCTAACGTTTAGGGAAAGTGATTTCCAAGAAGGAATGTAACTGTGTATAAGGAATTAAAGCGATGATTGTATAATACGTAGGTATTGTACGAGGTAATAAATACGAGTATGATATGAGGTATTATACGAGTATGTATGAATGATGGTATATCGTTTATCATGAATTAGTATACGAGAATTATACGTATAGTATATGTTATAAGGCTTTTAGTTAAATGGAATGGACTTATAGGATTTGTTAGGAATTGTACAAGCCCAAGTATAGGAATGGTTAAGCCCAATGTATAAGTAAGTTAATTAAGCTAAAGGCCCAAAGTAAGAACCTATTGGTTATTGGATGATTAAAACCCATGGGGCAACCCATGGGTGATCCAAAGTGAGGAACAAATAACTTAATGACTAAGTAAATAATGTGATGAGCAAGTAAAGGATAAGCTATATGCTAAGCAAGTAAACTTAAGGGTTAAGCAACTGATAAGTTAAGTAAACTTAGAGGCTAAATAAAGTGCATATAAGTAATGGGCAAGTAAACTTATAGGCAAAGTATTGTGATGACCAAGTAATTAATTTGATAAGCAAGTAGCTTAATGGCTAAGTAAGTGTGGTGATCAAGTAAACTTAATGACCAAGCAAAAGAAGTAGGGAGCAACTTAACTTAATGCTTAAGAAATGAATAATAAGGAAGTGATTAAGGAGGTGGAGTGGCTTTATGACTATTATACCCTTACTTTGAGATTTCTATAAATAACAAGCTTAGGATTTCATTTGTTGGTTGTTTCATTTCATCCAAACATTATAAGAGCTTATTGGCTTGAGAGAAAAAGTTAAAAAAGCTAGAAAGTTAGACTTTGTTAATTCAAGAAGCAAGAAGGAAGAAGAAGGATTAACAAGAGAACTTCAAGGGTAAGCAATCTTAAACCATGAATCTCTTTCTCTTCATTTGTGAGAGAAGTGGGTAGTGGTAGAACATGTATGCTAAGAAGGAGTACGAATGATGAATCAAAGGGATTAAGTCTTAATAAACCGTAAATAAACCATGTTGTAAGATAAGTAATAAATAAAGTTATGAACTAAGTGAGAACTTATAAGAAAGTGTAATATGTTGCATGAATGAAGTGGCATGATAATAAGAAGCAAGGATGGTGGTTAAAAGATTAATGCCATAATAAATCATGAGAAATGAAATCATAAGTAGTTTGTACTTTTATAGGTTACAAACTCACAAAGTACAAGTAATAACTTATCATGATCATAAGTTAATGAAGTAAGTATGTTAAGATGTTAGTATGTTGGATAAAATCCAATTGAAACGCTGAACAAATCATAAGAAACGAAGTTAAGCCGTAATTTACACGATTAGACGATAATCGTCGAATTCGTGAAATTCTCGGAATGGAAGTTGAATTTTGATATTGAGATTGGGAACATTGGTTTTCAATGGAGAATAGTCTTATTTGGCATTCTAGAGTTGCAAACTTGAAAATAACTGAATTTTGACTTAGAACGAAGAAACGAGCGTTGAACGTTTACGAACGTTTATCGTTTTCATTAAAAATAGACTAATAGGTGAATTTTTAGTTAACGAAGTCGAATAGATAAAATTCTTGCATGAACACGTAGAGTATGTAATTTGTGAATTGTAGGCTCTTGAACGAGCTAATTCGGACTTATAACGAAGAAGTTACGAGCCCGGGAATCTCACAAAATCAAAAATCTGTCAAAATTGTCTGATGCACAGAGTCCGCGCCGCAGCGCGGCTCAAGGCATAATAGCCCGCACCGCAGTGCGAGGCCGAGGCATGATGCACTATTAGTTGGTGCCTCAACTCGTCCATAACAAAGAGGACTCACGTCGTAGCGCCAAGTCCGGGTCTTTAGCCACTGAAGTATCTCGCCGCAGCGCGGCTAATGCAAAGAGAACTGGCGCCGCAGCACCAGTCTTAAGATCTAGACAATGAAGGATGGTTACAGGTAAAGCATGAATGGAAATTGTTTAATCAATTAACTAAGGAACTTAATAAAATATTATTGAGTCATGATTAAACCTCAAGTATGATCACTTAGGGTTAAAGTAAGTCAATTGCATATGAACGTAAGAACGACGTAACGGAACGCCGACAGTGAAAACTTGGTTAACCAAATTAGGTTTTGTAATTCCAATTGATTGAAATGAATAGTAGAATGTACGTGTACTTTATGTACGTGATTAGATTAACTTTAAATCACTTTTATAGTAGTAACGGTATGAATTTAAGTATGGATTAAGAATAATTAAACGAAGAATGTGAAGGGTAATTAATTAAACTGTGAATGGTATTCAACAATGATATTTCACCAATGACGATCGATTAACTGTTTAAAGATATTAGAACGTTAGTAAGTCATGAGGAATGATAAATAACTTGAAACGAGTTGTATTACTGAAATAATTTCAGTTAAGTTAGAGAAAAGGAAGAAGTTGGTAAGAACGATGTAAACTTTAACTGCAAGCCGGAACCAATATTAACAAATCTAATACATGATTAGATTGAGAAGAAGTGTAAGATTCGTTAGGAACCATGTATGTTCATTCATAACCTAATGTGGTATGTTATGTGGTTATATGTTGTAGGGACCATAAATAATCAAAGGAAAAAGTAATTTTACTGTAGCAGACGCTGAAGGCAAGTTTTTCTAAACGCTTGTGTAACCTTCGTGTTAGCCAGGTTTTCTGTGATTCATGTTATGAGATGCATGAATTGTTTTACTAAAGGGTCGATGCCAGTTTTATCTCGGCTAGACTAATCTTGAAGAGTTGATTGATTTATTTACAAGTCTTTCAATATAGAATTGCTAACGCTATCTTACGCCAATTGTTTGGTACGGATTCAAGGTAAGCCTGAGTATGTACAAACAAATGTATTTTTCATCGATTATTCGATGGGCACATGAGGTTGCCAAAAATTAAACGTACACACGTTTAATGAATGTAGTGTTGATCAACATAGAGTACTATAGGTTGATCACCTAGAAGTGCTTGTAAGCTATGCCGGACTTACGGACTTAGTGCCGGGTTGTCCTTTTCAAAGAAATTATGAAATGCTCATGGTCTTGGACCAGAATTGATGTTTTACTGAATATTGTCATTGTAAAACGTTTTGAAGGAAAAGAAACGATATTTTGAATTATCGATAGTATTTCGTAACTATTATTTAGTTATTGAAGATATATGATTCCTATGTTTCAAGAATGTTGTTTAAAAAGAAATTGTTATACTTACTGAGCTTGTAATGCTGTGACACCCCCAAATCTGGCCACTTCTATCCCATAGATTTGGTGTTCACTGTCCAATTAAATCATAACTAACTACCTATATCCAAAGGATAAAATTAAACTCAAAAGTTAAAATAATAAATCTCCCATTAAAGGGTTACATAATCTCAAATAAATCCCAGGTCATCTAACCTTTATTACAATCACCAGCGAAAAATTAAAATATGATTATAATTAAATCCATTACATAAGCTTCATAAATAATATAAATTAAACGTTGTCGTCTAATCAAGCACTTTGTCTTTGCCCTTGCTTGTAGAAAGCTTTTCAAACTTCATAACTTCATCTGCATTGTTTTGTGCAAGAGTGAGCAAACAATTGCTCACAAGAAGGATAATATACAATAATGTTTTATGAATGACAATTAACTGAGTTTTCAATGGTAAAGTATTCTTACCGGAATAAGAAACTTTAATTCAACAGCAATGAGTTCAAAGGAATAATGAACGTTTAAGTTAACAATAGATAACAACATCAAAGAATATACTGAGGGTCACAAGACCACGAACTCTATTCTAGGTTTACAAGTATTTCTACTTTAACCTTTAATAGTCTAAACGACTATAATCATCATCTATGTCCTAAGTTCACAGGTGTTTCTACTGTAACCTTTAACAGTCTAAACGACTATATGGACCATCATCTCGTACTCCAGGTGATCAACCCTTTGTACTATGTATTGCGCAAACATTTTAACGCTATTGCGTATTTCTAAAATAATCCCCTAATAATAGGGTTGTTCATCTCAGCTTAGATCATCAAGTTCCGAACCAAATGGAGTTTGATTGGGAATTAGCTTTCAAGGAATTCTAGATCTTTAGAATGCTCATCAAACAAGTACTGGTTGAATCAGATAGAAATAAATAACTATTCAGAGTTTGATTATAATATCTTTATGAACAAGGTATATTGATGAATCAATAAGAGCTAGAGTATTAATAATTTCTAAATTGAACAAATGTTATCATTGACAACATGCTTTCAAAATTTGTGTGAGTACATATGCAAACCAAAGGAAGTTTGGTTTGGGTAGACTTCAAGGGTAATTTAGAGTTTAGAAAATTCATCAACTAAGGATTAGTTGAATTGGTAAAGAATCGCTAAGCAACTTAGAGTTCGGTTGTAAGACCCCGAATTTTATGAAATAAAAGTATTCAATTTTTCTTATAATTACTATTCAGTAAATGGTTAAATTGATAAAAGTTTAAAGTTACGAGTGAAATATGATTTTTTTTCAAAATAAGCAAGTGATTATAAAATAATCATTGTTGTCGGGGAATATTCGTTTGGTCGTGGAATATTCTTTCTGTCGGGGAATATTCGTACGACGGCGCAGCCATTTGTGGGCCCCATAACAGAATAACTGTCGGATGAAGAAAATGACAAATTTGAGTTTTTACAAATAACGGCGTAGTTGTTACCGTTAACACTGTTGGAATACCCGGTGGTTAAAATACAGTAATACGCGTTATTGCACAGTAGCACACGGTATTGCACCAATTATTGATTCTTACGCAAGAAGGCACTACTCAATAATTGTTACAGTAATTACTGTTCAATATTTTATTTTATTGATTCAATAATTGCTACGTTGAAATTTTATATTATTGTTGTTCAATAATTGTTGCTGCACAGTATTTCCCATTATCAGATCAATAATTCATATTATTTGAATAGTATTATTAGATAGCATTATTGGCAATGTCTAGAAAGTTCTGTTTAAGGAGAGGTTTGGTCATCTAATTGCGCGCCAGTAAGGAGAAATCCTTATTGGAAAGCCCCCTCTTTCCTGGGAACGGCCTGGTTGTCATAAATGTGATTCTGTAATATTATTTGTGAATAATTAATTATTGATTCATATGATAAGGAAATATTTATTTTATGTGGATATAAATGAGAGATATATTTTTGTGGTTAAAAATGAAGGAGTTAATGTTGAGGTTTTTATCCGTATTTTTGTCGGAATGGAGGTATTAAAAATCAGGATTTTTGAGATATTTTGCGGGGGTTATAATTTTTAATCCGACCGTTGGATCGTGGTAATTTTTGGATATGTTATACATATATAAGTTGAGTATATGTCCATAAATTTTGAACCGTTAAAAATGAACGTATGATTTGTTATGAATTTTAAGAGGTGGCTGATTCGGAAATCAGGTTATAAATCATTTTTGGTGGAAAATTCTAGAATTGGTGGGCCCCACTTGTGGTTGGTGAAGAAATGTGCTGAATTATATTTCAAATGTGGTGGGTGGGAATAGTAGCAGGTAAAGCCATCAGGTTGCAGGTCAAACCTACCAAAATTTTCCTATAAATAGAGGGCTAAGTTAGAATTGAAAATCACACCAGAAACATAAGTTTTCTCTCTTTCTCTCTCTATATTATGAAGCATATTTTGTGAGTATTTAGATACTTTAAGAGTTGCTATTCAGTGCAAGTTTTCTTCGGCTTTACATTCCGGTCAGAAGTACTGCTCTTTTGAGGTAAGGGATAGTAAGGGATTTTAAGGGTTGTTATGATTTTTAGTTTCGTAATTTTTCTGATCTTCAAAAATTCTGGAAAAATTTGAAATGATATTTTGATGAGTTTTCTTGATTGTGTCCAAAAATGGTGATTTTTGGATGTATAGATTGAGAGTTATGAATTTTATGAGAAAAGACTATTTTAGAAGTAACAGCTTATAATTTCTTGTGGTTAACTCTAAAATTGATGAAATTTTTATTGGGAGTACATGTATATGATAGGAGTATACTCTGTGAATTTTAGAATTTTTAGATAAAAGTACAATTTTTGATAAATGTCTAAATATTCGGCTGTTTTGGCCATATGAAAAATAGTAAATAACTTTTAAAAATTCTGAGAAAAATATATGTTCAATATGGGACTATATTCTGCTAAATTCCAGAAAAGAAATATTTTTGGAACGGATTTGGTATTTTTCATGAAAATAGTCTAGTTATGAGACAATGAATTAAATATGTTATGTGAAGTAAGAAAATTGGAAAATAGGATTTTATGGCTTGAGAATCCTATATATGAGGTATATGCAGATTTTTGATGAGGGTTTTGGTTATTGATGATGAAATCTTAAGAGTTGACATTTTATGATGATTAAATGCATTAATTAGTAAAGTGTAAACAATTTAAATAAATTGTTTATAAGCTTAAGAATATTATTCTTTCAATATCATTATACCGAAATATTGGTATGTATATTATTGTGGAATTTCTACCTTTTTCAAGTCGGAGTTACTATTCATGAGTTACTATTCATGAGTTACTATTCACGACAAAATTGGTTTCTTTTTCTAACCAAATTATAGTTGAGTTATGAATATTACTCTTGAGATTAAAACTATGTATTGATTATATTGATTTTATTATCATATATAATATTTTTATAACCCTGATGTTGAAATTCTCTTTCACTAGAGTGTAAAGATGGGTAGATTATTGGTATGATCATGACTAGGGTTCTCTTTGGCCTGTAGTGCAAAGTTGAATTGTGACTGGTATGATCATGACCATTGAATTTATAATTGAATATCTTAAGCTTAAGTGCAAAGGTGAATTGATCAACATGGTTATAATTATTGTTTATATAAATTCTGAAATGATTATATATATTTGGCCTGTAGTGCAAATATGAATTGTTGATGAATATCTTTGGCATGTAGTGCAAAGATGTCCTGTTGATGAATATCTTTGGCCTGTAGCGCAAAGATGAACTGTTGTTGAATATCTTTGGCCCGTAGTGCAAAGATGGTTTGTTGATGAATATCTTTGGCCCGTAGTGCAAAGATGGATTTGTTAGTATGATTATAAACAGGAACTGTGATTTGGTATAACCATGATCTTTTATGTTTCAGGTAAAGACAAGTGATGAAAATTATCTTTGTCCTGGATGAGAAGAGGAATTTAGAATCATAATTATGATTATGAGTTATTTATATGATTGTGGACCAGAACTGTTGATTGATGTTACAGGGATAAAATATTGTTGGTGGATTTTTAACATGGAGAAGATAATAGACTTTATAGTGTATTTGACTTTTCTAATGGATTGCATGTTCCGCTGCAACTATGGTTGAAATTTTTATCATCTACCATATGTTCTAAATCTCTGATTTATTATTGATGAAGACTATTGATAATTTATTTATCTTTAGTCATGATATTCTTTACTGAGCTAGTTGTGCTCACCCTTTTGCTTCACAATTCCTTTCAGGTAATAAGAGTGTAGCTGGGTCGAGCGGGGGTAACAAGGGAATAGAACGGTGGTCATCATTTAGTAGTTATATTTGGTGAAGAAAATAGGGTGAGGCGAACCCAACGTTGGAAGGGTGTTTTATCACTATCATACAAGATGTCTAATGACATACAACCTCGTGTCATCATAAGACAGGGTTGTGCTCATCCACTTGCTGAGTATATCTATGGGCACTACCTATATAATCTTGGTGTTTATTTGAAGTATAATTCTCAATTAGAGACAGTGGAGATAATGATAAGTCAAGAGAAGACTCACCATTGGGAAGAATATGATAGTAATCTTCTCATTTTTCTTTGGGGTCTATTGGGTCAACCAAGGATAATTCTGTGGCCATATGATATCTATCATAACCTAGACGCGTGGCCTCCCATGTACGAAGGTTTCCTTGAGCACTTCCCAAAGATTCTAATTTCTAAAATAGTTTTTGACTATACCTTTATGTAAGGTGTTATTGTGAGGTGATGTCCACGGTTGGAACATGAGTCACATTTGGTATATATTTGTATTCAAACTCACAGCATATGTGGTGTTGTATTTTGCACGACAATTGTTGTAATAAAGTTGTAGTTGTTTTCTGTACCATGTATTTGGCGACTCAGAATAGGTTGGATGGAATGGACCTATTTTGGGGGCGTCACATTTTGGTATCAGAGCTTAGGGATATGATCTCTGGCGGAGATCGGGGAATAGGACTAGGAGGGGAGAGACGAGTAAATCCTTCGCTAGTGTGTCCTACCTAAGCTTATTTGTTGGTCAGTCATAATATCGGGATATTATGTGATATGTTAATTTGTTAAATTAACCTTTGTTTTTGAAGCTGTATTCTAGAATGATATCTGAAATACAGGAGATGAGCAATGGAGAAATCATGATGACAAGAAAGATGGAATCCGAAATAAAAGCAAGGTATTCTCAACTCTTTGAAATACCAGGTACGTAAATTTCGAGGACGAAATTTCATAAGGAGGGGAGATTGTAAGACCCCGAATTTTATGAAATAAAAGTATTCAATTTTTCTTATAATTACTATTCAGTAAATGGTTAAATTGATAAAAGTTTAAAGTTATGAGTGAAATATGATTTTTTTTCAAAATAAGCAAGTGGTTATAAAATAATCATTGTTGTCGGGGAATATTCGTTTGGTCGTGGAATATTCTTTCTGTCGGGGAATATTCGTACGACGGCGCAGCCATTTGTGGGCCCCATAACAGAATAACTGTCGGATGAAGAAAATGACAAATTTGAGTTTTTACAAATAACGGCGTAGTTGTTACCGTTAACACTGTTGGAATACCCGGTGGTTAAAATACAGTAATACGCGTTATTGCACAGTAGCACACGGTATTGCACCAATTATTGATTCTTACGTAAGAAGGCACTACTCAATAATTGTTACAGTAATTACTGTTCAATATTTTATTTTATTGATTCAATAATTGCTACGTTGAAATTTTATATTATTGTTGTTCAATAATTGTTGCTGCACAGTATTTCCCATTATCAGATCAATAATTCATATTATTTGAATAGTATTATTAGATAGCATTATTGGCAATGTCTAGAAAGTTCTGTCTAAGGAGAGGTTTGGTCATCTAATTGCGCGCCAGTAAGGAGAAATCCTTATTGGAAAGCCCCCTCTTTCCTGGGAACGGCCTGGTTGTCATAAATGTGATTCTGTAATATTATTTGTGAATAATTAATTATTGATTCATATGATAAGGAAATATTTATTTTATGTGGATATAAATGAGGGATATATTTTTGTGGTTAAAAATGAAGGAGTTAATGTTGAGGTTTTTATCCGTATTTTTGTCGGAATGGAGGTATTAAAAATCAGGATTTTTGAGATATTTTGCGGGGGTTATAATTTTTAATCCGACCGTTGGATCGTGGTAATTTTTGGATATGTTATACATATATAAGTTGAGTATATGTCCATAAATTTTGAACCGTTAAAAATGAACGTATGATTTGTTATGAATTTTAAGAGGTGGCTGATTCGGAAATCAGGTTATAAATCATTTTTGGTGGAAAATTCTAGAATTGGTGGGCCCCACTTGTGGTTGGTGAAGAAATGTGCTGAATTATATTTCAAATGTGGTGGGTGGGAATAGTAGCAGGTAAAGCCATCAGGTTGCAGGTCAAACCTACCAAAATTTTCCTATAAATAGAGGGCTAAGTTAGAATTGAAAATCACACCAGAAACATAAGTTTTCTCTCCTTCTCTCTCTATATTATGAAGCATATTTTGTGAGTATTTAGATACTTTAAGAGTTGCTATTCAGTGCAAGTTTCCTTCGGCTTTACATTCCGGTCAGAAGTACTGCACTTTTGAGGTAAGGGATAGTAAGGGATTTTAAGGGTTGTTATGATTTTTAGTTTCGTAATTTTTCTGATCTTCAAAAATTCTGGAAAAATTTGAAATGATATTTTGATGAGTTTTCTTGATTGTGTCCAAAAATGGTGATTTTTGGATGTATAGATTGAGAGTTATGAATTTTATGAGAAAAGACTATTTTAGAAGTAACAGCTTATAATTTCTTGTGGTTAACTCTAAAATTGATGAAATTTTTATTGGGAGTACATGTATATGATAGGAGTATACTCTGTGAATTTCAGAATTTTTAGATAAAAGTACAATTTTTGATAAATGTCTAAATATTCGGCTGTTTTGGCCATATGAAAAATAGTAAATGACTTTTAAAAATTCTGAGAAAAATATATGTTCAATATGGGACTATATTCTGCTAAATTTCAGAAAAGAAATATTTTTGGAACTGATTTGGTATTTTTCATGAAAATAGTCTAGTTATGAGACAATGAATTAAATATGTTATGTGAAGTAAGAAAATTGGAAAATAGGATTTTATGGCTTGAGAATCCTATATATGAGGTATATGCAGATTTTTGATGAGGGTTTTGGTTATTGATGATGAAATCTTAAGAGTTGACATTTTATGATGATTAAATGCATTAATTAGTAAAGTGTAAACAATTTAAATAAATTGTTTATAAGCTTAAGAATATTATTCTTTCAATATCATTATACCGAAATATTGGTATGTATATTATTGTGGAATTTCTACCTTTTTCAAGTCGGAGTTACTATTCATGAGTTACTATTCACGAGTTACTATTCACGACAAAATTGGTTTCTTTTTCTAACCAAATTATAGTTGAGTTATGAATATTACTCTTGAGATTAAAACTATGTATTGATTATATTGATTTTATTATCATATATAACATTTTTATAACCCTGATGTTGAAATTCTCTTTCACTAGAGTGTAAAGATGGGTAGATTATTGGTATGATCATGACTAGGGTTCTCTTTGGCCTGTAGTGCAAAGTTGAATTGTGACTGGTATGACCATGACCATTGAATTTATAATTGAATATCTTAAGCTTAAGTGCAAAGGTGAATTGATCAACATGGTTATAATTATTGTTTATATAAATTCTGAAATGATTATATATATTTGGCCTGTAGTGCAAATATGAATTGTTGATGAATATCTTTGGCATGTAGTGCAAAGATGTCCTGTTGATGAATATCTTTGGCCTGTAGTGCAAAGATGAACTGTTGTTGAATATCTTTGGCCCGTAGTGCAAAGATGGTTTGTTGATGAATATCTTTGGCCCGTAGTGCAAAGATGGATTTGTTAGTATGATTATAAACAGGAACTGTGATTTGGTATAACCATGATCTTTGATGTTTCAGGTAAAGACAAGTGATGAAAATTATCTTTGTCCTGGATGAGAAGAGGAATTTAGAATCACAATTATGATTATGAGTTATTCATATGATTGTGGACCAGAACTGTTGATTGATGTTACAGGGATAAAATATTGTTGGTGGATTTTTAACATGGAGAAGATAATAGACTTTATAGTCTATTTGACTCTTCTAATGGATTGCATGTTCCGCTGCAACTATGGTTGAAATTTTTATCATCTACCATATGTTCTAAATCTCTGATTTATTATTGATGAAGACTATTGATAATTTATTTATCTTTAGTCATGATATTCTTTACTGAGCTAGTTGTGCTCACCCTTTTGCTTCACAATTCCTTTCAGGTAATAAGAGTGTAGCTGGGTCGAGCGGGGGTAACAAGGGAATAGAACGGTGGTCATCATTTAGTAGTTATATTTGGTGAAGAAAATAGGGTGAGGCGAACCCAACGTTGGAAGGGTGTTTTGTCACTATCATACAAGATGTCTAATGACATACAACCTCGTGTCATCATAAGACAGGGTTGTGCTCATCCACTTGCTGAGTATATCTATGGGCACTACCTATATAATCTTGGTGTTTGTTTGAAGTATAATTCTCAATTAGAGACAGTGGAGATAATGATAAGTCAAGAGAAGACTCACCATTGGGAAGAATATGATAGTAATCTTCTCATTTTTCTTTGGGGTCTATTGGGTCAACCAAGGATAATTCTGTGGCTATATGATATCTATCATAACCTAGACGCGCGGCCTCCCATGTACAAAGGTTTCCTTGAGCACTTCCCAAAGATTCTAATTTCTAAAACAGTTTTTGACTATACCTTTATGTAAGGTGTTATTGTGAGGTGATGTCCACGGTTGGAACATGAGTCACATTTGGTATATATTTGTATTCAAACTCACAGCATATGTGGTGTTGTATTTTGCACGACAATTGTTGTAATAAAGTTGTAGTTGTTTTCTGTACCATGTATTTGGCGACTCAGAATAGGTTGGATGGAATGGACCTATTTTGGGGGCGTCACATTTTGGTATCAGAGCTTAGGGATATGATCTCTGGCGGAGATCGGGGAATAGGACTAGGAGGGGAGAGACGAGTAAATCCTTCGCTAGTGTGTCCTACCTAAGCTTATTTGTTGGTCAGTCATAATATCGGGATATTATGTGATATGTTAATTTGTTAAATTAACCTTTGTTTTTGAAGCTGTATTCTAGAATGATATCTGAAATACAGGAGATGAGCAATGGAGAAATCATGATGACAAGAAAGATGGAATCCGAAATAAAAGCAAGGTATTCTCAACTCTTTGAAATACCAGGTACGTAAATTTCGAGGACGAAATTTCATAAGGAGGGGAGATTGTAAGACCCCGAATTTTATGAAATAAAAGTATTCAATTTTTCTTATAATTACTATTCAGTAAATGGTTAAATTGATAAAAGTTTAAAGTTATGAGTGAAATATGATTTTTTTTCAAAATAAGCAAGTGGTTATAAAATAATCATTGTTGTCGGGGAATATTCGTTTGGTCTTGGAATATTCTTTCTGTCGGGGAATATTCGTACGACGGCGCAGCCATTTGTGGGCCCCATAACAGAATAACTGTCGGATGAAGAAAATGACAAATTTGAGTTTTTACAAATAACGGCGTAGTTGTTACCGTTAACACTGTTGGAATACCCGGTGGTTAAAATACAGTAATACGCGTTATTGCACAGTAGCACACGGTATTGCACCAATTATTGATTCTTACGCAAGAAGGCACTACTCAATAATTGTTACAGTAATTACTGTTCAATATTTTATTTTATTGATTCAATAATTGCTACGTTGAAATTTTATATTATTGTTGTTCAATAATTGTTGCTACACAGTATTTCCCATTATCAGATCAATAATTCATATTATTTGAATAGTATTATTAGATAGCATTATTGGCAATGTCTAGAAAGTTCTGTCTAAGGAGAGGTTTGGTCATCTAATTGCGCGCCAGTAAGGAGAAATCCTTATTGGAAAGCCCCCTCTTTCCTGGGAACGGCCTGGTTGTCATAAATGTGATTCTGTAATATTATTTGTGAATAATTAATTATTGATTCATATGATAAGGAAATATTTATTTTATGTGGATATAAATGAGAGATATATTTTTGTGGTTAAAAATGAAGGAGTTAATGTTGAGGTTTTTATCCGTATTTTTGTCGGAATGGAGGTATTAAAAATCAGGATTTTTGAGATATTTTGCGGGGGTTATAATTTTTAATCCGACCGTTGGATCGTGGTAATTTTTGGATATGTTATACATATATAAGTTGAGTATATGTCCATAAATTTTGAACCGTTAAAAATGAACGTATGATTTGTTATGAATTTTAAGAGGTGGCTGATTCGGAAATCAGGTTATAAATCATTTTTGGTGAAAAATTCTAGAATTGGTGGGCCCCACTTGTGGTTGGTGAAGAAATGTGCTGAATTATATTTCAAATGTGGTGGGTGGGAATAGTAGCAGGTAAAGCCATCAGGTTGCAGGTCAAACCTACCAAAATTTTCCTATAAATAGAGGGCTAAGTTAGAATTGAAAATCACACCAGAAACATAAGTTTTCTCTCTTTCTCTCTCTATATTATGAAGCATATTTTGTGAGTATTTAGATACTTTAAGAGTTGCTATTCAGTGCAAGTTTTCTTCGGCTTTACATTCCGGTCAGAAGTACTGCTCTTTTGAGGTAAGGGATAGTAAGGGATTTTAAGGGTTGTTATGATTTTTAGTTTCGTAATTTTTCTGATCTTCAAAAATTCTGGAAAAATTTGAAATGATATTTTGATGAGTTTTCTTGATTGTGTCCAAAAATGGTGATTTTTGGATGTATAGATTGAGAGTTATGAATTTTATGAGAAAAGACTATTTTAGAAGTAACAGCTTATAATTTCTTGTGGTTAACTCTAAAATTGATGAAATTTTTATTGGGAGTACATGTATATGATAGGAGTATACTCTGTGAATTTTAGAATTTTTAGATAAAAGTACAATTTTTGATAAATGTCTAAATATTCGGCTGTTTTGGCCATATGAAAAATAGTAAATAACTTTTAAAAATTCTGAGAAAAATATATGTTCAATATGGGACTATATTCTGCTAAATTCCAGAAAAGAAATATTTTTGGAACGGATTTGGTATTTTTCATGAAAATAGTCTAGTTATGAGACAATGAATTAAATATGTTATGTGAAGTAAGAAAATTGGAAAATAGGATTTTATGGCTTGAGAATCCTATATATGAGGTATATGCAGATTTTTGATGAGGGTTTTGGTTATTGATGATGAAATCTTAAGAGTTGACATTTTATGATGATTAAATGCATTAATTAGTAAAGTGTAAACAATTTAAATAAATTGTTTATAAGCTTAAGAATATTATTCTTTCAATATCATTATACCGAAATATTGGTATGTATATTATTGTGGAATTTCTACCTTTTTCAAGTCGGAGTGACTATTCATGAGTTACAATTCATGAGTTACTATTCACGACAAAATTGGTTTCTTTTTCTAACCAAATTATAGTTGAGTTATGAATATTACTCTTGAGATTAAAACTATGTATTGATTATATTGATTTTATTATCATATATAATATTTTTATAACCCTGATGTTGAAATTCTCTTTCACTAGAGTGTAAAGATGGGTAGATTATTGGTATGATCATGACTAGGGTTCTCTTTGGCCTGTAGTGCAAAGTTGAATTGTGACTGGTATGATCATGACCATTGAATTTATAATTGAATATCTTAAGCTTAAGTGCAAAGGTGAATTGATCAACATGGTTATAATTATTGTTTATATAAATTCTGAAATGATTATATATATTTGGCCTGTAGTGCAAATATGAATTGTTGATGAATATCTTTGGCATGTAGTGCAAAGATGTCCTGTTGATGAATATCTTTGGCCTGTAGCGCAAAGATGAACTGTTGTTGAATATCTTTGGCCCGTAGTGCAAAGATGGTTTGTTGATGAATATCTTTGGCTCGTAGTGCAAAGATGGATTTGTTAGTATGATTATAAACAGGAACTGTGATTTGGTATAACCATGATCTTTTATGTTTCAGGTAAAGACAAGTGATGAAAATTATCTTTGTCCTGGATGAGAAGAGGAATTTAGAATCATAATTATGATTATGAGTTATTTATATGATTGTGGACCAGAACTGTTGATTGATGTTACAGGGATAAAATATTGTTGGTGGATTTTTAACATGGAGAAGATAATAGACTTTATAGTGTGTTTGACTTTTCTAATGGATTGCATGTTCCGCTGCAACTATGGTTGAAATTTTTATCATCTACCATATGTTCTAAATCTCTGATTTATTATTGATGAAGACTATTGATAATTTATTTATCTTTAGTCATGATATTCTTTACTGAGCTAGTTGTGCTCACCCTTTTGCTTCACAATTCCTTTCAGGTAATAAGAGTGTAGCTGGGTCGAGCGGGGGTAACAAGGGAATAGAACGGTGGTCATCATTTAGTAGTTATATTTGGTGAAGAAAATAGGGTGAGGCGAACCCAACGTTGGAAGGGTGTTTTATCACTATCATACAAGATGTCTAATGACATACAACCTCGTGTCATCATAAGACAGGGTTGTGCTCATCCACTTGCTGAGTATATCTATGGGCACTACCTATATAATCTTGGTGTTTATTTGAAGTATAATTCTCAATTAGAGACAGTGGAGATAATGATAAGTCAAGAGAAGACTCACCATTGGGAAGAATATGATAGTAATCTTCTCATTTTTCTTTGGGGTCTATTGGGTCAACCAAGGATAATTCTGTGGCCATATGATATCTATCATAACCTAGACGCGTGGCCTCCCATGTACGAAGGTTTCCTTGAGCACTTCCCAAAGATTCTAATTTCTAAAACAGTTTTTGACTATACCTTTATGTAAGGTGTTATTGTGAGGTGATGTCCACGGTTGGAACATGAGTCACATTTGGTATATATTTGTATTCAAACTCACAGCATATGTGGTGTTGTATTTTGCACGACAATTGTTGTAATAAAGTTGTAGTTGTTTTCTGTACCATGTATTTGGCGACTCAGAATAGGTTGGATGGAATGGACCTATTTTGGGGTTGTTACATTGGTACAATAACGTAAGATACTACAGTGATACTGAAGAACGAAGATCAAACAACAATTATTATTAGCTGAAGAAACACACTTCTTACAATAATAATACAGACTTTGAATAAAAAGTTAAAGATTAACTAACTTGCTCAACAATAAATGAGTACAAACTTTGAATAACCGAGGTAATCTCGATTGGAATAAAGAAACAAAGATTAACTAGCTTGCTCAACAATAAATGAGGGTTAAAGAACTTGCATGATAATAAATCGTTAAACAAGAGATTAAAAATAGAGAATTTGCATAAGTATAACATAACAATGAAAAGTAACCTTGCTGAATAATAAAGTAGCAAAGGTTAGAGAACTTGCCTTGTGCGTAGGTTAAACAATCACTACTCACGTTCACCACAAGTCCTACATATACCATATGTATTGAAAATACACATTAGTTACACTAATATTAGTTTCATATAACTTCCTAACAATATCACATCTTTTCATGAACATCACTATTTAACTTTATTACAACTGCTTAAGTGATCAAGTCATTGCACCACATACACATTAACAACTTGATACAACATCGTATTACATGTCCAACATGTTATCATTAAGTTATACTAATACACAAAGGGTTGCACTTGCATTCGCGCATCCTGATGCCCTCCGATTGGCTCTAAATACACAAAAGTCCTAAAGATGGCCATTTTGATTACTATTATAAACCTCAAATTAAAACACTTAAAGCATGAAAGTTTTAGGTCTATTCCTCCTCGTTCCGGATCATCTTGAATCAACTCAATCGGAGTTCGTATGAGAAAGTTATGGCAGTTTTACTACATGAGGTCAAAACTGCCCAACTTAGACAATTTTTCCAGGGCCGGGGCGCGGTTCAGTGGCGCCGGGGCATGAGTACCAGTGCCAGGGCGCGAGTACCAGCGCCGAGGCGTGAGTTCCAGTGATGGGGCACGAGCTATTGGCCCATTTTTGGCACTAGGGCGATAACTTTGGCGCTGGGGCGCCGAAACTCAGAGAACCCAACAACGAACAACAGAACAACTAAATTTTGTACTAAATGATATTGCTAACATCTAAATTTACATGAACAACTAACATAATTTACCCATAATCATAACCAATTATTCAGATACTAATTAAGAACGACTAAACCAAGATTTTAGAAAACTTAAATTTTGAAAACACGGTTTAAAAAAAAACTAAAACTCTATAGTTGATAACACAGTAAACAATGTGAATTCATTAATAGATCAAAATACTCTATTCAACCTACGTTCCGTTCGTATCTCAATGAAATACCATAAACAAACATCAATTTACAATTTCACAACCAAATTAGCCATTAAAATTGGTACTTACATGATTACATATGGAAACATACCAAGAATACATATACTGACAAATTTTCTTCCTACTGTAAACGAAATTTGCATGCGATAATTGTTTAAACACCATATCTAATCACTATAAACATTTACAACTCCCATAACTTAGTTACAAACAACAATTCGGAAGAAAAACTAGAACTCACAGAGCATAGAAGAAATAGAATTCACAGAATATAATAAAGCTTCACCGAAATACTCGTAAATAATATCAAAGTGGTAGAACATACCTTTTTCTTCTTAACAGAAATCCTTGCTACACACTGGAATTGTTCTTCTCTGCACAAACTCTCTCTCAAATTCTCTCAAGTCTCAATTCTCTCTTTTGCCTAACACAACTAGAATGAAGTTCTGATATCTAGTATGCGTAACATAAGAAAACACAAACTGATGTGGCCTTAATAGCCATCATCAGTTATCAAAATAACGTCTACAACATATATCAATACGTTATATTTATTATTTATTTTATTTAAATTATTTACAAATTCAAAAATTAAAAATCCAAAAGCCATAAGGCTTTGTTTGGCAAATCCCTTTAAAATAAAATAGTTTATGTAATACCCGGTAAAAATAAATAAATAAATATTGAATAATTAATATTATTTTATTTTAAAATATTTTAATTGGACTTTATCTTTTATTTGGGTCAAACTAGTCACTTATTTTGGGCTAATAAGTTAATAAGTGTTGGATAAATTAATTTAGTAAAAGTTGGGCCTTAAAAACTAATTGGATTTAATTTATATGTGAGTAATAATAAATCTTATTAAAAATAAAATAAATAAGATATATTAACTAATAAATAAATAAGTACTAAACCTAATCATATGAACACACGAATTGAAACTGAAGAAAAAAAAAGGGGTGCAGCCACTGACTATTTCGGAAGGGAGAAAAAGAAAAAGAATTGTATCAGGTTTGTTTTTTTTTCTTTTCTTTTACTGCTTTCAGTTATAAAATGTTCTTGGCAATTTGATTTATAGAGATGAATAGTGATGGCAGTCAAGTTTTGGCGCTTTATAAATTCTTTTACTGCTTCTGACAGTTTATATATATATATATGATATACATATAGAGTTTGGTTACATGCATTATTTTATATATATATATATATATATATATATATATATATATATATATATATATACCTAGCTAGGTGCTGCAAACAATTGGTACGTTATTATTATTATTACATATATATATATATATATATATATATATATATATATATATATATATTTAAGGATTGGATTTATCCATCAACTGCAACATTGAGTTTTGGCCAGGAAATTATATATACGGAATTTACATATTTATTGAAGTTATATATAGTATTTTGAATTAATTAATTTCGACATAAGTATAATAGTTTTTAATAATAAATTTAATTGTATTATATTATTAATGATTGAATTGTAATAAAATTTTATTAAAATTATTTAGGTTGAACGGAGAGAGTCTAAACGAGTTTGTTTTTAATAAACTTTGGGTATTACATTGCTTAATCCAGGTACGGATTCCGTACTCTTTTAGCGAGATTCTTTATTTTTGATTTATTAGTTTCGTTATTCGTTTCGAAATTTAGTATTGCCTCTCATAATTATTTCTTGTCAATTTATTGTGATAGTCTGTTTGGGCATTTTTTTACTAGAACTCCTATTTGTACTCTTTAGACTAGTGTACCATGTCTATTTAATTATTTCGATCCTTGTAGAAAGTACATGTTAATATATTTGGAGACTTTGTGTTGATATTTTGTTTCAGTTTAACATGTACATGTTAGAACCCCTTTGTTGTGTCGCATGTGTTGTGGCATTATATTTTGTTAGAATACCGTAGGGTATACCTGAGCTATAACCACCTGTGGGGGTACCACAGACATGTCCTCTTGGCACCGAGGCATGACACTTTCCGTGGCAGTGTGATTAGTCCACGGCGTCTCCGTTTTGTGCTCCGTTGGGAGTTGGCCATTTGGTGTTTTGTTGTGGGAGGCGTATGGGTCGACCCTAGTTTTCTGTTCTGTTCTGTTCTGCGGTTTGGTGATGTTTGTGCCAAACACGCCTTCCGATTTTATATGCATTGGATTCGCGGTCCAATGTGTGTAACTTGCCTGTGTGGCATTATTTGACTTGCCTATGTGGCATTATTTGACTTGCCTGTGTGGCAAGGTATATTTCTGTTTTATTCTGAGCTCGGTATGAAATAACACCCAGCCATTTGATTCAGCCTATTATTTCGTTGTGTTAGATTTGTTCGTTTCGTTTCAGTTCGTTTCGTCTCTTTTCATTTAATTGAGTTAGTTATTTCGGTTCATTATTTGTATTCTATATCCGTACTGGGCATTTGGCTCATGCTGTGTTTTCTTCCGGCAGGTAATCAGGGGAATCAAGGGCAAGTGTGATAAGAGCTCCATTCATTCCAATGATTTAGAAATATTCTGTTTAGACTTGATGTGTCAGTTTACTTGGAATTGTAATAATTATTTTAGATTGTGGTTTGAGACAGTTAGAGATTTATTATGGTTGACTTGTGGTATTTATCAGTTATTAAGACTATTCTTTTTTGGCTGTGAGCCTTGCTATTAAATTTATTAGTTTTGTTGTGTTTTGAGTAACCTCTCTTTCTATTTCGGAAAGGGGGTGTTACAGAGTTGGTATCAGAGCACGGTTCTTTCTTGTAGAAAACCTATTTAGGTTTGACCTGTGAGTTATGGGTAGACTTCTGGGTTAGGTTTCTGTTTCGTTTGATTTTCTGTTCAGCTATTATATCAGTTATATTTGAATTTGTCCCTAATTTGCTTTGTTTATATTCGTTATCTCTTTCGTAGATGGCTCGTCGATCCGCTAGAGTTGCTGGGAGGAGAGGTAACAATAGGGGAAGGGGTGACGGTTAGCCTAATGAGCAACCTAATGATCAGATCAATGCTCAACTGGCTAACTTGGTGAATCAGGCAGTGAACTAGGCTCTACCTCAGTTGGTGGCACAGGTGGTACAGGCAATGCAGCAGCCGCCACCAGAAATTCCAGAACAGGAGAATTCGAGAAATAATGGTCCATAGGCAAATGAAGTGGAAGGGAATGCAGATGGTCATGATCAGCAGGGGATTGCGATGTATGTATGGTTGGAGAGGTTCCAGAAGCAGAAACCACATGCATTCAATTCAGCTTCGACTCCAATTGATGCAGAGAATTGGATTACTCACCTAGAGAAGATTTTTGATGTGTTGGGGTGCTCGGATAACCAGAAAGTGTTGCTAGCTGCTTACAAGCTGGAAGGGGATGCGCAGAGGTGGTGGAAAGCGATGAAAGTAACAAAGGGTGATGGTTATGTTGAGGCACTTAGTTGGGCGGAGTTTTGTGAGGTCTTTTATCAGCAATATTTTCCTGCTGCTGATAAAGAGGCCTATGCTAGAGAGTATCTGTCTATTCGGCAGAAAGATGATGAGTCCATCACGGACTTCATGACTAGGTTTACTAGGTTAGCAGGTTTTGCGGGAATCTCAGCAGGGACTGCAGTGGAACAGGCAGAGAAGTTCAAGTGGCTAATTCATTACAGGTATCGCCAACACCTCATTAACACCAAGTTTGCGGATGTATCGGCGGTGGCTAATGCGGCCAAGAACATTGAGATGGAGCGGCAGGACTTTCGGACTTCCAAACCGGAAGGGAGTCGAAAGAGGGACAGAGATGACCAGCAGGGTCAAGCTTCGGGCCAGCAGGGGAGAAATCAAGGTGGTCAGTGGAATAGAAATCGTGGTGTTCGGCAGGGGCAGTGGCGTGGTCAGAATCAGAACAGGGGTAATCAGCAAATGCCTCAGCAAGGGCAGAATCGTCAGCTTTAGCTACCTTGGTATGGACAAAATCGTCAGCAAGGGCAGAATCGTCATCAGGGACAGAATCAGGGTCGATATCCTGGACCAGCTGGTGGGGGTAACCCAAATCTTATTCCTATAGTTCCTTGTGCTATGTGTGGGGCTAATCATCCGGGGAGACAGTGTCATAGAGTTACCGGTGCATGTTTCTTGTGTGGACAGATGGGTCACATGGCTAGAGATTGTACTGGACCACGTGGTAATGGTGGAGGCGGTGATCATGGTGGCAATGGAGGTCAGCGTCAGGGTGGTCGGGTGTTTGCCTTGACACATAATCAGGCGGCAGGTGCGCCAGGTACTATTTCTGGTACTCTTTTAGTTGGCAGTCGTGAGGCTTCTATTTTATTTGATACGGGTTCTACTCATTCCGTTGTTGCTCAGTCTTTTGTTCGGCACCTGGGTGTGCCATCTCAGTTATTAGATTCTGTTATGTTTATTTCTACCCCGATGGGGACTTCTGTTGTTATTTCTGATTTGTATCGAGGGTGTCCGATCAGTTTTGGGGATAAAATTCGTAGCGCTAATCTTCTTCCGATGTGTATTCACGATTTTGATGTCATTCTTGGGATGGACTGGTTGGATAATCACCAGGCCACTATCGATTGTCAGACGAAGAAGGCTATATTTGGAGATGTGAAGTCTCCGGAGTTCGTGTTTCAGGGTTCACAACCGAGTAGGGTGTTGAAGTTGATTTCAACTTTGAAGGCTGGGAAGTTGGTAGCAAAGGGTTGTGAGGGGTATTTGGCATTTGTGAAAGATACCTCTAAGGGTGAGTCTCGTATTGAGAATCTTCCGATTGTTCGTGACTTTTCAGATGTGTTTCCTGAGGAGTTGTCAGGGTTGCCACCACAGCGGGAAGTAGAATTTTCTATTGAGCTTGTTCCTGGTGCGGAGCCTATCTCTAAGGCGCCGTATCGGATGGCACCATTGGAGTTGCAGGAGTTGAAAGAGCAGTTGCAAGAACTGTTAGATCGTGGTGTGATTCGACCGAGTGTTTCGCCGTGGGGTGCTCCGGTTTTGTTTGTAAAGAAAAAAGATGGGTCTATGAGGCTGTGTATAGACTACAGAGAGTTGAACACGATCACCATCAGAAATCGGTATCCATTGCCGAGGATTGATGACTTGTTTGACCAACTTCAAGGGGCAAAATATTTTTCGAAGATAGACTTGAGGTCAGGTTATCATCAGTTGAGGGCGAGGGATGAGGATATCCCTAAGACGGCTTTTTGCACTCGATATGGGCATTACGAGTTTCTGGTGATGCCATTCGGTGTGACTAACGCTCCGGCGGTGTTTATGGATTTGATGAATCGGGTGCTCAGGGAGTACTTGGACCAATTTGTCATTGTCTTTATTGATGACATTTTGGTTTACTCCAAGTCTAAGGAAGAGCATGAGGAGCATCTTCGCACAGTGTTGGGGATTTTGCAGAAAGAGAAGTTGTATGCTAAATTCTCTAAATGCGAGTTTTGGTTGGAGCAGGTTGCATTTTTGGGTCACGTTGTTTCTGCTGAAGGCATTAAGGTGGATCCTACGAAGGTTGAGGCTATCACTAAATGGCCGAGACCTACTACGGTGACGAAGATTAGGAGTTTCTTGGGTTTGGCAGGGTACTATAGGCGATTTATGGAAGGGTTTTCTTTGCTTGCCTTACCATTGACCCAGTTGATGAGAAAGGGCACGAAGTTTGTGTGGAATGAGGAGCGTGAGAAAAGTTTTGAGGAGTTGAAGAAACGGCTTGTGACAGCTCCTATACTTGCATTGCCGTCGGGGACTGGAGGTTACCAGATTTATAGTGATGCTTCTAAGAAGGGCTTGGGGTGTGTTTTGATGCAACACGGTAAGGTGATTGCTTATGCTTCTAGGCAGCTTAAACCTTATGAGGTGAATTACCCCACGCATGATTTGGAGTTGGCAGCGGTGATCTTTGCCTTAAAGATTTGGAGGCATTATTTGTATGGGGAGACTTGTGATATCTTCACCGATCACAAAAGTCTTAAATACATTTTCACTCAGAAGGAGCTCAATATGAGACAGAGGCGTTGGTTGGAGCTTCTAAAAGATTATGATGCGAGAATTCAGTATCACCCGGGGAAGGCAAACGTGGTTGCAGATGCTCTTAGCCGGAAGAGTTCAGGGAGTGTAGCAGCCCTTATTACACAACCTCAGCTTATTTCGGATATGAATCGGCTAGAGTTGGAGTTGTGTGTACGAGGTTCAGATGGGCATTTGGCGGGTATGAGAGTTGAGCCCTCTCTTATCTCGCGGGTCAAAGAAGCTCAAAAGGAAGATGGGGAGTTGTGGAGTATGACACAGAATCTAGAGGAGGGCAAGCAGTCCGAGTTTCGTATTGATGACCATGGTGTAATTTGGTTGGGTGAGCGGTTGTGTGTACCGTCGAATCTAATCATTCGGGAGGCGGTGTTGGCTGAGGCTCATAGTTCGCCATTTTCTATTCATCCAGGGTCTACAAAGATGTATAGGGATTTGAAGAAGAATTTTTGGTGGAATAGGATGAAACGAGACGTGGCTGAACATGTTGGGAAGTGCCTCACTTGTCAGCAAGTGAAGATAGAACATCAACGAGCTAGTGGTTTGCTGCAACAGTTAGACATTCCAGTGTGGAAGTGGGAAGATATCACGATGGATTTTGTGACTGGTTTGCCAAAGACTTTCAGGAAGAATGATGCCATTTGGGTAGTGGTGGACCGACTGACCAAATCGGCACACTTTTTGGCTATCCATGAGGGATACTCGGTGGATAGGTTGGCACAAATCTTTCAGCAGGAGATTGTTAGACTTCATGGTACTCCAGTGTCTATTGTTTCAGATCGGGACCCACGGTTCACTTCACGATTCTGGAAAGGGTTTCAACGAGCTTGGGGTACTCGGCTCAACTTCAGTACTTCTTTCCATCCACAAACTGATGGGCAATCCGAACGGACTATTCAAACGTTGGAGGACATGTTGAGATCTTGTGCACTTGAATGGTCGGGTAATTGGGATGATTACTTAAGCCTAGTTGAGTTCGCGTATAACAACAGCTGGCATGCGAGTATTGGGATGGCTCCGTTTGAGGCGCTATATGGTAGAAAGTGTCGAGCTCCAACTTGTTGGGATGAGGTTGGCAAAAGGGCCATAGAAGGGCCTGAGTTAGTTCAAATCACTACGGAGAAGGTAGCGGTGGCTAAGGATAAATTGAAGTCGGCTCTATCACGGCAGAAGTGTTATGCTGATAAACACATGAGGACTTTAGAATTTGAACCTGGTGAACATGTTTTTCTAAAAGTTTCTCCTTGGAAGGGCATTCGGCGATTTGGGTTAAAAGGGAAGCTTAGTCCGTTTTATATCGGTCCATTTGAGATTTTGGAGAGGGTTGATGAAATTGCGTATAGGTTAGCTTTGCCTCCGCAGCTAGCTCACGTGCATAATGTATTCCATGTGTCAGCGTTGAGGAGTTATCATTATCATCCGTTGCACGTGGTGCAATATCCGTTCGATAAGATTCGGAAGGATCTTACTTGTGAGGAACAAGCTGAGGCGATTTTGGATCGTCAAGAGCGAATTATGAGGAGGAAGGCAATTTCGTTTGTTAAGGTTCTGTGGAGGAACCATTCAGAGCGAGAAGCCACTTGGGAGCTTGAGGAGTCTATTCGAGCGGAATATCCGCATCTTTTTGATAATTAGGTACGTTCTATTTTTTTTTTTTGATTCCGGGGACAGAATTCTTTTAAGGGGTAGGTGATGTAATACCCGGTAAAAATAAATAAATAAATATTGAATAATTAATATTATTTTGTTTTAAAATATTTTAATTGGACTTTATCTTTTATTTGGGTCAAACTAGTCACTTATTTTGGGCTAATAAGTTAATAAGTGTTGGATAAATTAATTTAGTAAAAGTTGGGCCTTAAAAACTAATTGGATTTAATTTATATGTGAGTAATAATAAATCTTATTAAAAATAAAATAAATAAGATATATTAACTAATAAATAAATAAGTACTAAACCTAATCATATGAACACACGAATTGAAACTGAAGAAAAAAAAAGGGGCGCATCCACTGACTATTTCGGAAGGGAGAAAAAGAAAAAGAATTGTATCAGGTTTGTTTTTTTTTCTTTTCTTTTACTGCTTTCGGTTATAAAATGTTCTTGGCGATTTGATTTATAGAGATGAATAGTGATGGCAGTCAAGTTTTGGCGCTTTATAAATTCTTTTACTGCTTCTGACAGTTTATATATACATGATATACATATAGAGTTTGGTTACAGGCATTATTATATATATATATATATATATATATATATATATATATATATATATATATATATATATACCTAGCTAGTTGCTGCAAACAATTGGTACGTTATTATTATTATTACATATATATATATATATATATATATATATATATATATATATATATATATATATATATATATATATATATATATATATATATATATATTTAAGGATTGGATTTATCCATCAACTGCAACATTGAGTTTTGGCCAGGAAATTATATATACGGAATTTACATATTTATTGAAGTTATATATAGTATTTTGAATTAATTAATTTCGACATAAGTATAATAGTTTTTAATAATAAATTTAATTGTATTATATTATTAATGATTGAATTGTAATAAAATTTTATTAAAATTATTTAGGTTGAACGGAGAGAGTCTAAACGAGTTTGTTTTTAATAAACTTTGGGTATTACATTGCTTAATCCAGGTACGGATTCCGTACTCTTTCAGCGAGATTCTTTATTTTTGATTTATTAGTTTCGTTATTCGTTTCGAAATTTAGTATTGCCTCTCATAATTATTTCTTGTCAATTTATTGTGATAGTCTGTTTGGGCATTTTTTACTAGAACTCCTATTTGTACTCTTTAGACTAGTGTACCATGACTATTTAATTATTTCGATCCTTGTAGAAAGTACATGTTAATATATTTGGAGACTTTGTGTTGATATTTTGTTTCAGTTTAACATGTACATGTTAGAACCCCTTTGTTGTGTCGCATGTGTTGTGGCATTATATTTTGTTAGAATACCGTAGGGTATACCTGAGCTATAACCACCTGTGGGGGTACCACAGGCATGTCCTCTTGGCACCGAGGCATGACACTTTCCGTGGCGGTGTGATTAGTCCACAGCGTCTCCGTTTTGTGCTCCGTTGGGAGTTGGCCATTTGATGTTTTGTTGTGGGAGGCGTATGGGTCGACCCTAGTTTTCTGTTCTGTTCTGTTCTGCGGTTTGGTGATGTTTGTGCCAAACACGCCTTCCGATTTTACATGCATTGGATTCGCGGTCCAATGTGTGTAACTTGCCTGTGTGGCATTATTTGACTTGCCTATGTGGCATTATTTGACTTGCCTGTGTGGCAAGGTATATTTCTGTTTTATTCTGAGCTCGGTATGAAATAACACCCAGCCATTTGATTCAGCCTATTATTTCGTTGTGTTAGATTTGTTCGTTTCGTTTCAGTTCGTTTCGTCTCTTTTCATTTAATTGAGTTAGTTATTTCGGTTCATTATTTGTATTCTATATCCGTACTGGGCATTTGGCTCATGCTGTGTTTTCTTCCGGCAGGTAATCAGGGGAATCAAGGGCAAGTGTGATGAGAGCTCCATTCATTCCAATGATTTAGAAATATTCTGTTTAGACTTGATGTGTCAATTTACTTGGAATTGTAATAATTATTTTAGATTGTGGTTTGAGACAGTTAGAGATTTATTATGGTTGACTTGTGGTATTTATCAGTTATTAAGACAATTCTTTTGTGGCTGTGAGCCTTGCTATTAAATTTATTAGTTTTGTTGTGTTTTGAGTAACCTCTCTTTCTATTTCGGAAAGGGGGTGTTACAGTTTATATCCTTAAGCTTTGTTTGGGTAAAACTAAAATAAACTACTTTAATTTATTTTAATAACTCTTATAACATAGTTATTTGTCACACTTTATTTAATAATAATTTATTAAATCAATTACTTAATCACATAACTCAATCCACATAACACATTAATTATTTAGCAAATAAATAATTAACTAATCACATTAATTATTTAGCAAATAAATAATTAACTAAATCAACTCAATCAATTTGAACAATTACTTATTCAATAATAAACACATCCAATAAATATTTATATAAATCAATAAATATTTATAACTTACATTTAAAAAATCTGGAATGTTACATCTTTCCCCTCTTAAAAGGATTCTGTTCTCAGAATCACAACTCAAACAAATCATTCGTTACATTATTCCGTACTTACAAAGATTTTGTCCCCAGAATCGAAGACATAGATTAAACAAATAACTCAGGGTAATTTTTCATCATTTCAGTTTTGAGTTCCTACGTAGCATCTTCGACATTGTCTTACTTGATCACATGATTGCAGTCGAGCTTGTTCGATCATCTCACCGAAACATGAAAAACATTTCGAATGCGCTCTAACTATAGAGGTAAGGCTACCTCAAAATCATCTTTCAACTTCATCAACACTTCCTATACTATAACCGCTTTATACCCAATAGTTCATCAAACTTACCACACTTTGGAAATCCAGGAACTTGACACAATCATATGAGTTTAGGAACTTATCCTAGTCAGACCATAGGCGTCCATTCTCTGAGGGGTTCAAAACATACCATATGATTATGAGTCACGAACTTACCATATGCTTTAGTTTTAAGAACCGAACCAAATCCTAATATCATCTAACTTAATCTTAACAACCTCTAGCTATTAAATATATACATGAGAGACAAATCACCTTTCCACCACATATACCTTGATAGCGCGATACCGATATTCCAATGATTATCAATGTGATAAACCAAGTACATGCACAAAACTTCTGCCCATACCAAGGTTTGTACGACTTAGTCACCATATGAGTCCTCAGTTGAAATCCCACCTAACATTACCTTACTCTTAAATTATTTTAACTTACCCATAACTTGCTCAATACGGATTCCTCGTAGGACATTATCAAAAACTTCTCGTGCGCTTAGCACGTCTTTCGATGTTTGGACTTCCTTTTAGTTTGGCAATCGATTTCCAAACGATATGACATACTTTTTTCTAATTGCGTTCCACACGTTCTTGTAAACCCTTTTGAAAATTTGATGTAAATCGTGAATCTCGGTTCGACACAATTGACACAGAAACATCGTGTCTTGAAACGATTTCCTAACTTCACACACTGCTCGATATGTAATATGCTAACTTTAACATACCAAAAATCTACCGCCATATCTTGCCACCAATAATAATATTGAAGGAAATATATAATCTCGTGCTTCCTAGTTGATTCAATATATAAATTTTATGCAAAACTTCCTTTTTAAATTCCTGGTATTAGCAAAACCTAGTTTCTTCCTTCTACTTTCAACTATGACTATTTAGGACTTTGTATTCACAATCCTTGATCAACTCCCACTATCACTTCAACACATGTTTAAATACCCCTATCTCTGAATCGTGAGTCGGATCCCCTTTCAATTAAAAATTTTAACTGACGTGATCCGTAAGAAATGACCCTGTCGTTCTACCTAAACACACCGCCTAATACATGGTACGATACGTCGCTATACAACACAAAGTTTTCTGTACTATCTGGTAGAGACAACATAGGTGCTAACTAAATTCTTCTTCAATTTCTTGAAAATTCACTCTATAATTTCTTACCCTTATAAATTCGATCGATTTCCTCCTCAACTTAGCTAACTAAGCAACTATCTTGATCTTCACATAACCCACAAATTATTTTCTTAATAACTTCTTGTTTTACAAAATCGATAAATAACTCTACTGTACAGACATCTTATAGCTAAAAGAACAAAATATTACCTTTGACTTCCTCAGAGTCTTAAGATTGCGCACTTTCTTTGACAATAACTTATCACCACATGATTTAACACGTGGCCTTTAATACAACACGACAATTCTACACATCAACTTAAAAGAAATCACTATTCACACTTTCTAATTTTTAAGGAATAATCTAACTCTTCCCGAAGCGAATCTAGTTTCTAAATTAATTCATCAGGCATAAATTAACAAGTGGCGATTAAGTTAAATAACACGCAGTCGTATAGATAATTGATCGGAACCATACCTTGCATTGCGCTCTGGATCTTCATGTTGGATGATTGTTCAGTTGGTCGACACGGCGGAGTTGACTCTACTATAACCAGTTTTCCACTGCCACCTTTGCTTTTACTTCCTTTTCCTATCGCTTTCTTTGGGCAACCTCGAGCCAAGTGCTCCTTCGATCCACCCGTGAAGCAGGCTCTCTTCCTCGGTCTTGAACATTTTGGTGCAATGTGATCCTTCGATCCACAATTAAAGCACACCCTTTTTCCCCTCAAACAAACACCTACATGTTTCTTTCCACAGTTGCTACACGCCTCTACCTTCTTCTTTTCCTTCCCTTGCTGATTTTCAGCGTTAACATTACTGTCCCACTTTCTTTTACAAGCGTTACTGGTATGACTATCACCCACCTTATCATCTTCACTCTTCTTTCCCCTCTGCTCTTGATTGTATGCCTGCGTATTACCTTCCCTGTCTACATTAATCGTTCTTTCCAACCCTGTTGTAAACAAATTTGGTTGGAACATCGAGATTTGATTATACAGCCAGAAATTCAGTTGATTTGCCAGTGCTCCCACCAGCAAATTCACCAATTGTGGCACTGGATTTGCTTTAGCTTCCCTATCGTATGCATTTTCCTTGGGGCTCTATCGACGCTGTTGTCTTCTTCTAGGTGGCATTTTACTGTTTAAAACTTGACCTATTAGATAACACATAATATTTCATAATAAACAATGATAATACTTTATTCATTTATTACATCACCACATCACAAAACAACCACACTGCTATTTATATTATTTATCCCGAAATAATAAAATTCTAGGATTACTTCATCACAATCCACTATTTAATTCAAAAGTTAGGATCCACATCTATTAATTTTCATTCTAATTTATATATCATCTTATTGTTTTTCTTGCAATCTACAAGAATAGTCTACGTTGTACAGCTTCATTTCGCTCTTGCTCCACGATACGAATCATCAAGAGAATGGAAGATTAAATGCTAAGTTCCATCATTCGTTTGGCACTCTTCAACTTGTCTTCAACACAATTTTTTTGTGTTTAGAAGCCTTCATCCATGCGTCCTCAGCTTTCGCCCGCTTTGTTGACTCATTTCCCTAACCATTCATGTGCAATCTTGTTAATAACTAATAATTATCCTCTTTAATACTTTAACTGAGATAATCTTTACTCTACATCTGCAAGTCGTGCGGTAAAGTCTTGAGTCGCGACATCTTTTTACGCTAGCTCTATGGCTTTCCTAACTCTTCTTACTCATACTTCATATTTACCTTCTAAAATTCATCTTCCGGATCAAACTCAAGCTCATACCTAAGTTTTACAACAAAAATCCACGGGTATGGGTTTCCCAATACCAACCATACTCAAACTATATAACTTCTCAGGGCTCCTAATCCCTATCTTCCTTCATCAATCTCTCTGACAACAAAGTTTTAATAACTCCACAACTTGATATGTATAATACTTGCTACTCCTAAGTAGTCACGAGCACATAAGTCATTAACACATAAGCACATAAAGTCTTTTATCATTTTATCTTCAATGAATTTCCTTAATTCATTCCTTAGAACCCGATAAGAGTTTATCACCTCTATGTTCTTCCATCTCCTAGAAGGTTATAGCCTAAGGTTTCCCCCACCTAAGGTTCATAACCTAAGGCTTTGATACCAACTTGTGACACCCCCAAATCTGGTCACTTCTATCCCACAGATTTGGTGTTCACTGTACAATTAAATCATAACTAACTACGCATATCCAAAGGATAAAATTAAACTCAAAAGTTAAAATAATAAATCTCCCATTAAAGGGTTACATAATCTCAAATAAATCCCAGGTCATCTAACCTTTATTACAATCACCAGCAGAAAATTAAAACATGATTATAATTAAATCCATTACATAAGCTTCATAAATAATATAAATTAAACGTTGTCGTCTAATCAAGCACTTTGTCCTTGCCCTTGCTTGTAGAAAGCTTTTCAAACTTCGTAACTTCATCTGCATTGTTTTGTGCAAGAGTGAGCAAACAATTGCTCACAAGAAGGATAATATATAATAATTTTTTATGAATGACAATTAACTGAGTTTTCAATGGTAAAGTATTCTTACCGGAACAAGAAACCTTAATTCAACAGCAATGAGTTCAAAGGAATAATGAACATTTAAGTTCACAATAGATAACAACATCAAAGAATATACTGAGGGTCACAAGACCACGAACTCTATTCTAGGTTTACAAGTATTTCTACTTTAACCTTTAACAGTCTAAAAGACTATAATCATCATCTATGTCCTAGGTTTACAGGTATTTCTACTGTAACCTTTAATAGTCTAAACGACTATATGGACCATCATCTCGTACTCCAGGTGATCAACCCTTTGTACTATGTATTGCGCAAACATTTTAAATCTATTGCGTATTTCTAAAATAATCCCCTAATAATAGGGTTGTTCATCTCAGCTTAGATCATCAGGTTCCGAACCAAATGGAGTTTGATTGGGAATTAGCTTTCAAGGAATTCTAGATCTTTAGAATGCTCATCAACCAAGTACTCGTTGAATCAGATAGAAACAAATAACTATTCAGAGTTTGATTATAATATCTTTATGAACAAGGTATATTGATGAATCAATAAGAGCTAGAGTATTAATAATTTCTGAATTGAACAAATGTTATCATCGACAACATGCTTTCAAAATTTGTGTGAGTACATATGCAAACCAAAGGAAGTTTGGTTTGGGTAGACTTCAAGGGTAATTTAGAGTTTAGAACATTCATCAACTAAGGATTAGTTGAATTGGTAAAGAATCGCTAAGCAACTTAGAGTTCGGTACAATAACGTAAGATTGTACAGTGATACTGAAGAATGAAGATCAAACAACAATTATTAGTAGCTGAAGAAACACACTTCTTACAATAATAATACAGACTTTGAATAAAGAGTTAAAGATTAACTAACTTGCTCAACAATAAATGAGTACAAACTTTGAATAACCGAGGTAATCTCGATTGGAATAAAGAAACAAAGAGTAACTAGCTTGCTCAACAATAAATGAGGGTTAAAGAACTTGCATGACAATAAATCGTTAAACAAGAGATTAGAAATAGAGAATTTGCATAAGTATAACATAACAATGAAAAGTAACATTGCTGAATAATAAAGTAGCAAAGGTTAGGGAACTTTCCTCGTGCGTAGGTTAAACAATCACTACTCAAGTTCACCACAAGTCCTACACATACCATATGTATTGACAATACGCATTAGTTACACTAATATTAGTTTCATATAACTTCCTAACAATATCACATCTTTTCATGAACATCACTATTTAGCTTTATTACAACTGCTTAAGTGATCAAGTTATTGCACCACATACACATTAACAACTTGATACAACATCATATTACATGTCCAACATGTTATCATTAAGTTATACTAATACACAAAAGCACTTGCATTCGCGCATCCTGTCGCCCTCTGATTGGCTCTAAATACACAACAGTTCTAAATATTGCCATTTTAACTACTGCTACAAGCCTCAAATTAACAAACTTAAAGCATGAAAGTTGTAGGTCTATTCGTCCTCGTTCCGGATCATCTTGAATCAACTCAATCAGAGTTCGTATGAGAAAGTTATGACCGTTTTACTACAGGAGGTCAAAACTGCCCAACTTAGACAGTTTTTCTGGTGCCGGGGCACGGATCAGTGGCGCCGGGGAGTGAGTACCAGCGCCGGGGAGCGAGTTTAAGCACTGGGGCGCGAGCTACTGGCCCATTTTTTGCGCTGGGGCGCGAACTTTGGCGCTAGGGCACGAAATTTGGCGCTGGTGCGCCGAAACTCAGAGAACCCAACGACGAACAACAGAACAACTAAATTTTGTACTAAATGATATTGCTAACATCTAAATTTACACGAACAACTAACATAATTTACCCATAATCATAACCAATTATTCAGATACTAATTAACAACGACTAAACCAAGATTTTAGAAAACTTAAATTTTGAAAACACGGTTTAAAAAAAAACTAAAACTCCATAGTTGATAACACAGTAAACAATGTGAATTCATTAATAGATCAAAATACTCTATTCAACCTACGTTCCGTTCGTATCTCAATGAAATACCATAAACAAACATCAATTTACAATTTCACAACCAAATTAGCCATTAAAATTGGTACTTACATGATTACATATGGAAGCATACCAAGAATACATATACTGACAAATTTTCTTCCTACTGTAAATGAAATTTGCATGCGATAATTGTTTAAACACCATATCTAATCACTATAAACATTTACAACTCCCATAACTTAGTTACATAACAACAATTCGGAAGAAAAACTAGAACTCACAGAGCATAGAAGAAATAGAATTCACAGAGTATAACAAAGCTTCACCGAAATACTCGTAAATAATATCAAAGTGGTAGAACATACCTTTTTCTTCTTAACAGAAATCCTTGCTACACACTGGAATTGTTCTTCTCTGCACAAACTCTCTCTCAAATTCTCTCAAGTCTCAATTCTCTCTATTGCCTAACATAACTAGAATGAAGTTCTGATATCTAGTATGCGTAACATAAGAAAACACAAACTGATATGGCCTTAATAGCCATCATCAGTTATCAAAATAACGTCTACAACATATATCAATACGTTGTATTTATTATTTATTTTATTTAAATTATTTACAAATTCAAAAATTAAAAATCCAAAAGCCATAAGGCTTTGTTTGGCAAATCCCTTTAAAATAAAATAGTTTATATCCTTAAGCTTTGTTTTGGTAAAACTAAAATAAACTACTTTAATTTATTTTAATAACTCTTATAACATAGTTATTTGTCACACTTTATTTAATAATAATTTATTAAATCAATTACTTAATCACATAACTCAATCCATATAACACATTAATTATTTAACAAATAAATAATTAACTAATCACATTAATTATTTAGCAAATAAATAATTAACTAAATCAACTCAATCAATTTGAACAATTACTTATTCAATAATAAACACATCCAATAAATATTTATATAAATCAATAAATATTTATAACTTACATTTAAAAAATCTGGAATGTTACATCTTTCCCCTCTTAAAATGATTCTGTTCTCAGAATCACAACTCAAACAAATCATTCGTTACATTCTTCCGTACTTACAAAGATTCTGTCCCCAGAATCGAAGACATAGATTAAACAAATAACTCAGGGTAATTTTTCATCATTTCAGTTTTGAGTTCATACGTAGCATCTTCGACATTGTCTTACTTGATCACATGATTGCAATCGAGCTTGTTCGATCATCTCACCGAAACATGAAAAACATTTCGAATGCGCTCTAACTATAGAGGTAAGGCTACCTCAAAATCATCTTTCAACTTCATCAACACTTCCTATACTATAACCGCTTTATACCCAATAGTTCATCAAACTTACCACACTTCGGAAATCCAGGAACTTGCCACAATCATATGAGTTTAGGAACTTATCCTAGTCAGACCATAGGCGTCCATTCGCTGAGGGGTTCAAAACATACCATATGATTATGAGTCACGAACTTACCATATGCTTTAGTTTTAAGAACCAAACCTAATCCTAATATCATCTAAATTAATCTTAACAACCTCTAGCTATTAAA
Organism: Panax notoginseng; assembly: GCA_016801055.1. Taxonomy (NCBI): domain Eukaryota; kingdom Viridiplantae; phylum Streptophyta; class Magnoliopsida; order Apiales; family Araliaceae; genus Panax; species Panax notoginseng. The sequence continues at coordinate 111,770,081 of CM029018.1, forward strand.
TATATACATGAGAGACGAATCACCTTTCCACCACATATACCTTGATAGCGCGATACCGATATTCCAATGATTATCAATGTGATAAACTAAGTACATGCACAAAACTTCTGCCCATACCAAGGTTTGTACGACTTAGTCACCATATGAGTCCTCAGTTGAAATCCCACCTAACATTACCTTACTCTTAAATTATTTTAACTTACCCATAACTTGCTCAATACGGATTCCTCGTAGGACATTATCAAAAACTTCTCGTGCGCTTAGCACGTCTTTCGATGTTTGGACTTCCTTTTAGTTTGGCAATCGATTTCCAAACGATATGACATACTTCTTTCTAATTGCGTTCCACACGTTCTTGTAAACCCTTTTGAAAATTTGATGTAAATCATGAATCTCGGTTCGACACAATTGACACAGAAACATCGTGTCTTGAAACGATTTCCTAACTTCACACACTGCTCGATATGTAATATGCTAACTTTGACATACCAAAAATCTACCGCCATATCTTGCCACCAATAATAATATTGAAGGCAATATATAATCTCGTGCTTCCTAGTTGATTCAATATATAAATTTTATGCAAAACTTCCTTTTTAAATTCCTGGTATTAGCAAAACCTAGTTTCTTCCTTCTACTTTCAACTATGACTATTTAGGACTTTGTATTCACAATCCTTGATCAACTCCCACTATCACTTCAACACATGTTTAAATACCCCTATCTCTGAATCGTGAGTCGGATCCCCTTTCAATTAAAAATTTTAACTGACGTGATCCGTAAGAAATGACCCTGTCGTTCTACCTAAACACACCGCCTAATACATGGTACGATACGTCGCTATACAACACAAAGTTTTCTGTACTATCTGGTAGAGACAACATAGGTGCTAACTAAATTCTTCTTCAATTTCTTGAAAATTCACTCTATAATTTCTTACCCTTATAAATTCGATCGATTTCCTCCTCAACTTAGCTAACTAAGCAACTATCTTGATCTTCACATAACCCACAAATTATTTTCTTAATAACTTCTTGTTTTACAAAATCGATAAATAACTCTACTGTACAGACATCTTATAGCTAAAAGAACAAAATATTACCTTTGACTTCCTCAGAGTCTTAAGATTGCGCACTTTCTTTGACAATAACTTATCACCACATGATTTAACACGTGGCCTTTAATACAACACGACAATTCTACACATCAACTTAAAAGAAATCACTATTCACACTTTCTAATTTTTAAGGAATAATCTAACTCTTCCCGAAGCGAATCTAGTTTCTAAATTAATTCATCAGGCATAAATTAACAAGTGGCGATTAAGTTAAATAACACGCAGTCGTATAGATAATTGATCGGAACCATACCTTGCATTGCGCTCTGGATCTTCATGTTGGATGATTGTTCAGTTGGTCGACACGGCGGAGTTGACTCTACTATAACCAGTTTTCCACTGCCACCTTTGCTTTTACTTCCTTTTCCTATCGCTTTCTTTGGGCAACCTCGAGCCAAGTGCTCCTTCGATCCACCCGTGAAGCAGGCTCTCTTCCTCGGTCTTGAACATTTTGGTGCAATGTGATCCTTCGATCCACAATTAAAGCACACCCTTTTTCCCCTCAAACAAACACCTACATGTTTCTTTCCACAGTTGCTACACGCCTCTACCTTCTTCTTTTCCTTCCCTTGCTGATTTTCAGCGTTAACATTACTGTCCCACTTTCTTTTACAAGCGTTACTGGTATGACTATCACCCACCTTATCATCTTCACTCTTCTTTCCCCTCTGCTCTTGATTGTATGCCTGCGTATTACCTTCCCTGTCTACATTAATCGTTCTTTCCAACCCTGTTGTAAACAAATTTGGTTGGAACATCGAGATTTGATTATACAGCCAGAAATTCAGTTGATTTGCCAGTGCTCCCACCAGCAAATTCACCAATTGTGGCACTGGATTTGCTTTAGCTTCCCTATCGTATGCATTTTCCTTGGGGCTCTGTTGACGCTGTTGTCTTCTTCTAGGTGGCATTTTACTGTTTAAAACTTGACCTATTAGATAACACATAATATTTCTTAATAAACAATGATAATACTTTATTCATTTATTACATCACCACATCACAAAATAACCACACTGCTATTTATATTATTTATCCCGAAATAATAAAATTCTAGGATTACTTCATCACATCCCACTATTTAATTCAAAAGTTAGGATCCACATCTATTAATTTTCATTCTAATTTATATATCATCTTATTGTTTTTCTTGCAATCGACAAGAACAGTCTATGTTGTACAGCTTCATTTCGCTCTTGCTCCACGATATAAATCATCAAGAGAGTGGAAGATTAAATGCTAAGTTCCATCATTCGTTTGGCACTCTTCAACTGGTCTTCAACACGATTTTTTTACGTTTAGAAGCCTTCATCCATGCGTCCTCAGCTTTCGCCCGCTTTGTTGACTCATTTCCCTAACCATTCATGTGCAATCTCGTTAATAACTAATAATTATCCTCTTTAATACTTTAACTGAGATAATCTTTACTCTACATCTGCAAGTCGTGCGGTAAAGTCTTGAGTCGCGACATCTTTTTACGCTAGCTCTATGGCTTTCCTAACTCTTCTTACTCATACATCATATTTACCTTCTAAAATTCATCTTCCGGATCAAACTCAAGCTCATACCTAAGTTTTACAACAAAAATCCACGGGTATGGGTTTCCCAATACCAACCATACTCAAACTATATAACTTCTCAGGGCTCCTAATCCCTATCTTCCTTCATCAATCTCTTTGACAACAAAGTTTTAATAACTCCACAACTTGATATGTATAATACTTGCTACTCCTAAGTAGTCACGAGCACATAAGTCATTAACACATAAGCACATAAAGTCTTTTATCATTTTATCTTCAATGAATTTCCTTAATTCATTCCTTAGAACTCGATAAGAGTTTATCACCTCTATGTTCTTCGATCTCCTAGAAGGTTATAGCCTAAGGTTTCCCCCACCTATGGTTCATAACCTAAGGCTTTGATACCAACTTGTGACACCCCCAAATTTGGCCACTTCTATCCCACAGATTTGGTGTTCACTGTACAATTAAATCATAACTAACTACGCATATCCAAAGGATAAAATTAAACTCAAAAGTTAAAATAATAAATCTCCCATTAAAGGGTTACATAATCTCAAATAAATCCCAGGTCATCTAACCTTTATTACAATCACCAGCAGAAAATTAAAACATGATTATAATTAAATCCATTACATAAGCTTCATAAATAATATAAATTAAACGTTGTCGTCTAATCAAGCACTTTGTCCTTGCCCTTGCTTGTAGAAAGCTTTTCAAACTTCATAACTTCATCTGCATTGTTTTGTGCAAGAGTGAGCAAACAATTGCTCACAAGAAGGATAATATACAATAATGTTTTATGAATGACAATTAACTGGGTTTTCAATGGTAAAGTATTCTTACCGGAATAAGAAACTTTAATTCAACAGCAATGAGTTCAAAGGAATAATGAACGTTTAAGTTAACAATAGATAACAACATCAAAGAATATACTGAGGGTCACAAGACCACGAACTCTATTCTAGGTTTACAAGTATTTCTACTTTAACCTTTAACAGTCTAAAAGACTATAATCATCATCTATGTCCTAGGTTCACAGGTGTTTCTACTGTATCCTTTAATAGTCTAAACGACTATATGGACCATCATCTCGTACTCCAGGTGATCAACCCTTTGTACTATGTATTGCGCAAACATTTTAACTCTATTGCGTATTTCTAAAATAATCCCCTACTAATAGGGTTGTTCATCTCAGCTTAGATCATCAGGTTCCGAACCAAATGGAGTTTGATTTGGAATTAGCTTTCAAGGAATTCTAGATCTTTAGAATGCTCATCAACCAAGTACTAGTTGAATCAAATAGAAATAAATAACAATTCAGAGTTTGATTATAATATCTTTATGAACAAGGTATATTGATGAATCAATAAGAGCTAGAGTATTAATAATTTCTGAATTGAAAAAATGTTATCATCGACAACATGCTTTCAAATTTTGTGTGAGTACATATGCAAACCAAAGGAAGATTGGTTTGGGTAGACTTCAAGGGTAATTTAGAGTTTAGAACATTCATCAACCAAGGATTAGTTGAATTGGAAAAGAATCGCTAAGCAACTTAGAGTTCGGTACAATAACGTAAGATAGTACAGTGATACTAAAGAATGAAGATCAAACAATAGTTATTAGTAGCTGAAGAAACACACTTCTTACAATAATAATACAGACTTTGAATAAAGAGTTAAAGATTAACTAACTTGCTCAACAATAAATGAGTACAAACTTTGAATAACCGAGGTAATCTCGATTGGAATAAAGAAACAATGATTAACTAGCTTGCTCAACAATAAATGAGGGTTAAAGAACTTGCATGACAATAAATCGTTAAACAAGAGATTAGAAATAGAGAATTTGCATAAGTATAACATAACAATGAAAAGTAACATTGCTGAATAATAAAGTAGCAAAGGTTAGGGAACTTTCCTCGTGCGTAGGTTAAACAATCACTACTCACGTTCACCATAAGTCCTACACATACCATATGTATTGACAATACACATTAGTTACACTAATATTAGTTTCATATAACTTCCTAACAATATCACATCTTTTCATGAACATCACTATTTAGCTTTATTACAACTACTTAAGTGATCAAGTCATTACACCACATACACATTAACAACTTGATACAACATCATATTACATGTCCAACATGTTATCATTAAGTTATACTAATACACAAAGGGTTGCACTTGCATTCGCGCATCCTGACGCCCTCCGATTGGCTCCAAATACACAAAAGTCCAAAAGATTGCCATTTTAACTACTGTTACATGCCTCAAATTAACAAACTTAAAGCATGAAAGTTGTAGGTCTATTCGTCCTCGTTCCGGATCATCTTGAATCAACTCAATCGGAGTTCGTATGAGAAAGTTATGGCCGTTTTACTACAGGAGGTCAAAACTGCCCAACTTAGACAATTTTTCTGGCGCCGGGGCGCGGATCAGTGGCGCCGGGGAGTGAGTACCAGTGCCGGGGTGCGAGCTACTGGCCCCTTTTTGGCGCTGGGGCGCGAACTTTGGCGCTAGGGCGCGAAATTTGGCGCTGGGGCGCCGAAACTCAGAGAACCCAACGATGAACAACATAACAACTAAATTTTGTACTAAATGATATTGCTAACATCTAAATTTACACGAACAACTAACATAATTTACCCATAATCATAACCAATTATTTAGATACTAATTAACAACGACTAAACCAAGATTTTTGAAAACTTAAATTTTGAAAACACGGTTTTAAAAAAAAACTAAAACTCCATAGTTGATAACACAGTAAACAATGTGAATTCATTAATAGATCAAAATACTCTATTCAACCTACGTTCCGTTCGTATCTCAATGAAATACCATAAACAAACATCAATTTACAATTTCACAACCAAATTAGCCATTAAAATTGGTACTTACATGATTACATATGGAAACATACCAAGAATACATATACTGACAAATTTTCTTCCTACTGTAAACGAAATTTGCATGCGATAATTGTTTAAACACCATATCTAATCACTATAAACATTTACAACTCCCATAACTTAGTTACATAACAACAATTCGGAAGAAAAACTAGAACTCACAGAGCATAGAAGAAATAGAATTCACATAGTATAACAAAGCTTCACCGAAATACTCGTAAATAATATCAAAGTGGTAGAACATACCTTTTTCTTCTTAACAGAAATCCTTGCTACACACTGGAATTGTTCTTCTCTGCACAAACTCTCTCTCAAATTCTCTCAAGTCTCAATTCTCTCTATTGCCTAACACAACTAGAATGAAGTTCTGATAGCTAGTATGCGTAACATAAGAAAACACAAACTGATATGGCCTTAATAGCCATCATCAGTTATCAAAATAACGTCTACAACATATATCAATACGATATATTTATTATTTATTTTATTTAAATTATTTACAAATTCAAAAATTAAAAATCCAAAAGCCATAAAGCTTTGTTTGGAAAATCCCTTTAAAATAAAATAGTTTATATCCTTAAGCTTTGTTTGGGTAAAACTAAAATAAACTACTTTAATTTATTTTAATAACTCTTATAACATAGTTATTTGTCACACTTTATTTAATAATAATTTATTAAATCAATTACTTAATCACATAACTCAATCCACATAACACATTAATTATTTAACAAATAAATAATTAACTAATCACATTAATTATTTAGTAAATAAATAATTAACTAAATCAACTCAATCAATTTGAACAATTACTTATTCAATAATAAACACATCCAATAAATATTTATATAAATCAATAAATATTTATAACTTACATTTAAAAAATCTAGAATGTTACAAATGCTCACTCTTGCTTGAACCATGTGAATGCAGCAATGGACGAGCGAACCGAGATTTCCAGTAGAGATAAAGCCAAGGCGAAGATGATTGATTAGTTTATCTTGTAATAGACTAGTAAGTTTATGTATTATATTATGATGAACAAAGAATGTAATAATTTAAGAACTTGGGAGCGTGATTTATTATTATTAATGTAATAAGAATGTCGTTGTAACATACATTTTGATGTCGTTTCAGTAGAATGAATGCACAGTTATGAGTACCGTGTAGCACCATTTGTCGGGTTGGAAGATACCCGGATTTGGGGGCGTCACAAGTTGGTATCAAAGCATTAGGTTATAAAACTTAAGGGGGGAAGAACCTTAGGCTAATAACCTCGTTAAGAAAGGAGAAGTCCGGAGGAAGTAAACTCGAGCTTTACTTGAGTTGAATGAGTCAATAATATATTAAGTAAACTCAGTATCAAAAGATTTAAAAGATGGAAATTAATCCTAATTAAATTAAATGTGATTTGTGCTTATACTATTGTGTATTAAGTACTAATCAACATGTTATGTGTTATTGTAGGATGTTGATCGATAGCTTGATGTATAGAGATATACACATGGTGAGCGAAGAAATTGTGAACAGAGTAGAGCCTGTACCTATGCCAGTGGCGATGAACAGAGTATAGCGTCATACTTGAGTATGATGAACGATGTGGAGGAAGGAATGGAGGTAACATCGGTTGATACGGTGGTACCTACACTAAAGTCATCACCTCCAGATGCAATGAGATCATTGTATCTGGCAGAGCTTGACAAGAATGTGCAACTGAGTACAGTTGTGCAGAATCAGAATGAAGAGATTAGTGCTCTTTATTAAGCGAAGGAGTCTACAGAAGCAAATTTTGAGTCAGAGCATGATAAGAAGGTGCTCATGATAAATAAGGCTAGGGATTATATGAACGAGGTAGTAAAGCTTCGTAAGAAACTGGAGGAGAAGGGCCGAAAGATAGCACAGATGACTTAGATACATAAGAATGCTCATAAGGATTTCAAACTGAAAGTTACTTGTTATCCCATGGGGTCAGGACAAACCCGTCACACTATTAGTCGGGATACTGTAGCGAGATTACGAATAAAAAACACGAGGATGCTGCTATGCATTATTAGAAGTCTAGAGTTATAAATATGTGTGTAGTGACGTAAAACCCTCTTTTATATAAAAAGGGTAGTCTTTTTGTAAATCCCAAATTTTGTGAAGATCAATTGCGGAATAGAAAAGTAATAGCTTTTGGCTATGGAAAACAAATTGTAAATAGTTTCAAACTATGAAGAAGCATATGAATATAATGAAGTTTTCATTTAATATGCTTTGTTATGGTATGAGTTATATGTGGCAAATAATAACGAAGTAAGTAAATAGATAATAATGAAATTTTATCAGCATAATGCCGCCAAGGAGAAGACAACGTAATCAGGAAGCGAAAACACATAATGATAATTAAGGGGGGGGGTCAAAACAACCCTATGTAAGAGTTCGTTAATTTATTAATGGCTGCATTTAACCAAATCGGGGGTAGAGTACCCGCGGAACGTAGGATTAGCCATAATGACTACCTTTAAAGAGTTTAAAAGCGTAGGTCTGTCGGAGTTCAAAGGAACAACGGACCCAATAGAGGCCATACATGGGTAAAAGAAATAGAGAAGGCGTTTGTTATTACAAACGTAGTTGAGGCGCAAAGGAGTTTTTTTGCGACTTACATGATGAAAGGGGAAGCCAACTTTTGGTGGGAGGTTCACCAGGGTGGGACTAGAACAGATGCGGTAATGTGGGAACAGTTCAAGAAGGTTTTCTTCGAGAATTATTTCCCTACAAATATGCAAGGGAGGATGGAGATTAAGTTCTTAGAACTTAAATAGGGGGGACATGACGGTTCCCCAGTACGCAGCCAAATTCAATGAATTGGCAAGGTTTGCTCCACATCAAGTGGAGACTGAGGAGAGGAAGGGTCGTAGGTTTGAGCAGGACCTGAAACCCTGGCTCTATAGTGGGATTTCTGTGTTCCAGAGTGTTTCCTATGGGACCATTCTGAAGAAGGTGATTATAGTAGAGGGTGGTAGTGAGGCGTTGACTCAATACCACAAAGAGAGAAATTATGATAGCAAGAGATAGAGGAACCAAGGCAGAGGGTTCCAGTGGTAGTGGCAGTATGTAAGACGTGTGGAAAAACTCATCTAGGAGTCTGTCTAAAAGTAAGTACCTTTACACGTTAAAGTAGAGAAGGAGGAAATAACTCTCAATGAATATATTGTGGAAGTGGTTTTATGAATAAGAAAGGTAAGCAAGTATCGGTAGATAAGTACCGATAAAGTTAAGAGAATTTGAAGTAATTCTCGGTATGAATGGGTTGATTAACTATAAAACTTTAAATTATCTAAGGAAAAGTATGAATCTTCGGTTTTCTAATAAACCCAAGGTAGTAATTTACGGTAATAAATCACTGGAATTTTCTTGTTTTCTAATCATGACGCAATCTAGAAGGATGTAAAGATGAGTTTAGGTTGTGGTACAATCGTAACCTTTGATGGTTGACATATAGGAGTTGGGCTAAATAATTCCTTTAGAGAGCGAAGGTATATACAAAACTGGCGACCGATCTAACTCACTGTGATGGCAGTGTAGATGAGACGGGAACTTGTTTGTTGTTTGTTTGTGGGAAATCACTCAGAGTACCATATGGACTACTAGCAGAGAAGCGATGTGTGCTGAGTCCTAAAGAAGTAATAAGAAGAAGATAAGAATGTAAATCATCAAAGATGATGAATGTATTAAGTAAGACATCTCCGTATATCATGAAGCCGTAAGCTGGTAATGAAAGTAGGTCGCGCAAACTTAGGTCGAAAGAACGCGAACCCTAAGAAATAAAGTTCAGTAAACTAATGCGGAAGTCAAAATATATGACTATTCGGGTAGCGGTTAAGAATAAATACCCATGGCCCATGATCGATGATCTCTTTGATCAGTTGAAGGGGGCAAAGAATTTTTCTAAGATAGATATGCGTACGGGGTATTATCAGTGGAAAATTAATAGGTACGCTAGAAATGAGAAGTGATGAACATAGTTTTTAGGAACTAAAAGGAAGGTTAAGTGAGGCACCTATATTCTCTATATCAGATGACACGGGGAATTTTGTAGTGTATCTCGATTCTTCACATAAATAACAAAGTTGCGTGCTCAGGTAGCATGGCAAGGTCATTGTGTATGCATAACGCTAATTAAAGGATTATGAGAAGGTCTATCCTACTTATGATCTATAATTGGCAGCTGTAGTTTTTGAATTAAAAATCTGAAGATAATAATTATACGGGGAGAAAGGTGAGGTATACACGGACTATAAGAGTCTGAAATATATCTTCGCACATAAGGAGTTAAATATGCAGTAGAGAAGGACTGTGATATCTTATATCATTCAGGAAAGGTAAACGTAGTAGCCGACGCGTTAAGTAGGAAGGGTAGGGAAAAGCTATCGATGTTAACGACTCAGAATGAGTTAATAACGGAAATGGCGAAAATGGAGTTAGAAGTTAAATTACTGAATGAAGTGGTAGAAATGTTATTCACAATGTAGACTCAATCCATGATAATGGAACGAGTTAATTAAGTACAACTAGGTAACGATTAATGCAAGCGAATGAAAAAGAGGATGCAAGATGAAGAGAAGACTAAGTGTAATCTTATTTTGAAGGAGGAATTTGAGTTTCAAATAATTTTAATGTTAAAAGAAGAACTAATAGGAAAGAGAGATAGCATAATGTATTAGTATGTGCTTAACTTCCAATTCAGATTATTGATAGGAAGGAATAAGTTCTGTGAAATAAGATAATACCTTAGGTGAAGGTGAAATGAAAGAACCACAATGTCGAAGAAACATTATGGTAACTCGAGATTAAAATGAAGAAAACTTTTCCTCATTTGTTTATATAATTATAGCGAGATTCTGGGGACATAATCCTTATAATGGTGGAAGAATGTAACGCCCCAGAAAAATCGAATTTTTATGAGAATTAAATTTTTATTTGATTATGTGGATTAAATGAATTTAATTGATTATTTATGAGAGTAAGCTAATTGTAGGTCATTGTATGACTTAGAAATGTCAGAACGTCGTAGTATTTTGGCTACGTGATAGAATTAAAGTGTTTGAATTTTCAAGACAAAAATAAAAGCTTTCCGAGAAATTTTTTGAAAAATACTATTCACGCATTTCTGCTCGGGAATTATTTTTGAATTTCTGAGAAATATGTAACGATAGAATATCGAGGTGAGATGGAATATCTAATAATATTTCAGTTATGAAAAATGCAATTTTTTGCCCGCGGACTTAAAATCTAACAGTTAGGGAAAGTGATTTTCGAGAAGGAATGTAAATGTGTATAAGGAATTAAAGCGATGATTATATAATACGTAGGTATTGTACGAGGTAAAAAATACAAGTATGATACGAGGCATTATACGAGTATGTATGAATGGTGGTATATCGTATATCATGAATTAGTATACGATAATTATACGTATTGTAACGCCCTGAAATTCGGTCTATCTTCACACCCGGAATCCGTGCGTCACGAGTACATCATTCATCCAACATACATCATTATATACTGAAATATAACAACATACACTCTCAAATCCCAGGTTCTGGAAACCTTATAACCTCTTTCATTACAAATAATGATAATTACATTATTCATTTCATCTTACAAGAGTGACTTTTAACCGCCACCAAGGATACATAACAGTTCATTAAACTTGTCTATAATTCAATTTCATCTTTCTACATTACAAGTCTTCACTTGATCTGCTCGCTCATTCACATTCTGAATGACACTTCATCTAGATACTGTCAGCTTGATCTTTACAGGATCCTTAAGTTCTTCTAACATCGTTCGCTGAAAAGGTTTTTCATTTAAAGCAAGTGTGAGCATTCAATGGCCCAACAAGTTATAACAGTTGAACACATAACTTCAAGAGTTAAAAACATTCCTTTAGAACTTCGATAACCAAATAAAGGTTATAAAGCATCTTGAATAATAGGAATAGTCTCGATTCCTATCATCTTAAAACATCACTCAATTTCACTTTGAAATACTTTCATTCCTCTACCTTTTTCGTGCACATCATGTCTGGCTAGAATCATTAGCACAGACTTAGCAATAATGGTTCATTATAAATAGAACATGTTTGTATTGAATAGCTCAATCACAGAACAATCCATATCTTAGAAACACCGAAGTGTTTACATTGTGGCTCAAGGCCTCATACATTCTACCACATTGTACAAATATCACACATTCAGACATAGACAAAACTTCTCAAGTTCAACATCTGAGAAGTTTAAGAAACTAGCATTCATTTAGAATATGAATGAAGTTAGGAAACTTGCCTTATTCACAGCTACAACTTATGCTGAACTGCTCATTCCAATTCCTATATAACACATAAGGAGAAACCATAAACACCAATTAGTCATATATTGAACTTATGCATTGGTTTACTTACCTTTACTTCTTAGGGTTCGCATTCTTGCAATATAAGTTTATGCGACTAACTTCCTTTACCAGTTCACGGCTTCATGACATACGAAGATGTCTTACCCAAAACGTTCATCATCTTTGATGATTTACATTCTTATCTTCTTCTTATAACTTCTATAGGACTCAGTACACATCGCTTTTCTGCTAGTAGTCCATATGGTACTCTGAGTGGTTTTTCACAAACAACCAATAAACAAGTTCCCGTCTCATCTACACTACCATCACATTGAGTTAGATTAGTTGCCAGTTTCGTATATACCTTCGCTCTCTGAAGGAATTGTTTAGCCCAGCTCCCATATGTCAACCATCAAAGGTTACGATTGTACCACAACCTAACTTCATCTAACTTATCCAAACCATTAAACTTAATGTTCATTAAATCAATTTCATATTCCTTACGGCTTTCGGGCAACTAAATGTCATACCTCAGGATTCATTCCTTATCAGCTCACATTCGTCTCATTAATCTTATTACAATTAATTCATTACGGCTTTTTTGATAATTCATATCTTATTAATACTTTCGTTATCCATTACATGAACCCCATGTTTATTACTCGTTCTTAGTGTCGAAGCCCTACTGATCGTTATATGCTAAGACCGATCATTCATCGCAACAGCGTTGCGTTCACAGCGTCTATACGCTTACACTTATCTCTCACTATCATGACATAACATCGAAATGTTATTCATTACCCTCATCGCTCAACGTCTAAGGAATCACAACCATAGCAATCCCTCACATTCGTTTATCGTAACTACGGTCCCCAGATATTGATTTCGTAATCTGCGTTTATATTCTTTGTCTTTTAACTCTCGTTTAATCTTTTTGTTCAACCTTCATTAAAGGTTTAAAAAACATAATTAAGTGTTACATTAGTTGAACATTATGTTCTTTATCTTCCTTTACATTCCCCCAAGAGTTGAGCCATTAAAAGCTTTTCTCTGGCTTTTCCTTCACACCGGCGTTGCGGCGCCATTCCCTTCTCTATTTCTCGAGCTGTGGCGCGACCCTATGCCATCTTCTTCTTCAGTCTGGCGCTGTAGCACCGAGTCTATCACTAACTCTCGTGCTGCGACGCCAATTAACAGTGCATGAAGCCCCGAGCTCGCGCTGCGGTGTCGCCTCCCAAGGCTCAGCTGGCACTGCGGTGCCGAACACAAAACCTAGAAAATTTCTCTAAGTGTTAAATTTAATTTGAGACGCTTACTTCCTGATCTCATAACTCCTTCGTTATAACTCGGAACGAGGTCGTTCCAAAGCCATTCTCTTCCTTATCTTATGTACTTCGATACCCCTCGGACAGAACTTCGTTCTGAATCTATTAACATGCCATTCAATTGGCTTGATTTTCACCCTTCATTCATTTTTACGCTTTTAATGTTCTTCGTTCATTCGTCCATAATTCGATCATCCGAACTCAAAACTCGTTCGTTCTTGAGTCCACGACTCACATTTTCTACATTCTTTTACTTCCTTATAAAACCCTACACGTTCAGGTTCATTTACTAACTTTCTAATTCTCATTCGTCTTTTACAAAATTTTTGCCATAACTTCATTATAGCTAAGTTTTAATCCGTTCTTCATGAATGTTTCTACCGTTCCTAACCAAGCAATAAGCATCTAACTTATACGCGATGGTTTTAAATCTTTCCATCAACAACAATTATCTTACGATGGTTTTAAATTTGTCCATTAACAACGTTCTTCGTGTTCTTCGTGTGTTCTTTGTTCGTTCTTCATTTTAATCGATATTTTGGATTACGATTTCACTTTTATTGGAATTTGATGTTATAGAACAATATTCCTTACTTATTTCACATACTCATTCATTTAATCCACTCGGATCGTTCTAATTCATTACGAATCTTATACTTCCTTAAGAAATTTATTTACTAAACTTTAAATTTCTTATTTCTTCTTTTCTCATGATTTCAACCATATGAAATCATCTCTAACCTTATCTACTTCTTATCTTCATTAATTTATACTTTTAAACATAAAAATTTAAAGATAAAGTATAAGAGATTAGGTTTCGGATTACCTTCCTTCTTTAATCTTCTCCCGTCGGACAAAGTTTGTACACGAGCTAGCTTTTTCTCTTCCTTCTCCTCCCATCCGAACTCTCTCTCTCTCTCTCTCAAGTGTCTTAGGATTTTCAAAATCCCAAAATAATGAATTTAGCTTCCTATTTATAGATTTTCAAAGCTAGGGGCAAAATAGTTATTTTGCCCCCCCCAAACCTCCTTACTATTCAAGTCTTAAGCATTAAGTTTACTTAGCCCTTAAGTTTTCTTAGCCTTTAAGTTTACTTAGCCCTTAAGCATAAGCACTTTACTTAGCTATTAAGTTTACTTAGTCATTACTTAACCTATCCTTTATTTAGCCATTAAGACTAATCGTATTCTACGCATCTCATTCTCGTATTCTCTCCGTATATAATTCGTACGATATTTGTATTATATGTCGTAATAATCTTCGTAATATACTCGTATAATAACTAGTATTACACTCGTATTTCTTACGTATAATAACCCTAATTATTATACGAAATCATTAAAATCTCGGAACTCACTTTTTCTAACCCTTAGGTTTTAAGTCCGCTGGCGAAAACTTCGTTTTTGCCATAACTAAAATATTATTGAATATTCAATCATATCTCAAAATTCTATCATTACGCGTTTTTCGGAAATTCAAAATAAATCTCCGAGCAAAAACGGATGAATAGTGTCTATTTCGTCTTTTTCCCAGAAAATATTTTTGTTCCCGAATTTTTTTTATTTTTGTCTTGAAAATTCTTATTCGTTAATACTCCCGACTTATAATCATCCTAGGTTCTTGAACGATTAATAAACACATAGCACAGAATAGTATTAATAAAAATTAGTTTTATTAATAACTAATTCTTTAAACCTAAATTTTGGACGATCCAAATTTTTGGGTCGTCACACGTATAGTATATGTTATAAGGCTTTTAGTTAAATGGAATGGACTTGTAGGATTTGTTAGGAATTGTACAAGCCCAAGTATAGGAATGGTTAATCCCAATGTAAAAGTAAGTTAATTAAGCTAAAGGCCCAAAGTAAGAACCTATGGGTTATTGGACGATTAAAACCCACGGGGCAACCCATGGGTGATCCAAAGTGAGGAATAAATAACTTAATGACTAAGTAAATAATGTGATGAGCAAGTAAAGGATAAGCTATGTGCTAAGTAAGTAAACTTAAGGGTTAAGCAAATGATAAGTTAAGTAAATTTAGAGGCTAAATAAAGTGCATATAAGTAATGGGCAAGTAAACTTAAAGGCTAAGTATTGTGATGGCCAAGTAATTAATTTGATAAGCAAGTAGCTTAATGGCTAAGTAAGTGTGGTGATCAAGTAAGCTTAATGACCAAGCAAAAGAAGTAGGGAGCAAGTTAACTTAATGCTTAAGAAATGAATAGTAAGGAGGTGAATTAAGGAGGTGGAGTGGCTTTATGACCATTATACCCTCACTTTGAGAATTCTGTAAATAACAAGCTTATGATTTCATTTGTTGGTTATTTCATTTCATCCAAACATTATAAGAGCTTATTGGCTTGAGAGAAAAAGTTAGAAAAGCTATAAAGTTAGACTTTGTTAATTCAAAAAGCAAGAAGGAAGAAGAAGGATTAGCAAGAGAACTTCAAGGGTAAGCAATCTTAAACCATGAATCTCTTTCTCTTCATTTGTGAGAGAAGTGGGTAGTGGTAGAACATGTATACTAAGAAGGAGTAGGAATGATGAATCAAAGGGCTTAGGTCTTAATAAGCCGTAAATAAGCCATGTTGTAAGATAAGTAATAAATGAAGTAATGAACTAAGTGAGAACTTATAAGAAAGTTTAATATGTTGCATGAATGAAGTGGAATGATAATAAGAAGCAAGGATGGTGGTTAAGAGATTAACGCCATGATAAATCATGAGAAATGAAGTCATAAGTAGTTTATACTTTTATAAGTTACACACTCACAAAGAACAAGTAATAACTTATCATGATCATAAGTTAATGACGTAAGTATGTTAAGATGTTAGTATGTTGGATAAAATCCAATTAAAACGATGAACAAATCATAAGAAACGAAGTTAAGCTGTAATTTACACGATTAGACGATAATCGTCGAATTCGTGAAATTCTGGGAATGGAAGTTGAATTTTGATATTGAGCTTGGGAACATTGGTTTTCAATGGAGAATAGTCTCATTTGGCATTCTAGAGTTGCGGACTCAAAAATGACCGAATTTCGACTTAGAACGAAGAAATGAGCGTTGAACGTTCACGAACGTTTATTGTTTTCATTAAAAATGGACTAATAGGTGAATTTTTAGTTAACAAAGTCAAATAGATAAAATTCTTGCATGAACATGTAGAGTATGTAATTTGTGAACCGTAGGCTCTTGAACGAGCCAATTAGAACTTATAACGAAGAAGTTACGAGCTCGGGAATCTTAAAAAATCAAAAATCTATCAAAATTGTCTGATGCATAGAGTCCGCGCCGCAGCGGGACTCAAGGCATAACAGCCCATGCCGTAGCGCGAAGCCGAGGCATGATGCACTGTTAGTTGGCAACGCAGCACGGCCATAACAAAGCGGACTCACCGCAGCACCGAGTCCTGGTCTTTAGCCACTGAAGTATCTCGCCGCAGCACGGTTAATGCAAAGGGAATTGGCACCGCAACACTAGTCTTAAGATCTAGACAATGAAGGATGGTTACAAGTAAAGCATGAATGGAAATTGTTTAATCAATGAACTAAGGAACTTAATAAAACATTATTGAGTCATGATTAAACCTCAAGTATGATCACGTAGGGTTAAAGTAAGTCAACTGCATATGAACGTAAGAACGACGTAACGAAATGCCGTCAGTGAAAAGTTGGTTAACCAAATTAGGTTTTGTAATTCCAATTGATTGAAACGAATAGTAGAATGTACGTGTACTTAATGTACATGATTAGATTAACTTTAAATCACTTTTATAGTAGTAACTGTATGAATTTAAGTATGGATTAAGAATAATTAAACGAAGAACGTGAAGGGTAATTAATTAAACCGTGAATGGTATTCAACGTTGATATTTCATCAATGACGATTGATTTACTTTTTAAAGATATAAGAACATTAGTAAGTCGTGAGGAATGATAATTAACTTGAAACGAGTTGTATTACTAAAATAATTTCAATTAAGTAAGAGAAAAGGAAGAAGTTAGTAAGAACGATGTAAACTTTAACGGCAAGCCGGAACCAATAATAACAAATCTAATACATGATTAGATTGAGAAGAAGGGTAAGATTCGTTAGGAACCATGTATGTTCATTCATAACCTAAAGTGGTATGTTATGTGATTATATGTTGTAGAGACCGTAAAGACTCAAAGAAAAAAGTAATTTTACTGTAACAGACGCTGAAGGTAAGTTTTTCTAAACGCTTGTCTAACCTTCGTGTTAGCCAGGTTTTCTGTGATTCATGTTATGAGATGCATGAATTATTTTACTCAAGGGTCGATGCCAGTTTTATCTTGGCTAAACTAATCTTGAAGAGTTGATTGATTTATTTACAAGTCTTTCAATATAAAATTGCTAATGCTATCCTATGCCAATTGTTTGGTACGGATTCAAGGTAAGTCTGAGTATGAATAAACAAATGTATTTTTCATTGATTATTTGATGGGCATGTGAGGTTGCCACAAATGAAACGTACACACGTTTAATGAATGTAGTGTTGATCAACATAGAGTACTATAGGCTGATCATCTAGAAGTGCTCATATGCTATGCCGGACTTACAGACTTAGTGTCGGGTTGTCCTTTTCAACAAAATTATGAAATGCTCATGGTCTTGGACCAGAATTGATGTTTTACTGAATAATGTCATTATAAAACGTTTTGAAGGAAAAGAAATGGTATTTTGAATTATCGATAGTATTTCGTAACTATTATCCAGTTATTGAAGATATACGATTCCTATGTTTCAAGCATGTTGTTTAAAAAGAAATTGTTATACTTGCGGAGCTTGTAATGCTCAATTGTTATACTTGCTGAGCTTGTAATACTCACTCTTGCTTGAATCATATGAATGCAGCTAAGGACGAGCGCACTGAGATTTTCAGTAGAGATAAAGCCAAGGCAAAGATGATTGATTAGTTTATCTTGTAATAGACTAGTAAGTTTATGTAATATATTATGATGAACAAAAAATGTAATGGTTTAAGAACCTGAGAACGGGATTTATTATTATTAATGTAATTAGAATGTCATTGTAACATACATTTTGATGTCGTTTTAGTAGAATGAATGTACAGTTATGAGTACCATGTAGCACTAATTGTCAGGTTGGAAGATACCCGGATTTGGGGGCATCACAAGTTGGTATCAAAGCATTAGGTTATAAAACTTAAGGGGGGGAGAACCTTAGCCTAGTAACCTCGTTAAGGAAGGAGAAGTCCGAGGAAGTAAACTCGAGCTTTACTTGAGTTGAATGAGTCAATAAGGTATTGAGTAAACTCAGTATCAAAAGATTTAAAAGATGGAAATTAATCCTAAATAAATTAAATGTGATTTGTGCTTATACTATTGTGTATTAAGTACTAATCAACATGTTATAGATTACTGTAGGATGTCGATCGATAGCTTGATGTATAGAAATATACACACGATGAGCGAAGAAATTGTGAACAGAGTTTTACCTATGCCAGTAGCGGAGGTACCATTAGTGATTCTAGAGGAGTCAGAGATAGTGGAGTACTTTTCTGAGGAGAACTACTCCGAGAGAGATATGGATATAGCATCATACCTGAGTATGATGAACAATGTAGAGGAAGGAATGGAGGTAACATCGATTGATACGGTGGTACCTACACTAAAGTCATCACCTCCAGATGCAATGAGATCATTGTATCTGGCAGAGCTTGACAAGAATGTGCAACTGAGTACAGTTGTGCAGAATCAGAATGAGGAGATTAGTGCTCTTTATGAAGCGAAGGAGTCTGCAGAAGCAGATTTTGAGTCAGAGCATGATGAGAAGGTGCTAATGATAAATAAGGCTAGGGATTATATGAACGAGGTAGTAAAGCTTCGTAAGAAACTGGAGGAGAAGGACCGAAAGATAGCTCGGATGTCTTACTCCATAAGAATGCTCATAAGGATTTCAAGCTGAAAGTTGCTTATCATCCCATGGAGTCAGGACAAACCCTTCACACTATTAGTCGGGATACTGTAGCGAAGATTGCGAATAAGAAACACGAGGATGCTGTTATACATTATTAGAAGTCTAGAGTTATAAATATGTGTGTAGTGACGTAAAACCCTCTTTTATATAAAAAGGGTAGTCTTTTTGTAAATCCCAAATTTTGTGAAGATCAATTGTGGAATAGAAAAGTAATAGCTTTTGGCTATGGAAAACAAATTGTAAATAGTTTCAAACTATGAAGAAGCATATGAATATAATGAAGTTTTCATTTACTATGCTTTGTTATGGTATGAGTTGTATGTGGCAAATAATAACGAAGTAAGTAAATAGATAATAATAAAATTTTATCAGTATAATGCCGCCAAGGAGAAGACAACGTAATCAGGAAGCGGAAACACATAATGATAATTAAGGGGGGGGGTCAAGACAACCCTCTGCAAGAGTTTGTTAATTTATTAACGGCTGCATTTAACCAAACCGGGGGTAGAGTACCCGCGGATCCTAGGATTAGCCAGAATGACTACCTTTATAGAGTTTAAAAGCGTAGGTCTGTCGGAGTTCAAAGGAACAACGGACCCAATAGAGGCCATGCATGGGTAAACTAAATAGAGAAGGCGTTTATTATTACAAATGTAGCTGAGGCTCAAAGGAGTTTTTTTGCGACTTACATGATGAAAGGGGAAGCCAACTTTTGGTGGGAGATTCACCAGGGTGGGGCTAAAACAGATGCGGTAACGTGGGAACAGTTCAAGAAGGTTTTCTTCGAGAATTATTTCCCTACAAGCATGCAAGGGAGGATGGAGATTGAGTTCTTAGAACTTAAATAGGGGGGACATGACGGTTCCACAGTACGCAAGCAAATTCAATGAATTGGCAAGCTTTGCTCCATATCAAGTGGAGACTGAGGAGAGGAAGGCTAGTAGGTTTGAGCAGGGCCTGAAACCCTGGCTCTAGAGTAGGATTTATGTGTTCCAGAGTGTTTCCTATTGGACCATTCTGGAGAAGGCGATTATAGCAGAGGGTGGTAATGAGGCGTTTACTCAATACCACAAAGAGAGAAATAATAATAGCAAAAGAGAGAGGAACCAAGGCATAGGGTTCTAGTGGTAGTGGCAGCATGTAAGACATGTGCAAAGACTCATCTAGGAGTCAGTTTGAAATGGATTATAAGTACCTTTACATGTTATGGTAGAGAAGGAGGAGATAACTCTCAATGAATATATTGTGGAAGTGGTTTTATGAATAAGAAAGGTAAGCAAGTGTCGGTAGATAAGTACCGATAAAGTTAAGAGAATTTGAAGTAATTCTCGGTATGAATGGGTTGATTAACTATAAAACTTTAAATTATCTAAGGAAAAGTATGAATCTTCGATTTTCTAATAAACCCAAGGTAGTAATTTATGGTAATAAATCACCAAAAATTTCTTGTTGTCTAATCATGACGCAATCTAGAAGGATGTTAAGATGAGTTTAGGTTGTGGTACAATTGTAACCTTTAATGGCTGGCATATGGGAGCTGGGCTAAATAATTTCTTCAGAGAGAAAAGGTATATATGAAACTGGCGACCGATCTAACTCACTGTGATGGCAGTGTAAATGAGACGGGAAATTATTTGTTGGTTGTTTGTGGGAAACCACTCAGAGTACCATATGAACTACTAGATGAGAACGATGTGTGCTGAGTCCTAAAGAAGTAATAAGAAGAAGATAAGGTAATGAAAGTAGGTCGCGTAAACTTAGGTCGAAAGAACGCGAACCCTAAGAAATAATGTTAAGTAAACTAATGTGTAAGTCAAATATTTGACTATTCGGTTAGCGGTTAAGAATAAATACCCATGGCCCATGATGGATGATCTATTTGATCAGTTGAAGGGGGCAAAGAATTTTTCTAAGATAAATATGTTTACGGGGTATTGTCGGTGGAAAATTAATAGGTACGTTGGAAATGAGAAGTGATGAACATAGTTTTTAGGAACTAAAAGGAAGGCTAAGTGAGGCACCTATATTGTCTATATCATATGATACGGGGAATTTTGTAGTGTATCTCGATGCTTCGCATAGATGATAAAGTTGCGTGCTCATGTAGCATGGCAAGGTCATTGTGTATGCATAACGCCAGTTAAAGGATTATGAGAAGGTCTATCCTACTTATGATCTATAATTGGTAGCTGTAGTTTTTGAATTAAAAAATCTGAAGATAGTAATTATACGGGGAGAAAGGTGAGGTATACACGGACTCTAAGAGTTTGAAATATATCTTCACACAGAAGGAGTTAAATATGCAGGGAAAAGCTATCTTAAGCAATCTTAAACCATGAATCTCTTTCTCTTCATTTGTGAGAGAAGTGGGTAGTGGTAGAACATGTATGCTAAGAAGGAGTAGGAATGATGAATCAAAGGGCTTAAGTCTTTATAAGCCGTAAATAAGCCATGTTGTAAGATAAGTCATAAATGAAGTTATGAACTAAGTGAGAACTTATAAGAAAGTGTAATATGTTGCATGAATGAAGTGGTATGATAATAAGAAGCAAGGATCGTGGTTAAAAGATTAACGCCATGATAAATCATGAGAAATGAAATCATAAGTAGTTTATACTTTTATAAGTTACAAACTCACAAAGAACAAGTAATAACTTATCATGATCATAAGGTAATGAAGTAAGTATGTTAAGATGTTAGTATGTTGGATAAAATCTATTTGAAACGATGAACAAATCATAAGAAACGAAGTTAAGCCATAATTTACACGACTAGACGATAATCGTTGAATTCGTGAAATTCTCGGAATGGAAGTTGAATTTTAATATTGAGCTTGGGAACATTGGTTTTCAATGGAGAATAGTCTCATTTGGAATTCTAGAGTTACGGACTCGAAAATGATCGAATTTTGATTTCGAACGAAGAAACGAGCGTTAAACATTCACGAACGTTTATTGTTTTCATTAAAAATGGACTAATAGGTGAATTTTTAGTTAACAAAGTAGAATCGATAAAATTCTTGCATGAACACGTAGAGTATGTAATTTGTGAACCATAGGCTCTTGAACGAGCAAATTCGGACTTATAACGAAGAAGTTACGAGCCCGGGAATCTCACAAAATTAAAAATCTGTCAAAATTGTCTGATGCATAGAGTCCGCGCCGCAGCGTGGCTCAAGGCATAACAGCCCGCACCGCAGCGCGAGACCGAGGCATTATGCAATGTTAGTTGGTGCCGCAACGCGGCCATAACAAAGAGGACTCGCGTTGCAGTGCCGAGTCTGGGTCTTTAGCCACTAAAGTATCTCACCGCAGCGCGGCTAATGCAAAGGGAACTGGCGCCGTAGCGCCAGTCTTAAGATCTAGACAGTGAAGGATGGTTACAAGTAAAGCATGAATGGAAATTATTTAATCAATGAACTAAGGAACTTAATAAAACATTACTGAGTCATGATTAAACCTCAAGTATGATCACTTAGGGTTAAAGTAAGTCAATTGCATATGAACGTAAGAACAACGTAACAGAATGCCAGCAATGAAAAGTTGGTTGACCAAATTAGGTTTTGTAATACCAATTGATTGAAACGAATAGTAGAATGTACGTTTACTTAATGTACATGAATAGATTAACTTTAAATCACTTTTATAGTAGTAACGATATGAATTTAAGTTTGGATTAAGAATAATTAAACGAGGAACGTAAAGGGTAATTAATTAAACTGTGAATGGTATTCAACGTTGATATTTCACCAATGACGATCGATTAACTGTTTAAAGATATAAGAACGTTAGTAAGTCGTGAGGAAGGATAATTAACTTGAAACGAGTTGTATTACTGAAATAATTTCAGTTAAGTTAGAGAAAAGGAAGAAGTTGGTAAGAACGATATAAACTTTAACGGTAAGCCATAACCAATAATAACAAATCTAATACATGATTAGATTGAGAAGAAGGGTAAGATTCGTTAGGAACCATATATGTTCATTCATAACCTAATGTGGTATGTTATGTGGTTATATGTTGTAGAGATCGTAAAGACTCAAAGGAAAAAGTAATTTTACTGTAACAGACGCTGAAGGCAAGTTTTTCTAAACGCTTGTCTAACCTTCGTGTTAGCCAGGTTTTCTATGATTCATGTTATGAGATACATGAAATGTTTTACTAAAGGGTCGATGCCAGTTTTATCTCGGCTAGACTAATCTTGAAGAGTTGATTGATTTATTTACAAGTCTTTCAATATAGAATTGCTAACGCTATCCTACGCCAATTGTTTGGTACGGATTCAAGGTAAGCCTGAGTATGAATAAATAAATATATTTTTCATCGATTATTTGATGGGCACGTGTGTGACACCCCCAAATCCGGGTTACCTGACCCCGAGTTTGGTGTTCACGATCCACAATATAATATCATTTAACTACCCATTCATATATAAATAGGAATACATAAGTCATTAACATAAGTTGTTAATACATAAGTCTCAGGTCCACTAACCTTAACATTACATAAATACCCCTTTGATATACAAAAATGGTTTACAATACAATACACCATAATAATATTGTTCATTATAACTAATTTATAACTATGCCTTTTTCCTTGTTCTTCTTTGCAGCACCTTCTGCAACTTCGTCCCTAGCTAAAAAGTTTTATTTATAGCAAGGGTGAGCAACAAGTTTGCCTCGCAAGTTAAAATATACAATAAATGTATATGAATCAATAAGAACAGACTATCTATTTTGATAGAATGAAACCAAAGTTCGGTGAACTTTGAAATAGCTGAACAAATCGTTATTCAATAACAGTCTTCTCGTATTCTAGGCAACAAAATAATCTGATAATGAAAGAGTACAACGCTTTCAAAGTTTCTACGATATTCTATTGAATAATCAAGAATTAATTCTACGAAATAGCAAAGTGGAATGTTTTCTAGATTTATGCTGAGTGATCACACTAGATCTAGAACTTCTCTTCTCGAGTAACTATCAAAGATTGGACTTTGATATACCCAGGTGTATCAGATAACCATAAAGATTAAATTATACCCCTCTGCAAGTACTTAGAGCCGGCCAACTCCTTGTACCCTATATTATGCATAATACTTAACAGCGCGCAATGGTCGAATATACAACTTAAAATGTACCCTTTATATAAAAGGTTATTCTTCTCAGTCTCAGAATCAAGATTTTGATTTAACAACGAAATATTGTGATTTCAAATTCTATCTACTTATCGATCTAGCCGAAACAATTGGCATCGATCTATCAATAACAATTGATTTCTCTTCTCGTATTTATCAAGTTCTAACAATTGTTCGTCTAGCCAGTATAATTAGCTAAGACATTTCTCAATATAATTTGACAATAAACAGGAATTATCTGTACTGTCAATATTAGTTTCTGCAGATATAAATATCCAACAACAGTAATTCTACGAATATATATTTTCCGAATTAGTAATTCAATTTGAATTTTAATCATGCACTAACTGCGTATAATCAACAATAAATTCTCTGGACATGGTATAATTATCAATAATTAACCATTAAAATAATTGAATGAATATAACTTAAGGTTGAGTTAGGAAACTTGCCTTTCGCGTTGATTACAGCTACACAATATAATTAACTGCGTTCGTAAGACCTAAATTCAACAATTTCGGTCTCACAATTAGCATAATCATTTATAACACGTAACACTGTATTCTACAGTCAAACTTCTCCTAGGAACATTACCACATAATCACATCAGTGTTTATAACCTAAATAAACACTTATCCAGTCTAACTATTTTGGTTTGGTTGGATTTCGGTCCATTCTCGGTGTTCTGGTCACCCTATCCGACAATTAACACATTGATTGTTAATTAAACTCGGTCTCTAAGCTTCAATATTATTTTAGATAAGTCAAATATCATTTATAATATTTTCCGGAAGCTATTAATATTTATAAACAATTATTATAATTTATAATAAATTTTCAAACACTTAAATCATTTTTAAATGATTTAATTATCAAATAATCTTATTATCATTAATATTTAATAATATAGAAATATTAATGTTATATTTGTCAAAATATTAAAGTTATTGTTAATAACTTAAAATATTTTTAAATCATCAATATTCTACTTAAATGATTTTTAAAGTAATTAAAATTATTTTTAAATCATCACCATTAATATTTAAATATTAATGTAATTATTATCAAAATATTAAAAGTCATTAATTATAACTTAAAATATTTTTAAAACATTTTTCTCACTTTTAAATAATTTTTAAATCAATAAAATCATTTTTAATTTATTTATTTAATATCATAATTAAATAAACCTAATATCATTAATATTAATTTATTAATGAGAATTCTTCAAAAATATTGAAAATTATATTTTATAATTTAAAATATTTTTCTAACATTTTATTCTTATTTAAAATGATTTTTATATCATTAAAATCATTTTTAACTTATTTATTTAAGTTAATAAATAAATAAATCTAATGTCATTAATATTAATTTATTAATGAAATTTCTCCAAAAATATTAAAAATTATATTTTATAATTCAAAATATTTTTAAATACATTATTCTTATTTAAAATGATTTTTCATAATATTAAATCATTTTTCTCTAATTTAATTAATATACTAATTAAATAAATTAAATACTTTTAATATTTAAATAATTATAAATATTAAAGAAAAATATTCTAATTTGTCAAAAAATTATTTTTCATAATTTAAAATAATTTTTAAAACAATTTTTAATAATTTTTATAATTTATTTTCTATTTTTAATTAATTACCAGAAAAATCAGAAAATAAATTAATTAATCCGTCGCTAATGGCTTACAACGATACTTAGCGTCGCTGTTGGTGTTCTTGAGCTCAAGAAAACTGACAGTCGGCTTGATAAGGTTCATGGTTTGACCAACCGGTATTCACAGTCCAGGCGTGTTTTGGATTAGTTTGAACCTTGATCGTGTAGCTGAAATGTAACTCTACAATATCCAATTCACACTTTGATCAAACAATAACACAGAAAGATGATCTATGCCTTCGAATTCATTGTCAGACAGTTTCTGGGATTACCCAGAAACCCAGAAGTCTGAGTGACCACTTTCCAATTAATTTTTCTATAAGATCCGTTCATGATTAATGTAATACACTGGTTTAATTACATACTACTTGTGTCGAGGAACAAGGACGAAGCAAGAGATCAGATAAAAAACAACACAACAGCCAGATTTATTCCGGTCAAACATTGTCAGAAACTAAGTTCATAAATTTTCTGGAAATTCCCAGAAAGTGAAGTCATGGCCGAATGGCCTACTTTGACCAACTATAATGTTTTCTCTGTTGATATAATACACGATATAAAGCAACCGATACATAGTACATATAACTATCTACAAATACGTCACAACAACATCATAACACGAACAACCTGACAGATATTAAGCCCACAAAACGTTGTCAGACGGATATTTTCAATTTCTGGGTTGCCCAGATTGTGCTTGGTCATGCCCGGTCAACGGGTTTTGACCGATTATATCTTCAAATCCAGACGTCTAATGACTATACTACCACTTGAAGCTTAAAGCCCACATACCAGGCTACAAAACCAAAACTTAAAACAACAAAAATATTAAATGAGCAAGGATCTGTGGCGACTCACATTTCTTGTCAGACCACAAAAATTGCTCAAGAACAGATTTTGAAAAACACTATTTTAAAGTCGTTTGATGCTATGGATCCGTCATGGATCATCATAGATCATCTAAAAACAACTTCTAACATAAATCTAAACACATAAACACAAAATCTTTCTTTGCCTACAAGATCAAAAATAAAAATTTAGGTTATACCTCTTCTTGCTAGATCTTTGACCTTAATCCTACTTAGTTGTTCTTGGTGATCTAGGGACTGATTCTAGGACTGATCTACTAGTAATTTTCGGAGTTTTAGTGAGAGAGAGAGAGTAGGTGAAAGCTTGGTTGGACAATTGAGCAAAGTAATAGACTTTCTCTCTCTTAATCTATATATATATATATATATATATATATATATATATATATATATATATATATATATATATATATATACTTAGATACATTAGATCTGATGTTGCTGGCACAAATGTGTGGTTTTGATGAGATTTTCAGGTCCCAAAGTCAAGAGAGTTGGTCACCCACTAAAGTATTGGCAACTTCTACAAGTTAGCTTACTAAATTATCAAAAAAGGGCATTTTGGTCTTTAGCAAATTGAATTTAATGGCAATCTTGATAAATGCACAAACCCTTAGGTTTAGGGTTTGGATTAAGGTTTAGGTTTTAGACCCTTTAGGGTTTAGGGTTTAAACCCTTTAGGTTAGCAATTTAATTTCTAAAATTTTCAAATTTCGATTTTCAAAATAGAAAATTAATAATTTTAAATTACAATTAGGATTCAATAATTATATTTATATTTCCTAATCATAAAATTCAATCTTGCTAATTAGGATTAATATTCCTAATTAAAATTGCTTAATTTAGCAATTATGGTCAAAATGATCATTAGGGTTTATAACCCACGAATTAGGGTTTTAATTAGAAAAATAAATTTTCTAAATTATAATTAGGGTTTGTAAAATAGAAATTAATATAACTAAAATATAATTAGGGTTTTCTAATCATATTTAAGTTTAATACACACAATAGGCTTGCCAATTAGGATTAGGGTTTCCTAATTTAGGGTTTAGAATTCTTGAATATGAAATTAGGGTTTCCCGACTTTCGATTAGGGTTTCTAACGGTACGTTATGGTTTCTAATCCTGAGATTAGGGTTTCTAATCTCTTATTAGGGTTTATAATTTTTAAACCTTATCGGATCAATCATTGATCAAAAAATCTATACAGTACAAACACGTACTCTATAATATAATTATTTTAATTATATTTTCTATCGAATCCCTTTCCAGAAATTAGGGTTAGGGTTTCTAAAGCTGTTAAGCACAACTCTACTCTAATTTTATTAGTCAATACACAAATTGACTTTCTCGAGACTCGTATCACCGATACTTGTCACAAAATTGAGAATTAATATTATTATTAATTAAAAAAAAATTATTCGCAAATTTTTGATTATTTGAAATCTCGGGTTATCACAACGTGAGGTTGCCACAAATTAAACGTACACACGTTTAATGAATGTAGTGTTGATCAACATAGAGTACTATATGCTGATCACCTAGAAGTGCTCGTAAGGTATGCCAGACTTACGGACTTAGTGTCGGGTTGTCCTTTTCAAAGAAATTATGAAATGCTCATGGTCTTGGACTAGAATTGATATTTTACTGAATATTGTCATTGTAAAATATTTTGAAGGAAAAGAAACGGTATTTTGAATTATCGATAATATTTCGTAACTATTATCCAGTTATTGAAGATATACGATTCCTACGTTTCAAGCATGTTGTTTAAAAAGAAATTGTTATACTTGCTGAGCTTGTAATGCTCACTCTTGCTTGTACCATAAGAATGCAGCTAAGGACGAGCAAATCGAGGTTTTCAGTAGAGATAAAAGCAAGGTGAAGATGATTGATTAGTTTATCTTGTAATAGACTAGTAAGTTTATGTATTATATTATGATGAACAAAGAATGTAATGTTTTAAGAACCTGGGAACACGATTTATTATTATTAATGTAATAAGAATGTCGTTGTAACATACATTTTGATGTCGTTTCAGTATAATGAATGTACAGTTATGAGTACCGTGTAGCACCATTTGTCGGGTTGGAAGATACCCGGATTTGAGGGCATCACAACAACCACATCTTATGATAACACAAATTTGTATGTGGTTAGACATCATGTATTGTTGTGGCAACACACCCTTTAAGCTCTCCGTACAATTATGTCCTCCTCATTCTAATGGGGTGCATTTTTGAAACTTCCAAAGTGGACTTCTCATCACCCTATTGTTATTCTCCAAAATTAACTATTAAATGACGTATAAAATACGACACACACATTTGAAGACCTTAATACAATTATATATTTGATAAGTAGTTTTATATCTACTTATCTTAATACCAGTTGACTTCAATTGTTGCTTAAACTCATACGATTTAGTAGTTTTTCATGCATTTTTGATTTCTTTTGCAGATTGCATGTTTGGGAACTTCTTTGGTGACATTTGAAGATTAAAGGAATGTGTGGATGCTAAAAGGAACAAGTTATGAAGTGATGGCATGAGGGGTGATGTTGCAGCAGCAGAAAGCAGAAAGCTTGATCTGGTGTATGGCGTAGCTGCGCCCAATTTGGCCTTGGGTGCAGCGCAGCTGCGCTAGGTCCTTTTTCAAAAATCTTGCAGTGCAACTACTCCCCATTTAGCTTTGTGGGTAGCTCAGCTGCGCCGGTCCTTGTATTCCAGTAGTTGACTTTTCATTTAATTTGACCAATCGGATTTGTTTGTGGGAAAGGAAGGACTCGTGAATTAGTATATATATGGGCATATTTATAGTTTGAAGGAGAGAATAGTACTAAGACTCAATATAATCCCTCTTGGGATAAGTTTCTTTTATTATTCATCTTTAATTTCTTTCTTAGATTAAGAACCATAGATTAGATTAAAACTGAAGATTGAAGCTATTGATCATCATTGGGAAATCAGATTAGAAGCAAGAGAATTCAGATGTGCTTATCTCAACCCTAAATTCTCTTCTTATCTATTTGTGTTGTGACACCCCCAATTTTGGGTACTTCCATCCCACAGATCTGGTGTTCACTGTTCCACAAAATTACATCAATCTACCCATAAAGAAAAGGTATAAATAAATCTCACAAGCATAATAGATAATCCTCCCATTAAAGGGTTACACAATCTCAAAAACTCCCAGGTCATCTAACCTTTAATATTACAATCATCAGCGAAATATTAAAACATAGTCATAATCAAGTCTATTACATAAGCTTGATAAATAAAAGGTAAATTAAACATCATCTAATCAAGCATTTTGCCCTTGCCCTTGCTTAGGGAAAGCTCTTCAGACTTCTTGACCTCATGTAACGCCTCAAAATCCCGTCTATCTTCACACCTAGATTCTGTACGTCACGAGTACATCTTCTTCCAAACATACATCATTATATAGTGAAATATAACAACATACACTCTCAAATCCCAGGTTCTATTACCTTATAATCTCGTTCATTACAAACTATGATAAATACATTATTCTTTCCATCTTACAAGAGTGACTTTTATCCGCCACCAAGAATATATTACAATTCATTAAACTAGTCTATAGTTTAATTAATATATTATACATTACAAGTCTTCACTTGATCTTCACGCTCCTTCATATAATGAATGAGACTTCATCTGGACACCGATCAACTTGATCTTTATGGGATCCTTAAGTTCTTCTACTCGTACGCTAAAAATATTTTTCATTTAAAGCAAGTGTGAGCATTCAATTGCCCAGCAAGTTATAGTAGTTGAATAAACAACTTCAAGAATTTAAACATTTTTTTAAGACTTCGATAACCGAACAAAGGTTATGAAGCAGCTTGAATAATAGGAATAATCTCGATCCCTATCATTTTAAAATATTAGTCACATTTATTTTGAAATACTTTCATTCTTCTACCTTTTCCATATATATCCCGTCTGGCTAGAATCGTTAGCATAGACTTAAAAATAACAGTTCATGTATAAACAGAACATACTCATATTGAACAGTTCAATCACCGAACAGTTCATCTCATAGAAACACTGAAGTGTTAAAATTATGGCACAAGGCCTCATACATTCTACCACCTTGTACAAATATCGTACAATTGCACATAAACAAAACTTCTCATGTTTAACATCTGAGAAAGTTAAAGAAACTAGCATTCATTTAAAATATGAATGAAGTTAGGAAACTTGCCTTACGCACAGCTACAACTTACAGTTTACGCTGAACTGCTAATTCCAATTCCTATATAGCACATAGGGAATTAACACATACACCAATTAATCATATACTTGACTTACACATTGGTTTAAACTTTTCTTTACTTCTTAGGATTTGCGTTCTTGAAATCTAAGTTTACGGGACTAACTTTATTTACCGGTTTATGGCTTTATGACATACGGAGATGTCTTACTCATGCGATCATCATCTTTGATGATTTATATTCTTATCTTCTTCTTATAACCCTTCTAGGGATCAACACACATCGTGTCTCTGCTAGTAGTCCATATGGTACTCTGAGTGGTTTCCCACAAACAACCAACAAACAAGTTCTCGTCTCATTTGCACTGTCTTTCACAGTGAGTTAGATCGGTTGCCAGTTTCGTATATACGTCCGCTCTCTGAAGGAATTTTTTAGCCCAGCTCCCATATGTCAACTATCAAAGATTACGATTGTACCACAACCTAAACTTTATCTTAACTTATCCGAACCATTAAACTATAAGGTTCGTTAAGTTAATTTCTTATTCCTTATGGCTTTTTGGCAACTAAATGCCATACCTCAGGATTCATTTATTATCATCTAAGTCCTACAGTCTTTTGTATACGTAGAACGATCATTCAAAAATAATTCTACACATTTATAACGTTAAGCATTTTTCATTACGTTATCCATATCTTACAACATTCGGTTCATTCGACTAGGAACGTTATCTAAGTTATAATCATTAACTCGGCTTCTTTACATTATACGTTATTGTCTTTAATTCAGTTTCTTCATTCTTCAATACCTTACGGTCAAACCATACACGGAGTGTAGGTTCTGCGCATTTAATATTCGCGTACACTCAACCCTCACGTCAGCTAAAGTGTTTAACGCTTACTTTATTCTAACATTCTCTATCTAACTCACATTCGGACTTTCATTACCCTTATTACCGTTTATTACGGCTTTCTTAATAATTCTTCTCTTACTTACTACATTCATTAATGTCTAAGGAATTACAGTCATAGCAATCCCACACGTTCGTTTTATCGCGACCATGCTCCCCGGATATCGGTTACGTAATCAGCGTTTACATTTGTGGTCTTTTAATCCCATTCAACCCTTACTAAAGGTTTAATTCACTTGATTAAGTGTTAAATTAATTGAACTATATGTTCTTTATCTTTCATTAGACTTCCCCTAAGAGTTGAGCATTTAAACTCTCTTCTCTAGGTCTTGCCCTGCACTGGCACTGTGACGCCGGTTCCTTCTCTTCCTCTCGCACTGCAGCGCCACTAACCAGTATCGGATGGCCCGGGTTGGCGCTGCGGCATCGTATCCCAAGGCTTATCTGGCGCTGCGGCGTCAAGCATGAAACCTTGAAAATTTTTCTAAGTCTTTGAACTAGTTTGAGACGCTTAGTTTACAATCTCATAACTTATTCGTTATAACTCAGAATGAGGTCATTCCAAAGCCATTCTCTTCCTTATCTTGCGTACTTCAACTTTTCTTGGACAGAAATTTATTCTGAATCCGTTAACATGCCATTCAATTGGCTTAATCTTCATTATTTGTTCATTTTACGTTATTAACGTTCTTAGTCTATTCGTCCGTAATTCGGTCATCCAAACTTGGAACTCATTCTTTCTTGAGTCCATGACTCACATTCTTATGAAACCCTATAGATTCAGATTCATTTACATACTTTCTATTTCTCGTTCATCTTTTACGAATTTTTTGTCATAACTTCGTTATAGCTAAGTTTAATCCGTTCTTCATGAACGTTTCTACTGTTCCTAACCAAGCAATAAGTAACTAACTTATACGCAATGGTTTTAAACTTGTCCATCAACAACAAATTATACTACGATGGTTTTAAATTTGTTCATCAATAACGTTCTTCGTGTTCCTAGTTTGTTCTTCATTTTTAATCCATACTTTGATTATGATTTGGAATTTGGTGTTATAAGACACCATTACTTACTTATTTCACCGAATCATTCATATGATTCATTCGGATTGTTCAAATTCATTACGAAACTCATACCTCCTTAGGAAAGGTTTTTAAGAAATTTATAAACTAAACTTCTAATTCTTATTTCTTCATTTTCTCATGATTTCAACCATATGAAAATCATTTTTAACATCTTTTAATTCTATTCTTATTAAGCTATATGATTTCCATATAAAACCTATAGAAAATTAGATTAATGATAGGTTTTAATACCTTTCTTCTTGGATTTTATTCCATTTTCTTCTTCCTCTTGCTTAATCTTGCAATTTGCTAGCTTTTACATTTCTTCTTTTTCTCCAATCCGAGCATCCAAGCTCTCTTTCCCTCTTTCTCTCTCAATTTCATGTGTTAGTTGAAAAACTAACAAATGAAATGAATTAGAGTAGCTTATATACTATTCACATCTCCTTACTATTCACGAAGCTTCTCCTGGAAGCTTCGTTGTCCAGTTTTTCAGGTTTCGTCCGACAGTTTTAAAAACTGCTATTCTCGGAATCCATATATTTTTAGATATTTCGTCTTTCCTTTACAGATTAACTTTTA
This sequence comes from Panax notoginseng, assembly GCA_016801055.1. Classification (NCBI taxonomy): domain Eukaryota; kingdom Viridiplantae; phylum Streptophyta; class Magnoliopsida; order Apiales; family Araliaceae; genus Panax; species Panax notoginseng. Next base: position 111,803,788 of record CM029018.1, read on the forward strand.
CGCATTATTCGAAACTTCAAAAACCTGAAAAAACACTTTTTGATGATAAGCGTTTTCCCCTAGCATAGTTAAACGAATGAAAAGTACATAACAGTACTTTTCGTCGTTTTTATTTTGTCCAATTTTTGAACGTTTTTCGAGAAAAACTTTTATCGGCTTACTTAACTTTTCACGATATAATATCGTCAAATCTTTTGATGGAATGCCATTTCGACATACCGAACTCTCAAAAAGGCTTAGGTTATTCAAACCCTAACCCTTAGGTTTCGTCGGGTGAATATTGCATATTTCGTCTTTTCCTCAGAAATATTTTTGTTCCCAGAAAAATTTTATTTTCGTCTTGAAAATTTTTACTCGTTCAGTCTATCTCGTAGCCAGAATCCTCCCGTATTATAATCATCCTAGGTTCTAGAATGTTTAATAAACACATAACACATAATATTTTTAATAAACATTCATTTTATTAATAACTAATTCTTTAAACTTAAATTCTGGACAATCCGATTCTCCGGGTTGTCACACCTCATCTGCATTGTTTTGTGCAAGAGTGAGCAAATAATTGCCCACAAAAAGGATAGTATACAATAACATTCTATGAATGAAAATTAATTCAGCTTTCAAAGGTAAATTACCCTTATCAAAACAATAAACTCTAATTCAAAAGCTATGAGTTCAAAGGAATAATGAACTTTTAAGTTAATGATAGATATCAACATCAAAGGAATATACTGAGGGTCAAAAAATCATAAACTATGTTCTAAGTTGTCAAGTATTTCTACTTTAACATTTAACAGTCTAAAAGACCATAATCATCTTCTATGTCCTAGGTTAACAAGCGTTTCTACTGTAACTTTTAATAGTTTAAACGACTATATGGACCATCGTCTCGTACTCCAGGTGATCAATCCTTTGTACTTTGTACTGCGCAAACATTTTAACGCTATTGCGTAGCTCTAAAAAAAATCCCCTAATATAGGGTTGTTCATTTTAGCTTAGATCATTATGTTCTGTACCAAAGGAAGTTTGGTTTGAATTAACTTCAAAGGAATTCTTGATCTTTAGAACGCTCATCAACCAAGTATTGGTTGAATCAAGTAGGGATCAATAACTATTTAAGAGTTTGGTTACAATCGAATTATGCCAACGTATCAATAAGAGATAGGATATCAATGATTTATCAGCTGAACAAGTATTAGTCATTGACTATACATTCTTAAAACTGTACATATTCATAAGCGAACCAAAGGAAGTTTGGTTTGAACTGACTTTAAGGGTAATTTAGAGTTTAGAACATTCATCAACTAAGGATTAGTTGAATCAATAAAGAATCGCTAGTCAACTAAGAGTTCGGTACAACAATGTAAGATAGTGCAATGATATTGGTGATCAGAGATTGAACAACAGTTAATTTTAGCTGAACAAATGTTTTTCAACAAGAACAAGCTTTCAACAATAGTACAAACTTTGAATAACCAAAGGCAATCTCGTCTGGGATAAAGAAACAAAGATTATCTAACTTGCTCAACAATAAATTAGGGTTAAATAATATGCATAGTCGTAAAAGTAAGGTTAGGGAACTTGCGTAACAATAACAACTTAACTGCTTAATAAGAGATTAGAGATAGAGAACTTGCATAAGTATAACATGATAGCGAAAAGTAAACCTTGCTGAATAATAAAGTAGCAAAGGTTAGGGAACTTGCCTCTTACGTAAGCTATACAATTACAACTCACGTAGTCCAATATCCTACACATACCATTAGGATTATCACATCAATTAGTTACATACACATTATCCTCATAGATTCAATTCTCATCTTAGTTAAGTTATAACCTTTAGCTTAAGGTTTAACCATATTAATCAACCACATAACACGAATCTGAAAACTCACTAAAATATAACATAAGACGTTTAGCATCCAAATCACATTCTTAACTCTTATAACATTGAGTTTTAATCTAATATAACTTATTAATCAATACTATATTTCTTTTTAGTCATACTCAAAATTCATTCATGTGTTTAAGTTTTATGAGGACTCCTTATTAGTTTTATATTCACCCCATTTCATATCTTATAATGTCCATTCAATAGAAATGAAACACTTTTTACGTTCATTAACACTTGTCACGGCGTTTCGACGTTCATTCGTCACACACCCGATTCGTCTATCTTGTGTATGCTTATACAACTTATCTAATACATCATTTATTAATGTTAAGCATCATTATACTTCATAATATTCATGTTTTATAACTTGGAACAACATCTTTTATTGTTAGAAGAACTCCACTTGCACACGTGCATGCTCGATGCCCTCCGATTACCTCCGAATTCATATCAGTCCCAAAGATGGCCATTTTTACACCTATTTCCGAACTCAAATCAAAAAACATAAAGAATGAAATTTGTAGGTCTACTCGTTATCTTTTCGAGTAATCCTAAATTGCCTCAATCAGAGTTTGTATGAAAATGTTATGGCCGTTTTACTAAAGAAGGTCAAAACAGTCACATCTGACACTCCATGAGCGTAGCTACACCCAAATAAGCCTTGGGAATAGTGTTTAGATACTTTGAGAGTTGATATTCAGTACAAGTTTTCTTCAGCGTGATATCCGATATTTCAGCAGGAAGTACTATTTTTTTGACGTAAGGGATGTTATTTTCTTCGTAAATGATATTTTTCTTTCAATATCATTATGCCGAAATATTGATATGAATTTTATTGTGAAATTTTTACGTTTTCATGCCGAGGTTACTATTTATGTATACGACACAATTAATGTATACTGCAATATTCACGAATACGGTACTATTCACGAAGTATGATTTTTCTTGTGTAATTTCTATCTTTTTGTGTCGGGATTACTATTCACGTATACGGCACTATTCACGAATACGGCACTATTCATAAAAAAAATTAAATTTTATCTTCTTTATCCAAGATGTCTATTATGGTTACTATCTTTAATTGTATCTATATTTTGATCTTCATTATTGAATTTTACTCCACTATGATTTATTATAGAGTATTTTTGAACTTAGATTATCTAAAGTACGAATCCCTAATTTTTGTTCTTTTATCTCTCTAGATTTGTTCCTTGACAATATTTTTCATCATCCTTAGTCCTAAATGGTGATATAACTGAATATCTTTGGCCTGTAGTGCAAAGATGAATGATTACCTGATGAATATCTTTGGCCCGTAGTGCAAAGATGAACAGGTGTTGAGATGAACATGACCAACTTGTGATATAAATGAATATATTTGGCCCGTAGTGCAAAGATAAATATTTGATTCAAGATGTATATTGATTGATGTTACATGGATAAAATATTGATGATGAACTTTTAAATTAATAGATGATAGTAGATTTCATTCTCTACTTAACTTTTCTAATGAATTGTTATTTTCGCTGCGAATATTAATCTAAAACTGGTTGTCTATTATATTTTATCTGATTTATTGAAGGCTAACGATAATTTGTTCTATATTATCTTAGTCATAATATTCTTTATTGGGCTAGTTGAGCTCACCCTTTTCCTTTTTGTTCCATTTTTCTTCTTAGGAGGCGAGAATATAACGAGAACTAGTCGGGGTGTGGAGTGATGGGTCCAGACAGTTGTTTTAGCAGTCTTCACTATTTTGTAAAATAGTGTGATAATAATTATAATGAGGACTCCTTTAGAGTTTGAATGCTGTCTATTAGACAATATATGTATTTAAACTCATAGTATATGTGTTGTCGTATTTTGCACGACGATTGTAATAATGAAGTTGTAGTTGTTTTCTGTACCATGTATTTGGCGACTCAAAATGGGTGATGTATACCTATTTTGGGGGCATCACAGTTGGTACAAGAGCTTAGGGATATGGTCTCTGGCGGAGATCGGGAAATAGAACTAGAAGAGGAGAGACGAGTAAATCCTTCACTAGTGTGTCCTACCTAAGCTTATTTGTTGGTTGGTCAGAATATACGGGTATTATGTGGTATGTCAATTTCTTTAATTAACCTTTGTTTTATGGCAGTATTTGAGAATGACAGCTGAAAATGTTAACAATAGAGTGAATGAGATCGTGGCACACCTCTAATCACCAACCAGGGGAACGTTCAACAGGAAGGCAATATTCCTCCTGTAAACAACACTACCGAACAAACGATGAATGATGGAATGTTTAGAAGCTTTCTGCAGTTCATGCAAAATCTGACGAGGGAGACTCGTGTACAAAATACGGGTGGAAATGATAGCAACGCACGGCTTGTCACAACCAAGCAGTTCAAAGAGTTGGGACCACCTAAATTTGTGGGAAGCCGGATCCGATTAAGGCAGAAACGTGGGTTAAACAAATTACCAAGATATATGATGTATTGGGATGCACAGAGGAATAAAAGGTTCCATTCGCCACCTTTATGTTTCGTGGTGAGGCAGTCTACTGGTGGGAGTCTATGAAGCGTACCTAGCCAGCCGCACTCAATATGTCTTAGGAAATGTTTTAAAAATTGTTCAATGACAAGTACTTTCCTGAAAGTATTCGTCATATGAAGGAGGTAGAGTTTATTAGACTGGAACAGAACAACATGACTGTGTCCAAGTACGAGGCTAAGTTCACAGAGTTATCCAGGTTTGCGCCTCATTTGGTAGAGAATGAGAAACGCATGACGCGAATGTTTCTGAGAGGTCTGAAGCTTAAAATTCGGCAATATCTTATTTCTCATAAATTTTCTCTATATTCAGATGTTGTGAACATGGCTCAATTATTAGAGCGAGATAATGAGTATGTTCAACCGAGGGACCACAACAAGGGTCATACCGATGGCAACAATCATCGGAGCAATGACAACCAACGGGTAGGAAAATATCCGGACAAAAGCGGTAACTACTCTAGTGGTAATCGTGGCCATGATAGTAGAAGAAGCAAGTCGGGGGGAGATTTCAAAAAGAGAAGGTACAACAATGATAACGTAAAGACATCAGCACCAGCATCAACTGTTTCTAGAGGAGGAGAACGATCACCGGTCTTATGTTATAAATGCTGGAAAGAGGGATATATCAACCCAAACTGCCCACAACAATCCAAGGTGTGTTATAATTGTGGAAAGAAAGGTCATATAGCTAGAGATTGTGTGACACCCCCAAATCCTGGTACTTCATTACCCCGAGATTTGGTGTTCATTTACTCAAAACATTCATATATAACTACCCAATCATAATAAAATTGAATAATAAAAACCTGCCCATACAAGATTACATTAATAAAAACATTATCTCCCATGTTATCTAACCTTTAATTACAATCATTCAAATGCGAAAATTAAATAAATGCTTCATTACATCAATCAAATTAAAGTCTGATAAATAACTGTCCACATATTATAAGTCTTCAAAACTTATTAATCTTCCCCTTGCCCTTACTGGTGCTAGGTTCATCTACCTTCTCGTCCTTAGCTGTAATGATTATATAAGCAGGAGTGAGCAAACAAAGCTCACTTGAAATAAGAATGAATAAACTTTACATCATTTGCCAAATAATAGGCTCAATAGAACTGAATGATATGTTCTATTAACATTCTGAAATATACTACTGAGGGTCTAATGACCACGAACCATGTCCAAAGTTATAAGTAATCTTTCAACTTTAACTTTAACAGTCATAAGACTATAAGGACTCCACATACTTAGGGGGATCAATCCTTCGTACAATGTATTGTGCACAAACATTTCAACGCTAAGCGTAAACCCCTAATAATAGGGTTGTTCATCTCAGTATTTAGATCACAAGTCCGCACCAAAGTAATTTTGGTTTGGATATATATCAAGGTAATTTGGAATTCAGCGAACATCAACTAAGGATTAGTTGAATAAAAGATAACCATGTTATGCTATGGAATAAATCATAAGTGGATTAACAATGTATATTAAAGTTATGCTTTAGGAATAAGCTAATAGCATAAATATTGAATAACTATCACGTACCTTGCTTGAACTATATTAAGCCAAGGTTATTTAGAATTGAGTATTAAGCATGCATAACGAATAACAGTTTGAATAATAATGACAATTCAACAGCAGTATATTGGATTAAATAAACTTGCATGCTATTTGACAAGTTAAATACAAGAGTAACTTGCTTAATATAAAAGTAAGGTTTAGAGAACTTGCATCATCATGAACAAACTAGATACAAGAGCTTGCGAATTTGCAGTTTAAATAAGATGAGTAAACTTGCATAACAATAAACAAACTACCTCAACGAAGGTGTAGAGTTAGAAAACTTGCTCAACTGTAAAAGTAGAGTTAGAGAACTTGCTCAATGTAAAAAGATAGGTTTAGAAACTTGCCTCGAGAGTAATCTATAATATCAAACTCACGTTCACCTACACATAGGTTTAGAACCATAATATATTAGATATACTAACATTCACGTTCCATCATAACACGCATTTCTAATTAGGCTTGTTAATTTAGCACAAGTCTTTTATTACCATATACGTTTTAGAATTTTCTAAGTACTAACCTCACAACACTTAATTATCATTAGATCATGGTTGCCAAGGAAGATCATGAAAAAACTGCTTTCATCACTCATTGGGGAACTTTTTGTTATAGACGGTTGTCATTCGGCCTCATCAATGCTGGAGCTACCTATCAACGAGCTATGATGGCTCTTTTCCACGACTTAATGCATAAAGAGATTGAGATCTACGTTGATGACATTATTGTCAAATCTCGGAAGGAGGATGACCATATAGACTATCTCAGGTAATTGTTCAACAGGTTACGTAAGTACAACTTGAAGTTGAATCTAGCTAAGTGCGCCTTTGGCGTTAAATCAGGCAAGTTGCTATGATTTCTAGTCAGCCACAAAGGGATAGAGCTGGATCCTGTCAAAATCTAAGCCATCATAGAAATGTCCATTCCTCAGACAGAAAAGGAAATACGGGGATTTTTGGGAAGGATCAACTTCATTAGTAGATTTATCTCCCAACTCACATCAACCTGTGAGCCAATCTTTAAGCTATTAAGGAAGAACTCCTCCATGAAATGGAATGAGGAGTGCCAGAATGCCTTCCTTACAATCAAGAAACAGCTAATCAAAGCTCCCATCTTGGTACCACCCAGGGATGATATTCCCCTGTTTATGTACCTGTCCGCAAGTGACAATGCCATGGGCTGCTTGCTGGGACAGAAGGACGATAGAGGCCTAGAACGATCTATCTATTACCTCAGCAAAAGATTCAGCAGCAGTGAATACAAGTACACTCTGATCGAAAAGACGTGTTGTTCTTTAGCATGGGCTGCCATGAGGTTACAACATTACCTCCATGGGAACACAACCTATCTCATATCCCGCGTGGATCCTCTCAAGTACGTGTTCAGTAAACTGATACTGAATTGTCGGCTGTCCAGATGGCAGTTGATCCTACAACAATTTGACATCGTATATGTGACTCAAAAGTCCATCAAAGGTCAAGGAATTGCGGATCAACTGGCCGCTACACCATCAGGGGATTTCAAACCCTTGGAAACCTACTTCCCTGATGAAGGAGTAATGACAATTCAGCAACACCATCAGTACGATACACTTCAAACGTGGAAGATGTATTTCGATGGAGCTGTCAATATGGAAGGTTCTGGAGCTGGACCGGTTCTAGTATCTGATACGGGGGAGCAGTATCCCGTCGCCGTCAAATTACAGTTTGTCAGCACCAACAATACGGCTGAGTATGAAGGCTGTCTTATGGGGCTAAAACTTGCCCATTCAATGGGCATCAGGCGGTTAACTGTCCTTGGAGATTCGAAGTTGGTAATCAGACAATCCACTGGAATCTATCAAACCAAGGAATTACATTTGCTACCTTACCATCGGCAGGTTTTAAAGATGGCTTTGGGATTCGAAGAAATATCCTTTCTACACATTCCTCGTAATAGGAATGATTTCGCGGACGCGTTAGCAACTTTGGGCTCCTAGATTCGCATATCAGACAAGGAACACTTGCCAATGGTCACAATTTCCATGCACAAGGCCCAACCTATGGGAATTACATTGGAGAAGTATCGGATGATATACCTCCCATCCAACATCCTTGGTATCAGCATATCAAGGAATATTTGCGAGATGAATCTACACCCGCTGAGGCGAGCCCGACTGAGAAAAGGCGGATCCACCGACTTGCTATGAAATTCTACCTGAGTGGAGATGCGCTCTACAAAAGAGATGCAGGATTAGGTCTCCTCAGATGTTTAGACAAAGATCAAGCCCAAAGGCTTATGGATGAAATCCATGGCGGAGTCTATGGCCCCCACATGAGTGGCCCCCTCCTTGTCAAGAAAGTCCTCAGGACAGGACATTATTGGCTGTCTCTCAAAGCTGATTGCAATGACCATGTCAGGAGATGCTATCAGTGCCAGATTCATGGGAATGCTATACACGCCCCTCCACGGGAACTTCACAATATGAGTTCACCTTGGTCCATCTCAATGTGGGGAATGGACGTTATCGGGCCCATTGAGCCTAAAGCCAGTAATGGTCATCGATTTATCTTCACCATGATCGCCTACTTCACCAAGTGGGCAGAAGCAGCCTCCTTCCCGAGGGTTACTAAATAAGTTATCATTGCTTTCATCAGAAACAATGTTATTTGTCGATATGGACAACCAGAGGTGATTGTGTCCGACAATGCCAAGAACCTCAACAACAAAATGATGGAGGAATTATGCAGTAAATTCCACATCAAACATCTCAACTCAGTCATCTATCGTCCAAAGATGAATGGTGCTGTTGAAGCGACTAACAAGAACATCAAGAAGATTATGCAAAAGATGTCCACCAATCACAAAAATTGGCCTGACCAATTGCCTCTGACTCTGTTAGCCTACAGAACCTCAATGTGCACTTCCACTGGAAAAACCCCCTACGCATTGACCTATGGGATGGAAGCAGTGCTCCCCATAAAAGTTGAGATGGAATCCCTCAAAGTATTGATAGACGCTCAGTTGGATGAAGACCAATGGGTACAAGATAGGTATCACCAACTATCTCTAATAGACGAAAGGCGAACCGCGACTATCTTCTATGGTCAGTTATATCAGCAAAGGATCGCCCGATCCTACAACAAAAAAGTCCAGCTACGACAATTCAGACAACATGACTTGGTTTTGAAGAAAATCCTGGACAACCAAGATCAGGCTAAGGGAAAATTTGCTCCTAAATGGGAAGACCCGTTTATTGTCAAGGAAGTATTGACAGGAGGCGCTCTCAGGTTGCAAGAAATGGACGATGATGAATTTCCGTAACTCATCAACTCAGACGCCGTGAAACGGTACTATGTCTGAAGTTACCATCAAGTAAACATCCTGGTGGTCGACCATCAGGTCACCAGTCATTCTGGTTCTTTAAACCTTTACCACAAACAACTTTTCTACACTTTGCCCCTCAGGGAAACATACCTTTCAAGCTAGCAGCCTGTCTTTCTCCTTTGCGTTCCTACAACTTAGGTCATCCCACCGTGGATTGAACCTCTTGCGTTTGCAGTTTGGCTACCCATACCTGCTATCAAACTTCTCATACCTACAGTTTATCCTCATCCTAGGATTAAAACTTTCTCTTCCCTGCACTCTGACCTGCACATGGGATTACACTTTTCATCTCGCCTTGAGGGGCGAACTACGTCGACCTGATCTCCTCTTCAATAGGAGTACGTAGGCAACCATTTCATATGGCCCGGTTGCAATAAAACAAAAAACAACAAAAACATTCCTACACCATTCCTGCCATATACAGCGTTAAACCTCTTACACCAGGTTCGAACTACGCAGACCTGATCTCCTCTTCAATAGGAGTACGTAGACAGCCATTCATGGTACGGTCTCACCCCCTACCAAAACACAAACCCTTGTCAGTTGGTACTGGGATCATCCTTTAATCCACTACATTTCATTCGGCTTCAGACCAAAGGGATGGAATTACCTGAACTCCTCCTAAATAGTAGATTCGGCGACTATCTAAGCGGCGGTTGTACCTTGAAGAGCAACACCAATCCATAAGAGATGGAATTAACTAGGCTTCTCCTGAATAGAAGTGCTGACGGCCATCTGTGGTGCGGTCAATCTCAGAGAGGAAAGCCACGCTCCTCTCCTCATTTCCATATAGAAACCAGTCCCAAGACATCAAGAGATGGTAGGGATACATACAGATCGATGATCCATTCTGAACTATCCAGAGACAACTCAATGTCCCTCCACCGAGAAGTAATTCAGAATACATCAAGATCACAAGCCCTGAAGTAACATGCAAAATATCAAGCAAGTAGCAAAGCATATCTAAAAGGGAAGTGACCAAAATATATTTCCCTGTCATATATATAATGTTGTTTGACATACATAATGTAAACTGTACATGACAAAATGGCTAAGCTAGTCTGTGCAGGAAAATACAAGATCATCTACAAGTCAGGATATATGTGAGCTAACAAGCCCAACATGGCGTCCCTCTCAGAAGATGGAGGTAAAGCTGTGGTCTCCTATATGAGAATATCTACACGACCCAACAGATCTATAGCCATCTGCATAGTGACCATATGATCATCAATATATGTGCTCATCTCTGCGATCATGTCAGTGGTAAGGGACCTCACTACAGTACTATTTGTGACGGCTACATCCCGGGCAGATATGGCGATATCCCGCTCAACTATCACTACATCTCTGGCTGATATAGCCTCATCGCGCTCAATGACGGTGACATCTCTACGAGCCAATGCCTCGTCTCTCTCCAATAGAGCAGCCTCCCTCCCATCAAGAGCAGTCGACATCATAGATCGAATATGATCTCTCTCAAAGGTCATCAGATGAAGACTCTTCTCTAAGTACTGTGCCGAATGCTGAATCACAACAGTACTGGTACTAGGAGAATTCGGAAGAAATGCTGATAACTCAGCAGTGGGCTCCTCCTCAATGTAGGTATCAATGTCCTCCATGGACTCTACATCACCTAACTCGCGCTTCGGTACTATAAATACTTCTGCAGTCGATAAAATCTTTGTCTCCATCCACGCGGAATAACCAGGATGACTGACAGAAAAAGCCGCTATCTCGCGCTGATCTCAGCAGGCATATACCCGAGATCGGTCCTCTGCTGAAAGGTACCGAGAAGCTAAACGCTGACCTGTCGCCCCCTCAAAAGGATGAAAATTCTAGAACTGGTCGAACTGTGACATCACGGCCAATTGGTGATAAGTGGTCACTCCCCTCAAGCCAGCCAGAGGAAGATAGTCCATGCCCGGAGCATGAGTAATGAAGCTGTATGGTGAGCTAAGCCCAGAACACGACAATATGCTAAATGGATCTCTGATATCTGCCAAGAATTTGGACCAGGACAGAGCATCTATACACTCTGATGGCTGAAAAGAGTATGACATAGCTACATCATAGGTGAAGCAGTACCCATGCCGTCTAAGAGTGCCAATCGGTCTCAAGTGTGACATGAACCGCACATATAGCATGACTGAACTCCCAGTAAACACTCCTGTCGGATAAGTGCAGCAGTAAGATGCCGACCGCAGGGTCTCTGCTACAATCACAGGTACAATGGTACGACCCTCCTTGAGGGCTCTCACGGCCATGACAACGCCTATATCTATCTCATCCATATACCGCGACATATATACATATGACAATACACATAGCATCAATACGTCAACTCTGGCCAAACGCCAATGATCCTCCGGTGCGATGAAATCCCCGGAATGTCGTGAATAGCTATCCTCCGAGCCAAATCTGTCGTACAGAAAATGCTGGGATATCACATGGCTAGATGTCAACTCATCATGTACCACTCTGCACCTCAATCCTGTGAGAGTCAAGAATCGTCTGCTCATGTCTCCCAAAGCCAGATGCATGCAAGGTCTGTCTAAAGGCAACATCGTTAAACGTACATACTCCTCCAGAGTAGGAGTCAACTCATGGGTGCCGAATCGGAATACCTGCCTATCCGGTAGCCAATGCTCTATCATCCCGTCCAAAAATCCTGCGGGAACCTGAAAAGTTAAAAAGGTCATGGTATGCTGCAATAAATGATCTACAGTCCCATTGTCTGGTGGTTGTGACAACCCCAAAATAGGTCCATTCCATCCAACCTATTCTGAGTCGCCAAATACATGGTACAGAAAACAACTATAACTTTATTACAACAATTGTCGTGCAAAATACAACAACACATATGCTGTGAGTTTAGATACAAATATATACCAACTGTGACTCATGTTCCAACCGTGGACATCACCTCACAATGACACCTTAAATAAAGGTATAGTCAAAAACTATTTTAGAAATTAGAATCTTTGGGAAGTGCTCAAGGAAACCTTCGTACATGGGAGGCCATGCTTCTAGGTTGTGATAGATATCATATGGCCACAGAATTATCCTTGGTTGACCCAATATACCCCAAAGAAAAACGAGAAGATTACTATCATATTCTTCCTAATGGTGAGTCTTCTCTTGACTTATCATTATCTCCACTGTCTCTAATTGAGAATTATACTTCAAATAAATACCAAGATTATATAGGTAGTGCTCGTAAATATACTCAGCAAGTGGATGAACACAATCCTGTCTTATGATGACACGAGGTTGTATGTCATTAGACATCTTGTATGATAGTGACGAAACACCCTTCCAACGTTGGGTTCGCCTCACCCTAGATGATTCACCAAATATAACTCCTAAATTATGACAACCGTTCTATTCCCCTGTTACCCCCGCTCGACCCAGCTACACTCTTATTACCTGAAAGGAATTGTGAACAAAAGGGTGAGCACAACTAGCCCAGTAAAGAATATCATGACTAAAGATAAATAATTTATCAATAGCCTTTAACAGTAATCAATCAGAGATTTAGAACATGTGGTAGATGATAAAATTTTTCAACCATAGTTACAGCGGAACGAGGAATTCATTAGAAGAGTCAAATAGACTATAAAGTCTATTATCTTCTCCATGTTAAAAGTCCACCAACAATGTTTTATCCCTGTAACATCAATCAACAATTCCTCTTCACAATCACATGTATAACTCATAAACGTAATTGTTGTTCTAAATTCCTTTTTTCATCCAAGACAAAGATAATTTTCATCACCTGAAACATCAAAGATCATGGTTACACCAAATCACATTTCCTGTTCATAATCATACTAATAACTTCATCTTTGCACTACGGCCAAAGATATTCATTTGTATCACCAGTTAGTCATGTTCATCTCAACATCTGTTCATCTTTGCACTACTGGCCAAAGATATTCAACAACATGTCATCTTTGCACTACGGGCCAAAGATATTCATCAACAATTCATCTTTGCACTACAGGCCAAAGATATTCCTCAACAGTTCATATTTGCACTACGGCCAAATATATTCATCAACAATTCATATTTGCACTACAGGCCAAATATATTAATATCTCAAAGAAATATATAATCATTTCAGAATTTATATAAACAATAATTATAACCATGTTGATCAATTCACCTTTGCACTTAAGCTAAAGATATTCACTTATAAATTCAATGGTCATGATCATACCAGTCAACAATTCAACTTTGCACTACTGGCCAAAGAGAACCCATAGTCATGATCATACCAAAAATCTACCCATATTTACACTCAAGTCAAAGAGAAATATCATCATTAGGGTTATAAAAATGTTATATATAATAATAAAAATAATATGATCAACATCTAGTTTTAATCTCAAGAGTAATATTCGTAAATCAACTATAATTTAGTTAGAAAAAGAAACTAATTTTTTTTTCGTGAATAGTAACTCGTGAATAGTAACTCATGAATAGTAACTCGTGAATAGTAACTCATGAATAGTAATTCTGACACAAAAAGGTAGAAATGCCACAATAAAATCTATACCAATATTTCGGTATAATGATATTGAAAGAATAACATTTCTTAAACTTATAAATAATTTATTTTAATTGTTTACACTTTACTAAAATAATGCATTTAATCATTCTAAAATGCCAAACTCATAAGATTTCATCACCAATAACCAAAACCCTCATAAAAAATCTGCATATACCACATATATGATTTTCAAGCCATAAAATCATATTTTCTAATTTTCTTCCTTCACATAACATATTTAATTCCTTTATTCATAACTAGACTATTTTCATGAAAAATATAAAATCAGTTCCAAAAATATTTTTTTTTTGGAATTTAGCAAAATATAGTCTCATAGTGAACATATATTTTTCTCAGAATTTTTAAAATACATTTACTATTTTTCATATGGCCAAAATTACCAAATATTTAGACATTTATCAAAAATTATACTTTTGTCAAATTCTGAAATTTATAGAGTATACTTCTATCATATACATGTACTCCCAATAAAAATTTCATCAATTTTGGAGTTAACCACAAGGAATTATAAGTGGCTACTTTTAAAATAGTCTTTTCTCATAAAATTCATAACTCTCAATCTATACATCTAAAAATCATCATTTTTGGACACAATCAAGAAAACTCATCAAAATATCATTTCAAATTTTTCCAGAATTTTTAAAGGTCAGAAAAATTACGAAACTGGAAAATATAACAACCCTTAAAATCTCTTACTATCCCTTACCTCAAAAGAGCAGTACTTCTGATCGGTATAAGGCTGAAGAAAACTTGCACTGATGAATAGAAACTCACAAAGTATCTAAATACTCACAAAATACACTCAATAATCTAGAGAGAGAAAGAGAGAAAACTTATGAATTTTGGTGTGATTTTCAATTCTAACTTAGCCCTCTATTTATAGGAAAATGTTAGCACGCCGAAACAGACTTAACCTGCAACCTGATGGCTTTACCTGCTACTATTCCCACCCATCACATTTGAATAAAAATCTCAGTACATTTCTTCACCAACCAAGAGTGGGGCCCACCAATTCTAGAATTTTTCACCAAAATGATTAACTCCGAAAATTCAACAATTTTTTGAACCAGTCATCTCGTAAAATTCATAACAAATCATACGTTCATTTTTAACGGTTCAAAATTTGTGGACATATACTCAACTTATATATGTATAACATATCCAAATATTACCACGATCCAACGGTCGGATTAAAAATTATAACCCTCGCAAAATATCTTAAAAACCCTAATTTGATTTTCAATACCTCCGTTTCGATAAAAATACAGATAAAACACCTCAACATTAACTCCTTCATTTTTAACCACAAAAATATATCCCTCATTTATATCCACATAAAATAAATATTTCCTTATCATATGAATCAATAATTAATTATTCACAAATAATATTACAGAATCACATTTATGACAACCAGACCGTTCCCAGGAAAGAGAGGGCTTTCCAATAAGAATTTCTCCTTACTGGCGCGCAATTAGGTGACCAAACCTCTCCTTAGACAGAACTTTCTAGACATTGCCAATAATGTTGTCTAATAATATTATTCAAATAATATGAATTATTGATCTGATAATGAGAAATACTGTGCAGTGACAATTATTGAACAACAATAATATAAAATTTCAACGTAGCAATTATTGAATCAATAAAATAAAATATTGAACAGTAATTATTGTAACAATTATTCAGTAGTGCCTTCTTACGTAAGAATCAATAATTTCAAAAATACTGTGCAATACCATGTGCTACTGTGCAATAACGCGTATTACTGTATTTTAACCACCGGGTATTCCAACAGTGTTAACGGTAACAACTACGCCGTTAATTATAAAAACTCAATTTTTGTCGTTATCTTCATCTGACAGTTATTCTGTTTTGGGGCCCACAAATGTCTGCGCCGTCGTACGAATATTCCCCGACAAAAAGAATATTCCACGACCAAACGAATATTCCCCGACAACAATGAATATTTTATAACCACTTGCGTATTTTGAAAAGTTTTCACATATCACCCATAACTTTAACTTTTTATCAATTTAACCATTTACTGAATTGTAATTATAAGAAAAATTGAATATTTTATTTCATAAAATTCGGGGTCTTACAATCTCCCTTCCTTATAAAATTTTGTCCCCGAAATTTACGTACGTGGTATTTCAAAGAGTTGAGAATACCTTCCTTTCATTTCAGATTCCATCTTCCCTGTCATCATAATTTCTCCATTGCTTATCTCCTGTATTTCAAATATCATTCTAGAATACAGCTTCAAAACAAGGGTTAATTTAACAAATTAACATATCACATAATATCCCGATATTATGACTGACCAACAAATAAGCTTAGGTAGGACACACTAGCGAAGGATTTACTCATCCCTCCCCTCCTAGTTGTATTCCCCGATCTCCGTCAGAGATCATATCCCTAAGCTCTGATACCACCTGTGACACTGGACACCATCATGTGTCAGCACCTCACAAGGGTACCGATCAGCTTGCCACCGCAGAACGGCGTCCCCTACGGAGAGTCTGGCTTCGGTGCATTCCCCATCAACAGGATGTCACCAGATAGAGGCTCGGGGCTCTTTACTTATAGCTCTGATACCAAATGTGACAACCCCAAAATAGGTCCATTCCATCCAACCTATTCTAAGTCGCCAAATACATGGTACAGAAAATAACTACAACTTTATTACAACAATTGTCGTGCAAAATATAACAACACATATGCTGTGCTTTTGGATACAAATATATACCAACTGTGACTCATGTTCCAACCGTGGACATCACCTCACAATGACACCTTAAATAAAGGTATAGTCAAAAACTGTTTTAGAAATTAGAATCTTTGGGAAGTGCTCAAGGAAACCTTTGTACATGGGAGGCCATGCTTCTAGGTTGTGATAGATATCATATGGCCACAGAATTATCCTTGGTTGACCCAATATACCCCAAAGAAAAACGAGAAGATTACTATCATATTCTTCCCAATGGTGAGTCTTCTCTTGACTTATCATTATCTCCATTGTCTCTAATTGAGAATTATACTTTAAACAAATACCAAGATTATATAGGTAGTGCTCGTAAATATACTCAGCAAGTGGATGAGCACAATCCTGTCTTATGATGACACGAGGTTGTATGTCATTAGACATCTTGTATGATAGTGACGAAACACCCTTCCAACGTTGGGTTCGCCTCACCCTAGATGATTCATCAAATATAACTCCTAAATGATGACCACCGTTCTATTCTCCTGTTACCCCCGCTCGACCCAGCTACACTCTTATTACCTGAAAGGAATTGTGAACAAAAGGGTGAGCACAACTAGCCCAGTAAAGAATATCATGACTAAAGATAAATAATTTATCAATAGCCTTTAACAGTAATCAATCAGAGATTTAGAACATATGGTAGATGATAAAACTTTTCAACCATAGTTACAGCGGAACGAGCAATCCATTAGAAGAGTCAAATAGACTATAAAGTCTATTATCTTCTCCATGTTAAAAGTCCACCAACAATGTTTTATCCCTGTAACATCAATCAACAATTCCTCTCCACAATCACATGTATAACTCATAAACGTAATTGTTGTTCTAAATTCCTTTTCTCATCCAGGACAAAGATAATTTTCATCACCTGAAACATCAAAGATCATGGTTACACCAAATCATATTTCCTGTTCATAATCATACTAATAACTTCATCTTTGCTCTACGACCAAAGATATTCATTTGTATCACCAGTTGGTCATGTTCATCTCAACATCTGTTCATCTTTGCACTACTGGCCAAAGATATTCAACAACATGTCATCTTTACACTACGGGCCAAAGATATTCATCAACAATTCATCTTTGCACTACAGGCCAAAGATATTTCTCAACAGTTCATATTTGCACTACGGCCAAATATATTCATCAACAGTTCATATTTGCACTACAGGCCAAATATATTAATATCTCAAAGAAATATATAATCATTTCAGAATTTATATAAACAATAATTATAACCATGTTGATCAATTCACCTTTGCACTTAAGCTAAAGATATTCACTTATAAATTCAATGGTCATGATCATACCAGTCAACAATTCAACTTTGCACTACTGGCCAAAGAGAACCCATAGTCATGATCATACCAAAAATCTACCCATCTTTACACTCAAGTCAAAGAGAAATATCATCATTAGGGTTATAAAAATGTTATATATAATAATAAAAATAATATGATCAACATCTAGTTTTAATCTCAAGAGTAATATTCGTAAATCAACTATAATTTGATTAGAAAAAGAAACCAATTTTTTTTTCGTGAATAGTAACTCGTAAATAGTAACTCATGAATAGTAACTCGTGAATAATAACTCATGAATAGTAATCCTGACACAAAAAGGTAGAAATTCCACAATAAAATCTATACTAATATTTCGGTATAATGATATTGAAAGAATAACATTTCTTAAACTTATAAACAATTTATTTTAATTGTTTACACTTTACTAAAATAATACATTTAATCATTCTAAAATACCAAACTCATAAGATTTCATCACCAATAACCAAATCCCTCATAAAAAATCTGCATATACCACATATATAATTTTCAAGCCATTAAATCATATTTTCCAATTTTCTTCTTTCACATAACATATTTAATTCCTTTATTCATAACTAGACTATTTTCATGAAAAATACCAAATCAGTTCCAAAAATATTTCTTTTATAGGATTTAGTATAATATAGTCCTATAGTGAACATATATTTTTTTCAGAATTTTTAAAATACATTTACTATTTTTCATATGGCCGAAATTACCAAATATTTAGACATTTATCAAAAATTGTACTTTTGTCCAAAAATTCTGAAATTTACAGAGTATACTTCTATCATATACATGTACTCCCAATAAAAATTTCATCAATTTTGGAGTTAACCACAAGAAATTATAAGCGGTTACTTTTAAAATAGTCTTTTCTCATAAAATTCATAACTCTCAATCTATACATCCAAAAATCACTATTTTTGGACACAATCAAGAAAACTCATCAAAATATCATTTCAAATTTTTTCTAAATTTTTGAAAGTCAAAAAAATTACGAAACTAGAAAATATAACAACCCCTAAAATCTCTTATTATCCCTTACCTCAAAAGAGCAGTACTTCTGATCGGTATAAGGCTGAAGAAAACTTGCACTGATGAATAGAAACTCACAAAGTATCTAAATACTCACAAAATACACTCAATAATCTAGAGAGAGAAAGAGAGAAAACTTATGAATTTTGGTGTGATTTTCAATTCTAACTTAGCCCTCTATTTATAGGAAAATGTTAGCACGCCGAAATAGACTTAACCTGCAACCTGATGGCTATACCTGCTACTATTCCCACCCACCACATTTGAATAAAATCTCAGTACATTTCTTCACCAACCAAGAGTGGGGCCCACCAATTTTAGAATTTTTCACCAAAATGATTAACTCCGAAAATTCAACAATTTTTGAACCAGTCATCTCGTAAAATTCATAACAAATCATACGTTCATTTTTAACGGTTCAAAATTTGTGGACATATACTCAACTTATATATGAATAACATATCCAAATATTACCACGATCCAACGGTCGGATTAAAAATTATAACGCTCGCAAAATATCTTAAAAACCCTAATTTGATTTTCAATACCTCCGTTCCGACAAAAATACAGATAAAACACCTCAACATTAACTCCTTCATTTTTAACCACAAAAATATATCCCTCATTTATATCCACATAAAATAAATATTTCCTTATCATATGAATCAATAATTAATTATTCACAAATAATATTACAGAATCACATTTATGACAACCAGGCCGTTCCCAAGAAAGAAGGGGCTTTCCAATAAGAATTTCTCCGTACTGGCGCGCAATTAGGTGACCAAACCTCTCCTCAGACAGAACTTTCTAGACATTGCCAATAATGTTATCTAATAATATTATTCAAATAATACGAATTATTGATCTGATAATGAGAAATACTGTGCAGTGACAATTATTGAACAAAAATAATATAAAATTTCAACGTAGCAATTATTGAATCAATAAAATAAAATATTGAACAGTAATTATTGTAACAATTATTCAGTAGTGCCTTCTTACGTAAGAATCAATAATTTCAAAAATACTGTGCAATACCGTGTGCTACTGTGCAATAACGCGTATTACTGTATTTTAACCACCGGGTATTCCAACAGTGTTAACGGTAACAACTACACCGTTAATTATAAAAACTCAATTTTTGTCGTTATCTTCATCCGACAGTTATTCTGTTACGGGGCCCACAAATGTCTGCGCCGTCGTACGAATATTCCCCGACAAAAAGAATATTCCACGACCAAACGAATATTCCCCGACAACAATGAATATTTTATAACCACTTGCGTATTTTGAAAAGTTTTCACGTATCACCCATAACTTTAACTTTTTATCAATTTAACCATTTACTGAATTGTGATTATAAGAAAAATTGAATACTTTTATTTCATAAAATTCGGGGTCTTACAGTGGTGACATGCTATCATACCACGATCTCATACCTGATGCCACCACTGACGGTGGGGTATGATCTATATGGCTAACTGTCGAAGAAGACATCTATGCGGGCCGTGTCATAAGACCATCTAGGGGTCAATACCAAATATCTCTGGACATACATACATATGTATAACATGATACATGCATAACAGATAATAGATGGCAATATGATATTGGGAATGAAAAAAAAACAGTGCATACATTCCTAAGTATATCATCATCTAATACATCATCTCCGTACAGCTACAAATACAGGGAAATGGGGCACAGCCACCCAATATCTAACAAAGGCCTATCAAAAGATATAATGAGAATACACATCAAAAGAAGACAATAGTGTCGATGTCCACATCATCAATCCTGTCCACCTGATGTAACTCCTCCTGAGTCACTAGATCTCTATCAACAGGGATGTCAGGCCTATAAAGAGGAGGATCTGCACCGACAAAACCAAATGGGTCACCTGAGGGGCCAGCGCCTGAGCTGGAAGGATCAAATGAAGTCGCCTCTGTTGGATCTCTGCCCAAATGTCGGATAAATATGTGTGCCTGGTCCAACTGTCGGGTCAAACTATCAATCTGGGTCATATGAGTCGGATCTCGGACACAAGCTATCCAATCCGTCATCATCAAAGATCCTGGAACCATATCCCCCATAAACTGTGTGGCGCAGGACTGAGCTCCAATAGTGCGAGGGGACCACCACCGATGGAACGTCTCCCGAGTACATGGACCCTCTGACAATGCAAAATCGTCAACCTCCAAGAATGGGATATCAATGATGGGTGACTGCGATACAGGCTAATAACGCCTGGCAGGAGGCAAGATCGTTATACGAATCTCCCCTGTAGTGCTCCTAATAGAACGCTCTCCTAAATAGAGCTCCCAGCCTCCATTTGTGAAGAGAGGAACTCTCCTGGTGGAAATCACATACTCGACTCCAGTCGAGTATCCATCCTCAAAGCTGTGAAGGCCCCGAATCCAGGTCCCAAATTACCTCGGATCCGGTTCGATCAATCTATCACTATTACTATATTTGCGGATGATATAAACATAAACTGTTTATACATTAAACTTACACACTATTCCCCAAGGTCGAGTAACCTTAACTTAATACATATTTCATAACTTTTCTAACATATAACATTATTAACATACAATACTATTACAAAACTAATCGCATACTTATACTAAAGCTTGAACTGTCTTTGACCTTTTCTTGAATCCGACGCGTTTGTCTTAATCTGTAATGTTTTATCATGATATAACAAGGGTGAGCATAAGGATTGCCCAACAAGTTTAAGTTCAATAATATAACGATATATCATGATTGAAGAGTTTGAATAATAAGCTGGCTATAGTTCAACAATATAATTGTGAACTAGCAAGAACAAGTTTATGACTGAACAAGTATATAACATGAACAAATATTTCTGAACCGAAGGGTAATGAAGGTAATCAACCTTTCATACCTGACTTATACATGCAATATGTACAGAGTACAATTATACATGGCAATCAGCAATGATTAGCCATAAGCTTATCCGAACAAAACACTCTTAGTAGAGTTAAATAAATACAAACTTGCCTGAATCGTTGATTACCGCAACACAATTTATATCGCTTTATCCGAAGACCTAATATTAGTAATATAGATCTCCAATATTAGAATAATATCATCACAATATAATATAATTATATATATAGACATACATAGAATAACCTAAACACATAGCACATAACCCTATCAGTCTATTCAACACATAAAACTCGGTATCAAGTCAAACTATTGAAGTCTGAGCTGAACCTGACACAAAACTATCATCCCGACGGTCTAGTCGGACTTTTATCGAGTCTAAATTCAATTAAACTCTGACTTAACAGTTAACAATTAACTCGGATAATTTTAATAGTAGTCAAAATATTTTTCTAAGTCTCATAATAATTTTCACATAATTATTACCATTTTTCATGATTTTTCAATCATTAAACTCGTATATAAATGAATTAAATGCCACATAATTCTTTTATCATTAATATTTATTTATTATCAAATATTAATGAAATACATGTCATAATATTATAATATATTTATAATATCACAAAGTATTTTTAATACTTCAAAATCATATTTATATGATTTTTAAACAGTTAAATTCATTATCCGATAATTGCTATTAATATTAAAATATTAATATTTTTATGACAAAATATCAAAAATTATAGTTTATAACTTAAAATATTTTTCTAACACTTAAATCATTTTTATATGATTTATAAAACATTAATTCTATTTTTCCTTAATTTATTTAATACGTTTATTAAATAAATTAATTATCATTAATATTGATTAATTAATGAAATTCATCACAAAATATTAAAAGTTACTGAAAAATAACTTAAAATATTTTCTTATAACATAATATTATTTTTCATGAATTAAAATCATTTTTAAATCATTTATTTAATATTATAATTAAATAAATTAAATACCATTTATATTCTAAAAATATTAAATATTTATGAAATATACTCAAAAGAATTAAAAACTATTTTTCAGAATTTAAAATAATTTTTCGAAATTTATTTAGTATTTTTAATAATTAAAAACCTTTTTTATCAATTTTTAAATAATTTTCAGAAAATAATAATAATAAACTGTCGCTAAAGGGCCCTATAGCGACAAACCCGTCGCTATAAGTGTTCTTGAGCATGTTCTTGAGCCAACCCAGATTTCTTGTCAGTCACTAAGGTAGGGGGTTTGACCGGGTTTAATTTAGTGCTCGTTCGATTTCTGTGTTGGATAAGACATTAAACTTGTAATATTTATGTACTACTACAATTATATACCATTATCTAAGTCATTATGCATCACATTTGCAAGATCCAAGCCTAGAAAGATGTTATCAGAGACCTGCTGGGATTTCTGGGTTTCCCAGATTCCCAGTCAGTTTCGAGTGACCACTTTGTGGCTCACAAATCTTATGGTTCTGGTCATTAAATGGTCGACATCATAGTTCATAAATGTAGGTATTGTGTCAAGGAACAACAACCAATCAACTGATCAACTTAGAAACATTATAACAATACGATTTATGTGGGTCAAAGTAAGGATCACGGTCTGTTTTTGAGAAATCTGGGTTTCCCAGATTTCGCCAAAAGCTGGTGGTCAACGAGGTTTTGACCGGGATTATCTCTGATCCTGCTATGGATCTGGTTGTACTAAGGACTTGAATATGTAGTGAACATGACAGGCTACACAGATCAAACAACAACTTGGCAAAAACACATGTCAGATGCAAGATCAGAGGCTATCAAAATATTGTCAGGCGTTTCTGGAATTCTGGGTTTGCCCAGAAACTCTATTTCGTGTCTGGTCAATGCTGTTTGACCGCTTGTATCTCTTAATATACTAAGGCTCTGGCCTTGCTTCTTGTTTTAGATCATAGTCCTTACAACATAGAACGGATTAAAAACATTAAACACATAAAACATCAAGCACATAAAGATCTAGACTGCCTGACATTCGGCTGTCTGGCCATTTTTTTTCTTCTATTTTTTCAAATTTTTGAAAATGCTTGATTCGTGCATCTAAGTGTTATAGATCCATGATCTATCAACCCAGATCACTTATAGACACCATATTACACATATCTAACCAATCAATTGCAACATCTAACAACAAATCATGAGATTTCGAAATTTAGGGTTCTTACCATTTCTAGCTTTGATTCTGATTTCTGATCCTTGATGTTTGTTCTTGGAGATCTAACACCTGATCTTAGCTTAACTTTTCTCACTTTATCACTCTATATTCCCGAAATTCTAGAGAGAGAGGGTCTTGGAAGAAAATGAAATTCAAGTGGTCAATTCTCTCTCTTGAATCTCTTATAAATGTATGATGCAATGCTATGTGGCTGATATTTTCAGCTGAGATAATGGATATAGAGCACATGGAGTAGTTAGGGTTGTTCAACAACTCACATTTTGGCAAGATTTACAGGAAACCTTCAATTATACAACAAAGGGCAATTATGTAATTTCCATTTTTAATTTAATGGCATTATAGACATTCACCAAACCCTTAGGGTTTAGGGTTTGGTTAGGGTTTAGGGTTTAACCCTTAACTTTACAATTTAATTTTCTAAAATTTCTAAATTTAGATTTTCAAAAATAGAAAATTAATATTTCTAAATTATAATTAGAATTTTCTAATTATATTAAAATTTCTTAATCACAAATTAAATCTTGCTAATTAGGATTAAAATCACTTATTCGACAATTAAGGTCAAATCGGTCATTAGGGTTTATAACCCACGAATTAGGGTTTCTAATAGAAAATTAATTTTTCTAAAATAGAAATTAGATTTTCGTAATTAGATTAGGGCTTTCTAATTACTATAACTTGAAAATTACGATTAAGGTTTCCTAATTAACATGAAATTACTAAATTAACACTTAGTTTTCCCTAATTATAAAATTAGGGTTTTTAATACCGAAATTAGGGTTTCAAATTAGGAATTAGGGTTTTTAACCAATTTGTTAAGATTAACCCTAATTAATCTTTTAATTATTTCTACTTACGCCATTAAGTTCCCGATTTAGGGTTTCATGCACCGAATTAGGGTTTCGAATTCCCGAAACTGAAATTAGGGTTTCCAGAACCAGTTTTAGGGTTTCTTATTAAACACTAGAGTTTTCTAACCGAACGTTGACGTTCGTAATATATATTTAGGGTTTGTTACAAATATTAATTATCTGGTCAATCCTTGACCCTTAACCACATACTGTACACATATACACAAAAAATAATTACGTTTTTCTTAATCCTAAATAATTCACCTAAATCCTTCACAGAATTTTGAAATCCTCAAAATTTCATCTTAAAAATATCAAACACATACACTACTTTTCTGTCTAGGTTCTAATTTTGAACCTTAAATCAATAAATAAAAATTTTAAAAATATTCTAAATTCTCGGGTTGTCACATTCACCCCTTCTTCTAAAAATTTCGTCCCCGAAATTTACCCTACACCTTACACCATACATCATATACTATACACCATACACAACATCACATGCTATCTAATACATCTCTCACCAGAGTTAAAATTTTCAAATTGTGCTGAGGGGTCATATATACCATGAACTACTGAGGTTTATAGGTATTACTACCTGCTACCTATTTCAATTAAGAAAAAGGTATTCTACCCCATACAAAGGTTAACAGTATGTTTACAATCACAAAGAAGGTAAACTACCGATGCGGGTACTTTAGATGATCAGTCTATTGTACCTTAGTAATTAGAACGACTATATGCGTTCTTAGATTGGAAAATTTAATCCAATTAGTATATCCCCATTTTCAGGGTTGTTCACCTCAGACTTATCATAAGATTCCGCACCAAAACAATTTGGTTCGGGAAATTTCTTTCAATGAACACTTAGAGTTTTCATAAACTTTAGTCTAGCTGAATCGAATAGCATAGACCCATATCAATAATTCAATTCAATTGAATTATTTAGGTGTAGCCAAACCCCGTTGGCAAATTAAACTTTTGAAAACATTTTCGAGAATGACGTCATGATGCCGTACTGTATTAACAGTCCGTTTGAGGATGTCGTCATTACATGACTTCGTCATAACACATCATACAATAGTGGAACAACGATTTTAGATCAAATTCACACTAAGTATTCCTGTATTTACAACTCCATTAAATTTTTATCATCTCTGCACCAGGTTACATGGTACATGAGTGATAATTAAAACATATTTTGATATTTCAAATCGTTTGCATCTAGCTAAAATAAGTAGCATTGACTTTACTTTAAACCGTTTCAAAAATGATTACGAGTCTACATATTTTATTTTAAAGGCACATAGTGCGTACTTAGCTTGATGTCAAAATTTCAAAGTCTAGAATAGCTAGGAGTTTTGGAAAACTTATTTCTTCACTAGTAATCATTTGCTTAACAATTTATCTGTTCCTATTATCCTCAATATTCTGTTTACACACAACTATACCCAGTTCGTCAAACCACACTTATGAGTTCATTTACTTGCCACAATCATATGAGTTTAAGAACTTGTCCTAGTCAGACCTTTGGCACCCGTTCGCTGAGGGGTTCATAAACATTTCATATAACTATGAGTCAAGAATGTCACATAAGTATGAGTTTTAAGAACTTGTACTTAACCTTATATTCTCTACCTGTGATCTATCTATCTATTATACACATGAGAAAGGAATCACCCTCTTAACATGCATATAGCAAATAGCGCGACACAACATTTCAATGATTATCATTATCAAAAACTAAGTGGTCGTCAAACCACACTCGGCCACTAATCAATATAGGAAGCTAAGCGCACAATTCCCCTCCCATACAAAGAATTGGTCAACCTAACCACTATATCGATCAGGAAGCTAAGTGATTCTAAAACCAAGTACAAATTCCCCGCCCATACAAAGAATCATACAACTCAACTGCTGACATGAGTCCTCAATTGAAATCCTCACCTTATCTTAACACCCTTCTTAATACGAATTTCATTTAATCCGTATTCATAATCCATAACTCTCTCATGAGTTTTTATAGTACTATTTCATAGTACAACTTACACACAACATCTTGCTGTAAACTGTTCAATCATTAGATTGATTCTTCTCCCTGCTATCACCTTATCAGATCACGGGGTGATCTTATCGTATATATTACGATTTATTTCTATGTCTTGATCGTTTTGTTTTACGATCTTCTCTCACTGTACTTTGAGTCTTTTAGACTCTATCTATTCACCACTTTCAACTTTATTATCAGAGTTAGGGAACTCTGTATCTTATAACTCGCCGAGATTCGTCTTTGAATCTTACCGACCAACTAACTCTATTTGAGTTAGTCCATAATCTAATCACTGCGGTTATTAGTCTCAGGTATTCCTACCTAAGCTTCATAACCAACAGCTCTGATACCAACTGTGAAGGCCCCGAATCCAGGTCCCAAATCACCTCGGATCCGGTTCGATCATTCTATCACTATTACTATATTTGTGGAAGATATAAACATAAATTGTTTATACATTAAACTTACACACTATTCCCCAAGGTCGAGTAACCTTAACTTAATACACATTTCATAACTTTTCTAACATATAACATTATTAACATACAATACTATTACAAAACTAATCGCATACTTATACTAAAGCTTGAACTGTCTTTGACCTTTTCTTGAATCCGACGCATTCATCTTAATCTGCAATGTTTTATCATGATATAACAAGGGTGAGCATAAGGATTGCCCAGCAAGTTTAAGTTCAATAATATAACGATATATCATGATTGAAGAGTTTGAATAATAAGTTGACTATAATTCAACAATATAATTGTGAACTAGCAAGAACAAGTTTATGACTGAACAAGTATATAACATGAACAAATATTTCTGAACCGAAGGGTAATGAAGGTGATCATCCTTTCATACCTGACTTATACATGCAATATGTACAGAGTACAATTATACATGGCAATCAGTAATGATTAGCCATAAGCTTATCCGAACAAAACACTCTTAGTAGAGTTAAATAAATACAAACTTGCCTGAACCGTTGATTACCGCAACACAATTTATATCGCTTAATCTGAAGACATAATATTAGTAATATAGATCTCTAATATTAAAATAATATCATCACAATATAATACTATTATATATATAGACATACATAGAATAACCTAAACACATAGCACATAACCCTATCAGTCTATTCATCACATAAAACTCGGTATCAAGTCAAACTACTGAAGTCTGAGTTGAACCTGACACAAAACTATCATCCCGACGGTCTAGTCGAACTTTTATCGAGTCTAAATTCAATTAAACTCTGACTTAACAGTTAACAATTAACTCAGATAATTTTAATATTAGTCAAAATATTTTTCTAAGTCTCATAATAATTTTCACATAATTATTACCATTTTTCATGATTTTTCAATCATTAAATTCGTATTTAAATGAATTAAATACCACATAATTCTTTTATTATTAATATTTATTTATTATCAAATATTAATGAAATACATGTCATAATATTATAATATATTTATAATATCACAAATTATTTTTAATACTTCAAAATCATATTTATATGAATTTTAAACAGTTAAATTCATTATCCGATAATTACTATTAATATTAAAATATTAATATTTTCATGACAAAATATCAAAAGTTATATTTTATAACTTAAAATATTTTTCTAACACTTAAATCATTTTTATATGATTTATAAAACATTAATTCTATTTTTCCTTAATTTATTTAATACGTTTATTAAATAAATTAATTATCATTAATATTGATTAATTAATGAAATTGATCACAAAATATTAAAAGTCACTGAAAAATAACTTAAAATATTTTCTTATAACATAATATTATTTTTCATGAATTAAAATCATTTTTAAATCATTTATTTAATATTATAATTAAATAAATTAAATACCATTTATATTCTAAAAATATTAAATATTTATGAAATATATTCAAAAGAATTAAAAACTATTTTTCAGAATTTAAAATAATTTTTTGGAATTTATTTAGTATTTTTAATAATTAAAAACTATTTTTATCAATTTTTAAATAATTTTCGGAAAATAATAATAATAAACTGTCGCTAAAGGGCCCTATAGCGACAGACCCGTCGCTATAGGTGTTCTTGAGCCTGTTCTTGAGCCAACCCAAATTTCTTGTCAGTCACTAAGGTAGGGGGTTTGACCGGGTTTAATTTAGTGCTCGTTCGATTTTTGTGTTGGAGAAGACATTAAACTTGTAGTATTTATGTACTACTACAATTATATACCATTATCTAAGTCTTTACGCATCACATTTGCAAGATCCAAACCTACAAAGATGTTGTCAGAGACCTGCTGGGATTTTTGGGTTTCCTAGATTCCCAGTCAGTTTCGAGTGACCACTTTGTGGCTCACAAATCTTATGGTTCTGGTTATTAAATGGTCGACATCTTAGTTCATAAATGTAGTTATTGTGTCAAGGAACAACAACCGATCAACTTAGAAACATCATAACAGTACGATTTACGTCGGTCAAAGTAAGGATCACGGTCTGTTCTTGAGAAATCTGGGTTTCCCAGATTTCGCCAAAAGCTGGTGGTCAACGAGGTTTTGACCGGGATTATCGTTGATCCTGCTATGGATCTGGTTGTACTAAGGACTTGAATATGTAGTGAACATGACAGGCTACACAGATCAAACAACAACTTGGCCAAAACACATGTCAGACGCAAGATCAGAGGCTATCAAAATATTGTCAGGCGTTTCTAGAATTCTGGGTTTGCCCAAAAACTCTATTTCGTGACTGGTCAACGCTGTTTAACCGCTTTTATCTCTTAATATACTAAGGCTCTGGCCTTGCTTCTTGTTTTAGATCATAGTCCTTACAACATAGAACGTATTAAAAACATTAAACACATAAAACATCAAGCACATAAAGATCTAGAGGGCCTGACATTCGGCTGTCTGGCCATTTTTTTCTATTTTTTCAGATTTTTTAAAATGCTTGATTCATGCATCTAAGTGTTATAGATCCATGATCTATCAACCCAGATCACTTATAGACACCATATTACACATATCTAACCAATCAATTGCAACATCTAACAACAAATGATGAGATTTCGAAATTTAGGGTTTTTACCATTTCTAGCTTTGATTCTGATTTCTGGTCCTTGATGTTTGTTCTTGGAGATATAACACCTGATCTTAGCTTAACTTTTCTCACTTTATCACTCTATATTCCCGAAATTCTAGAGAGAGAGGGTCTTGGAAGAAAATTAAATTCAATTGGTCATTTCTCTCTCTTGAATCTCTTATAAATGTATGATACAATGCTATATGGCTGATATTTTCAACTGAGATAATGGATATAGAGCACATGGAGTAGTTAGGGTTGTTCAACAACTCACATTTTGGCAAGATTTACAAGAAACCTTCAATTATACAACAAAGGGTAATTATGTCATTTCCATTTTTAATTTAATGGCATTATGGACATTTGCCAAACCCTTAGGGTTTAGGGTTTGGTTAGAGTTTAAGGTTTAACCCTTAACTTTGCAATTTAATTTTCTAAAATTTCCAAATTTAGATTTTCAAAAATAGAAAATTAATATTTCTAAATTATAATTAGAAATTTCTAATTACATTAAAATTTCTTAATCACAAATTAAATCTTGCTAATTAGGATTAAAATCACTAATTTGGCAATTAAGGTCAAATCGGTCATTAGGGTTTATAACCCACGAATTAGGGTTTCTAATAGAAAATTAATTTTTCTAAAATAGAAATTAGATTTCTGCAATTAGATTAGGGCTTTCTAATTACTATAACTTGAAAATTAGGATTAAGGTTTCCTAATTAACATGAAATTACTAAATTAACACTTAGTTTTCGCTAATTATAAAATTAGGGGTTTTAATACTGAAATTAGGGTTTCAAATTAGGAATTAGGGTTTTTAACCAATTTGTTAAGATTAACCCTAATTAATCTTTTACGCCATTAAGTTCCCGATTTAGGGTTTCATGCACCGAATTAGGGTTTCGAATTCCCAGAACTGAAATTAGGGTTTCCAGAACCAGTTTTAGGGTTTCTTATTAAACACTAGGGTTTTCTAACCGAACGTTGACGTTCTTAATATATATTTAGGGTTTGTTACAGATCTCAATTATCTGGTCAACCCTTGACCCTTAACCACATACTGTACACATATACACAGAACATAATCACCTTTTCCTTAATCCTGAATAATTCACCTAAATCCTTCACGGAATTTTGAAATCCTCAAAATTCCATCTTTAAAATATCAAACGCATACACTAATTTTCTGTCTAGGTTCTAATTTTGAACCTTAAATTAATAAATAAATTTTTTTAAAATATTCTAAATTCTCGGGTTGTCACAAAAACCCACGGTCAGGTGTTCCCCGGAATAGGGAAGCCATGTGATGGTGTCGGCCGTCAGCAACTCCAGCTGCATACGGTAATGAGTGAATCCCTCAGCTACAGGGACCTCTAGCAGAATCGAATGATGCCATCGCCGTCCTCGTGGATAGGTGCCTAAACCTAACACACTCACAGGACGCAAGCATGGAAGCCTCTCATAGGCCCAAAACTGCCAACATAAAGGCAAATATCTGCTGTCAGTTAACACTCTTAACCTATACATGGTAAATGACAAGATTAATACTCACCAGCAGAAATGGGTAGAATCCTAGCTAAGTCTCGGTCAAACCCTATTAGCGCATACGCATGCCCCGGAGGAAATAGGCAAAGGTGTAGGAACCCCAATCATACTCTCCAATACGGTCCACATCACGTGTAGCGCTGACGAAAGCGAAAGATACCGTAGAAGAGTTGTCTGCTATGAAGCATCCTCAAATAATCATCAGGAACAATCGCCGCAGAACGCGATCCCTGATTCTGACATCATCAGGCATAGGCTCACTCAATAGCCCGCTCATAGCATCTACGCTCAAAGGACCTGAACGGACAGTCCTGCCTTTGAGCGCCGCCGCTGGAACTCCTAATAAGGATCTAACGGCAGTAGGGGTAATATTTGCCATGCAAGGCACTGGCTCCCCTCCAAACTCCATACCTGTGATAAATTACCAATCCATAGGCGTCATCGTCACCTCGCAATCCAGTAGATGGAGTGACTGAGTCTGATGAAACCATCACTCAGATAACACCCTGAGATAACCCCAGGGACAACGACGGGGAAGGATGGAGAAAAATGCCCCAAATCCCCATTCATGCACTACCGCTCTATAGTCAGGATGAAGCCCCTGATACATCGAGTGAATGCTGAACCAGTTCCCTCGAGGCTGTGTAAAACCAGGAACCTGCATGAAATGCAGATCAACATCAAAACCCTTTAATCCTCATCAATAGGAAAGAAGGAAGATCAAAGTCTAACGCCATACCTCGTTTGCATGCAAATACATCGATGGATATCTGCCCAAATCACCCAACAACTATGGGTTCACCACCTGAATGCTCGGAAGCTCCCTACGAGGGACATGTGCAGTAGGAGCGGGATCCTCTATCGGAATATCCGCCTCCTCGTCCTCAACATCTAGAACATCTACCTGGACAGGACGTATCACGGCCTCCACCAACCGTCGAGGCTGTCTGACAGAACGGGGACGAGGCACTTTAGAAGCCCTCCGCCGTACGCCGGAAGTGGTCCTACAGGAACTGCTCGACTGATCCGGATCCATAGTATCTGGACAACAAGTCTCCAACTCACCTCAGAAAGTGTGTGGTATTTCCTTACCTGGAGCTTTCTAGAATGCATTTTATGACTATATGCATACGTGCATTTACTTTAACATATAATAGAGTTAAAAATGCGTGACTACCCAATGCCTACATTTGGAAAAATTTTGCCATAGTCCCCTTTGAAAATAGGACTACCCACATGCATCCATGGCATGTCTAGGTGGCCATTCAGTAGCACCTCTGTCCCAAAGTCATATACATAATATATGCATTAAAAATTAATATTATCATGCATAAGCCCAACCTCAATACTAGGAGTACTTTGCCTTGCTACCTTATGCTCATTGGACCTCAAATGGGACAAAAAATAGTATAAAAAGGTGCCAATTTGACTGTCTCAAAAGTTAAATTCTTTCACATCATTATGTTCAGCATGGTTTAATACTAACATTTACTATGTTGAATATTTTTTATCTAGTCATTTGTGCATACATAATCACTACTATGTGTTTAGATGCATTTCATGCGATAATGTAAAATCCAACGGACATAAATGAGAGAAAATACAGGCATATGTTACCAGGATAGTGCAGAACACTTGTACGGTGATAGAATTTACAGAAAGCAACCCGAACTCAGCAGATCTGAAGATGGCTCGCGATTTTCTCTATGCGAAGCAAGTTGAAAGTGACTTGTGAGACCAACCTGCTGGATTATATCATCCACGGTTGGCCGCAAGCCCATCTGCGGCTGCAGCAGGTGCACCTGCGGCACCTCCATACGGGTCCCATCCCTCCGGCTCGGTCCAGTTTGAGTTATAAAGGAGTTCTTACAAGCTGAAAAGGCCAAACTAGGGATAAAAGCACTACGCGATTGAGCAGGATAGCCTAAAACCCTGGTTTTTTCTGGATTCAACTGTGGCTTTCTTTTCATCCATTGGTATTCGCCCGAACATAGGGTTTACTATACCGATGATTTAAGTCTTTGCATACCACATTTGGCAATACCGTACAGAGGTCCGATGCCGTCAGCGTAAGGTTGTCACCCCAATCTTTTCACAAAAGAGATCCCCGGCGGGGGTTACATCGCATGCTCATCCGTTGACACACAAATCAACGAAGGTCAAACAACCTTGACATTATTACAGCCGATAGCGATTTAAACCTATCAGAGCTCTCAAGCCATTCAAGGTTTTCACACCCTACCGCTCGTATTCCCCAGCGGATCCCCGGCGGGGGTCACAACGCAATGTTCCGGTGATCTACACAACAGCGGAGGTCAAGCAACCTTGACAGTATATCCCATAGGATTTTTCAGCCGTTGATACACATGTCGGTGAAACACACAAATCAACGAAGGTCAGGCATCCCTGACAGCATTTGCTATTGGCAGTAAATCCAACAGAATCGTGACATGTCCTGATGATACAAACCAGGAGATTGTCATCAAAGAGAATAGATGATGGAATATGTTATACACATCCTCAAATAGATCAAGCTTTATACCCACAGATCTCTTACACATAAGAGGTACATCTGCAGGATCAAGTCATTATCCAGGAAGGTGGTGATAACTCCAACATCAACATCCTACCAGATTCAGATTACACATCAAATCCGGTCAGCATTGCCAATCCCAGTTGAAGCAACAGGGAGCCATCAATCACCCCCAGCATGTTGGGCCACAACCTCGTACACATGCATCATACATTTGCATCATGTTGCTATCTATAGTACCATGTTCGTCTTGTTACGTTTCAAGTGTCTAGGATTCTTTATCCTACCAATACATCGCCATGCATGAGAAAGATAAAGAGGGGCATCTGTAGACACTCAAAATTTTCTGTACACATGTCACTAACATTACAGGAGAGCATATTAGTCTTTTAAGAGGAAACCCTGAAAGACGATCCATATCCATGTCGGATACTATCGGAAGTTCAGCATCAACCCCGGATCGCAATTTGGGAGTAACAATTCCAATCTCGGAGATAACCCCGAGACATGCAGATACAATACCGGAACACACACCGGAGAAGACTGATTAATCTCGGAGATAACCCCGAGGTATCCAGTCTCAGTCCTAACCATGGGAATAGCCACCAACCTTGGTGATAACCCCAAGGAAGGCAATTTCGGCAATAACCCCGGAAATGGTTGTCACAAGTGCGACCAGCTTCAATCTCAACACTCACAACGAGATACACTGTACCAGCCCGGTGATAGCATCGGGAAGACAGACACACCTCAAGGATGACAATGAGGACCTTAAACAAATTACAGCAGTCCATTCTCAGCGAAGCTGAGCAACATTTGCTTTTTCAGCCTAATCCGGTGATAACACCGGTGAGGGGCAACATCGTCATCTGACCAATACGATGCCACGCCACGTCGTCTCAACGTCTCTACACAATAGTGTTCCACAAGACTTATCAATCCCAAGTGACCATTATGCGGGATAACAGATAAAAGTTGAAGCTTGAAGACCAGAGGGCACCGTCCCATCTTCAATGACTTCGCACAAACTCTAATCCTATGCCATCGTACAACTCTCCACAACGGCGGTCCGAAATTGGTCCTGTATACCTCAAACAGATGTCCAGATTGCACTTCTAAAAGTTTGAGTGGACATTATAGTGCCTGAGTGCACGTACTTCAAGACGACCCAAGCCGAAAAACCCGAGCCGAAAAACCCGAGCCCACCCGGGTTGCCTCTGGTACACCTGCGGCTAAGCCGCAGGAACACCTACGGCTAAGCCGCAGGAACACCTGCGGCTCCACCCTCTATAAATAGAGGGTTTGGGGTGGCCATTTTGTAAGAGAAAACGGCGAGGAAGCCCTGCCCAATTTGCTCTGTACTCACCCTAGACTGAGTGCTTTCTCATTTTAAACACTTGTGAGCTCATATATAGCTTAGTTTATACCTACAAAAGCCAGTGTTTACCCACTTTAAAGATATTGAAGTCTTCTTTGGTAGACCACTGTAAGCCTTCTTTCACACTTTAAAGTTTTTCTCTTCACCTTTGCACACACCCTTCTACACGTTGAGAGTCGTGTTACACATTTTTGCCCGGACTTTGGTCCGTGGTTTATTTTTTAGTTTGTATATACATATATATATATATATATATATATATATATATATATATATGGACTAACATTATCGAGTTAAGCCTCGATTGAGTCTAGACTTCAGTCTGGAGCGTTTAATTACTTTTGTATATATATATACATTTATATATATGAACTACGTGTTGAACTCTGTTCGATGAGCCTAGACTCATGTCTGGTGCATTTAATGGCTTTCTTATATATATAATTTTATATATGAACTGCTATCGAACTCTGTTCGGTGAGCCTGGATTTCACATCTGGTGTGTTTACTGCTTTAATATATATATAATTATATATATTAATTGCTGTTGGACTTTGTCCGATGAGCCTGAATTTTATATCCGGTGTGTTTATACATTTATATATATATATATATATATATATACATTTCGTCCCGCCTGGAGTTTACTTCGTGGTGGTTGATCGTTTTTACAGCTTTCTGTACATTTCGTCCTGCCTGGAGTTTCCTCCGTGGCGGTTGATAGCTTTTACAGCTTTATTTATATTTCTAATCCCCCATGGAGGTGCTTCGTGGTTGGTGATCATGTATGTATATATATATATATATATATATATATATATATATATATATATATATATATATATATATATATATATATATTTACAGCTTTTATATATATACTTGCTTACTTCGTTTATATCAATTGCGGCATCATGTGATCCTAGGAATCATGTGATCATAGATTCAGTCCCCTGAATTTAGATTCGGTTCCCGTGATGGACCTTTTCAGCTGTAAGTAGCTTGTAAATATATCTGTGATGTTTGGATTTCCTTAGATGGTTTTTATACCCACGAGGAATTCAGCACCTTTTTGTATAGTATTTTCATACGGATGCTTCGTATCTGTCAAATAAAATCAATCCAGCCGAATACGGAATAAAAAATTGGAGTCTAAAAGGTCTCAATTACTATTGAGCATCAGGGTTTGAAAAATCTCTTTTATAAAACATCACTGCCATATCTTGCTTAAAAATGAATTTTTACATAAAATTCAAACCTTGTGTATATAGGTGCGAACGAGGCCTTGCACCACTTTCAAATAGCAGTACATTGACCCATACACACACACACACATATTCAGATAATAGTTTTTTGAAAAGAGGCAGTCACTGTGGTAACACGGATGTCGGGGGCTGCCTAATACCTTCCTTCCGCATAATCAAGTCCCCGGACCCTAATGAATCTCAGTTTCACCGACACATTTAGCAGTGTCACATCACTGGGTCAATGTGCAAACATTTTCTCGGTTATGTTGGTACAACCATTTAAAAAACCAACTGGTGACTCTTATAGTCCAATCGTCGACATTATACATGTCGGACCTTTTTCACTTGTTTTTCAAATAAATCTCACCTAAAATGAGAACACCAAAGAACAAGTAACAGAAAGGGACAATTAAAAATCCCGATGTCGACATGATTTGTTAAAGTTTTTGAAATGTTATAATTACTCTATAGATGAGTAGCTAAGAGTTTAACGAGTTCAACGAATCGAAAACTAACTAATTCGGACTTAAAATGAGAAAATTATGTCAAAAACTGTAATCTGTGCGAAGCCATGCGCGGGCGCGCTGCCCGTGCATGCGGGCGTGCAGCTGGGGCTGGGAAATAGCACGGGCGCACTGTAATGGTGAGAGCAAGGGGCGCGGCCGCGCTCAAAGTGTGCTAACTGTGACTGCTTTGACCTATTTTTGTAAAACAGCCATAACTTTTTCATACGGACTCCGATTGAGGCGATTCAAGATGATCCGGAACGAGGACGAATAGACCTAAAACATTTGTTCTTTAAGGTTTTCATTTCAAGGTCGTTAGGAATTGTCAAAATAGTCATCTTTGAGACTATTATGTTTTCGGAGGCAATCGGAGGGCGTCGGGCATGCACGTATGCAAGTGTAGTGCTTCTGACAATAAAAGATGTTATTCTAAGTTATAAAACATGAATGTTAGTAAATATAATAATACTTAACATTGATAAATGATGTATTAGATAAGTTATATAAGCATACTAAGCATACACAAGAGAGACAAATCGGACGTGTGACGAATAAACGTCGAAACGTCGTGACAATGAACATAAAAAGTGTTTTAATTCAAATGAAATGAATATTATAAGATATGAAATGGGGTTAATATAAAACCAACAATGATTCCTAGCAAGACTTAAACACTTGAATGAACTTCGAGTATGAAATATAGTGAGATATAAGTTAAAAGTTAACACAATCAAATTGAACATTGTGTATTGATAAT
This sequence comes from Panax notoginseng, assembly GCA_016801055.1. Lineage (NCBI taxonomy): Eukaryota > Viridiplantae > Streptophyta > Magnoliopsida > Apiales > Araliaceae > Panax > Panax notoginseng. Next base: position 111,841,980 of record CM029018.1, read on the forward strand.
AGGAAGGATTATGAGATGTAGAGTAAAGTTTACATTACAACTACTATACGTGGCTATGTGACTAATAGTTGACGTGCATGATTATATAATTGTGTAGGGCACATGAAGTGCAGATAGCTATAAGATGTTAAAATATTGTTGGTAAACAACGATCAAGGCAAGTCTTTCAATTCCTATTTGCTATGTGAACTTGATGATTAACTGTTTTAAATCTTTATTATAAAGAGCATGATGTGTTGTATATATGTTGAAAGTATGAAACGTTAAAGTCAATTTTTGACTACGTTGATTGAGTAATGAATGCTGATTGAGTAAGGAACTCAATCTCTTAAATTGTTATATAAACAAAGCATGTATGTTATGTTAGTCCAATATTTATGAGATGTATGATAAGCATGTTATTATGTGCTACGTGATGCATGAAAACTGTTAGATTTGCTGGACTGTCGAGCTCAACCATGTAAATATCCATTTTTGTAGGTAAAGGATTGAAGGTAACACTATGTGGTACTTGAAAGACATAAATCAGATGTAATACATAAAGATTATTATTTTAGCTGAAGTTGTTATTTCTTTAAACCATGATTAAGGTTCATGAGATGTACTCAATATTTTATGTATGTATATTTTATGTTGAATTGTAAAGTTAAAGTTTGAACCATCCAATGTATAAAGGATATTGATTTAATATGTAAGTATATATATTAACTCTGATGAAGCGGATCATAAATTAAACTTGATTCAGAGATATGTAAATGATAAAGGTTTTGATTTAGGGAATTAAAGTAAGATGACAGAAAAATTTTAATTATTCCGCATATTATTAAGTTTAACATTTAATAATGATGTAAAATCAGAAGTTAGACGTATTATTGATTCAGGATTTTGTGCTTGCACTCAGTTTATCACATTGATAATCATTGGAATGTTGGTGTCGCGCTATCAATGTATATGTGGCGAAAAGTTAATTCTTTTCTCACGTGTATATTTGATAGTTAGAAACTATTAAGATTAGTCAGATATTATTAGGATTAGGTGCAGTTCTTAAAACTAATGCATATGGTAAGTTTGTGACTCATAATAATATGGTATGTTTTGAACCCCTCAGCGAATGGACGCCTATGGTCTGACTAGGATAAGTTCTTAAACTCATATTATGGTGGCAAGTTTCTTAACTTTCAATGTACGATAAGTTTGATGAACTGGGGTATAATTAAGCATGAATGGAGTATTGAGGATGATAGGAATAGATAGACTTATTAAGTAATGGATCATTATAGAAAGTGGAGTTGATGGTGGAAGCATAGGTATTTCAAATCTTCTAGCTATGCTAGACTTCAAAATTTTTGACATCAAGCTAAATTCGCACTATGTGCCTTTTAAAAATGAATTTATATTCTCAACACATGGTGACAAATGTGTATGTGTGGACTTCAGGACACTGGCACATCGTTACCTGTTGAGA